>CP114868.1:7206957-8408117 GCA_029959215.1 Tricholoma bakamatsutake | reverse complement strand
CCCTAACCCTAACCCTAACCCTAACCCTAACCCTAACCCTAACCCTAACCCTAACCCTAACCCTAACCCTAACCCTAACCCTAACCCTAACCCTAACCCTAACCCTAACCCTAACCCTAACCCTAACCCTAACCCTAACCCTAACCCTAACCCTAACCCTAACCCTAACCCTAACCCTAACCCTAACCCTAACCCTAACCCTAAGCTATGCACCAACCCCACAACCCATCCTATGATGACAGGACTTAGCTGTGGATCCCAATCCTAGGACCAATCCTGGGCAAATAGGTTCAACCCTACTGGCAATCCTACAGATCCTCATAACCCTCTAACCCGAAGTCTCTCCTAGCCAATTCTATTGCGGCAAAGAAAGACGATATTCGGTTCCTGGAGGCATCTCTCACCCCCGAACGGCTCTTGCAGTCGATGGCGCCCGGTGTTAACAAACGCCGGACGGAGATCATGGCGGCTACCAAGCTGCCGCGTCTCGCCAAGAACCCGCAAGGGGAATTGGTCCTTCAAGGTTGGGATGAGAACGAGTCTGCACGCGTCCTTGGCGAACAAGTCATGGAGGATTGTGTGGTCTTCGCCTACCGCGTTATCGCTATCGTGGAGGCTCGGGATGCGGTCATGGCGACCAAAATCTCGAAAAAGAAAGACCTAGCAAAGAGTGCGGATGTGGAGATGGCTGACGCTACCAAGCCTGGCCCGTCGATCCAGTCAATGATCGATAAAGCAGTCTCCGCTCGTATCAAAACGTTGCCGAAGCCGGTGAGTAGCGACCTTAATGCTTATTCTACCAGCACTCATTCTCTTGTTGCAGTCCCAGAAAAAGGACGGTTCTGGCAAGAAGAAAAAATCGACAACGACAAAGAAGATTTCCAAGCCGGGTCCGCTCCCAAAAGCGACCCCTTACGTTCCCAAAGCTGGGAGGAAGGTTCCAGACGCCACCAAGGGCGCCCAGAAGACGAAGAAATCACAGAAAGGAAAGGGGAAAGCAAAGGCGACATAGTTAGTCGCAAATGTAATTTTGTTTGGATAGATAACAATTGGTTTATCAATCCCATGCTCATTCCGGATCAGCTGCTAGCGATCCCATATCCAGATGCGGTCCAAGCACTCATTCTTAGTACGCCCGTAAATATTATACAGGCTAATTCCTATAAGAATCTCGTGCATAGCGGACCCAATGTAACCTTACCTTTAGACGTACAATTAGACCTAAGTGTGGGAATGAAATACATGTTCCACAGTCCACGTAACTCTAATTTAATTAAAGAAGCGTGGTTCGACTTTGTCGAACGCTTACGTTGGAGAATACTCTTCTCGTTTGAAGACCCTAAGTCTGAAAAATCGTACGACCCAGATTACGAGGTACCCCATCAACGAAAGGGGAAACCACCTCGTTTACCGCCGTATCTCGAAACGGGTATCTTAGCGGGCTGGAACTTTGTTCGAAAAACAATTTCCAAAATCCCCATAGAAGAGGAAGGGCCGATAATTAAATCGCTCAAGCCTGACCGTTCCCGTGTTGAGAAGTTCTTGATTAGTAACAATTATGTCGTTACTATGACTGATAAGAACTTAGGAATAGCGGTGTCAGAGCGAACCTGGCTCGACGAAAAATGTTTAGAATTACTTAATGATGTTAACAATTATATACCGTTACACCCGCTTACAGCAGAAGCAATTTTAAATAAACAATGTAAAGATATGGAACTAGTAGCCTTTTTGAGTGAACGTCTCATGTCTGACAGTGGTGATCAATTACCTAAATTTTTCCGTCACCGTATTACGGTGAAAGGGGATAAACATGTGATACCCGTGTTCTATGGGATACCTAAAATACACAAGGAACCCGTAAAAATGCGACCTATAATCCCGTGTCACTCTGCAATACAGAACCCCGCTGCCAAATACATTAGTAAAAAACTTAAACCGATCGTTGAATCGGCGCCAACCATACTGAAAGGTACCAAAGACTTGGCGATAAAATTAAGTCAGATCAATCTCGATATCAATCGCAAGTGGTTTCTAGTCACTGGCGATGTTGTTGCGTTCTATCCTAATATTCCACTTAAGCAATGTTTAGATATAGCGGCCAAACTGTACGAAGAACATGTCGGCACCCCAACAACAGACGAAGAACGCACTGAAATGCGTATCTTTCTTCAATGTCTAGATACGGGAAATAAGAATCTGATCACACGTTACAAGGATCTTGTTTATCAACAACGTAATGGCCTGGCCATGGGAGTTGCGGACTCCCCGGACTTAGCCAACCTTTTTGGTTGGTGGTTCGAACGAAAACTTAATATCCTTGGTCACCCACAGATACCCTTCTATGGACGATTCATCGACGATATTTTTGGTATTGTTTACGCTTCTAGTAAAGAGGAAGCAGTACAAATCATAAGTACAGTTAAGTTTGATGGATGTGTGATTGAATGGGGCGCGTCGGATAATTTCCTCCCCTTCTTGGATATGACAATATATCGCGATTCTCATAATCGTGTGCAACATATGCCTTACCGGAAAGCGCGCTCCCATCAAGAGAGAATTCCATGGATATCCCACCACCCCCTCGATGTTAAACGAGGGACTTACTTAGGTGAGATGTCACGGTTAGCCACCCTATGCAGTTTACATACTCACTACATAGATGCAATACGAAGCCTGAGCGCTTTATACATTGTGCGTGGATACCCGTCGAACCTTATTAAGAATTGGACTAAGAATAATATTACTACCCGTTGGCAGAACCGTTTGGCTAATACTAGACGTGAGCACGAGGACGTATTAGTACTTAAATCCGAATTCAATACAGCATGGAACTACTTTAATGCGAAAGAACTTGGTGATACAGTTCTAGGCTACTGGCGCGGCTGGCTTGCCGCCGCGGAAGCGGGAACCCTCAGACCGGGAACCCCCTATGCGCCCTTTACAGATGATTATGGCGACCTTGGTTATGTGGACCCGGCGTACTGCGTCGAGGCTGCCACTCCCCTTGGCCCCCGCCCAATCCCTGATGTGCGCACAGTAGGCCTAACTAATCGGAAAATAATAGTTTCGCGTAAACGAACGCGAAATCTATTTGACCTTACCAGTCTTTGGAAAAAGACTGTACTCACCGTGTTAGATAAGGATTCTTTAGATTCAGATATTAATTCAGATATGGACGAAGGCAGCTCCTCCGACATCTCCGAAAATGATCCTGGATACCTGTTCCAAGTTAAAGGGTACCTCTGAAAAGATGGTATTAGTACGGACACGCTACCCCAAGAGGAAGACGGTCTTGATATGTTGGCAAAAGTGCGCTGCTTCTGGCGAGCTGTTCTAGTAGTCAAGCGTCTTGGCGAAGATTGCAGTCTGGCACACAAACCAAGTATCAGGGCTCTGACGCGTCGACGTTAGTAGGGTAAGCGCCCTATCTAATGCTGACTTAGTAAGGGGCTGCTACCTTTTAACGTAACATAGTTCTTTCAGACAAAATAAACAGTTGTCTCACGGACGCTGTTTGAAGTAATTTTTCAAACATCGATTCCTAGGGAATCACTTTATAGCTTAAAGTGGTGAACCTAAACCCTAACCGTGAGTCTTAATACTTAATCGTATTAAAAAATCAGTAGGATAACTAATTATACTTTAGCTAACCCGAACCCTAACTCCGAACCCTAACTAGGAACCCTAACACGGACCCTAACTAAGGTTTGTACTAACCACCGGCGTCGGGATGCCGGACTATGGTGAGAAGGGTCCTAACCCTAACGTGGGGTTAACCCCAACGTGGGGTTTATTTGGGATACAGCAACATAAGCCTGGCTTATAAGTATTTTTCTTATCTGCTTATCTTTCTAAATTTAGACCTCTTACTAAGAGTGTTCTATATTTGGAAGATTGGTCATAGACCTTGGTAAGCGTCTTATCAATCTGATTACTGATCACTGTTTATAAGCGACGATGCGATATGATACCATAATGGCATCATCGTTTGTCATGCTGTTAGTAATATGACAGCGCGAGAATATTGGACCTGAAGAGCTTATAAAAGCGAAACAGGATGCACTAGGATTTCCCCAGTGCCTGTCGTCCTCTTCTTGCATACACTCTTCTGTAGGTTGTAGAATACACCTCCCTAACCCTAACCCTAACCCTAACGACACAACGCGATTCTAAGGAGTTAGCTCCTGGAATTGCTCTACGACGTGATCCTTTGGAGTTAGCTCCATTGATCTACCCAAGACTCGTACGCAAGATACTCTAAACCCCCGGCCATTCTCACTGCCAGTGAATAACCTTCCCCGCAACCACGGATTCGGTGTCGCATTCATCATGCCCAAGGTACTTTTCTTTTTTTTCCGGTCAACCTAATACTCCCACTCGACGCCTTGATCTATGTTGCGGAGCTTCAGAGATTCTTCTGGCCCGCGACTCAACCGATAGATCCTAGTCTGCCGTTGCAAAGCTTCAGAGTTTCTTCTGGCTTGCAACATATAGGTGGACTAGCTAGGGCACATTGGAATTGCCAAAATCAAACTATTGATGATAACATTGCAAGGTTATGAACACAAGTGGACGTCTGCATACCAGACGCGGCGCTCCCCCAACACCACGGCTGGACTATTCATTTAGAGCTGCTATGGAACGTGTAGGCAGGCCCGTGGATGATGTCATTGCAAGGCAAGTCTTATCTATGATATCTGCTAATCCGTAATAGCCTAATATTTTGTAGACACACCAAACCATTGCCTCGGGATCTCTTTCAGCGCGTGGAGGAAGAGTTGTTTGGTGGCGATTTGACAGAGGAGGAAATGGAGGAAATACCACGGTGTGTGTGACCCTACCTCCTCTCTGTAATGAATTTATAATTTTTCCAGGCCAATTCAAAAGAAAAAGTTCAGGTGGCGTGGTTCCAGGTGTATGAATGTCGGGGCCGGATCCCGCCTGGTCCAGAAGTTAGCTGAAAAGATGACTCTGAATGAAGGTATGTTATGTTTCTCATGTCTGTCACCTGTGATGCCCTTGTAAATTTTCTCCTCTTCCAAGTGACCATCCCCTTCAACTTTAGACAAGCTGCCAAGCACCTGCCCCAAAGGCCGCAACAACAGCCTTTAGAGCTGATGATCTGGAATGATGACACACCCCGCAAACTTTTGAGTGAGGATGGTTACATTATGGTGGCCACGATGCCCAGGTTGACGAGTGATCGTGGTACAGTGTGTTCAATTACTCCTCACTATCCTACCAAGAATACTGATGTCATGAACCTCAGGCTCACATCACCAATTGTGTCCTTGATTTTACCAAATATACGCCACCTCACATCGGCAAAACCGCCACTAGTGCCGACAAAGCTGGTAAATATGCCGACCGACCTGGAGAAGTATGTGGTGAAATAAGACTAGTCAAAGGGTGGTTCGCGATTGGGCAAGAGGTCTAGTCATCTCCTTGACGTTTTGCTTTTTTCTCTCTGACAGCCATGTAAAGAACACTGGTGATGCAGTTCCCTCTCCAGAAAGCTTCAAGACTGGTGGGGCATTTGCCAGAACAGCTGAGCTGTATCGTCAGTTTGCCTTCCTCTCTAAGAAGATTAATGAAACAATTGAACATGTGGATCCCCAATTCTTCGACGCTCTCAAACAACTCCACAAGAAGGCCACGGCCAAGCATGCCTCCCTGGCTGCTTGGACAAGTGTGGACTCTTTACTACTAGAAGGTCGGGAGCTCCTTCTTAATCGACTTTCTGGCCTGCATCGAGATTCCCAGGATCCTTGATTGGCTTATGCTGGCCTCTATGCAGCTGGAGACTTCAAAACTGGAGGGTACTTGTATTTTCCTCAACTAAACCTGAAAGTGCGTCTTCTACCTGGGGATTTTGTTCTTCTTAGAGGCAGAGTCTTGGAACATGAGATTGAGGCTTGGGAAGGTGGTCAGCGAATAAGTATACCGCATTTTACTCATACTAGCTTGTGGAGGGATTGTGGACTAGAGCATTTGGTAGATCTCTAGTATGAGCAAGGGTGCCAAGAGACCACTGGCAATTCTATATAGATTTTGAGCAGAGGCTCCTGGCTGCAAGACCATGAATGCTGTCCAGAATTACCCAAGCTCACCCTATTACGGTTACGGAGACGGAGACGGCAGGAGGAAGTGGGCAACTGCTCGTCGTCGAAGAAGCAGAGATTAGATCAATTAAGATCTGATTCCCATGGTGTCTGTTCATCTTCGAAGACGGACATGACGTCGTTGATTGGCTGGCGTCACCGTGCGAATCAGCTTGTCTGTTTGTCTTCGTCGAACAGCGCGCCCATCTCTCCGTCCTTCCCACTTTCACAGATCCACAACGGATCGATGCCATCTGGACGGCGAACTGCAAGGCGGCTTGGACTGATTCAAGGGTGTGCTTACAAAACTTCATCACTTATATGCCGTTGGATTTATTGTGCGTCACGCTGCCCTCCTTCGAACGGCGCACTTTTCTGCTAAATTTCCTAGCCCATACCCTGCCCATACCCTCACCCATGCATTAAATAAAGCATAGAATAGCTGGATAAATTGAAATAGTATAGTATGTGCTATCCAATCTACATTAAGTACTGATTTGTGCAGTGGACCCAACTGTGAAAAGCTTGTCCAATCGTCCAGGAAAGACTGTTGATGGGAATGTCTCTATCCTTGACCCAAAGTGCGGTGGTGAGAGTTCTCTCAACCTCATTTACGAAGTATGAGGCTTTTCCACTACCGTCCACAAATATCCCAATGTCCATCCTGCAAAAAAGGGACAAAGTGGATCTGGAGCCAATGGTCTTGACCTCCATAGCCAACAATCGCCTATACGTTTCCAGTACAAAGTCTGTAAACTCTTTCTTGGACTTTTCTCGGTATTCGAACGTGTTGGAATCTGGGTTCAAAATGCTATCCACTGTGGTAAGAGCTTCTTTTTTATGCATTTCACTGTCAAAATTGAGCTTTAAATGGTGTTTCCTGTGAAATTGTGATTAAAACACGCCTTATTTCATCCAGTGAATAGTATCTATCCACCTTCGACCACTTCCATAATGCTTTTGATGGGTTGCAGACGGTGTGGACCACGTACAGTAACTTTCCATCCACTATGATGGCTCTCCATTCTCCCAAGTTCCTAAGATGGACAGCGTACTCTTGGGAAATCCATGATGAACCTGGGGGCCCTTCATCAAGCCTATCCCATGTCACAGTTCCAACTTCATTGGGAATGAACACATGTATCCCACAATCACTGTGTGTCCTCTTCAATACCATCCCCTCTGGTAACGGTTGACCTCTTTGCAATTTCATCGTTTTGGGCCTTCCTGTGTTCATAACCTCAGATATCTGGTCAAGTCGTTTGGTGAGATTGACTTTGTCGCAGAGCTCCTTCATCTGAACCCTTGGTGGCCAAGAAGTCACCATATTTTCAAGTGACCCCATACGATTGAAGTACCGGTCCACATCTTCAGCCTTTACTCCATACCTCTCATTTCTTCAGGATGCGATAAATGAAGGCAAAAGAGAGAAAAGGGTCCAAATGCTCACATATAATTGAGGGTTAGGTCCATCCCCCCCACGAAACAATCACAGGTCTCAAACATCTCTCTGATTTGCTGTGTAGGTTCCATACAATTTATCCATTGATCCAGAAACTGATCCCATTCTATAAATCGTATCTGGAATAAGGGGGTGGTGTCTGTGTGCGTCATTCTTCGCATGAAAATAAAAACGTAGAGCTCAAAAATGGCAGGGTTTGGTAAATATAGCATTTTTATGAGAGTAGGTGACTAGCTTACCTATTCTTGTATAAGGACATTGAATAAAACAGGTGTTTTAGGCCTCTTCCTTTGGCTGACTACATGAATGGCTTTGGAAAAAAAGTCGCTTAGCATGTCGACTTCTTCTGCGGCAAGGACGCCCTTGATCCAGGAAATGTCACCCTCTGCGGCAACTCGTTTCAAGTATCGCGTTGGGTCAGGAACATATACTATTTTGAATGTGGCATTGCTCCGTTCCAAAATAACCGGAGGAACATCAGTGTCGTCAACATAGAGAGCCTCCATGTGTGAGGCAAGGGGGTCATCAGAACCATCACCCAGATTCTCCTGGGCAGATGAATCATAAAACGAATGCATGGAAGAGGAGGACGGATCGCTGATTGGATGATTAGAAGAGGAGGAAGATGGAACGTGCGGAGAGACTGCATCCAAGTCGATCACAAGATCACGATGAGAAGCCCTGTATTTTTCTGGTATTAGAGGAAGATTTTCGTTTATCTCCTGTTGTGTAGGGACCCTTCCATGCAAACGGGGGTTTTGGAAGGCGGGACAAGAGGGCGTGCAATCTGGATGTCTGGATGTCTTCATGTGACGACCGAGAGAGTTCCCTTCCTTTGGCCAAAGTATCCCAAACCCTCTGGAGGTGCATATGGATTCGTTGCAGGTGTGAGGGCATATTAGCCAACCAGTCCTCTTTTTCCTGGTTCTCGTATCGTTTCTCGATGGTGATGGCATAGTTGAATGTTGGACTGTCACGTGTCGCAACTTGTGACATTTCAGTAATCAACCCAAAACATGCTGAAGTTCAAGGTACACACTTCTTATAAAACCAGATGCGCAGATTGATTACAAATTTATAATAGGGGAGATGGATATAGACGATCTGGATGGCCAAGGGGAGAACCATGGTCCCCAAGATTCTGGGTTCTCCCGAGTCGTGGGTTTTATTTCCATATGCATCGTTCGTCAATCGTTCGTCAATCACGTGTGATCGTTCGTCAATCGTTCGTCAATCACGTGTAATCGTTCGTCAATCGTTCGTCAGTCACGTGTAATCGTTCGTCAATCATTCGTTGCTAGTGAGAAAATGATGTTCCCAGACTCCATGGTTCAATTCGACCACTAAGGTAGATAGGGTAGTTATCTGTGTCAACGCGTCTACGACGAAATGATGCTCACGGTTATACGGCGAGGAGGTAAAAACATTATATATTTCATACGGACGTTACATTGACAGTGTGAATATATCATACTACAAATTGGTCAAGCAGACCTTCTACGAATGTGTAACCATTTAACGTAACCCTAAGGTGTTGCAATTGTTATTATACCACCAGGCTAGTGCAAACAAAACAGTAGTGCAGAATTGCGCCAATGGAAGGTGTTCGAATGGCGCGTGTCTTGCAAACTCCGCCATTCGAACATCTTCGACTGGCACAACATCTTCGACTGGCGCAACATCTTCGACTGGCGCACGTAAGCCATTCAACCGTGTTCAAATGACTCGTGCCAACATGCGCCAGTCGAACATGTTCGACTGGCACAAGTGGACGGCCATTCGAGGTTTAGAGAGATCACCCCTCACTGTTATCGTGTGCCCTCGCCTGTCGTTCTGCGCATGACCAATGCCGCACTGCAGTACATTGCATGCACCAGTCACACACATTCATATGGCACACAAATAGTCACTCACCTCGGCCACAGATTGTCTCACCTTCCTCAGCGCCGTAGCTAATGTCTCCACAGATATTGGCGTAAGCAACAGCAACGGCTTCTGCGTGTGATGCAGACCATGGTTAAACTTGCTAAAGTCCCACTTCCGTCGCCATTGGTCTCGCACTTCTCGTGCCTCGGGTGATTCAAAGGGCTGCTTGTAGACATATTGGCTAAAAAGCCGGTCCACGTCTTCACTGTACGTCGTCCAATGTTCTCTCGCTGTTCTGAACCACATCCTTTCCATATCTTCCGCGGACAGCACTTTGTCTAACGCATTCATGAACTCCATGCTAAGAATCCCCGTCATCGTCTTCCACTTCTCAACAATGGCGGTATCCATTAGCGCTCCCCACGCCTGCGACCCTCGCGCCAGTATATCAACTGGACCTTCCGCAACTTGGGCAGCCTTCTGCAATTCATGCCACCGCATGTCGTCCGTCATCTCTAAGTATCCTAACGGCGTGATCATCGACCGCGGCAGATTCGCCATGTATTCCACAACGTAGGAGATGATCTGCCTCTCGTTAATCCTATCCCTGTTAATTGAATTTATAAAACTTACCCCGCCCGACACGTCGTGTAGGTGTTTCTTGATCCATCTTGCACCAAACACGGTCTTGTATCCAAAGTATTCAAAATAATGCAAGCTTAAAAGATACTTGCGAGTTTCCGTGTGGTTCATCACTTGTCCTACAATTGAATTCGTTTGCGATCCAAGCTTCATGAGCCACGCTTCCACTTGTGTTCGGTCCCCACCCTGGGATGACAGCATCACATATTCCCGTACTGTCATCACCATCCCCTCACGATCGTCTAACCCAAGATACTTTACTTCTTCGTTCCTCGATACATGTAACGCCAGTCGCTCATTCCCGTCCAACATTTTCACTGTAAATCATCATTGTCAATTCATCTTCTGTATAACCACTCCTCTACTCACCTGCATAATACACAACTATCCCCCATACAGATATCGCGTCCAAAAACTCTGTCTCCATCCGGATTTCTGCCTTCAGTTTTGCGATGTTGGTCTCTCGCGTTAGCTGCGCCTTCTGCCCTTTCGGCTCCTTCTCACGGAATACCGCTAATTGTGTTTCGTTCTTGTCGATCGTCTTCTTGGCCTGCTCATAGGCCAGTTTCCACGCATGGTAGCGATGTTGCCCTCCTGCTAGGACCAGCGCACCTTTCGCCTTCCCAGCTGCTGTGAGCTCCAGCATTGGCACTTCCACACCCAGATTCGTGTCCGTCATAATGCAACTCGGTGTGATGTTCCCCTTGTCTGCAATAATGGGCAGTCGGTTCGCTGGATTCAAAGCGCGCACCCCTTGCTTCGGCATCGTCGCCAACAACTGCTTCACGTGTTTCTCTGCCACTGGTCGGTCGTTCCACTTTCCAAAAAGCAACTCAGCAGGTGGACGCCGGAAATCAATCTTGTTCAGTGACAAGATTGCCCGCTGCACTTCCTGATCCTCCAGGCTCACTCCTCCCCCTCCTCCCCCTCCAACCCCTCTTTCCTCTTCTATCATCATCTCCTCTTCCTCCCCTTCCTCATCGTCCTCTTTCTCAACTCTAACCCCCTCTAAGTTCCTCTTGCCCACATTCATCGCCTCATCAAACCGTTTTTCTTCATCTTTATCCCACTGCATTTCTACGTCCTGGTTTGCCGGCCCTGTCTTTGTTGCCTTCGCCTGGCCTCTAACCCTGCCCTTCACTTTTCTCCCAGTGTTCTCAACCCTTCTTCCGTTCTGCCTCCTTCGTCACCTGAATCTACAAACTTTTTCGACTTTTTCACATTCTGGCTGGCCCGCGATCACGTAACGCGTGTTTCTCTTGATCCACTGTCGTGCGATGTCGAAGTCTGACCTGCCCCGGGCCCACTGCGTTCAATTCGGCCCTTGGGAACGATTGTTCGCGTGTGCATACTGTTAGATGGTAAGATGATGGTGGTTCGAATTAACCAGCCGCGTATCGATCTCAGTAATTTTCTTCGCTTTCAATCTCAGAGAATATACCAAATAGGGATATCTATAAATAGCCACCCCCATTTGCTCGACATGTAGTAACACAGTACAACTCCTTTTATAATTTCGTTGTTCCACTCCCGCATGTTTGAGTTGCCTTTTATACAATAGAAATCTACAAAATAAGTGCGCCAGTCAATCACGTTCGACTGGCGCATTTAATAACAACTGCGCCGTGCAACAACCAAACAAATAAGTACTAAATATGTGCGCCAGTCGATTACGTTTGACTGGCGCAATTAATATACCTGCACCCGTCTACAGCTGGAGGTAAGTGCGCCAGTCGATTATGTTCGACTGGCGCATTTAATATAACTGCGCCATTCAATATCTTGTACGTTCTGCGCGGGTCGATGCCACCTGAACGGCGCAGTCCGAAGCTCCTTGGACTCATTCTTAGAATGCTCTGTCACTCATATGCTGGTTGACTTACAGGCCCTTTTCGGACGTCACACTTTTTTGCTAAATTGTTTAGTTTACACCTTGCCCATACCCTAACCCATGCATTAAATAGAGCATAGAATAGCCACACCTCTGCTACCGATTGTCTGACCTTGCCCAGCGCCATCGCTAACATCTCTATAGGTATTGGTATAAGCGGCTTCTGCAATGTGATGCTGCTCCTAATCAAACTTGCTAACGTGTGCATTGGGTCGGGCGTCCCAGACGCCCAATGCAACGCTTAAGGGTGTTTATCACGTACTCTAGCCTCCAGTCAACAGTGTATCATCCACTTTGGCGTCTGGGACTCCCAACGCAGCGCTCAAGGTTTCCTATTGTGTACTCAAGTCAACAGTGTATTGTCGAATGGGGCACTCCATGCAAAGCAATGTACCTGTGTTAACGGCGTATTGTGTGGTCAGGCATCTGAGACGCCCGATAGAATGCTCAAGCTATCGTGTACCCAGGGTACCATAGTTGACACCGTATTGTTTGGTCGGGCATCTCGGACGCCCGATAGAATGCTCAAGGTTTCCAAGTGTGTTTCTTTTTCTGCCCAATTGAAATACGAAAGTGCCTTACATGTAGATCGTAATAAAGTTAGGTGCCTATTTAATGAACTATTTAGCGAATAATCGTTTGTACTTGCATAAAGCATGTTCCAGCATTACAACGTTATACCCCATAGTGGCCTTTTCTTCCACTGTAAGCTCCTGCTCCAAATAGTTGTGCAAATCAACAAATGCCTTTGCAATGTCTTCAGGTGAAGACGAGCGTTGATTAGCTAGTCGAAGCCGATCCAAGCCACTTAGTGCCCCCTTCTCCAAGATTGCAACAAGCTCTCCCATGTGTTCTGCAGATGGCATCGGGATCAGTCCAGCATGTGAGCAATCACCACATATTAGAAGAGCAGTCAGCGGTCCGATTCCCTGAAATACAGAAACCTTTGAACGTTTATCGATTTTTGCTGGGTTGTTTTTCTCTGGCTTGCCCAAGTTGGCATTCGTCTTGGATTGTACAAGAAAGTCGTATAGTTGCTTGAAGTCTGGATGAGGATAGGTTGTCCAGAAATTCTTCCACAGATTACGACTTTCCCAATACTCTGGAAGCCGATCAAGTGATCGCCAAGGGTTGCTTGGGCCATATGCATTGCGGTTCACGTGATAGGACTCTGGTTTACCAGAGTTTGCATAATACACCTCCCATTCATCTATTGTCTTGAAATTTCCTGGATGTGTCAATGCGAATATAGACCCATAGAACACTCCTCGATGAGCAAGCATGCTCCATAATCCTTCAGGAGTGCGGAGAAAATTAACATCTCCATAGACAGATGTTTGAACATTGATGCGGGTAGGCGCACGCTCTCGGAAGGGTAATAAATGATCAGGCCTCTTCAATATGCGCTGTATAATTCCATTTGTAATGCCTCTCTGGCTTCCAGGAGGGGGGCCATTTGGATTCAGCATCTGTATTGCAGGCAGGACACTTCGAAGAAAGTGTGCAAATGCAAAATGTGAAACATCTGAAGGGATTAACAGAGCTGGCTGAGGAGCATATAAACTGGGAGGAACTTTGATGCGTGGCTGACGTTTGCGGAAGGTGTTAACAGGATCAACAAATCGCTGTACTCGTCTGTTTGTATTAAACCAGCAATCCATAAGATGACCCAACAGATGAAGGTTTCCAAGTTCTGCAGATTCTGGGTCGAGCAAAGGATGGTTCTGAAATGCGTCACAAAACATTTTCTGCACTTCTAGATGTGTGGGTTCACCTATATTACCCAATTGGTGCCAAGTTGTCTGGGTGGCAGTCAAAGCGTTGTTGAAAATCCTCCATACTTCATCCAGTAGAAATATTGAAATAGGTAGCCCAATTTGTGACAAGGCATCCACAACGGCATATTGGCGTTTAATGTCACCGTCAGGAAAGCCAAGCCAAGTCATTAGAATACTAGTGGCTTGAGTATATGTGCGCTGCAAATTTTGATCGACATTGAAGGTAAATCTTGGAAGAATATAAATATATGGCTTTGCAACGAGAGCTGAACAGTATTTGGCTGGATCAAAAACGTGTTGTTTGCTAGGGCGGTTCGGATTGAGAAGTAAATTATGGATGTCCCGGACAAGTTTGTGAATCCAGCAGGTCTGTGGGTTCAGGTTTGGCAGTGGAATTAAGGCGTTGTCATTGTCATCATCATGCGGTGTATGGGTTGAAAGCAGAGAAAGTGATTTAATCGCTTGATCAAGTACCCGGTTCAACCACAAGAAGGGTGTCCAAGTGCCCAGCATGGTAAAAACATGCCTAATCCGTGTGTCAATAGCAGAAACGGCATTGTGTCGATTTAGCCCAGATAAATTGCTCCATATGTTGATCGCATTGACAGTGCCATCCATAGATGTAGGATCCGATTGAAAGACATCCAATGCAGACTTGATTGTGGCAGTAAGGGTTTGTATATCTTGAGCGGGATTTGGAACTCCAGAAGCATTTATACCATCTATAAATTCATCAATACCTTGCCAGATAGACACAAGGTTCAATGAGGAAGCAAATCTGTCAATTGCAGCTAACACAAATTTAACATAAAAGAAACACAAAATATAGTTGAATACTCACTGCAACCAACAAGTGCTTCATCTGATGAATCGAGATCATCAGAATCTTCGTCGCCATCGCTATCATCAACATGATCATGATCTGTATCCCAATCGCTATCATCTTCATCACTAGCAGAATCTACTTGCATTTGGTTTTCAGCCTCTAATTTGTGCAAGTCAGATTGGTCCCAATTATAGCATACAACAATATTACCAGTTGAATCTGAGCTTGCATTTATATCCATATCCCTGTCATTCATGCCACTGATTGCACTCATATCAATATCATTAGTTGAAGTCATTGATTGACCTATATCAATAGCTGGAATGGTGTTGGCATCCATATCAAAGTCTTCTGAGTCTTGTTGCAATGTATCAGAACGATATTGATCTAATCATTATGCATTTTATTATATAATAGTGGAAATTTAGCTTACTTTGACTACTGCCATCTGCACCATGGTTGCCACCTTCGTCGTCTAAAGGTATATAATCTATATGCAAACTGCATCAAGGAAAAAGTGAACATAGTACTCAAACGTACCAGAATCATTGTCAGATTGGTTGGGCTCATTCATGTGGTTTTCATCGTCATCATTGTTATCATCTTATTAGTGAACAATTTGGTCAAAGTTTATTTGACTTCATAAAAAACAAGGCCTACCTGGTGTAGTGGAATGCTGTAACTTTTTGATAACCTTGTGAATGACATCCACCATCATATCAGAATCACTTTCATCCTCCTCTAAAGGTGTGAGTGGTCCATCAATTGCATGGTCTGAAACAGATGAAATGCTGAAACAAACCATATGTAAGCTAACTTTAAATAAAGAGGTGAAATAACCAACTTTGAAGCTAGGGTCGGAGATGTAATAGCAAGATCAAAAGATGGTAGTCGAACAATATCTCGTGTATGATCAGCTATTTCCAAATCAATATTGAATAACTGACTAGCTGATGGGACAACACATACGTCTGTTTTGCCACAAATTGTTCATTGTTTTTCCAAGGCCAGGATGACCTGCTGCAGGGTATGTTAACTCCGGTACTGGTCCCTTCATCTGAGTGGCTTTTGATCCTAAAATATTTTTTAGATACCAAGTTTTTAAAAAAATTAACAATGTATACTTGCTTTTCTTTTTGGGCGCCCTTGTAGTATTTTCACCGATTCGTTTTTTCACTAAGCAATTCAGATATATAAGTTTATAGTTATCAAAAAAGAGTATGATAATACCTGGACTTTTGCCCTTTCTACCACGTCGAGTTGCCGAGGCATCAATCAGATAGCTCAGATCTCGATCGTACTCCGAAGGCATAAACTTCATGTTCGCACGTTGACTGTGGATCCATTCTTCTCGTATTTCATTCCTCAGTTCTTGACTGCGCTTATCCATGGCAGACATTGCTGGATCATCATCTGGAGCATCTGGATGCCGTGTGTAACCTGTAGGGGCATACAGCCATGTACCCGCATCAATGCGTTGTTCAATATTGCCAGGTGAATTGGTTGATCGGTTGGTGTCTTTCACTTTGGTAAATGAACGAAGGAAGATATCTGCATCAATACGGGCATTGAAGCGTATGGGTAGTTGGCGAAGGAAATATATGTTAGCTTGAAGAAGGCTGCGAGCATAAAATTTGAAAAGTTCATCATCTTCCATCAGAACCTCTCCGTCTTGAGCCCAATTAGCTTTGTTGCAAGATGGAATTGGATCGTATGCATTAGGCCTAGGTCATATATTGAAGTTAGTGGCTTGAATATATAATGTAAAAACAAATAAAACTTCACATTATTGTGGACATCTCTGGTGTGATTGAAAATGTATCGCTGTTGTTTACGGTGGCAATGTCAACAACCTTTCTTCCAACCTCTGAAAGCATAGATGAAGGAGGATACAGGACAAACATAATGCGGTAGGCTGAGCCAACTGGCTCCTTTCCCTTCGGTGACAATGGAGGGGTTCCACCGTGCCTCCGCAGCCCTGTGAAATTCATCACACGAAATTCGTTCAAGACGATATAGCATCCATATGCTAACAGATGGAACCGTCCCCATTCATAGCCTTCATCTTTGGGCAAGCTGGATGCTGAGATCATACAGGAATAGCCAGACAAATCATCATGCTTGTCTCGGTGACTGCGACCAAATTCGCCCATTCCAGGAAGACCATGTTCTTGAAAAAAAAAACTAATTAGCAGAGATTGAAGTACATATCGAACACCTACTTCGGCATACGGCATATGCCACAGCAGGTGCAATATTGAGCTGTGCAGTGGGATAGGCAAAATTGTGTGGAACTCCGATGTGAGGCATATTGACCATATCGGCGTGCTTTTTGAGTCGCTCTTGATCATGTTCTGGGCAATACCGCTTGAGGGATTCCATTCCAACACCTGTAGCAAACTATCATACAATCATGAGCATATGAAAAACTCAACCAAAATATAGGCAAGTTGCCTTTATGATATCATGACGAAGCATCTGACGATCATCCATCTGCTCATCTCGAACCTTCCCACTTGCGGTTGGGGATATGATGGATGTGGAATGCTGATGCGAAGGCCCCAAGTAGTAACATCTAGTGTTCTTGACACCTTCCAAGTAGTCATCTCTTTCCAGGTCAGTCCCCCCTATCCAAGTGCCATCCTCTGCTTTCTTTGGTCTTTCAGATGTTGCTAAAGCTTCATCTCCAATAATCCTCATCTGTATTTTTCGGAGCTTCTCAATCTTATCACCGCAGATATATTTACTGAAGCATGCTGATCAGTAAGTAGTCCAATATATCATCATATAAAATGCCACGAACCCATCGCAGACCCATACTTGAGCAATATCATCACACGGTTCACCCTGCACATCTTCCTTCACCTCTCTTGCAAGAAGAATATCATCGTCCAATAGTGCGAACAAACCTAGTGTTTGAACCCATCATATTAGTATGATACGTTTATATGAATATAACTACTTCGCACCCATTTCCATCACCAGTTCTTCTGGTCCAAGGGGCACTTCAAGACCTTCTTCAAATATCTCTTGTGCTTTCATGACTGCATCCGATGTATCCTGAACATACACCAAGGTTCTTCCTTGTGAAGTAGGAAGCACATGGCTTCTATCAACCAGTGGATGAGATTGGACCTCATAGATATATGGAAGGCGAGAATCTCGGCTTTGATGGTAGAGCAGCCGACCGTTTGGAACACGGAACCGTTGGTCCGGTTCACTCAGCATAGGAACAGGTGTCTAAAGTATGAAACAATGAGCAAAAGCAGCAATGGAGAACATACAGAGGGTATAAAATATCAACGTCAACTGCAGTGAAAAATATGACTGTCCAACAGTCCAATACCAGGAAGTAGCAGCAAGAACAGGGATATCCAGATCTGACTTCCTGTCAAGTCATTTGTCAAGTCATAAGGGCAATGCCCTGCATTTCACCCCAAATCTCAGATCAGCCCTTGCATTAGAGAGGATTGAGCAGCTTGGTATGACGTTAAAAAAGGGATTGTGTAATAATATTGGAAAGATAAACCAGAAGAGGACAGACTTGGGCAATCGTCAAAACATCTTGAATACCCCCAACAAGGATGAAGCATGGCAACTAAGAGAAACAAGAAAACAGATGACTAAAAGAATGAGAAACCTACCATGGGTCCAAGAGGAAGGAAACAGGATGGAGGAGATGATGGTGTAAAGGAGAAGTAAGATGCCGAGCGGAATAGGGGGTTATAATATTGTAGGGTATGTACTCATTCTGTCCCTCGTCTTTCCTCTTTGAAGTACTAAAGGCTATAAGATCATACTCAATGCAAGAGGCTAGTAAATGTTTAATAATGGAGTCCTGGAGACTGGATGCCGTTAGAGCAAGCAAAAGTTTACTTCGTCAGTATGTTGTTCGATGACCGGAACATAATTCTTGCTTCCATGTGGGTAATACCGACCTTTAAGTTGACAACTCCGAAATGTTGCTGAATACCATATGAATACCTGTCAGCTTCGAGCGTGGTGATATGTCATTTATAATAATGGCGGGGGCCTTGGCATTTTTTGATGGTACCAGGTCGGTTACGCCACCCCCATGTCTCAGATTTCCGATGGTGAATTTTTTATTTGCAGCTTTTCTGTACGCAGGACTTGCCCAGCGAAAAAGTGCTTGTAAGTAATCTAACCCTATGTTTGAGTGATATACTGATTTCATGGTGCGTATCCTGATCCGGGCTATCTTTGCATGTAACGCCTTCGTAATCTTTCGGTGGTATTTCTGGGGCTATACCTTAGCCTTCTCGCCAACAGCAAATAATGGCGTTATTGGTAATTTGAAGCGCTTTGGTTTGATGCCTTAAGATCCGATCCGAACCTTTGCCTGGCTTCCCTCTCATCCCTGGCCTGCTCTATAGCATTTTGCGGATGGAATTTGGCTGTGTGACTGCATCAATTTTAGCGGGCGGTATTGCTGAACGCGGACGGGTTTTACCAGCTATGGTATTCACGTTCTTGTGGAGGACTCTGGTGTACTGTCCGCTCGCATATTGGGCGTGTGGAGGTCATGGTTGGGCTTTCGAGTGGGGTGTACAGGACTTTGCAGGGAAGTCATCCGCCACGTAATATCATGACAGGTGTACATTTATTTTGTTGGACATTAGGTGGCGGTCCCATTCAGATCAGCGGTGGCATTGGTGGACTTGCCAATTCTCGGGTACTTGGGCGTAGGCGAGAGAAGGAGCGACCCAGTTTCCGACCCCATAATGTTTCTATGGTTGGACTTGGCAGTACGTCTCATCTTTCCGCTTTTATCCGTATTGTGATTGACAGCCTTACGGCGTCTCTTCTTTGGTTTGGTGGCTCGGGTTCAACAGCGGTAGCGCATTTGGAGCCAACTTACATGCCGTGATGGCAATATGGAATTCATTGCTAGCAGCTGGTGATGTGCAAGGCTTGGCCCAAAGCCGTCGAGCGCCGGCTGCCGAGCCCTAGAAGCCTGAGCCGAGGCGAGCCTTGGGGTGGGCTTGGTAGGGCTAAGGGCTCGGCTCGAGTTTCTGAAGCCTAGAGCAGGGCCCTCAGCCCTGGGGCTGTGATTAACAAGGATGTTGTGCACCACCTCTACTCCTCCCTTTGTCTATTGGAAGCTCCTGGTGTACAGCAGCAAGCAATGGCTTGCCGTCTGACTTACAGGAGCTGCTCAGATGAGGTTGGGGCAAGGGGCTGGGAACAAGGAGCGGTGATGACTCACGAGTGATGCAAAGTCAAACCCGCGAGAAACGTCGCGCGTTAACCCCTGCAATCCCCGTCGACGTGTCGTCCATCCACGGATCTCGTGCGTAATCCATTTAGCGTGTGTGATCCTGTCGTCCTGGTCAGCCTTATTTGGAGGGATGATAGTTGTGGTCAGCAGGTGGGCAGTCCAATAGGGATTATTATGTGCGTACCTTGCAGGCATCCTACACCACGGGTCTCCCAGCGCCTCCAACGCATCGTTTGGTTCCTAACGCAAACTCGCAACTGCAACGTCCTCCGAGTCATTAGATAGAAACAGAACATTCTAGATACTAAAAAGAAATAAAGTAGTATCAGAGATCCAAATAACGATAAAGACACATGCCTACAGGATATGTGGAGAAATGCAAAATAACCCGGACACGGGTCGTTGATAATGTTCGGTAACTCCCGGTTCTGCGATGAAAGGGCGTTAGCGATGGAGTTATTGTGCATCTCCAATGAAAACGTTGACTAACAGATTACGCTTTTGATTTCAGACATCACCGGGCTTCTGGTGTGGGATGGTACTGGGTCGTCTCCGAAGCAGAAATATGGGAGCCACAGATCCCCGAGTTAAACTCTTCATTAAGTAACAGATCTACAACATTGCGGGGCGCAATGATTTCTGTCTCCATTGTTGAAATAAAGCTAAAAACCCCTAAATCCGGAACCAAAACGAACAAGGGGATCGGTTCAAAGCAAACAAGTGTAAGCAAATGACGCACAAAGGAAACGCAACTTCTGAGAGTTGCGTTTCCTTCGTGCGTCATTCATTTACACTTGTTTACACTGCTGAATTAGTTAGTTGGTTCGATCATAAAAGAACTTTACCATACATGACAAGTCTACATTAATGAGGTCAACGATGTAGGTAGGCGGCAATGCTGATGTTACCCAAGCGAAGGGACCATGGGCGTAGGAACTGAGTGCGGAGGAAAAGAAACCCAATTCGGCAGTGTAAACAAGTGTTCGAACTGTGCGTGCAACCGTTATTCGTACAGTGCGTATGTGCACCATTCGAACACGTTCGAGCTGTGCATGTAACCGTTATTCGAACAGGTTCGAACAGTGCGTTTGTGCGCCATTCGAACATGTTCGAACAGCGCATGTAAGCACGATTTGAACAGGTTTGAACGATGCATGTAACCATTATTCGTACAGTGCGTATGTGCACCATTTGAACAGGTTTGAACAGCGCATGTAAGCACGATTCAAAAAGGTTAGTTTAAGAACAACTGTGTCATGTAATAACTGGCGCATTTACTAAATATGTGCGCCAGCCAATGACGTTCGACTGGCGCATTTAATAAAGCCATAATTAAGTGCACCATTGAATAACGTTCGGCTGGCGCATTTCATGTAATTGCGCCATTGAATATCGTGCGCGGGTCGATGCCACCCGAACGGCGCACTGCGAGACTGCTGGGACTCATTCATGGGTGTGCTTAGCACACTTATATTCAACAACTTATTTTGTGTTATAAATTTCCCTCCCCATTCCCAGCCCATAACCCTCGCCCAATGCTTTAAAGATCGTATAGTTATTCAGCAGTGTAAACAAATGACGTACGAATGAAACGCAACCTCTGAAAGTTGCGTTTCGTTCGTGCGTCATTTGTTTACACTTATTTACACATTGTGAACAGCTAAGCTGATCAATTTGCCATAGCGCCTTGAATAAATTGTATTAAATACTGGAAATATTTGACCACGTAGGTAAGTTCCTAAAGCCAAGGGGTCCTCTGCCAACACTAAGCTATCCAATTAGTCTTTGAAATGATATTGACCAGCTCAAAAAATGGATCAAACTTTGAGGTGTTTTGTGAGTCGGTCAATATCTCGATGCGGGCTGCACGGATAGCCTAGCAAGGGCAGATGACCCCTGCCATGGAGAGTATCTCTCTGGTCAAATATTAACAAGGCTCTATCCCCACCAGGTTCAGCCGTTAACAACAATAATTACTGGTGTATTCTTGAGTTAGGCATCTGGGACGCCCGATACACGCCTGGGGTTTTCTCTAAGTGCAAGTGACTTACAATGGAGTGTATTGTTGTGTCAGGCATCCCAGACGCCCGATGCAGCACTAAGGCATCGCTCAAGGTATATGCAGCAGCATGCCATGCCCGCAGCCGTCTGTGAGTCCTCATACAAAACCAGCGACGAAGTTTGCATCCGGTAACCCGGTACACAAGCAAGGGCGATCGGCGGAGGCCGAACAATCCATAAAGAGGATGTCAGTAAGCAGACGTCAACAACGCAATCATTTTCTCCGATGCTCTTCGATCCCTCCTTGAACTTGTGCATACTCGTTTTCCAGATGCACCCCCTATTCTTTATTAAAGTTCAGACTTTTCTGCCATGCACCCTGTGACCATTACAATTGGGCCTTGGAAATCAAGCTCAGAAAGGACCGTCACTGCTTTCAAGAATGCTACCAAAGCTAAAGGACATTCCCCTGGACGTTGATGCTAAATTATTTATCCTATGAAAAGATTACATTCCTTGGCATGGAAACCTCACGAGCTGCTCAATCTGGATTATGGCAAGTCATTGAAACTCTTGAATTGTGGGCCTTGGTTCATCATCATCATCTGCCTATTTTACAACTACAGGTTCATGTTTTCTGGTTAATCTCCTATGCTACTCTCCGTCTCCTCTCATAGCGGTTTAGGGCAATGCGATTCTTTTATCACTACCCATGACCACGCATTCCCCACCTTTCCCTGCTGAAGTCTCATTCTGTCATTTTACAGACTATCCTTACCTGACCTCCTGGGATTTTGATGACCTGAACTAGGACCTACCAGGGCTCTCTTTGCCCCTCCATGCTGGGGCCACCTGAACTAGGACCTACCAGGGCTCTCTTTGCCCCTCCATGCTGGGGCCACCTGTAATAGCATGAGCTGCTTTACTTGGGATGGGGCATGCCAGACATATGGCAAACATGGGGGATGCCAAACCATCCACACCTGATGGTATGGATTCCTCGCTCCATACTTTCCTGCTAATTAACTGTCTCCAACTTAGAACATGGATAGTTCATTACAAATATGCCATGCTTGCCGATGCTGGACCCAAAACTTGGCCTCTAGGTACATCGAACCTTACATATGCAACGAGAAACTTAGCCCTGGATCATATGTCCAACGCGAATTATTACAGATCTAATGAAGCCGGAGTAACCTCGTGGTTCAAGCCGTCGGGTCATTTTATTTCCTATATTTTCCCAACCCTGTTTATTTCTGCAGCCTTATATGAGCGCTGTAAACATTAATCCGATTGGTTGGATGAACCTCCACAATATCTAGGACTAATCACCTCATGGTGATGCTCCACTTCATCAAAGTCAGGAGATGTAAATGCGATCAGGCATTGAGATGTATTTCGGCAATTCCAGCCGCACAAAACATATATAACATCTCTTCTTATTCATTGGTGGTCACCAAAAAAGCACACATGCCAACTGATACTCACCCTCTGTCTCTTCTTCTGTTCGACCAGAAGGATCCAAAGCGCCCTGACCGGGATTCATCAGTCTGGACGTGGTCAGAATGGCAAAAGATCACCAGTCTTCCTGCTGCGCCATATGATCCTATGTTCAATGCACTTGTTCATCCATCGGTGGCCATCCCAGAGAAGGATCATCAAGCCCTCATTTCATTTGTCAACAAATTCCAAACCATCACGGACACCAAGAAGATTCAATACTTCATGAAGAACACTTCTGATGAAAATCAAGCAGGACGTGTTTATTGGAGGGCTTGGATAACACGTCACTGGAAGAAATGGGGTTTGCTTGGATTGGTGGAGAAGCAATTGAAGGATCGCGGTGTCAATCCCTGGATGATCATGGCTGAAGATAACACTCGAGAAGTAAGTAGTACAAATTTTTTATTTAAGTAGTATACTAAATGGGGACTTTATTTAGCTTCCAACGCAGGATGAGGCTAATGTCTCCTCACATATACCCGCCATCACTGTCGAGTTATTTGGCATCGATGCCCAAGTAAACCCAGGTAATCCTAACAGAATCAAACTCAAGGCCCAGCGATTCACAGAAACCCTCGTCACTCATTTATGGAATGCATACCGAAAAACAATCGATCGTGATCTAACCAAGATAGAAACGGCAAAGGGGGAGTTGGAGAATATGTGGAAAGGTTCAGTGGTTTATTACAGTACTATGTGATACTTACCATATTATATTCAGATTTGCAGGTGAAGCCAATAGCGGCTACCATTCGCTCCTATTTACAGAAGATGGAGAAACTCGTGGTTGTGCTCAAGAAATATGGGGATGAAGAATCACTCACCTTGATGATGGATAAAAGGGCTCAGCTTGAGGGGATGTTGCAGGCTCTGGGGCTTGACGATAAGGGCAAGAGTGCTATGGAACGTGAGTACAGTCATTTTTCAACTTCATATCACTCGCTAACAACTTGCAGGTCTTCCAAAATCTATTCGCGATGCCCTTGTTTACCTTGCATCCACCAGTGACATCCAATCACTTTCACTAGAAATTCATGAACGACTCTTACAGGTAGATCAGGAGCATGTAGAAGCACCCGAGTTGGATTTTGACCGGGCACCTCCTGTGGAGTGGGAGGAGGGGGTTGAGGAGTATAAAGATAAGTCAAAGGATGAACTATGGGCCATCCTTGGCCTCTCGAACAGCTCTGCCCTCCCAGATTTCAATCAGTACATCGATCCTGATGTGCATGATTATTGGTCGGATCCTGACTACATGCATAAACATAAGGATACTCTTCGTCTATTAACTCCACGATGGCACCAGTTGGTAGGCATCATCAAGATTATCCATCAGGGTTTTAAAGGTGAACCTTTGATGCTAATGGATGAGGTAGGCGTCGGTAAAACGCTCCAGCTTGTTGGAGCTGTGGTTATTCTGACATTCTTCCGCGACTATTATGACAAAAATGGCAAGTTCCCTGGTGCCTTTGGTAAATGGTCACTACTTTTGCATACGTGTCACTGACATGGGCAATCAAAGTGGAACTAAAATGGCAGGGAAAAAATGGCAACATCCCCACACAGCCCATTTTGATTACCATCCCCAAGTCACTTGAAATTCAATTCATGAATGAGCTTCGGCGCTACCTTCGTCCAAAATCATTCGACCTTCTACCTTACACCGGCACTTGGGAAAAGCGTCAAGACTGGTGGACTCGAGTCTGGTCAGCTAGCAAGCATGATGTTTCACGACGAATTGTAGTGGCCGCTGCAACGGTAATGATATCCTTTTATTTCAGCATTCACAGTACTAATAATCCTTACTGACAGGCAATTGAAAGTGACGGTGCACGTTCATGGCATTATACTGCCGATGATCCTTGTACTGCTGTACCGACTGCATGGTTGAAGACAGGTGACAACAAGAAGACAACAGTTTATGGTCAAGAATGGTTAGTCTTTGGCTGTGATGAATTCCACTTTGCACGAAGTCAAAATAAGCGCTACCGTGCTATTCTTCCGGTGGTGAGAGAGTCATCTTTGAGTATCACAATGACAGCTACTCCTATCACAACGAGTGCCTTGGTAAGCATCCAGGCCCATACAGCATCTGATCACTCAACGTTTAGCAAAACCTTTAGGATATTTGGAATCTGGGCCGTGTCCTAGACATTTTCAAGACTGCCGACAATTCACAATTCACAGATATGAAACGGGAGCTAAATCGGGCACGTGCTCATGACCGAAAGGCTCGAGATGAGGATGGTCAATCTCAAGCGGAAACTATTGTTCGAGGTGTTCTTGCAGGTTCTGCTCCAACCGATATTGAATTACAGCAGCAAGTTGTCACTTCAAAGTGGATTACAATGATCCGGGAAAAATTTCGAGGTAAAGTGATGCGTCGCACGGGCAATTCCACAGACAATGAAGGAAATTTGATTTCTGGCATTGCTGCTCCCTCTGAACACCTAGTCCTCCTCGACTTATATGATTGGGAGAAGGATAATATGGAACAGCTTGCAAGCAAACTTCTGAAATCCCCAAACGCTGGCACCCGCCTTGGAAGTTCTCAGGTAGGCATCATTGTTGTCCAATTCTTTCAACCGTCCAGGACGCCCGCACAGGCAACAGAGTGCAAAATAACTCGGTGATATTGATTAATGCTCTGCACACTCCCAGGCATCTGAGACACCCCCATTATTCACTACATTACATATTGTTGTGCTTCTAAGCAGTCTGTGCTCACGCGGGCGTCCACTACGCCCGTCACCATGTTTATTTTGCTTCAACTAATTATTCCTGCAGAATTTCTATTTAGAAACCCGTCGTGCTCTGCTACACCCCAGTTGCAATCCCGGTCACCATGAATGGGTTGAGCCCAAAACTACTGAAGAGTGGAAAGGGATGGCATCTGCTAAACTCGATGCCCTTGTTAACATTGTCCATCATCATCTTTCATCTGACAATGCACCCCCCCTTCATGTTGTTGAAGGTCAAAAACTGGAGCCTGATCTTGAATATGTGTTACCTTCACGGCCAGAAGGGTTACATCCTGACAAAATAGTGATATATTCAGAATTTCCTTCTAGTAATCCACAAATCATTTCGGTAAGTGATGTTACACATTCTATTTATAGAGATATATTCAGTCTTTGTCTAACCAGGTATTGAAGTTGCATGGTATTGAGGTTCTCGAGTACCATGGTGGAATGACTCAGAAGCAAAGGGCCAAGGTTCTTGAGCATTTCCGGTCTAATGATGGCTCATCACCGCGCATTCTTCTTGTTTCCAATGTTGGTGCTACAGGTCTGAATCTGGATATTGCCTGTATTCTTATCATCGTCGTAGGTAATTTCTATTCATTATAATAATCTTACTGATCGCTTCTGCATAGCATACCTTATGGTCTGCTCAGGACGATAATCAGCTGCGGGGTCGTGTTGTTCGATATCCACAGATGAAGCATGTTTATATCTACCGACTTATCGCAAAGAACACATCGGACGTATTCCTGAATAATAATTCATTTGGGAAGGCAGCAATTCAGGAAGCATTCCTTGGAGCCAGCCCTAGCATGCGTGAGTTCCTATCACAATTGTAATTAAACTTAATATTTAGCTAACGATGTCCGAGTAGAATCTCTCTTTCAATGCCCCACAGATGTGTTGGATGATGATGATGATGATGATGATGATGCCAACGATCGACATGGCACAGCCAATCAGGCTACCAAGATTAAAAAAGCAAAGGTTGGGAGCAAGGATAACAAGAGAGGAGAGGACAAAGAAAAGCAGGCCATGGAGGAGTCCCAATCACAACCCAAACCTAAGACAAAGTCCGGTAAGAAGAGCCGGAAGTCTTCTGCCGGCTCTGTATCAAACAATGCTTCCATTTCTGAAATCCCCAGTATTTCGAAACCTACTACCTCAGCATCTGATGCCAACCCTGCAGACCCAGAAATTCCTACAGAATCACGACCAAAAACCAAGGCCAAGTCGGGAGCCAGGAAACAGAAGTCTAGCGCCTCGTCTACCACCATTGCACCTCCTCCCATCACTTCTGACCCTATGACAACCTCACCATCTCCTGTGGTTACTGCACCATCTGGAGTTAGCTCTTCTAATCCAATAGTCACTCAGCAGAGTGCGGATCAAATACAAGTCAACCATGGGTGTGCTGACTCTGATTCCCCTGCAATCAACCTGCCTCGAGTCACTGATACTGCTGCACCATCTGGTGTTAACTCTCCTAATCTGATAGTCACTCAGCAGATCACAGATCAAATACACTTTGACAAAGAGTGTGCTAACTCTAATTCCACTGCAATCAATCGCCCTCGAGTCGCTAATACTGAAGTTGTCTATAACAACGATGATCTAAACTCCTCTCATCCCACTTCACTGGATGTTCAAGATGATACTGATATGCTATTTATGCATACTCCAGACTACGATGTTTCTCATCCCCCTCCCAGTCCCACACCATCATCCCCCCTCACTCAGTTGGAGCCTGATTTCCCATATTCATTATCGTTGGAGCCACCATCTGAGATGCAAACTGATGTAGAAGACCCACCAAGCCGAAAGCACACCCGTTCAACTCCTCTATCAACACCTTCCAAAGATCGATCTAAACGCCAACGGATGCCATCAATTGCACCTAACGGCGAAGAAGAAGGTAAGAAAATGAGTGATATTCTTTGATGCTTCTAAAGTGACTAATGCGCAGTTCATAACCTAGAGGGTACATCGTCCATTACCGTCCGAAGCGTGCGACCCCCAACACTCCAACCATTTGATGCTCGTGATACACCTCTTGGTCAAGCTTTTGCAAAAGGCAATGCATCTATATTACAGTTGCCTAAACCTTCTCCTGGAAAGCGGAGGGTAAAAGGAAAGGAGAAGGCCAAGGCATAGATACAAACGGTTTTGATTTCACGCCTAAGGTCATGCAGATAGGTCATGTGATGGAGGTCAGATGATGGAAGGTTATGTAACATTCACCCAAATAGGCATGAGACACAACAACTATCAACAATATTATTGCTATTAAATGCTAGTCTGAAAATTGCCTGCATGTTGCTTTCCTTTCCATAACCCCCACTATGGTTTTGAGGTACCCTGATGAGTGGTTGCCCGAGTCCCAGTTGTCTCTCCAGGAATTCTCCTATCGTGCAATGGATCTTCTTCGAGACCAGGAGAATATTCCAGAATTTGTTCGATTTGTGCTTGCAGGGCGTGATATGGACCATAACAATATTCAACGCAGAATATTCCTTAATGCACGCCAAGGGCTACAGCTCATAGACCCTCATTCATATATTCAATCCCGTGATTATGACACTGCCCTTGCTGTCTCAAAAGACCTCCCATTCTCAGTTCCCTTGGCCATCTTTCCAGTTGCCTCATTCAGAGACACTTTGACAAAGGATATTCATCTTCTTGGAAAAGCCTATGACAATATGGTAAGGCTTAGGAAGCAAACTATTTTTCCTATACACTGAATGGGGTTGAAGGGCACAGAAATCAGGATACCTTTGCACAAAATTCCAAATGTTGCCTTTGGAAAAGTTCTGCAACGTCACATTACGAGGATAGTGTTTCCTCGGCTCTACAAAGCAGGGGAGTCTCCCCGAATTCCTCAAGACTTGCTCGAAATGCTCTATGATAATGCAATTCACCCAGCTGTGCGTAGCGTGGTTCCAGAGCGACTATCCCACTGGCCACCAACATATCACGTTGCGATGGCAAATGCTCGTGACATTAGAGGACAGTTCCACTTTGGAAGTGTGGATCTTCCTGCATTTGTTTTAAAGGATTTTCGGGATGCGCTTTTTCAGAATCTAGAGCAGCACAATGATTTGAGGGATGCTTACTTCATTCATGAGGTTCGTGGCTACAAAGGAGCTACGGTCCATAATCCGGAGATCGTGGCGGAATGTTGGAACGTTCTTCATGATAAATTGGACTTCCTCAATTTCGATGAGCTTGATTCTGATGAGTGGTACATCGATGTAGGCCTCGAAGTTCACCTCCGTGATCATGTAGTGCAATGGCTAGAAGATGGCCATCTACGGCTGCTGAGACATGCACTTCCTCAACAGAATCAGTCACATCCCAATTCCCTCGCCACACTTGCAGATGACCACAATAATTTTAAAACAGATCGTGTTGCACAACTGAATGAATTTGCAGGATTCCGTTGTACTACACGTTCCAAGGGGCTGGCAGATCATGTTGCATACATCAATGTGTATACAACTGACAAAGAGCCACTGTATCAACTTCACACAGGTAGCTTTCGACGTCATCATGCAGCAGAACTCATGCCTGGGGAACGCAATATCCAAACCTTAATCAAAGACATCACAGAGATAAGTGGTGTCTTTGGACAGTGTGTAGGTAATGATATCCGATCTGCTACCGAAGGTTGCGCTCGTTTTGAGGTCAGGGTCAAACTTCGAGAAAGTCCAACTGTCCTCAGAGGTCTTCCACCTGATTTGATTTCAAATACATTGGTTGCTATCCCAGCTCCACGCTGGTGGTTAGTAAATAAACCATATTCCTTATTCCCTTGACATTCATTATTTTTCATACAGGCAGTTCAAATTCTTGCGATTGTCAGCACTCCATTATATCTTTTACAACTTCTGCAAGGCTACAACTGAGGCACGTGCATTGCGCTCAACTCTCATCCTTGGTGCAGTCAGTGTGTGGACACTGAATGCTCTGATTTATCGACCGGAGGAGGGCCGTCAAGTTGATGATCTACGAGACAGCTGCTGTCAACACGTGATCGAAGGGTTAGACTTGGATGAAGAATCTGATGATGAAGAACTTCCAACATCTCCCATACGATATGATCGTGGGCTATATTTTATAGCTGACATTATTACAGATGATCCTCATGGTGCTTATCGTGTACCAATGCCCGTTGTCCGACGATTGGATCCAGTATACCTTGCCTGGATATTTGGTCGCAACAGTATGTCACTTCTGGAGCATGATGCTGGCATAGCTCGAGTCTTGGCACCAAAGGGAACAGCGGTCAACCACTCTCGAATTCCAAATAAGCGCCAAAAGACTACAGCGGTAGACTTTATCCACAATGGTCATGATGAACAGGATGATATTGATTTGAATCTTGTCAATCATGGCGTGCAAATTCGAACAGTGGTCAAAGAGACGGGTGCCGATGTACAGAGACCAGAATTGTTGGATGATAGAGACAACGAACCACGAATAGGCAATAATCCAGATGATGCCATCTCGAAAATTTGGAAGCAGGTCCCATACGATATCTTTGCTGTTTCACCCAACGTATCTCGGGCCAAGGATCCATCTCACATCATCATGACCAAAGAAGCCCGCAATAATGTTACTTGGGCAACTTTCATGACGACCAACTTTTCATCTATTTTCGAAAAAATACAAATCCGTTTTGTTACAGAAGAGTTCTGGAGCACCACATTGTTTGATCGGTATTTCCCTCCCAAAGGCACCCCTCCAAGAGAGAGGGGCAAACTACAAAACTTTCCATATACCACTTACTACAATGAATGGTTCAAGCTCATGTCACAACTATCAATGCATGATGCTCAAATCGTGCGTTCACAGCTTCGGGGCCAGTTTAACAAACTGAAGTGGCTGCCACATGGTGGTAGTGACAGAATGTGGGCAACAAGCAAAATGTCGGGCAATAACTGGACCATGTACCCACTCGGATCCAACCTTCAACCTTGTCCACAGATAGCGGTTAATTTAACCACGTGGGAGAGAGAACCAATACAGATGGGGGTTCGTCCATTGCCACAAGAAGAGGAAGAAGAGGAAGAGTAATTTGTAGATGCAGTGTACTAGGAGTACTCAGCAAGATGAATGAATTAACAATTATGAACAGCCTCACACATGTATATAGAAATCTACACACGACCGTCTGGGATGCCCATAGGCATGGAACCTATGATACTGCATATGCCTCTGGGTCAAGCCTTCCATGGTATTGCATCGGGCATCCTGGACACCCGCTATGTGATGGGTTTGCTGTGATAGCAAACTAAGGGAACTCATGGTTGGCATGGACGTCTCAGACGTCACAATGTGTGCACTGTCATGCCTAGTTTGCTAATGACTCAGCCAATCAATTTTAAATAAATTTTGATAGAGCCTCAAATAAAATATCTAAAATACTGAGAATATTTTACAAGGTAGATACCCTTGAGAGCTGGGGGGTCCTCTGCCAATGCTAAGCCATCCGTGTAGCTAGACTCAAGAAGATATACAATTATTGCCTCAACTTCTATTCTATCACTGACTACATACCCTGCCATTGGTGACAATGCACCTTTGTCTCACAAAAAACCTCATGTTTCTTTGTCATTGTGCACTTCACCTGTCAGGCCCACAAAACATTGTGAGTTTGGGATATGATTGGACTCTTTGCATAGTCAAGTACATATAGTATTTTGAAACATTTTTTTGACTCCATATTTAGGTCTATCAAGGCTTACTTTTATAGCTACTTATGTAGTATAGATATCAATATAGCAATATAGTAACAGCAAATAAATAAAAAATCTGTATCACATGACCAGTAGATGTTTGGAGAGGTCCATTCAATGTTCCCCTGCCTGCAACCACAGACCACGGGAATTTTGAACCCCAGATAAGAAGGCATCAATCCAAGTGCATAGTTAGTACAAGCACTGAGTGTAAATGATAATAAATGGACTTTTATATTATGTGGCCAGTGAGCTACTCAGAAAGGTCTATATCTAAAAGATAGTATGATGAATTTAGAATTTCGAAAAGGCAATACTCACTTTAGGCAGATGATGACAAAAAATTGACCAATGGGATCCATTGACCAAAATGGCAGCTATTTGCAGAATGATAGGCTAATCACAAAACCCTTTGTTTATACATGTGCTTGGTTTTATTGATGATGCTACTTGCCAATGTGCCAATTGTAAATGCAATCATCCCCTCTGTATGACCTGTCTGGCATTGATCAGCCCAGATTCTATCACTGATGGGACCAAATAAAAGATATAAACAAATGCTTTTGCAATTGCCTATTGTTCTGCAAATAGATGTCATTCTTCATATTCACCTATTTTTTGGAACAATTGCATCAATAATAGTCGAAATATTTGGCAAATTGCCTTCAGAGGCAACTCAATTATTCTACAACTTTTTTAATAATCAAGTGATAATTGGTGATGCCATGGCTCAGCTCAGCTCCGCTATGGCTCAGGTCAGGCATTTAAGCTGGTCAAAACAGTACTGAGTTGCCCTGAGCGGCTCTGAGTGAGCTAAGCCACTCGAGATTGCCCAAAGCTGTGGGCTGGCTGCCATACTGGAATCTATGCATTACTTATGCTTTTTATATGCTAATTAGGTTGTGCAAACTATTATTGTACAAGAAATATGTTGCACTATTGAGTTTTACATAAATCAGTACTTTTGATGACCATGTTCTTCTGCTTCTACCTATTACTCAAAATGCTCGCAAGATGACCCCAAGGAATAGTGTGCAGCAATATGCCTTAAAAATAGTATTAGGTAGATCTACAAAGTGTGTTCTACTGTTTTTAAATGGTTTCAGGTCACCTACCTCTTCTTTAATATTATAGAACTGAGGGCATAGCTCAGGCAGCTCTGAGTGGCTCTAAGCTGTCAGCTGATTTAATAGTGCAGCTTGCCCAAAATAGTGGTGTGGCTTAATGGCTCACAGCTCTGAGCTGTGCCTTTGGCAATACTAGTGATAATTGCAGTATCATGATTGCTACTATCAATTGTACTCAGCTCTATATATGGCATTCAAGAAAAACAGAAATGGTGGAATAAAGCTGAATTTTAATCATGCTTGCCATAGTCACAAAGGATCAAAGGTAATACATAGGTCATAAGTCAGGCCCTGATACAAATGATACAAATTGGACATTGGTACATATCTAGGACTTACAATGAAGCTATGCACCAACCCCACAACCCATCCTATGATGACAGGACTTAGCTGTGGATCCCAATCCTAGGACCAATCCTGGGCAAATAGGTTCAACCCTACTGGCAATCCTACAGATCCTCATAACCCTAAGTATTTTTCTTATCTACTTATCTTTCTAAATTTAGACCTCTTACTAAGAGTGTTCTATATTTGGAAGATTGGTCATAGACCTTGGTAAGCGTCTTATCAATCTGATTACTGATCACTGTTTATAAGCGACGATGCGATATGATACCATAATGGCATCATCGTTTGTCATGCTGTTAGTAATATGACAGCGCGAGAATATTGGACCTGAAGAGCTTATAAAAGCGAAACAGGATGCACTAGGTTTTCCCCAGTGCCTGTCGTCCTCTTCTTGCATACACTCTTCTGTAGGTTGTAGAATACACCTCCCTAACCCTAACACTTCCCCTGTGTCCCCCCCTGCTTGATTCTTTGCACATCCTCTAACAATGAATTCTCTTACTCGTGCTCTGTCCCCTGCTCTCAACGCGATCTCATTCGCTAACGAGAACGACCTCCAAACGTCTCGCTCGGTGCGGCATGCTGGATTGCAAGCTGCCCTGAACGTTGACGCGGTCGTCGCCATGGTCCCCCACGACTATGCGCACGTCCTCCGCGAGTCCCTCCTGGGCATCGCCGCTACGGCTACCAAGCTGTTCGGCGCGCGGGCCACTGTTGCACGGTGGCTGCAGCATCAAGCTGCTGGGACAATCCCTCCTCACTTGAGGAGCTCGATGCCTGAAGTCCAGCTTACGCGGGACTTTGCGGCGGACCCTGCTGGGGCGGCTCACGCTGCTGCACTGCGGTCTTCCCACCAGGAATATCAGAAGTCTCTCCTAGCCAATTCTATTGCGGCAAAGAAGGACGATATTCGGTTCCTGGAGGCATCCCTCACTCCCGAACGGCTCCTGCAGTCGATGGCGCCCGGTGTTAACAAACGCCGGACGGAGATCATGGCGGCTACCAAGCTGCCGCGTCTCGCCAAGAACCCGCAAGGGGAATTGGTCCTTCAAGGTTGGGATGAGAACGAGTCTGCACGCGTCCTTGGCGAACAAGTCATGGAGGATTGTGTGGTCTTCGCCTACCGCGTTATCGCTATCGTGGAGGCTCGGGATGCGGTCATGGCGACCAAAATCTCAAAGAAGAAAGACCTCGCAAAGAGTGCGGATGTGGAGATGGCTGACGCTACCAAGCCTGGCCCGTCGATCCAGTCAATGATCGACAAAGCAGTCTCCGCTCGTATCAAGACGCTGCCGAAGCCGGTGAGTAACGATATCAATGCTTATTCTACCAGCACTCATTCTCTTGTTGCAGTCCCAGAAAAAGGACGGTTCTGGCAAGAAGAAGAAAAAATCGACAACGACAAAGAAGATTTCCAAGCCGGGTCCGCTCCCCAAAGCGACCCCCTACGTTCCCAAAGCAGGGAGGAAGGTTCCAGACGCCACCAAGGGCGCCAAGAAGACGAAGAAATTGAACAAAGGAAAGGGGAAAGCATAGGCGACGTAGATAGTCGCAATTATAATTTTGTTTGGATAGATAACAATTGGTTTATCAATCCCATGCTTATTCCGGATCGTCTGCTTACGATCCCATATCCAGATGCGGTCCGAGCACTCATTCTTAGCACGCCTGTAAATATTATACAAGCTAATTCCTATAAGAATCTCGTGCATAGCGGACCCAATGTAACCTTACCTTTAGACGTACAATTAGACCTAAGTGTGGGAATGAAATACATGTTCCACAGTCCACGTAACTCTAATTTAATTAAAGAAGCGTGGTTCGACTTTGTCGAACGCTTACGTTGGAGAATACTCTTCTCGTTTGAAGACCCTAAGTCTGAAAAATCGTACGACCCAGATTACGAGGTACCCCATCAACGAAAGGGGAAACCACCTCGTTTACCGCCTTATCTCGAAACGGGTATCTTAGCGGGCTGGAACTTTGTTCGAAAAACAATTTCCAAAATCCCCATAGAAGAGGAAGGGCCGATAATTAAATCGCTCAAGCCTGACCGTTCCCGTGTTGAGAAGTTCTTGATTAGTAACAATTATGTCGTTACTATGACTGATAAGAACTTAGGAATAGCGGTGTCAGAGCGAACCTGGCTCGACGAAAAATGTTTAGAATTACTTAATGATGTTAACAATTATATACCGTTACACCCGCTTACAGCAGAAGCAATTTTAAATAAACAATGTAAAGATATGGAACTAGTAGCCTTTTTGAGTGAACGTCTCATGTCTGACAGTGGTGATCAATTACCTAAATTTTTCCGTCACCGTATTACGGTGAAAGGGGATAAACATGTGATACCCGTGTTCTATGGGATACCTAAAATACACAAGAAACCCGTAAAAATGCGACCTATAATCCCGTGTCACTCTGCAATACAGAACCCCGCTGCCAAATACATTAGTAAAAAACTTAAACCGATCGTTGAATCGGCGCCAACCATACTGAAAGGTACCAAAGACTTGGCGATAAAATTAAGTCAGATCAATCTCGATATCAATCGCAAGTGGTTTCTAGTCACTGGCGATGTTGTTGCGTTCTATCCTAATATTCCACTTAAGCAATGTTTAGATATAGCGGCCAAACTGTACGAAGAACATGTCGGCACCCCAACAACAGACGAAGAACGCACTGAAATGCGTATCTTTCTTCAATGTCTAGATACGGGAAATAAGAATCTGATCACACGTTACAAGGATCTTGTTTATCAGCAACGTAATGGCCTGGCCATGGGAGTTGCGGACTCCCCGGACTTAGCCAACCTTTTTGGTTGGTGGTTCGAACGAAAACTTAATATCCTTGGTCACCCACAGATACCCTTCTATGGACGATTCATCGACAATATTTTTGGTATTGTTTACGCTTCTAGTAAAGAGGAAGCAGTACAAATCATAAGTACAGTTAAGTTTGATGGATGTGTGATTGAATGGGGCGCGTCGGATAATTTCCTCCCCTTCTTGGATATGACAATATATCGCGATTCTCATAATCGTGTGCAACATATGCCTTACCGGAAAGCGCGCTCCCATCAAGAGAGAATTCCATGGATATCCCACCACCCCCTCGATGTTAAACGAGGGACTTACTTAGGTGAGATGTCACGGTTAGCCACCCTATGCAGTTTACATACTCACTACATAGATGCAATACGAAGCCTGAGCGCTTTATACATTGTGCGTGGATACCCGTCGAACCTTATTAAGAATTGGACTAAGAATAATATTACTACCCGTTGGCAGAACCGTTTGGCTAATACTAGACGTGAGCACGAGGACGTATTAGTACTTAAATCCGAATTCAATACAGCATGGAACTACTTTAATGCGAAAGAACTTGGTGATACAGTTCTAGGCTACTGGCGCGGCTGGCTTGCCGCCGCGGAAGCGGGAACCCTCAGACCGGGAACCCCCTATGCGCCCTTTACAGATGATTATGGCGACCTTGGTTATGTGGACCCGGCGTACTGCGTCGAGGCTGCCACTCCCCTTGGCCCCCGCCCAATCCCTGATGTGCGCACAGTAGGCCTAACTAATCGGAAAATAATAGTTTCGCGTAAACGAACGCGAAATCTATTTGACCTTACCAGTCTTTGGAAAAAGACTGTACTCACCGTGTTAGATAAGGATTCTTTAGATTCAGATATTAATTCAGATATGGACGAAGGCAGCTCCTCCGACATCTCCGAAAATGATCCTGGATACCTGTTCCAAGTTAAAGGGTACCTCTGAAAAGATGGTATTAGTACGGACACGCTACCCCAAGAGGGAGACGGTCTTGATATGTTGGCAAAAGTGCGCTGCTTCTGGCGAGCTGTTCTAGTAGTCAAGCGTCTTGGCGAAGATTGCAGTCTGGCACACAAACCAAGTATCAGGGCTCTGACGCGTCGACGTTAGTAGGGTAAGCGCCCTATCTAATGCTGACTTAGTAAGGGGCTGCTACCTTTTAACGTAACATAGTTCTTTCAGACAAAATAAACAGTTGTCTCACGGACGCTGTTTGAAGTAATTTTTCAAACATCGATTCCTAGGGAATCACTTTATAGCTTAAAGTGGTGAACCTAAACCCTAACCGTGAGTCTTAATACTTAATCGTATTAAAAAATCAGTAGGATAACTAATTATACTTTAGCTAACCCGAACCCTAACTCCGAACCCTAACTAGGAACCCTAACACGGACCCTAACTAAGGTTTGTACTAACCACCGGCGTCGGGATGCCGGACTATGGTGAGAAGGGTCCTAACCCTAACGTGGGGTTAACCCCAACGTGGGGTTTATTTGGGATACAGCAACATAAGCCTGGCTTATAAGTATTTTTCTTATCTACTTATCTTTCTAAATTTAGACCTCTTACTAAGAGTGTTCTATATTTGGAAGATTGGTCATAGACCTTGGTAAGCGTCTTATCAATCTGATTACTGATCACTGTTTATAAGCGACGATGCGATATGATACCATAATGGCATCATCGTTTGTCATGCTGTTAGTAATATGACAGCGCGAGAATATTGGACCTGAAGAGCTTATAAAAGCGAAACAGGATGCACTAGGTTTTCCCCAGTGCCTGTCGTCCTCTTCTTGCATACACTCTTCTGTAGGTTGTAGAATACACCTCCCTAACCCTAACCCTCAGACCGGGAACCCCCTATGCGCCCTTTACAGATGATTATGGCGACCTTGGTTATGTGGACCCGGCGTACTGCGTCGAGGCTGCCACTCCCCTTGGCCCCCGCCCAATCCCTGATGTGCGCACAGTAGGCCTAACTAATCGGAAAATAATAGTTTCGCGTAAACGAACGCGAAATCTATTTGACCTTACCAGTCTTTGGAAAAAGACTGTACTCACCGTGTTAGATAAGGATTCTTTAGATTCAGATATTAATTCAGATATGGACGAAGGCAGCTCCTCCGACATCTCCGAAAATGATCCTGGATACCTGTTCCAAGTTAAAGGGTACCTCTGAAAAGATGGTATTAGTACGGACACGCTACCCCAAGAGGGAGACGGTCTTGATATGTTGGCAAAAGTGCGCTGCTTCTGGCGAGCTGTTCTAGTAGTCAAGCGTCTTGGCGAAGATTGCAGTCTGGCACACAAACCAAGTATCAGGGCTCTGACGCGTCGACGTTAGTAGGGTAAGCGCCCTATCTAATGCTGACTTAGTAAGGGGCTGCTACCTTTTAACGTAACATAGTTCTTTCAGACAAAATAAACAGTTGTCTCACGGACGCTGTTTGAAGTAATTTTTCAAACATCGATTCCTAGGGAATCACTTTATAGCTTAAAGTGGTGAACCTAAACCCTAACCGTGAGTCTTAATACTTAATCATATTAAAAAATCAGTAGGATAACTAATTATACTTTAGCTAACCCGAACCCTAACTCCGAACCCTAACTAGGAACCCTAACACGGACCCTAACTAAGGTTTGTACTAACCACCGGCGTCGGGATGCCGGACTATGGTGAGAAGGGTCCTAACCCTAACGTGGGGTTAACCCCAACGTGGGGTTTATTTGGGATACAGCAACATAAGCCTGGCTTATAAGTATTTTTCTTATCTGCTTATCTTTCTAAATTTAGACCTCTTACTAAGAGTGTTCTATATTTGGAAGATTGGTCATAGACCTTGGTAAGCGTCTTATCAATCTGATTACTGATCACTGTTTATAAGCGACGATGCGATATGATACCATAATGGCATCATCGTTTGTCATGCTGTTAGTAATATGACAGCGCGAGAATATTGGACCTGAAGAGCTTATAAAAGCGAAACAGGATGCACTAGGATTTCCCCAGTGCCTGTCGTCCTCTTCTTGCATACACTCTTCTGTAGGTTGTAGAATACACCTCCCTAACCCTAACCCTAACCCTCAGACCGGGAACCCCCTATGCGCCCTTTACAGATGATTATGGCGACCTTGGTTATGTGGACCCGGCGTACTGCGTCGAGGCTGCCACTCCCCTTGGCCCCCGCCCAATCCCTGATGTGCGCACAGTAGGCCTAACTAATCGGAAAATAATAGTTTCGCGTAAACGAACGCGAAATCTATTTGACCTTACCAGTCTTTGGAAAAAGACTGTACTCACCGTGTTAGATAAGGATTCTTTAGATTCAGATATTAATTCAGATATGGACGAAGGCAGCTCCTCCGACATCTCCGAAAATGATCCTGGATACCTGTTCCAAGTTAAAGGGTACCTCTGAAAAGATGGTATTAGTACGGACACGCTACCCCAAGAGGGAGACGGTCTTGATATGTTGGCAAAAGTGCGCTGCTTCTGGCGAGCTGTTCTAGTAGTCAAGCGTCTTGGCGAAGATTGCAGTCTGGCACACAAACCAAGTATCAGGGCTCTGACGCGTCGACGTTAGTAGGGTAAGCGCCCTATCTAATGCTGACTTAGTAAGGGGCTGCTACCTTTTAACGTAACATAGTTCTTTCAGACAAAATAAACAGTTGTCTCACGAACGCTGTTTGAAGTAATTTTTCAAACATCGATTCCTAGGGAATCACTTTATAGCTTAAAGTGGTGAACCTAAACCCTAACCGTGAGTCTTAATACTTAATCGTATTAAAAAATCAGTAGGATAACTAATTATACTTTAGCTAACCCGAACCCTAACTCCGAACCCTAACTAGGAACCCTAACACGGACCCTAACTAAGGTTTGTACTAACCACCGGCGTCGGGATGCCGGACTATGGTGAGAAGGGTCCTAACCCTAACGTGGGGTTAACCCCAACGTGGGGTTTATTTGGGATACAGCAACATAAGCCTGGCTTATAAGTATTTTTCTTATCTACTTATCTTTCTAAATTTAGACCTCTTACTAAGAGTGTTCTATATTTGGAAGATTGGTCATAGACCTTGGTAAGCGTCTTATCAATCTGATTACTGATCACTGTTTATAAGCGACGATGCGATATGATACCATAATGGCATCATCGTTTGTCATGCTGTTAGTAATATGACAGCGCGAGAATATTGGACCTGAAGAGCTTATAAAAGCGAAACAGGATGCACTAGGTTTTCCCCAGTGCCTGTCGTCCTCTTCTTGCATACACTCTTCTGTAGGTTGTAGAATACACCTCCCTAACCCTAACCCTAAAGAAAAGCTGCCATTTACTATTAAGGGTAGTAAAGATATGGCGATGAAACTGGCAAATCTGGTCATTGACCCGAGACGCAAATTCTTCTTAGTAGGATTTGATTTAGTAGCCTTTTATACTAATATCGATGTCCAATTCTGCATGCAAGCATGCAAACAATACTATAAAGACGTGTGCAAGCCTTCTATAGCTGAGTTGGCGTTCTTTATGCACTGTATGCGCGCCTCGTTTTTAAACCTCATATTTGAGTTCGACGGTAAAGTTTACGAGCAAATTAAGGGCATTGCCATGGGGGTGGCTTCATCCCCCGACGGCGCCAATATATTTGCATCCGTTCATGAGGAGAGTTTCCTTCTAGGAGACCAACTTTACGGTCGTCGTATTCCCTTCTATGGGAGATACATCGACGATGGCTTTATGGTTATTTACGCAGAGACAGGCGATGAAGCATTAGCTTACGCCCAGTCGTTAGTTAAATTTCCAGGCCTCGAGCTTACATGGGAAGTTTCTGGAAAAAGTCTAAACTTTTTAGATCTAATGATTTACATCGATCCGATTTGGAACCGAATCGAATGGAAACCATTCCGCAAGGCCAGAAACAACCTAGAACGAATCCCATTCGCATCTCATCACCCCATCGACGTAAAGCGTGGGACTTTCTTTGGGGAGATGTCACGTATGGCTATTCTCTGCAGTTCATCTGCCAACTATATCGATGCTTTGAGTGATCTTGCAAAGATATATATAGCACGAGGATATCCACACCGTTTGGTAAAAAAGTGGTTAAAGGAAAATTCCGCTAAGAGATGGCATGCTCGCAAAGTCGAGAAAAAGCCTGTGGTAGCAGGTATGGGGGACCGTAAACTCTTAGTCCTTAAATCCACTTTCAATCCAGTTTGGGAGGAATTCAACTTTCATGAGATGGCGAATATCATCATGAATCAATGGTCCATTCAGATTTCTGCTCGGAAATCAAGATGGACACGACTTTGGGACTCAGGTCCAGTAGACGAACCCATTGAGCGAGTTGCTGCAGGTGAAAGCCAAGCGACTGGGCCAATGAGTAGTTCAGGATCTATTGCAAACCTGTCTCAGTCCGCCAACTTAGTAGGGCCAGGCGATCCCTCTCCGGAGGTTGACAGTCATGGTGACCGAACAGATGGTGTCCAGGACGGGCGCGCGACGGGTTCAAGTGACGAAATTTGGTTACACGAACTGAAGCGTTTGCCCCGCTCTGCGAGCATGGAAGTAGTCAAAAAACTTGACATCTCAAAGCTCGGATTCACTGATGCCAAGTGGCTAGTATCTCGCAGACGAACTCGTTCGTTTGCCGACTTACTAAATCAACTCAAACGGAATGCCCTTAATGAACATACCGTTTTGCCATCTATCTGGAGCTTGGGGGCCGAAAGGTTTCCCCTCGCCGAAGATTCCGCGGACCAGGACCAGTCTTGGTTCGCGGACTTGGAAGAAGAGTGATTGCATAGTAAACGTAATATTTATACTCTTTAGGGAGTGGTTCAAACCCAAACCCTAACTCTAACCCTAACTACCCTAACCCTAACGTGGACGCCCCCCGGCGTTCCTTGGGTTAAGTTAGGCCTGTGGGAAACGTTGCCCCCACAGTAGAGGCTTAGTAATAAGGAGAGTGTTTAGACGTGATCTAATCAATCGCATACTCCTATAGTAGATCACGTGACTTACCCACGACTATAACACTGATACAGTGGCACCGTGAGGTCATGTTACCCATTAGTAGCGGCATTGCCTTAAGTGGCTAGCCGTTGGTTAGCGCCCAGGCGACTATGGCGCGCGTTGAACGGCCTTACGCTTAAGTGCGTTCGGTTAACCGCGTCCGTGGAAAAACCATGATGGCGACGGGTCGGACCGTGCAAATTAGCCCATGGGAACCAGCTTGCCAACTATAGCGAAAGGGACTGATAGGCCCCACTCGTCGCCCCGCACCGCGAGGTGATCGGGCCGGAAGCGATTCGGCGAAAAAGTCATATGCGCTGTTATCAGTCAGCTATCAGTCGGCCTCGGCTAGATTAATCATCTAACCGAGGTATCGGATAATCTTCGGATCTATCCGGATAAGATGCCGTTCCGGCATCTTATCGGATAATCACATGTTTCTACTATAAAAGGAAATTGTATGCTTCTATGTACGGATAAAGGTCGGACTTTTATTCGGCGTCTGTAGTTTCTATGGGCACATGAGGGGGATTCGTCGCACGAACGCTACTGCGGACCCGGCCCTACGGGCTCGGGGACCTAGGTAGTTAGTAAGGCTGCGCCTTGGCGTAAGAGTCCCAGGCTTCATCCATAGGCTTGGAGCGTGCTATCGCACGCGCTCAGTCGCATCGAACCCCTTAGCCTCTGGGGTATAAAAGGCCAGGCAGAAAACTGAGGAGAGCATAGCTCGAAATCCGCTCTGGACTCACTTTGAGTACAGCGCATTTTTTCTGTCTTTCTCTCCACACGTAAATAGTCCTCGCCTGCCTCGCTTCGCTCGGCAGGCTCGTCCACCCTAACCCTAACTACCCTAACCCTAACGTGAACGCCCGCCGGCGTTCCTTGGGTTAAGTTAGGCCTGTGGGAAGCGTTGCCCCCACAGTAGAGGCTTAGTAATAAGGAGAGTATTTAGACGTGATCTAATCAATCGCATACTCCTATAGTAGATCACGTGACTTACCCACGACTATAACACTGATACAGTGGCACCGTGAGGTCATGTCACCCATTAGTAGCGGCATTACCTTAATTGGTTAGCCGTTGGCTAGCGCCCAGGCGACTATGGCGCGCGTTGAACGGCCTTACGCTTAAGTGCGTTCGGTTAACCGCGTCCGTGGAAAAACCATGATGGCGACGGGTCGGACCGTGCAAATTAGCCCATGGGAACCAGCTTGCCAACTATAGCGAAAGGGACTGATAGACCCCACTCGTCGCCCCGCACCGCGAGGTGATCGGGCCGGAAGAGATTCGGCGAAAAAGTCATATGCACTGTTATCAGTCAGCTATCAGTCGGCCTCGGCTAGATTAATCATCTAACCGAGGTATCGGATAATCTTCGGATCTATCCGGATAAGGTGCCGTTCCGGCACCTTATCGGATAATCACATGTTTCTACTATAAAAGGAAATTGTATGCTTCTATGTACGGATAAAGGTCGGACTTTTATTCGGCGTCTGTAGTTTCTATGGGCACATGAGGGGGATTCGTCGCACGAACGTTACTGCGGACCCGGCCCTACGGGCTCGGGGACCTAGGTAGTTAGTAAGGCTGCGCCTTGGCGTAAGAGTCCCAGGCTTCATCCATAGGCTAGGAGCGTGCTATCGCACGCGCTCAGTCGCATCGAACCCCTTAGCCTCTGGGGTATAAAAGGCCAGGCAGAAAACTGAGGAGAGCATAGCTCGAAATCCGCTCTGGACTCACCTTGAGTACAGCGCATTTTTTCTGTCTTTCTCTCCACAAGTAAATAGTCCTCGCCTGCCTCGCTTCGCTCGGCAGGCTCGTCCACCCTAACCTGTTACACTTTTACATACATTTCTTTTTCCCGCATTTTTTTGCGCTCGTCGTCGTCCTTAACGCTAGAAACGTAGTACGACATCCTGTAGCATGCCTTTTTTCACCTCGATCACCGGTGGGCGTAACCCGTCCCCAGCGCCAGTAGCGGGTCCATCCCGACTAGGCGGATCGTCGGTGCGCTTTACGCGTGCCCCCACAAATCCGGTGTCAACCGGTGCCTTGTTCCACGCTGCAAAGCAAGGAACGGAGGACGCCCGAGCGGCCGTGGTGGCGAGCGCCACGTCGCTTTCGGATATTATAAGCGTCATCCCGAACGCGTACTCTGTGACGCTAAGTAGGCCCTTGCGAGAACTATACGAACTCGCTGAGAAGTGTGTCGGCGTCTCTACGTCGCTCGACAACCTGCGCCGCCATGAGGCCGCAGGTACGTGGCCCCCCTTCATTCTGGGGCTCCACTTCCCTAAGGTTGAAGTGACGCGGGAGTTCCAAGCAACGAACCCCGCCTCCCTCGTCGCCATGCGCACGGCGTGGGAGAACTTCCGCACAGAGTCTCTAAAGGAGGCTATAGGCGTGAAGGTGGAGGAACAGAAGTACCTCCGGTCACTAATCGAGCCTGAGCATTACCTGCCGCCTCTAGGCAAGGTCGTGGCGGACCGATTTGACGAAGTCAAGTCGACCGTCAAGTTCCCCGTCTGGAAACAGAGCGGGGGGCAGACCACGCTCGAACGATTCCTCCCGTCGAACCAGGCGCAAGCCGAGTTCGACCGACTGATCACGGATCTACCTCAGATCTGTGGTCGTATAGTCCTCCTCGCCGACAACCGCTATCAGGCGGAGAAGCTGAGAAGGGAGGAAAAGGCTCGGTTGAAAGCCGACGCGGACGTCGAAATGGGTGAAATCCCGACGTCCACCACCGCCATCTCCGATTTCGTGGAGAAAAAGGTGGCGTCGGCGCTTAAGAAATTGACCGTGACGGTGAGTTCAGATCATTACGATACGATCTCACATTACACTAACCCTAATGCGGTAGGGAAAAGGCTCCGTGCAGAAGCCTCCCAAGAAAGCCGGAAAAGGAGGCGGTCAGAAGGCCAAAGCGTCGGTAACGGGACAGACGAAGAAGCCGGGGAAGCCGAAAGGCAACCCCAAGAACAAGAAGTCGAAAGGTGGACGAAAATAATAGATTCGTCCACCTTCAGGTATGAGCACCCAGCATCTTATCCTGATGAATTATTACTAATTCCTCGACCTCTTGCAGTGCGTTTATTACTCCGCCACGTCTCTCCGGAATATATGGAGATGTCGAGGTTTAGAGCGGGAGTACACTTGGGTCCGGGGGTTAATGCCCCCTATTTTATTTTAACAAATGTATCTGCTGGTGCGCGCTATCTATTTAAGATAGCGCCAAGTTTAAATAAAATTCGTTTGGCTTATGATGACTTTTGTGACCGTCTTAGATGGAGACTTTACTGGTTACATAAGGAGCTAAGCGGTGAAATCCAAGAACGTCCCTATGAACCAGACTATGAAGTCCCACACGAACGTAATCGGTGTGACTTCAAAATAGACTACGTCGAAGACGGCTTAACGAAAGGATGGGAGTATATTTACAGCTCCGCACCTTCGGTTGAGCATCGAAACAGGTCCACGCCGGAAATGGTGGATGCGAAGGCCGTCTTCGAATTCCTCGAGAAAAACGATTATCTCGTTCTTCCCACGGATAAAAACCTCGGTCAATGTCTTGTCACCCGGCAATGGTTCATGGACGAAACCGCTAAACTGTTATCTGACACCAACTCTTATCATGAGATTGAAACAGAAAAAGCGAAGGAGATCTTAGACTCCCAACGACTTAGAATGCTGAATATAGCTAACGAAGCTATTACGTTCTTCAACCACGAACAACTCAGCAAATTCTTGCGGCACTTGATTCCCGACGGGGATAGTCCAGAGTACGTGCTTCCCAAATTCTATGGAATCCCAAAAATCCATAAGAATCCTATGAGAATGCGCCCAATCGTACCCTGTCACCTGGCTATGCAAAACCCCGCGGCTAAGTACGTGTCTAAGACTCTCAAACCAGTCATCGAGAAGCTGCCATTTACTATTAAGGGTAGTAAAGATATGGCGATGAAACTGGCAAATCTGGTCATTGACCCGAGACGCAAATTCTTTTTAGTAGGATTTGATTTAGTAGCCTTCTATACTAATATCGATGTCCAATTCTGCATGCAAGCATGCAAACAATACTATAAAGACGTATGCAAGCCTTCTATAGCTGAGTTGGCATTCTTTATGCATTGTATGCGCGCCTCGTTTTTAAACCTCATATTTGAGTTCGACGGTAAAGTTTACGAGCAAATTAAAGGCATTGCCATGGGGGTGGCTTCATCCCCCGACGGCGCCAATATATTTGCATCCGTTCATGAGGAGAGTTTCCTTTTAGGAGACCAACTTTACGGTCGTCGTATTCCCTTCTATGGGAGATATATCGACGATGGCTTTATGGTTATTTACGCAGAGACGGGCGATGAAGCACTTGCTTACGCCCAGTCGTTAGTCAAATTTCCAGGCCTCGAACTTACATGGGAAGTTTCTGGAAAAAGTTTAAACTTTTTAGATCTAATGATTTACATTGATCCGATTTGGAACCGGATCGAATGGAAACCATTCCGCAAGGCCAGAAACAACCTAGAACGAATCCCATTCGCATCTCATCACCCCATCGACGTAAAGCGTGGGACTTTCTTTGGGGAGATGTCACGTATGGCTATTCTCTGCAGTTCATCTGCCAACTATATCGATGCTTTGAGTGATCTTGCAAAGATATATATAGCACGAGGATATCCACACCGTTTGGTAAAAAAGTGGTTAAAGGAAAATTCCGCTAAGAGATGGCATGCTCGAAAAGTCGAGAAAAAGCCTGTGGTAGCAGGTATGGGGGACCGTAAACTCTTAGTCCTTAAATCCACTTTCAATCCAGTTTGGGAGGAGTTCAACTTTCATGAGATGGCAAATATTATCATGAATCAATGGTCTATTCAGATTTCTGCTCGGAAATCAAGATGGACACGACTTTGGGACTCAGGTCCAGTAGACGAACCCATTGAGCGAGTTGCTGCAGGTGAAAGCCAAGCGACTGGGCCAATAAGTAGTTCAGGATCTATTGCAAACCTGTCTCAGTCCGCCAACTTAGTAGGGCCAGGCGATCCCTCTCCGGAGGTCGACAGTCATGGTGACCGAACAGATGGTGTCCAGGACGGGCGAGCGACGGGTTCAAGTGACGAAATTTGGTTACACGAACTGAAGCGTTTGCCCCGCTCTGCGAGCATGGAAGTAGTCAAAAAACTTGACATCTCAAAGCTCGGATTCACTGATGCCAAGTGGTTAGTATCTCGCAGACGAACTCGTTCGTTTGCAGACTTACTAAATCAACTCAAACGGAATGCCCTTAATGAACATACCGTTTTGCCATCTATCTGGAGCTTGGGGGCCGAAAGGTTTCCCCTCGCCGAAGATTCCGCGGATCAAGACCATTCTTGGTTCGCGGACTTGGAAGAAGAGTGATTGCATAGCTAACGTAATATTTATACTCTTTAGGGAGTGGTTCAAACCCAAACCCTAACTCTAACCCTAACTACCCTAACCCTAACGTGAACGCCCGCCGGCGTTCCTTGGGTTAAGTTAGGCCTGTGGGAAGCGTTGCCCCCACAGTAGAGGCTTAGTAATAAGGAGAGTATTTAGACGTGATCTAATCAATCGCATACTCCTATAGTAGATCACGTGACTTACCCACGACTATAACACTGATACAGTGGCACCGTGAGGTCATGTCACCCATTAGTAGCGGCATTACCTTAATTGGTTAGCCGTTGGCTAGCGCCCAGGCGACTATGGCGCGCGTTGAACGGCCTTACGCTTAAGTGCGTTCGGTTAACCGCGTCCGTGGAAAAACCATGATGGCGACGGGTCGGACCGTGCAAATTAGCCCATGGGAACCAGCTTGCCAACTATAGCGAAAGGGACTGATAGACCCCACTCGTCGCCCCGCACCGCGAGGTGATCGGGCCGGAAGAGATTCGGCGAAAAAGTCATATGCACTGTTATCAGTCAGCTATCAGTCGGCCTCGGCTAGATTAATCATCTAACCGAGGTATCGGATAATCTTCGGATCTATCCGGATAAGGTGCCGTTCCGGCACCTTATCGGATAATCACATGTTTCTACTATAAAAGGAAATTGTATGCTTCTATGTACGGATAAAGGTCGGACTTTTATTCGGCGTCTGTAGTTTCTATGGGCACATGAGGGGGATTCGTCGCACGAACGTTACTGCGGACCCGGCCCTACGGGCTCGGGGACCTAGGTAGTTAGTAAGGCTGCGCCTTGGCGTAAGAGTCCCAGGCTTCATCCATAGGCTAGGAGCGTGCTATCGCACGCGCTCAGTCGCATCGAACCCCTTAGCCTCTGGGGTATAAAAGGCCAGGCAGAAAACTGAGGAGAGCATAGCTCGAAATCCGCTCTGGACTCACCTTGAGTACAGCGCATTTTTTCTGTCTTTCTCTCCACAAGTAAATAGTCCTCGCCTGCCTCGCTTCGCTCGGCAGGCTCGTCCACCCTAACCCTAACGTGGACGCCCGCCGGCGTTCCTTGGGTTAAGTTAGGCCTGTGGGAAACGTTGCCCCCACGGTAGAGGCTTAGTAATAAGGAGAGTATTTAGACGTGATCTAATCAATCGCATACTCCTATAGTAGATCACGTGACTTACCCACGACTATAACACTGATACAGTGGCACCGTGGAGTCATGTTACCCATTAGTAGCGGCATTACCTTAATTGGTTAGCCGTTGGTTAGCGCCCAGGCGACTATGGCGCGCGTTGAACGGCCTTACGCCTAAGTGCGTTCGGTTAACCGCGTCCGTGGAAAAACCATGATGGCGACGGGTCGGACCGTGCAAATTAGCCCATGGGAACCAGCTTGCCAACTATAGCGAAAGGGACTGATAGGCCCCACTCGTCGCCCCGCACCGCGAGGTGATCGGGCCGGAAGCGATTCGGCGAAAAAGTCATATGCACTGTTATCAGTCAGCTATCAGTCGGCCTCGGCTAGATTAATCATCTAACCGAGGTATCGGATAATCTTCGGATCTATCCGGATAAGATGCCGTTCCGGCATCTTATCGGATAATCACATGTGTCTACTATAAAAGGAAATTGTATGCTTCTATGTACGGATAAAGGTCGGACTTTATTCGGCGTTTGTAGTTTCTGTGGGCGCATTAGGGAGATTCGTCGCACGAACGCTACTGCGGACCCGGCCCTACGGGCTCGGGGACCTAGGTGGTTAGTAAGGCTGCGCCTCATGGCGTAAGAGTCTCAGGCCTAATCCACAGGCAAAGAGCGTGCTATCGCACGCGCTCAAACGCATCGAACCCCTTAGCCTCTGGGGTATAAAAGGCCAGGCAGAAAACTGAGGAGAGCATAGCTCGAAATCCGCTCTGGACTCACTTTGAGTACAGCGCATTTTTTCTGTCTTTCTCTCCACAAGTAAATAGTCCTCGCCTGCCTCGCTTCGCTCGGCAGGCTCGTCCACCCTAACCTGTTACATTTTTACATACATTTCTTTTTCCCGCACTTTTTTGCGCTCGTCGTCGTCCGTAACGTTAAAACCGTAGTACGACTCTTTGTAGCATGCCTTTCTTCACGTCGATTACTGGTGGGCGACAATCGTCCCCAGCGCCTGTGGCGGGCCCCTCCCGCCTCGGTGCATCGGCGGTGCGTTTTACACGTGCCCCCACAAATCCGGTGTCAACCGGTGCCTTGTTCCACGCTGCCAAGCAAGGAACGGAGGACGCCCGAGCGGCGGTGGTTGCGAGCGCCACCTCGCTTTCGGATATAATAAGCGTCATCCCTAACGCGTACTCCGTTACGCTTAGTAGGCCCCTGCGAGAACTTTATGAACTCGCTGAGAAATGTGTCGGCGTCTCCACGTCGCTCGACAACCTGCGCCGCCATGAGGCCGCGGGTACGTGGCCCCCTTTCATTTTGGGGCTCCATTTCCCTAAGGTTGAAGTGACGCGGGAATTCCAAGCAACGAATCCCGCCTCCTTAGTGGCCATGCGTACGGCCTGGGAGAACTTCCGCACTGAGTCTCTAAAGGAGGCAATAGGTGTGAAAGTGGAGGAACAAAAGTACCTCCGGTCACTGATCGAGCCTGAGCACTACCTGCCGCCTCTAGGCAAGGTTGTGGCGGACAGATTTGACGAAGTCAAGTCTACCGTCAAGTTCCCCGTCTGGAAACAGAGCGGGGGGCAGACTACGCTCGAAAGATTCCTCCCGTCGAATCAGGCGCAAGCCGAATTCGACCGTCTGATCACGGATCTCCCTCAGATCTGTGGTCGCATCATTCTCCTGGCAGACAACCGCTATCAGGCGGAGAAGCTAAGGAGGGAGGAAAAGGCTCGATTAAAAGCCGACGCGGACGTTGAGATGGGTGAAATTCCCACGTCCACCACCGCCATCTCCGACTATGTGGAGAAAAAGGTGGCGTCGGCCTTAAAGAAGCTGACCGTGACGGTGAGTTCGGATCATTACGATACAGTCTCACACTACACTAACCCAAATTCGGTAGGGAAAAGGCTCCGTGCAGAAGCCCCCCAAGAAAGCCGGAAAAGGAGGCGGTCAGAAGGCCAAAGCGACAGTAACGGGAAAGTCGAAGAAGCCGGGGAAGCCGAAAGGCAACCCCAAGAACAAGAAATCGAACGGTGGACGAAAATCATAAATTCGTCCACCCTCAGGTATGAGCATCCAGCATCTTATCCTGATGAGATCTTACTGATCCCACGACCTCTTGCAGTACGCTTACTCCTCCGCCACGTCTCTCCGGAATATTTGGAGATGTCGAGGTTTAGAGCGGGGGTTCACTTGGGTCCGGGGGTTAATGCCCCCTATTTTATATTAACAAATGTATCTGCTGGCGCGCGCTATCTTTTTAAGATAGCGCCTTCGTTAAATAAAATTCGTTTGGCTTATGATGACTTTTGTGACCGTCTTAGATGGAGACTTTATTGGTTACATAAGGAGCTAAGCGGGGAAATCCAAGAACGTCCCTATGAACCAGACTATGAAGTCCCACACGAACGTAATCGGTGTGACTTCAAAATAGACTACGTCGAAGACGGCTTAACGAAAGGATGGGAGTACATTTATAGCTCCGCACCTTCGGTTGAGCATCGAAACAGGTCCACGCCGGAAATGGTGGATGCGAAGGCCGTCTTCGAATTCCTCGAGAAAAACGATTATCTCGTTCTTCCCACGGATAAAAACCTCGGTCAATGTCTGGTCACCCGGCAATGGTTTATGGACGAAACCGCTAAACTGTTATCTGACACCGCTTCTTATCATGAAGTCGAAACAGAGAAAGCGAAGGAGATCTTAGACTCCCAACGACTTAGAATGCTGAATATAGCTAACGAAGCTATTACGTTCTTCAACCACGAACAACTCAGCAAATTCTTGCGGCACTTGATTCCCGACGGGGATAGTCCAGAGTACGTGCTTCCCAAATTCTATGGAATCCCAAAAATCCATAAGAATCCTATGAGAATGCGCCCAATCGTACCCTGTCACCTGGCTATGCAAAACCCCGCGGCTAAGTACGTGTCTAAGACTCTCAAACCAGTCATCGAGAAGCTGCCATTTACTATTAAGGGTAGTAAAGATATGGCGATGAAACTGGCAAATCTGGTCATTGACCCGAGACGCAAATTCTTTTTAGTAGGATTTGATTTAGTAGCCTTTTATACTAATATCGATGTCCAATTCTGCATGCAAGCATGCAAACAATACTATAAAGACGTATGCAAGCCTTCTATAGCTGAGTTGGCATTCTTTATGCATTGTATGCGCGCCTCGTTCTTAAACCTCATATTCGAGTTCGACGGTAAAGTTTACGAGCAAATTAAAGGCATTGCCATGGGGGTGGCTTCATCCCCCGACGGCGCCAATATATTTGCATCCGTTCATGAGGAGAGTTTCCTTCTAGGAGACCAACTTTACGGTCGTCGTATTCCCTTTTACGGGAGATATATCGACGATGGCTTTATGGTTATTTACGCAGAGACGGGCGACGAAGCACTCGCTTACGCCCAGTCGTTAGTAAAATTTCCAGGCCTCGAACTTACATGGGAAGTTTCTGGAAAAAGCTTAAACTTTTTAGATCTAATGATTTACATTGATCCGATTTGGAACCGGATCGAATGGAAACCATTCCGCAAGGCCAGAAACAACCTAGAACGAATCCCATTCGCATCTCATCACCCCATCGACGTAAAGCGTGGGACTTTCTTTGGGGAGATGTCACGTATGGCTATTCTCTGCAGTTCATCTGCCAACTATATCGATGCTTTGAGTGATCTTGCAAAGATATATATAGCACGAGGATATCCACACCGATTGGTAAAAAAGTGGTTAAAGGAAAATTCCGCTAAGAGATGGCATGCTCGCAAAGTCGAGAAAAAGCCTGTGGTAGCAGGTACGGGGGACCGTAAACTCTTAGTCCTTAAATCCACTTTCAATCCAGTTTGGGAGGAGTTCAACTTTCATGAGATGGCAAATATCATCATGAATCAATGGTCTATTCAGATTTCTGCTCGGAAATCGAGATGGACACGACTTTGGGACTCAGGTCCAGTAGACGAACCCATTGAGCGAGTTGCTGCAGGTGAAAGCCAAGCGACTGGGCCAATGAGTAGTTCAGGGTCTATTGCAAACCTGTCTCAGTCCGCCAACTTAGTAGGGCCAGGCGATCCCTCTCCGGAGGTTGACAGTCATGGTGACCGAACAGATGGTGTCCAGGGTAGGCGCGCAACAGTGACGAGTGACGAAATTTGGTTACACGAACTGAAGCGATTGCCCCGCTCTGCGAGCATGGAAGTAGTCAAAAAACTTGACATCTCAAAGCTCGGATTCACTGATGCCAAGTGGCTAGTATCTCGTAGACGAACTCGTTCGTTTGCAGACTTACTAAACCAACTCAAACGGAATGCCCTTAATGAACATACCGTTTTGCCATCTATCTGGAGCTTGGGGGCCGAAAGGTTTCCCCTCGCCGAAGATTCCGCGGATCAGGACCAGTCTTGGTTCGCGGACTTGGAAGAAGAGTGATTGCATAGTAAACGTAATATTTATACTCTTTAGGGAGTGGTTCAAACCCAAACCCTAACTCTAACCCTAACTACCCTAACCCTAACGTGGACGCCCGCCGGCGTTCCTTGGGTTAAGTTAGGCCTGTGGGAAACGTTGCCCCCACGGTAGAGGCTTAGTAATAAGGAGAGTATTTAGACGTGATCTAATCAATCGCATACTCCTATAGTAGATCACGTGACTTACCCACGACTATAACACTGATACAGTGGCACCGTGGAGTCATGTTACCCATTAGTAGCAGCATTACCTTAATTGGTTAGCCGTTGGTTAGCGCCCAGGCGACTATGGCGCGCGTTGAACGGCCTTACGCCTAAGTGCGTTCGGTTAACCGCGTCCGTGGAAAAACCATGATGGCGACGGGTCGGACCGTGCAAATTAGCCCATGGGAACCAGCTTGCCAACTATAGCGAAAGGGACTGATAGGCCCCACTCGTCGCCCCGCACCGCGAGGTGATCGGGCCGGAAGCGATTCGGCGAAAAAGTCATATGCACTGTTATCAGTCAGCTATCAGTCGGCCTCGGCTAGATTAATCATCTAACCGAGGTATCGGATAATCTTCGGATCTATCCGGATAAGATGCCGTTCCGGCATCTTATCGGATAATCACATGTGTCTACTATAAAAGGAAATTGTATGCTTCTATGTACGGATAAAGGTCGGACTTTATTCGGCGTTTGTAGTTTCTGTGGGCGCATTAGGGAGATTCGTCGCACGAACGCTACTGCGGACCCGGCCCTACGGGCTCGGGGACCTAGGTGGTTAGTAAGGCTGCGCCTCATGGCGTAAGAGTCTCAGGCCTAATCCACAGGCAAAGAGCGTGCTATCGCACGCGCTCAAACGCATCGAACCCCTTAGCCTCTGGGGTATAAAAGGCCAGGCAGAAAACTGAGGAGAGCATAGCTCGAAATCCGCTCTGGACTCACTTTGAGTACAGCGCATTTTTTCTGTCTTTCTCTCCACAAGTAAATAGTCCTCGCCTGCCTCGCTTCGCTCGGCAGGCTCGTCCACCCTAACCCTAAGCACATCCTCTAACAATGAATTCTCTTACTCGTGCTCTGTCCCCTGCTCTCAACGCGATCTCATTCGCTAACGAGAACGACCTCCAAACGTCTCGCTCGGTGCGGCATGCTGGATTGCAGGCTGCCCTGAACGTTGACGCGGTCGTCGCCATGGTCCCCCACGACTATGCGCACGTCCTCCGCGAGTCCCTCCTGGGCATCGCCGCTACGGCTACCAAGCTGTTCGGCGCGCGGGCCACTGTTGCACGGTGGCTGCAGCATCAAGCTGCTGGGACAATCCCTCCTCACTTGAGGAGCTCGATGCCTGAAGTCCAGCTTACGCGGGACTTTGCGGCGGACCCTGCTGGGGCGGCTCACGCTGCTGCACTGCGGTCTTCCCACCAGGAATATCAGAAGTCTCTCCTAGCCAATTCTATTGCGGCAAAGAAAGACGATATTCGGTTCCTGGAGGCATCCCTCACTCCCGAACGGCTCTTGCAGTCGATGGCGCCTGGTGTTAACAAACGCCGGACGGAGATCATGGCGGCTACCAAGCTGCCGCGTCTCGCCAAGAACCCGCAAGGGGAATTGGTCCTTCAAGGTTGGGATGAGAACGAGTCTGCACGCGTCCTTGGCGAACAAGTCATGGAGGATTGTGTGGTCTTCGCCTACCGCGTTATCGCTATCGTGGAGGCTCGGGATGCGGTCATGGCGACCAAAATCTCGAAGAAGAAAGACCTCGCAAAGAGTGCGGATGTGGAGATGGCTGACGCTACCAAGCCTGGCCCGTTGATCCAGTCAATGATCGACAAAGCAGTCTCCGCTCGTATCAAGACGCTGCCGAAGCCGGTGAGTAACGATATTAATGCTTATTCTACCAGCACTCATTCTCTTGTTGCAGTCCCAGAAAAAGGACGGTTCTGGCAAGAAGAAAAAATCGACAACGACAAAGAAAATTTCCAAGCCGGGTCCGCTCCCCAAAGCGACCCCCTACGTTCCCAAAGCAGGGAGGAAGGTTCCAGACGCCACCAAGGGCGCCAAGAAGACGAAGAAATTAAACAAAGGAAAGGGGAAAGCATAGGCGACGTAGATAGTCGCAATTTTAATTTTGTTTGGATAGATAACAACTGGTTTATCAATCCCATGCTTATTCCGGATCGTCTGCTTACGATCCCATATCCAGATGCGGTCCAAGCACTCATTCTTAGCACGCCTGTAAATATTATACAAGCTAATTCCTATAAGAATCTCGTGCATAGCGGACCCAATGTAACCTTACCTTTAGACGTACAATTAGACCTAAGTGTGGGAATGAAATACATGTTCCACAGTCCACGTAACTCTAATTTAATTAAAGAAGCGTGGTTCGACTTTGTCGAACGCTTACGTTGGAGAATACTCTTCTCGTTTGAAGACCCTAAGTCTGAAAAATCGTACGACCCAGATTACGAGGTACCCCATCAACGAAAGGGGAAACCACCTCGTTTACCGCCTTATCTCGAAACGGGTATCTTAGCGGGCTGGAACTTTGTTCGAAAAACAATTTCCAAAATCCCCATAGAAGAGGAAGGGCCGATAATTAAATCGCTCAAGCCTGACCGTTCCCGTGTTGAGAAGTTCTTGATTAGTAACAATTATGTCGTTACTATGACTGATAAGAACTTAGGAATAGCGGTGTCAGAGCGAACCTGGCTCGACGAAAAATGTTTAGAATTACTTAATGATGTTAACAATTATATACCGTTACACCCGCTTACAGCAGAAGCAATTTTAAATAAACAATGTAAAGATATGGAACTAGTAGCCTTTTTGAGTGAACGTCTCATGTCTGACAGTGGTGATCAATTACCGAAATTTTTCCGTCACCGTATTACGGTGAAAGGGGATAAACATGTGATACCCGTGTTCTATGGGATACCTAAAATACACAAGGAACCCGTAAAAATGCGACCTATAATCCCGTGTCACTCTGCAATACAGAACCCCGCTGCCAAATACATTAGTAAAAAACTTAAACCGATCGTTGAATCGGCGCCAACCATACTGAAAGGTACCAAAGACTTGGCGATAAAATTAAGTCAGATCAATCTCGATATCAATCGCAAGTGGTTTCTAGTCACTGGCGATGTTGTTGCGTTCTATCCTAATATTCCACTTAAGCAATGTTTAGATATAGCGGCCAAACTGTACGAAGAACATGTCGGCACCCCAACAACAGACGAAGAACGCACTGAAATGCGTATCTTTCTTCAATGTCTAGATACGGGAAATGAGAATCTGATCACACGTTACAAGGATCTTGTTTATCAACAACGTAATGGCCTGGCCATGGGAGTTGCGGACTCCCCGGACTTAGCCAACCTTTTTGGTTGGTGGTTCGAACGAAAACTTAATATCCTTGGTCACCCACAGATACCCTTCTATGGACGATTCATCGACGATATTTTTGGTATTGTTTACGCTTCTAGTAAAGAGGAAGCAGTACAAATCATAAGTACAGTTAAGTTTGATGGATGTGTGATTGAATGGGGCGCGTCGGATAATTTCCTCCCCTTCTTGGATATGACAATATATCGCGATTCTCATAATCGTGTGCAACATATGCCTTACCGGAAAGCGCGCTCCCATCAAGAGAGAATTCCATGGATATCCCACCACCCCCTCGATGTTAAACGAGGGACTTACTTAGGTGAGATGTCACGGTTAGCCACCCTATGCAGTTTACATACTCACTACATAGATGCAATACGAAGCCTGAGCGCTTTATACATTGTGCGTGGATACCCGTCGAACCTTATTAAGAATTGGACTAAGAATAATATTACTACCCGTTGGCAGAACCGTTTGGCTAATACTAGACGTGAGCACGAGGACGTATTAGTACTTAAATCCGAATTCAATACAGCATGGAACTACTTTAATGCGAAAGAACTTGGTGATACAGTTCTAGGCTACTGGCGCGGCTGGCTTGCCGCCGCGGAAGCGGGAACCCTCAGACCGGGAACCCCCTATGCGCCCTTTACAGATGATTATGGCGACCTTGGTTATGTGGACCCGGCGTACTGCGTCGAGGCTGCCACTCCCCTTGGCCCCCGCCCAATCCCTGATGTGCGCACAGTAGGCCTAACTAATCGGAAAATAATAGTTTCGCGTAAACGAACGCGAAATCTATTTGACCTTACCAGTCTTTGGAAAAAGACTGTACTCACCGTGTTAGATAAGGATTCTTTAGATTCAGATATTAATTCAGATATGGACGAAGGCAGCTCCTCCGACATCTCCGAAAATGATCCTGGATACCTGTTCCAAGTTAAAGGGTACCTCTGAAAAGATGGTATTAGTACGGACACGCTACCCCAAGAGGGAGACGGTCTTGATATGTTGGCAAAAGTGCGCTGCTTCTGGCGAGCTGTTCTAGTAGTCAAGCGTCTTGGCGAAGATTGCAGTCTGGCACACAAACCAAGTATCAGGGCTCTGACGCGTCGACGTTAGTAGGGTAAGCGCCCTATCTAATGCTGACTTAGTAAGGGGCTGCTACCTTTTAACGTAACATAGTTCTTTCAGACAAAATAAACAGTTGTCTCACGGACGCTGTTTGAAGTAATTTTTCAAACATCGATTCCTAGGGAATCACTTTATAGCTTAAAGTGGTGAACCTAAACCCTAACCGTGAGTCTTAATACTTAATCGTATTAAAAAATCAGTAGGATAACTAATTATACTTTAGCTAACCCGAACCCTAACTCCGAACCCTAACTAGGAACCCTAACACGGACCCTAACTAAGGTTTGTACTAACCACCGGCGTCGGGATGCCGGACTATGGTGAGAAGGGTCCTAACCCTAACGTGGGGTTAACCCCAACGTGGGGTTTATTTGGGATACAGCAACATAAGCCTGGCTTATAAGTATTTTTCTTATCTGCTTATCTTTCTAAATTTAGACCTCTTACTAAGAGTGTTCTATATTTGGAAGATTGGTCATAGACCTTGGTAAGCGTCTTATCAATCTGATTACTGATCACTGTTTATAAGCGACGATGCGATATGATACCATAATGGCATCATCGTTTGTCATGCTGTTAGTAATATGACAGCGCGAGAATATTGGACCTGAAGAGCTTATAAAAGCGAAACAGGATGCACTAGGATTTCCCCAGTGCCTGTCGTCCTCTTCTTGCATACACTCTTCTGTAGGTTGTAGAATACACCTCCCTAACCCTAACCCTAACCCTAACTGATCACTGTTTATAAGCGACGATGCGATATGATACCATAATGGCATCATCGTTTGTCATGCTGTTAGTAATATGACAGCGCGAGAATATTGGACCTGAAGAGCTTATAAAAGCGAAACAGGATGCACTAGGATTTCCCCAGTGCCTGTCGTCCTCTTCTTGCATACACTCTTCTGTAGGTTGTAGAATACACCTCCCTAACCCTAACACTTCCCCTGTGTCCCCCCCTGCTTGATTCTTTGCACATCCTCTAACAATGAATTCTCTTACTCGTGCTCTGTCCCCTGCTCTCAACGCGATCTCATTCGCTAACGAGAACGACCCCCAAACGTCTCGCTCGGTGCGGCATGCTGGATTGCAGGCTGCCCTGAACGTTGACGCGGTCGTCGCCATGGTCCCCCACGACTATGCGCACGTCCTCCGCGAGTCCCTTCTGGGCATCGCCGCAACGGCTACCAAGCTGTTCGGCGCGCGGGCCACTGTTGCACGGTGGCTGCAGCATCAAGCTGCTGGGACAATCCCTCCTCACTTGAGGAGCTCGATGCCTGAAGTCCAGCTTACGCGGGACTTTGCGGCGGACCCTGCTGGGGCGGCTCACGCTGCCGCACTGCGGTCTTCCCACCAGGAATATCAGAAGTCTCTCCTAGCCAATTCTATTGCGGCAAAGAAAGACGATATTCGGTTCCTGGAGGCATCTCTCACCCCCGAACGGCTCTTGCAGTCGATGGCGCCCGGTGTTAACAAACGCCGGACGGAGATCATGGCGGCTACCAAGCTGCCGCGTCTCGCCAAGAACCCGCAAGGGGAATTGGTCCTTCAAGGTTGGGATGAGAACGAGTCTGCACGCGTCCTTGGCGAACAAGTCATGGAGGATTGTGTGGTCTTCGCCTACCGCGTTATCGCTATCGTGGAGGCTCGGGATGCGGTCATGGCGACCAAAATCTCGAAAAAGAAAGACCTAGCAAAGAGTGCGGATGTGGAGATGGCTGACGCTACCAAGCCTGGCCCGTCGATCCAGTCAATGATCGATAAAGCAGTCTCCGCTCGTATCAAAACGTTGCCGAAGCCGGTGAGTAGCGACCTTAATGCTTATTCTACCAGCACTCATTCTCTTGTTGCAGTCCCAGAAAAAGGACGGTTCTGGCAAGAAGAAAAAATCGACAACGACAAAGAAGATTTCCAAGCCGGGTCCGCTCCCAAAAGCGACCCCTTACGTTCCCAAAGCTGGGAGGAAGGTTCCAGACGCCACCAAGGGCGCCCAGAAGACGAAGAAATCACAGAAAGGAAAGGGGAAAGCAAAGGCGACATAGTTAGTCGCAAATGTAATTTTGTTTGGATAGATAACAATTGGTTTATCAATCCCATGCTCATTCCGGATCAGCTGCTAGCGATCCCATATCCAGATGCGGTCCAAGCACTCATTCTTAGTACGCCCGTAAATATTATACAGGCTAATTCCTATAAGAATCTCGTGCATAGCGGACCCAATGTAACCTTACCTTTAGACGTACAATTAGACCTAAGTGTGGGAATGAAATACATGTTCCACAGTCCACGTAACTCTAATTTAATTAAAGAAGCGTGGTTCGACTTTGTCGAACGCTTACGTTGGAGAATACTCTTCTCGTTTGAAGACCCTAAGTCTGAAAAATCGTACGACCCAGATTACGAGGTACCCCATCAACGAAAGGGGAAACCACCTCGTTTACCGCCTTATCTCGAAACGGGTATCTTAGCGGGCTGGAACTTTGTTCGAAAAACAATTTCCAAAATCCCCATAGAAGAGGAAGGGCCGATAATTAAATCGCTCAAGCCTGACCGTTCCCGTGTTGAGAAGTTCTTGATTAGTAACAATTATGTCGTTACTATGACTGATAAGAACTTAGGAATAGCGGTGTCAGAGCGAACCTGGCTCGACGAAAAATGTTTAGAATTACTTAATGATGTTAACAATTATATACCGTTACACCCGCTTACAGCAGAAGCAATTTTAAATAAACAATGTAAAGATATGGAACTAGTAGCCTTTTTGAGTGAACGTCTCATGTCTGACAGTGGTGATCAATTACCTAAATTTTTCCGTCACCGTATTACGGTGAAAGGGGATAAACATGTGATACCCGTGTTCTATGGGATACCTAAAATACACAAGGAACCCGTAAAAATGCGACCTATAATCCCGTGTCACTCTGCAATACAGAACCCCGCTGCCAAATACATTAGTAAAAAGCTTAAACCGATCGTTGAATCGGCGCCAACCATACTGAAAGGTACCAAAGACTTGGCGATAAAATTAAGTCAGATCAATCTCGATATCAATCGCAAGTGGTTTCTAGTCACTGGCGATGTTGTTGCGTTCTATCCTAATATTCCACTTAAGCAATGTTTAGATATAGCGGCCAAACTGTACGAAGAACATGTCGGCACCCCAACAACAGACGAAGAACGCACTGAAATGCGTATCTTTCTTCAATGTCTAGATACGGGAAATAAGAATCTGATCACACGTTACAAGGATCTTGTTTATCAACAACGTAATGGCCTGGCCATGGGAGTTGCGGACTCCCCGGACTTAGCCAACCTTTTTGGTTGGTGGTTCGAACGAAAACTTAATATCCTTGGTCACCCACAGATACCCTTCTATGGACGATTTATCGATGATATTTTTGGTATTGTTTACGCTTCTAGTAAAGAGGAAGCAGTACAAATCATAAGTACAGTTAAGTTTGATGGATGTGTGATTGAATGGGGCGCGTCGGATAATTTCCTCCCCTTCTTGGATATGACAATATATCGCGATTCTTATAATCGTGTGCAACATATGCCTTACCGGAAAGCGCGCTCCCATCAAGAGAGAATTCCATGGATATCCCACCACCCCCTCGATGTTAAACGAGGGACCTACTTAGGTGAGATGTCACGGTTAGCCACCCTATGCAGTTTACATACTCACTATATAGATGCAATACGAAGCCTGAGCGCTTTATACATTGTGCGTGGATACCCGTCGAACCTTATTAAGAATTGGACTAAGAATAATATTACTACCCGTTGGCAGAACCGTTTGGCTGATACTAGACGTGAGCACGAGGACGTATTAGTACTTAAATCCGAATTCAATACAGCATGGAACTACTTTAATGCGAAAGAACTTGGTGATACAGTTCTAGGCTACTGGCGCGGCTGGCTTGCCGCTGCGGAAGTGGGAACCCTCAGACCGGGAACCCCCTATGCGCCCTTTACAGATGATTATGGCGACCTTGGTTATGTGGACCCGGCGTACTGCGTCGAGGCTGCCACTCCCCTTGGCCCCCGCCCAATCCCTGATGTGCGCACAGTAGGCCTAACTAATCGGAAAATAATAGTTTCGCGTAAACGAACGCGAAATCTATTTGATCTTACCAGTCTTTGGAAAAAGACTGTACTCACCGTGTTAGATAAGGATTCTTTAGATTCAGATATTAATTCAGATATGGACGAAGGCAGCTCCTCCGACATCTCCGAAAATGATCCTGGATACCTGTTCCAAGTTAAAGGGTACCTCTGAAAAGATGGTATTAGTATGGACACGCTACCCCAAGAGGGAGACGGTCTTGATATGTTGGCAAAAGTGCGCTGCTTCTGGCGAGCTGTTCTAGTAGTCAAGCGTCTTGGCGAAGATTGCAGTCTGGCACACAAACCAAGTATCAGGGCTCTGACGCGTCGACGTTAGTAGGGTAAGCGCCCTATCTAATGCTGACTTAGTAAGGGGCTGCTACCTTTTAACGTAACATAGTTCTTTCAGACAAAATAAACAGTTGTCTCACGGACGCTGTTTGAAGTAATTTTTCAAACATCGATTCCTAGGGAATCACTTTATAGCTTAAAGTGGTGAACCTAAACCCTAACCGTGAGTCTTAATACTTAATCGTATTAAAAAATCAGTAGGATAACTAATTATACTTTAGCTAACCCGAACCCTAACTCCGAACCCTAACTAGGAACCCTAACACGGACCCTAACTAAGGTTTGTACTAACCACCGGCGTCGGGATGCCGGACTATGGTGAGAAGGGTCCTAACCCTAACGTGGGGTTAACCCCAACGTGGGGTTTATTTGGGATACAGCAACATAAGCCTGGCTTATAAGTATTTTTCTTATCTGCTTATCTTTCTAAATTTAGACCTCTTACTAAGAGTGTTCTATATTTGGAAGATTGGTCATAGACCTTGGTAAGCGTCTTATCAATCTGATTACTGATCACTGTTTATAAGCGACGATGCGATATGATACCATAATGGCATCATCGTTTGTCATGCTGTTAGTAATATGACAGCGCGAGAATATTGGACCTGAAGAGCTTATAAAAGCGAAACAGGATGCACTAGGATTTCCCCAGTGCCTGTCGTCCTCTTCTTGCATACACTCTTCTGTAGGTTGTAGAATACACCTCCCTAACCCTAACCCTAACCCTAACTGATCACTGTTTATAAGCGACGATGCGATATGATACCATAATGGCATCATCGTTTGTCATGCTGTTAGTAATATGACAGCGCGAGAATATTGGACCTGAAGAGCTTATAAAAGCGAAACAGGATGCACTAGGATTTCCCCAGTGCCTGTCGTCCTCTTCTTGCATACACTCTTCTGTAGGTTGTAGAATACACCTCCCTAACCCTAACACTTCCCCTGTGTCCCCCCCTGCTTGATTCTTTGCACATCCTCTAACAATGAATTCTCTTACTCGTGCTCTGTCCCCTGCTCTCAACGCGATCTCATTCGCTAACGAGAACGACCCCCAAACGTCTCGCTCGGTGCGGCATGCTGGATTGCAGGCTGCCCTGAACGTTGACGCGGTCGTCGCCATGGTCCCCCACGACTATGCGCACGTCCTCCGCGAGTCCCTTCTGGGCATCGCCGCAACGGCTACCAAGCTGTTCGGCGCGCGGGCCACTGTTGCACGGTGGCTGCAGCATCAAGCTGCTGGGACAATCCCTCCTCACTTGAGGAGCTCGATGCCTGAAGTCCAGCTTACGCGGGACTTTGCGGCGGACCCTGCTGGGGCGGCTCACGCTGCCGCACTGCGGTCTTCCCACCAGGAATATCAGAAGTCTCTCCTAGCCAATTCTATTGCGGCAAAGAAAGACGATATTCGGTTCCTGGAGGCATCTCTCACCCCCGAACGGCTCTTGCAGTCGATGGCGCCCGGTGTTAACAAACGCCGGACGGAGATCATGGCGGCTACCAAGCTGCCGCGTCTCGCCAAGAACCCGCAAGGGGAATTGGTCCTTCAAGGTTGGGATGAGAACGAGTCTGCACGCGTCCTTGGCGAACAAGTCATGGAGGATTGTGTGGTCTTCGCCTACCGCGTTATCGCTATCGTGGAGGCTCGGGATGCGGTCATGGCGACCAAAATCTCGAAAAAGAAAGACCTAGCAAAGAGTGCGGATGTGGAGATGGCTGACGCTACCAAGCCTGGCCCGTCGATCCAGTCAATGATCGATAAAGCAGTCTCCGCTCGTATCAAAACGTTGCCGAAGCCGGTGAGTAGCGACCTTAATGCTTATTCTACCAGCACTCATTCTCTTGTTGCAGTCCCAGAAAAAGGACGGTTCTGGCAAGAAGAAAAAATCGACAACGACAAAGAAGATTTCCAAGCCGGGTCCGCTCCCAAAAGCGACCCCTTACGTTCCCAAAGCTGGGAGGAAGGTTCCAGACGCCACCAAGGGCGCCCAGAAGACGAAGAAATCACAGAAAGGAAAGGGGAAAGCAAAGGCGACATAGTTAGTCGCAAATGTAATTTTGTTTGGATAGATAACAATTGGTTTATCAATCCCATGCTCATTCCGGATCAGCTGCTAGCGATCCCATATCCAGATGCGGTCCAAGCACTCATTCTTAGTACGCCCGTAAATATTATACAGGCTAATTCCTATAAGAATCTCGTGCATAGCGGACCCAATGTAACCTTACCTTTAGACGTACAATTAGACCTAAGTGTGGGAATGAAATACATGTTCCACAGTCCACGTAACTCTAATTTAATTAAAGAAGCGTGGTTCGACTTTGTCGAACGCTTACGTTGGAGAATACTCTTCTCGTTTGAAGACCCTAAGTCTGAAAAATCGTACGACCCAGATTACGAGGTACCCCATCAACGAAAGGGGAAACCACCTCGTTTACCGCCTTATCTCGAAACGGGTATCTTAGCGGGCTGGAACTTTGTTCGAAAAACAATTTCCAAAATCCCCATAGAAGAGGAAGGGCCGATAATTAAATCGCTCAAGCCTGACCGTTCCCGTGTTGAGAAGTTCTTGATTAGTAACAATTATGTCGTTACTATGACTGATAAGAACTTAGGAATAGCGGTGTCAGAGCGAACCTGGCTCGACGAAAAATGTTTAGAATTACTTAATGATGTTAACAATTATATACCGTTACACCCGCTTACAGCAGAAGCAATTTTAAATAAACAATGTAAAGATATGGAACTAGTAGCCTTTTTGAGTGAACGTCTCATGTCTGACAGTGGTGATCAATTACCTAAATTTTTCCGTCACCGTATTACGGTGAAAGGGGATAAACATGTGATACCCGTGTTCTATGGGATACCTAAAATACACAAGGAACCCGTAAAAATGCGACCTATAATCCCGTGTCACTCTGCAATACAGAACCCCGCTGCCAAATACATTAGTAAAAAGCTTAAACCGATCGTTGAATCGGCGCCAACCATACTGAAAGGTACCAAAGACTTGGCGATAAAATTAAGTCAGATCAATCTCGATATCAATCGCAAGTGGTTTCTAGTCACTGGCGATGTTGTTGCGTTCTATCCTAATATTCCACTTAAGCAATGTTTAGATATAGCGGCCAAACTGTACGAAGAACATGTCGGCACCCCAACAACAGACGAAGAACGCACTGAAATGCGTATCTTTCTTCAATGTCTAGATACGGGAAATAAGAATCTGATCACACGTTACAAGGATCTTGTTTATCAACAACGTAATGGCCTGGCCATGGGAGTTGCGGACTCCCCGGACTTAGCCAACCTTTTTGGTTGGTGGTTCGAACGAAAACTTAATATCCTTGGTCACCCACAGATACCCTTCTATGGACGATTTATCGATGATATTTTTGGTATTGTTTACGCTTCTAGTAAAGAGGAAGCAGTACAAATCATAAGTACAGTTAAGTTTGATGGATGTGTGATTGAATGGGGCGCGTCGGATAATTTCCTCCCCTTCTTGGATATGACAATATATCGCGATTCTTATAATCGTGTGCAACATATGCCTTACCGGAAAGCGCGCTCCCATCAAGAGAGAATTCCATGGATATCCCACCACCCCCTCGATGTTAAACGAGGGACCTACTTAGGTGAGATGTCACGGTTAGCCACCCTATGCAGTTTACATACTCACTATATAGATGCAATACGAAGCCTGAGCGCTTTATACATTGTGCGTGGATACCCGTCGAACCTTATTAAGAATTGGACTAAGAATAATATTACTACCCGTTGGCAGAACCGTTTGGCTGATACTAGACGTGAGCACGAGGACGTATTAGTACTTAAATCCGAATTCAATACAGCATGGAACTACTTTAATGCGAAAGAACTTGGTGATACAGTTCTAGGCTACTGGCGCGGCTGGCTTGCCGCTGCGGAAGTGGGAACCCTCAGACCGGGAACCCCCTATGCGCCCTTTACAGATGATTATGGCGACCTTGGTTATGTGGACCCGGCGTACTGCGTCGAGGCTGCCACTCCCCTTGGCCCCCGCCCAATCCCTGATGTGCGCACAGTAGGCCTAACTAATCGGAAAATAATAGTTTCGCGTAAACGAACGCGAAATCTATTTGATCTTACCAGTCTTTGGAAAAAGACTGTACTCACCGTGTTAGATAAGGATTCTTTAGATTCAGATATTAATTCAGATATGGACGAAGGCAGCTCCTCCGACATCTCCGAAAATGATCCTGGATACCTGTTCCAAGTTAAAGGGTACCTCTGAAAAGATGGTATTAGTATGGACACGCTACCCCAAGAGGGAGACGGTCTTGATATGTTGGCAAAAGTGCGCTGCTTCTGGCGAGCTGTTCTAGTAGTCAAGCGTCTTGGCGAAGATTGCAGTCTGGCACACAAACCAAGTATCAGGGCTCTGACGCGTCGACGTTAGTAGGGTAAGCGCCCTATCTAATGCTGACTTAGTAAGGGGCTGCTACCTTTTAACGTAACATAGTTCTTTCAGACAAAATAAACAGTTGTCTCACGGACGCTGTTTGAAGTAATTTTTCAAACATCGATTCCTAGGGAATCACTTTATAGCTTAAAGTGGTGAACCTAAACCCTAACCGTGAGTCTTAATACTTAATCGTATTAAAAAATCAGTAGGATAACTAATTATACTTTAGCTAACCCGAACCCTAACTCCGAACCCTAACTAGGAACCCTAACACGGACCCTAACTAAGGTTTGTACTAACCACCGGCGTCGGGATGCCGGACTATGGTGAGAAGGGTCCTAACCCTAACGTGGGGTTAACCCCAACGTGGGGTTTATTTGGGATACAGCAACATAAGCCTGGCTTATAAGTATTTTTCTTATCTGCTTATCTTTCTAAATTTAGACCTCTTACTAAGAGTGTTCTATATTTGGAAGATTGGTCATAGACCTTGGTAAGCGTCTTATCAATCTGATTACTGATCACTGTTTATAAGCGACGATGCGATATGATACCATAATGGCATCATCGTTTGTCATGCTGTTAGTAATATGACAGCGCGAGAATATTGGACCTGAAGAGCTTATAAAAGCGAAACAGGATGCACTAGGATTTCCCCAGTGCCTGTCGTCCTCTTCTTGCATACACTCTTCTGTAGGTTGTAGAATACACCTCCCTAACCCTAACCCTAGCCCATGGGAACCAGCTTGCCAACTATAGCGAAAGGGACTGATAGACCCCACTCGTCGCCCCGCACCGCGAGGTGATCGGGCCGGAAGCGATTCGGCGAAAAAGTCATATGCACTGTTATCAGTCAGCTATCAGTCGGCCTCGGCTAGATTAATCATCTAACCGAGGTATCGGATAATCTTCGGATCTATCCGGATAAGATGCCGTTCCGGCATCTTATCGGATAATCACATGTTTCTACTATAAAAGGAAATTGTATGCTTCTATGTACGGATAAAGGTCGGACTTTATTCGGCGTTTGTAGTTTCTGTGGGCGCATTAGGGAGATTCGTCGCACGAACGCCACTGCGGACCCGGCCCTACGGGCTCGGGGACCTAGGTGGTTAGTAAGGCTGCGCCTCATGGCGTAAGAGTCTCAGGCCTAATCCACAGGCAAAGAGCGTGCTATCGCACGCGCTCAAACGCATCGAACCCCTTAGCCTCTGGGGTATAAAAGGCCAGGCAGAAAACTGAGGAGAGCATAGCTCGAAATCCGCTCTGGACTCACTTTGAGTACAGCGCATTTTTTCTGTCTTTCTCTCCACAAGTAAATAGTCCTCGCCTGCCTCGCTTCGCTCGGCAGGCTCGTCCACCCTAACCCTAACCCTAACCCTGATCGCATTGACAGTGCCATCCATAGATGTAGGATCCGATTGAAAGACATCCAATGCAGACTTGATTGTGGCAGTAAGGGTTTGTATATCTTGAGCGGGATTTGGAACTCCAGAAGCATTTATACCATCTATAAATTCATCAATACCTTGCCAGATAGACACAAGGTTCAATGAGGAAGCAAATCTGTCAATTGCAGCTAACACAAATTTAACATAAAAGAAACACAAAATATAGTTGAATACTCACTGCAACCAACAAGTGCTTCATCTGATGAATCGAGATCATCAGAATCTTCGTCGCCATCGCTATCATCAACATGATCATGATCTGTATCCCAATCGCTATCATCTTCATCACTAGCAGAATCTACTTGCATTTGGTTTTCAGCCTCTAATTTGTGCAAGTCAGATTGGTCCCAATTATAGCATACAACAATATTACCAGTTGAATCTGAGCTTGCATTTATATCCATATCCCTGTCATTCATGCCGCTGATTGCACTCATATCAATATCATTAGTTGAAGTCATTGATTGACCTATATCAATAGCTGGAATGGTGTTGGCATCCATATCAAAGTCTTCTGAGTCTTGTTGCAATGTATCAGAACGATATTGATCTAATCATTATGCATTTTATTATATAATAGTGGAAATTTAGCTTACTTTGACTACTGCCATCTGCACCATGGTTGCCACCTTCGTCGTCTAAAGGTATATAATCTATATGCAAACTGCATCAAGGAAAAAGTGAACATAGTACTCAAACGTACCAGAATCATTGTCAGATTGGTTGGGCTCATTCATGTGGCTTTCATCGTCATCATTGTTATCATCTTATTAGTGAACAATTTGGTCAAAGTTTATTTGACTTCATAAAAAACAAGGCCTACCTGGTGTAGTGGAATGCTGTAACTTTTTGATAACCTTGTGAATGACATCCACCATCATATCAGAATCACTTTCATCCTCCTCTAAAGGTGTGAGTGGTCCATCAATTGCATGGTCTGAAACAGATGAAATGCTGAAACAAACCATATGTAAGCTAACTTTAAATAAAGAGGTGAAATAACCAACTTTGAAGCTAGGGTCGGAGATGTAATAGCAAGATCAAAAGATGGTAGTCGAACAATATCTCGTGTATGATCAGCTATTTCCAAATCAATATTGAATAACTGACTAGCTGATGGGACAACACATACGTCTGTTTTGCCACAAATTGTTCATTGTTTTTCCAAGGCCAGGATGACCTGCTGCAGGGTATGTTAACTCCGGTACTGGTCCCTTCATCTGAGTGGCTTTTGATCCTAAAATATTTTTTAGATACCAAGTTTTTAAAAAAATTAACAATGTATACTTGCTTTTCTTTTTGGGCGCCCTTGTAGTATTTTCACCGATTCGTTTTTTCACTAAGCAATTCAGATATATAAGTTTATAGTTATCAAAAAAGAGTATGATAATACCTGGACTTTTGCCCTTTCTACCACGTCGAGTTGCCGAGGCATCAATCAGATAGCTCAGATCTCGATCGTACTCCGAAGGCATAAACTTCATGTTCGCACGTTGACTGTGGATCCATTCTTCTCGTATTTCATTCCTCAGTTCTTGACTGCGCTTATCCATGGCAGACATTGCTGGATCATCATCTGGAGCATCTGGATGCCGTGTGTAACCTGTAGGGGCATACAGCCATGTACCCGCATCAATGCGTTGTTCAATATTGCCAGGTGAATTGGTTGATCGGTTGGTGTCTTTCACTTTGGTAAATGAATGAAGGAAGATATCTGCATCAATACGGGCATTGAAGCGTATGGGTAGTTGGCGAAGGAAATATATGTTAGCTTGAAGAAGGCTGCGAGCATAAAATTTGAAAAGTTCATCATCTTCCATCAGAACCTCTCCGTCTTGAGCCCAATTAGCTTTGTTGCAAGATGGAATTGGATCGTATGCATTAGGCCTAGGTCATATATTGAAGTTAGTGGCTTGAATATATAATGTAAAAACAAATAAAACTTCACATTATTGTGGACATCTCTGGTGTGATTGAAAATGTATCGCTGTTGTTTACGGTGGCAATGTCAACAACCTTTCTTCCAACCTCTGAAAGCATAGATGAAGGAGGATACAGGACAAACATAATGCGGTAGGCTGAGCCAACTGGCTCCTTTCCCTTCGGTGACAATGGAGGGGTTCCACCGTGCCTCCGCAGCCCTGTGAAATTCATCACACGAAATTCGTTCAAGACGATATAGCATCCATATGCTAACAGATGGAACCGTCCCCATTCATAGCCTTCATCTTTGGGCAAGCTGGATGCTGAGATCATACAGGAATAGCCAGACAAATCATCATGCTTGTCTCGGTGACTGCGACCAAATTCGCCCATTCCAGGAAGACCATGTTCTTGAAAAAAAAATCTAATTAGCAGAGATTGAAGTACATATCGAACACCTACTTCGGCATACGGCATATGCCACAGCAGGTGCAATATTGAGCTGTGCAGTGGGATAGGCAAAATTGTGTGGAACTCCGATGTGAGGCATATTGACCATATCGGCGTGCTTTTTGAGTCGCTCTTGATCATGTTCTGGGCAATACCGCTTGAGGGATTCCATTCCAACACCTGTAGCAAACTATCATACAATCATGAGCATATGAAAAACTCAACCAAAATATAGGCAAGTTGCCTTTATGATATCATGACGAAGCATCTGACGATCATCCATCTGCTCATCTCGAACCTTCCCACTTGCGGTTGGGGATATGATGGATGTGGAATGCTGATGCGAAGGCCCCAAGTAGTAACATCTAGTGTTCTTGACACCTTCCAAGTAGTCATCTCTTTCCAGGTCAGTCCCCCCTATCCAAGTGCCATCCTCTGCTTTCTTTGGTCTTTCAGATGTTGCTAAAGCTTCATCTCCAATAATCCTCATCTGTATTTTTCGGAGCTTCTCAATCTTATCACCGCAGATATATTTACTGAAGCATGCTGATCAGTAAGTAGTCCAATATATCATCATATAAAATGCCACGAACCCATCGCAGACCCATACTTGAGCAATATCATCACACGGTTCACCCTGCACATCTTCCTTCACCTCTCTTGCAAGAAGAATATCATCGTCCAATAGTGCGAACAAACCTAGTGTTTGAACCCATCATATTAGTATGATACGTTTATATGAATATAACTACTTCGCACCCATTTCCATCACCAGTTCTTCTGGTCCAAGGGGCACTTCAAGACCTTCTTCAAATATCTCTTGTGCTTTCATGACTGCATCCGATGTATCCTGAACATACACCAAGGTTCTTCCTTGTGAAGTAGGAAGCACATGGCTTCTATCAACCAGTGGATGAGATTGGACCTCATAGATATATGAAAGGCGAGAATCTCGGCTTTGATGGTAGAGCAGCCGACCGTTTGGAACACGGAACCGTTGGTCCGGTTCACTCAGCATAGGAACAGGTGTCTAAAGTATGAAACAATGAGCAAAAGCAGCAATGGAGAACATACAGAGGGTATAAAATATCAACGTCAACTGCAGTGAAAAATATGACTGTCCAACAGTCCAATACCAGGAAGTAGCAGCAAGAACAGGGATATCCAGATCTGACTTCCTGTCAAGTCATTTGTCAAGTCATAAGGGCAATGCCCTGCATTTCACCCCAAATCTCAGATCAGCCCTTGCATTAGAGAGGATTGAGCAGCTTGGTATGACGTTAAAAAAGGGATTGTGTAATAATATTGGAAAGATAAACCAGAAGAGGACAGACTTGGGCAATCGTCAAAACATCTTGAATACCCCCAACAAGGATGAAGCATGGCAACTAAGAGAAACAAGAAAACAGATGACTAAAAGAATGAGAAACCTACCATGGGTCCAAGAGGAAGGAAACAGGATGGAGGAGATGATGGTGTAAAGGAGAAGTAAGATGCCGAGCGGAATAGGGGGTTATAATATTGTAGGGTATGTACTCATTCTGTCCCTCGTCTTTCCTCTTTGAAGTACTAAAGGCTATAAGATCATACTCAATGCAAGAGGCTAGTAAATGTTTAATAATGGAGTCCTGGAGACTGGATGCCGTTAGAGCAAGCAAAAGTTTACTTCGTCAGTATGTTGTTCGATGACCGGAACATAATTCTTGCTTCCATGTGGGTAATACCGACCTTTAAGTTGACAACTCCGAAATGTTGCTGAATACCATATGAATACCTGTCAGCTTCGAGCGTGGTGATATGTCATTTATAATAATGGCGGGGGCCTTGGCGTTTTTTGATGGTACCAGGTCGGTTACGCCACCCCCATGTCTCAGATTTCCGATGGTGAATTTTTTATTTGCAGCTTTTCTGTACGCAGGACTTGCCCAGCGAAAAAGTGCTTGTAAGTAATCTAACCCTATGTTTGAGTGATATACTGATTTCATGGTGCGTATCCTGATCCGGGCTATCTTTGCATGTAACGCCTTCGTAATCTTTCGGTGGTATTTCTGGGGCTATACCTTAGCCTTCTCGCCAACAGCAAATAATGGCGTTATTGGTAATTTGAAGCGCTTTGGTTTGATGCCTTAAGATCCGATCCGAACCTTCGCCTGGCTTCCCTCTCATCCCTGGCCTGCTCTATAGCATTTTGCGGATGGAATTTGGCTGTGTGACTGCATCAATTTTAGCGGGCGGTATTGCTGAACGCGGACGGGTTTTACCAGCTATGGTATTCACGTTCTTGTGGAGGACTCTGGTGTACTGTCCGCTCGCATATTGGGCGTGTGGAGGTCATGGTTGGGCTTTCGAGTGGGGTGTACAGGACTTTGCAGGGAAGTCATCCGCCACGTAATATCATGACAGGTGTACATTTATTTTGTTGGACATTAGGTGGCGGTCCCATTCAGATCAGCGGTGGCATTGGTGGACTTGCCAATTCTCGGGTACTTGGGCGTAGGCGAGAGAAGGAGCGACCCAGTTTCCGACCCCATAATGTTTCTATGGTTGGACTTGGCAGTACGTCTCATCTTTCCGCTTTTATCCGTATTGTGATTGACAGCCTTACGGCGTCTCTTCTTTGGTTTGGTGGCTCGGGTTCAACAGCGGTAGCGCATTTGGAGCCAACTTACATGCCGTGATGGCAATATGGAATTCATTGCTAGCAGCTGGTGATGTGCAAGGCTTGGCCCAAAGCCGTCGAGCGCCGGCTGCCGAGCCCTAGAAGCCTGAGCCGAGGTGAGCCTTGGGGTGGGCTTGGTAGGGCTAAGGGCTCGGCTCGAGTTTCTGAAGCCTAGAGCAGGGCCCTCAGCCCTGGGGCTGTGATTAACAAGGATGTTGTGCACCACCTCTACTCCTCCCTTTGTCTATTGGAAGCTCCTGGTGTACAGCAGCAAGCAATGGCTTGCCGTCTGACTTACAGGAGCTGCTCAGATGAGGTTGGGGCAAGGGGCTGGGAACAAGGAGCGGTGATGACTCACGAGTGATGCAAAGTCAAACCCGCGAGAAACGTCGCGCGTTAACCCCTGCAATCCCCGTCGACGTGTCGTCCATCCACGGATCTCGTGCGTAATTCATTTAGCGTGTGTGATCCTGTCGTCCTGGTCAGCCTTATTTGGAGGGATGATAGTTGTGGTCAGCAGGTGGGCAGTCCAATAGGGATTATTATGTGCGTACCTTGCAGGCATCCTACACCACGGGTCTCCCAGCGCCTCCAACGCATCGTTTGGTTCCTAACGCAAACTCGCAACTGCAACGTCCTCCGAGTCATTAGATAGAAACAGAACATTCTAGATACTAAAAAGAAATAAAGTAGTATCAGAGATCCAAATAACGATAAAGACACACGCCTACAGGATATGTGGAGAAATGCAAAATAACCCGGACACGGGTCGTTGATAATGTTCGGTAACTCCCGGTTCTGCGATGAAAGGGCGTTAGCGATGGAGTTATTGTGCGTCTCCAATGAAAACGTTGACTAACAGATTACGCTTTTGATTTCAGACATCACCGGGCTTCTGGTGTGGGATGGTACTGGGTCGTCTCCGAAGCAGAAATATGGGAGCCACAGATCCCCGAGTTAAACTCTTCATTAAGTAACAGATCTACAACATTGCGGGGCGCAATGATTTCTGTCTCCATTGTTGAAATAAAGCTAAAAACCCCTAAATCCGGAACCAAAACGAACAAGGGGATCGGTTCAAAGCAAACAAGTGTAAGCAAATGACGCACAAAGGAAACGCAACTTCTGAGAGTTGCGTTTCCTTCGTGCGTCATTCATTTACACTTGTTTACACTGCTGAATTAGTTAGTTGGTTCGATCATAAAAGAACTTTACCATACATGACAAGTCTACATTAATGAGGTCAACGATGTAGGTAGGCGGCAATGCTGATGTTACCCAAGCGAAGGGACCATGGGCGTAGGAACTGAGTGCGGAGGAAAAGAAACCCAATTCGGCAGTGTAAACAAGTGTTCGAACTGTGCGTGCAACCGTTATTCGTACAGTGCGTATGTGCACCATTCGAACACGTTCGAGCTGTGCATGTAACCGTTATTCGAACAGGTTCGAACAGTGCGTTTGTGCGCCATTCGAACATGTTCGAACAGCGCATGTAAGCACGATTTGAACAGGTTTGAACGATGCATGTAACCATTATTCGTACAGTGCGTATGTGCGCCATTTGAACAGGTTTGAACAGCGCATGTAAGCACGATTCAAAAAGGTTAGTTTAAGAACAACTGTGTCATGTAATAACTGGCGCATTTACTAAATATGTGCGCCAGCCAATGACGTTCGACTGGCGCATTTAATAAAGCCATAATTAAGTGCACCATTGAATAACGTTCGGCTGGCGCATTTCATATAATTGCGCCATTGAATATCGTGCGCGGGTCGATGCCACCCGAACGGCGCACTGCGAGACTGCTGGGACTCATTCATGGGTGTGCTTAGCACACTTATATTCAACAACTTATTTTGTGTTATAAATTTCCCTCCCCATTCCCAGCCCATAACCCTCGCCCAATGCTTTAAAGATCGTATAGTTATTCAGCAGTGTAAACAAATGACGTACGAATGAAACGCAACCTCTGAAAGTTGCGTTTCATTCGTGCGTCATTTGTTTACACTTATTTACACATTGTGAACAGCTAAGCTGATCAATTTGCCATAGCGCCTTGAATAAATTGTATTAAATACTGGAAATATTTGACCACGTAGGTAAGTTCCTAAAGCCAAGGGGTCCTCTGCCAACACTAAGCTATCCAATTAGTCTTTGAAATGATATTGACCAGCTCAAAAAATGGATCAAACTTTGAGGTGTTTTGTGAGTCGGTCAATATCTCGATGCGGGCTGCACGGATAGCCTAGCAAGGGCAGATGACCCCTGCCATGGAGAGTATCTCTCTGGTCAAATATTAACAAGGCTCTATCCCCACCAGGTTCAGCCGTTAACAACAATAATTACTGGTGTATTCTTGAGTTAGGCATCTGGGACGCCCGATACACGCCTGGGGTTTTCTCTAAGTGCAAGTGACTTACAATGGAGTGTATTGTTGTGTCAGGCATCCCAGACGCCCGATGCAGCACTAAGGCATCGCTCAAGGTATATGCAGCAGCATGCCATGCCCGCAGCCGTCTGTGAGTCCTCATACAAAACCAGTGACGAAGTTTGCATCCGGTAACCCGGTACACAAGCAAGGGCGATCGGCGGAGGCCGAACAATCCGTAAAGAGGATGTCAGTAAGCAGACGTCAACAACGCGAGCATTTTCTCCGATGCTCTTCGATCCCTCCTTGAACTTGTGCATACTCGTTTTCCAGATGCACCCCCTATTCTTTATTAAAGTTCAGACTTTTCTGCCATGCACCCTGTGACCATTACAATTGGGCCTTGGAAATCAAGCTCAGAAAGGACCGTCACTGCTTTCAAGAATGCTACCAAAGCTAAAGGACATTCCCCTGGACGTTGATGCTAAATTATTTATCCTATGAAAAGATTACATTCCTTGGCATGGAAACCTCACGAGCTGCTCAATCTGGATTATGGCAAGTCATTGAAACTCTTGAATTGTGGGCCTTGGTTCATCATCATCATCTGCCTATTTTACAACTACAGGTTCATGTTTTCTGGTTAATCTCCTATGCTACTCTCCGTCTCCTCTCATAGCGGTTTAGGGCAATGCGATTCTTTTATCACTACCCATGACCACACATTCCCCACCTTTCCCTGCTGAAGTCTCATTCTGTCATTTTACAGACTATCCTTACCTGACCTCCTGGGATTTTGATGACCTGAACTAGGACCTACCAGGGCTCTCTTTGCCCCTCCATGCTGGGGCCACCTGAACTAGGACCTACCAGGGCTCTCTTTGCCCCTCCATGCTGGGGCCACCTGTAATAGCATGAGCTGCTTTACTTGGGATGGGGCATGCCAGACATATGGCAAACATGGGGGATGCCAAACCATCCACACCTGATGGTATGGATTCCTCGCTCCATACTTTCCTGCTAATTAACTGTCTCCAACTTAGAACATGGATAGTTCATTACAAATATGCCATGCTTGCCGATGCTGGACCCAAAACTTGGCCTCTAGGTACATCGAACCTTACATATGCAACGAGAAACTTAGCCCTGGATCATATGTCCAACGCGAATTATTACAGATCTAATGAAGCCGGAGTAACCTCGTGGTTCAAGCCGTCGGGTCATTTTATTTCCTATATTTTCCCAACCCTGTTTATTTCTGCAGCCTTATATGAGCGCTGTAAACATTAATCCGATTGGTTGGATGAACCTCCACAATATCTAGGACTAATCACCTCATGGTGATGCTCCACTTCATCAAAGTCAGGAGATGTAAATGCGATCAGGCATTGAGATGTATTTCGGCAATTCCAGCCGCACAAAACATATATAACATCTCTTCTTATTCATTGGTGGTCACCAAAAAAGCACACATGCCAACTGATACTCACCCTCTGTCTCTTCTTCTGTTCGACCAGAAGGATCCAAAGCGCCCTGACCGGGATTCATCAGTCTGGACGTGGTCAGAATGGCAAAAGATCACCAGTCTTCCTGCTGCGCCATATGATCCTATGTTCAATGCACTTGTTCATCCATCGGCGGCCATCCCAGAGAAGGATCATCAAGCCCTCATTTCATTTGTCAACAAATTCCAAACCATCACGGACACCAAGAAGATTCAATACTTCATGAAGAACACTTCTGATGAAAATCAAGCAGGACGTGTTTATTGGAGGGCTTGGATAACACGTCACTGGAAGAAATGGGGTTTGCTTGGATTGGTGGAGAAGCAATTGAAGGATCGCGGTGTCAATCCCTGGATGATCATGGCTGAAGATAACACTCGAGAAGTAAGTAGTACAAATTTTTTATTTAAGTAGTATACTAAATGGGGACTTTATTTAGCTTCCAACGCAGGATGAGGCTAATGTCTCCTCACATATACCCGCCATCACTGTCGAGTTATTTGGCATCGATGCCCAAGTAAACCCAGGTAATCCTAACAGAATCAAACTCAAGGCCCAGCGATTCACAGAAACCCTCGTCACTCATTTATGGAATGCATACCGAAAAACAATCGATCGTGATCTAACCAAGATAGAAACGGCAAAGGGGGAGTTGGAGAATATGTGGAAAGGTTCAGTGGTTTATTACAGTACTATGTGATACTTACCATATTATATTCAGATTTGCAGGTGAAGCCAATAGCGGCTACCATTCGCTCCTATTTACAGAAGATGGAGAAACTCGTGGTTGTGCTCAAGAAATATGGGGATGAAGAATCACTCACCTTGATGATGGATAAAAGGGCTCAGCTTGAGGGGATGTTGCAGGCTCTGGGGCTTGACGATAAGGGCAAGAGTGCTATGGAACGTGAGTACAGTCATTTTTCAACTTCATATCACTCGCTAACAACTTGCAGGTCTTCCAAAATCTATTCGCGATGCCCTTGTTTACCTTGCATCCACCAGTGACATCCAATCACTTTCACTAGAAATTCATGAACGACTCTTACAGGTAGATCAGGAGCATGTAGAAGCACCCGAGTTGGATTTTGACCGGGCACCTCCTGTGGAGTGGGAGGAGGGGGTTGAGGAGTATAAAGATAAGTCAAAGGATGAACTATGGGCCATCCTTGGCCTCTCGAACAGCTCTGCCCTCCCAGATTTCAATCAGTACATCGATCCTGATGTGCATGATTATTGGTCGGATCCTGACTACATGCATAAACATAAGGATACTCTTCGTCTATTAACTCCACGATGGCACCAGTTGGTAGGCATCATCAAGATTATCCATCAGGGTTTTAAAGGTGAACCTTTGATGCTAATGGATGAGGTAGGCGTCAGTAAAACGCTCCAGCTTGTTGGAGCTGTGGTTATTCTGACATTCTTCCGCGACTATTATGACAAAAATGGCAAGTTCCCTGGTGCCTTTGGTAAATGGTCACTACTTTTGCATATGTGTCACTGACATGGGCAATCAAAGTGGAACTAAAATGGCAGGGAAAAAATGGCAACATCCCCACACAGCCCATTTTGATTACCATCCCCAAGTCACTTGAAATTCAATTCATGAATGAGCTTCGGCGCTACCTTCGTCCAAAATCATTCGACCTTCTACCTTACACCGGCACTTGGGAAAAGCGTCAAGACTGGTGGACTCGAGTCTGGTCAGCTAGCAAGCATGATGTTTCACGACGAATTGTAGTGGCCGCTGCAACGGTAATGATATCCTTTTATTTCAGCATTCACAGTACTAATAATCCTTACTGACAGGCAATTGAAAGTGACGGTGCACGTTCATGGCATTATACTGCCGATGATCCTTGTACTGCTGTACCGACTGCATGGTTGAAGACAGGTGACAACAAGAAGACAACAGTTTACGGTCAAGAATGGTTAGTCTTTGGCTGTGATGAATTCCACTTTGCACGAAGTCAAAATAAGCGCTACCGTGCTATTCTTCCGGTGGTGAGAGAGTCATCTTTGAGTATCACAATGACAGCTACTCCTATCACAACGAGTGCCTTGGTAAGCATCCAGGCCCATACAGCATCTGATCACTCAACGTTTAGCAAAACCTTTAGGATATTTGGAATCTGGGCCGTGTCCTAGACATTTTCAAGACTGCCGACAATTCACAATTCACAGATATGAAACGGGAGCTAAATCGGGCACGTGCTCATGACCGAAAGGCTCGAGATGAGGATGGTCAATCTCAAGCGGAAACTATTGTTCGAGGTGTTCTTGCAGGTTCTGCTCCAACCGATATTGAATTACAGCAGCAAGTTGTCACTTCAAAGTGGATTACAATGATCCGGGAAAAATTTCGAGGTAAAGTGATGCGTCGCACGGGCAATTCCACAGACAATGAAGGAAATTTGATTTCTGGCGTTGCTGCTCCCTCTGAACACCTAGTCCTCCTCGACTTATATGATTGGGAGAAGGATAATATGGAACAGCTTGCAAGCAAACTTCTGAAATCCCCAAACGCTGGCACCCGCCTTGGGAGTTCTCAGGTAGGCATCATTGTTGTCCAATTCTTTCAACCGTCCAGGACGCCCGCACAGGCAACAGAGTGCAAAATAACTCGGTGATATTGATTAATGCTCTGCACACTCCCAGGCATCTGAGACACCCCCATTATTCACTACATTACATATTGTTGTGCTTCTAAGCAGTCTGTGCTCACGCGGGCGTCCACTACGCCCGTCACCATGTTTATTTTGCTTCAACTAATTATTCCTGCAGAATTTCTATTTAGAAACCCGTCGTGCTCTGCTACACCCCAGTTGCAATCCCGGTCACCATGAATGGGTTGAGCCCAAAACTACTGAAGAGTGGAAAGGGATGGCATCTGCTAAACTCGATGCCCTTGTTAACATTGTCCATCATCATCTTTCATCTGACAATGCACCCCCCCTTCATGTTGTTGAAGGTCAAAAACTGGAGCCTGATCTTGAATATGTGTTACCTTCACGGCCAGAAGGGTTACATCCTGACAAAATAGTGATATATTCAGAATTTCCTTCTAGTAATCCACAAATCATTTCGGTAAGTGATGTTACACATTCTATTTATAGAGATATATTCAGTCTTTGTCTAACCAGGTATTGAAGTTGCATGGTATTGAGGTTCTCGAGTACCATGGTGGAATGACTCAGAAGCAAAGGGCCAAGGTTCTTGAGCATTTCCGGTCTAATGATGGCTCATCACCGCGCATTCTTCTTGTTTCCAATGTTGGTGCTACAGGTCTGAATCTGGATATTGCCTGTATTCTTATCATCGTCGTAGGTAATTTCTATTCATTATAATAATCTTACTGATCGCTTCTGCATAGCATACCTTATGGTCTGCTCAGGACGATAATCAGCTGCGGGGTCGTGTTGTTCGATATCCACAGATGAAGCATGTTTATATCTACCGACTTATCGCAAAGAACACATCGGACGTATTCCTGAATAATAATTCATTTGGGAAGGCAGCAATTCAGGAAGCATTCCTTGGAGCCAGCCCTAGCATGCGTGAGTTCCTATCACAATTGTAATTAAACTTAATATTTAGCTAACGATGTCCGAGTAGAATCTCTCTTTCAATGCCCCACAGATGTGTTGGATGATGATGATGATGATGATGATGATGATGATGCGAACGATCGACATGGCACAGCCAATCAGGCTACCAAGATTAAAAAAGCAAAGGTTGGGAGCAAGGATAACAAGAGAGGAGAGGACAAAGAAAAGCAGGCCATGGAGGAGTCCCAATCACAACCCAAACCTAAGACAAAGTCCGGTAAGAAGAGCCGGAAGTCTTCTGCCGGCTCTGTATCAAACAATGCTTCCATTTCTGAAATCCCCAGTATTTCGAAACCTACTACCTCAGCATCTGATGCCAACCCTGCAGACCCAGAAATTCCTACAGAATCACGACCAAAAACCAAGGCCAAGTCGGGAGCCAGGAAACAGAAGTCTAGCGCCTCGTCTACCACCATTGCACCTCCTCCCATCACTTCTGACCCTATGACAACCTCACCATCTCCTGTGGTTACTGCACCATCTGGAGTTAGCTCTTCTAATCCAATAGTCACTCAGCAGAGTGCGGATCAAATACAAGTCAACCATGGGTGTGCTGACTCTGATTCCCCTGCAATCAACCTGCCTCGAGTCACTGATACTGCTGCACCATCTGGTGTTAACTCTCCTAATCTGATAGTCACTCAGCAGATCACAGATCAAATACACTTTGACAAAGAGTGTGCTAACTCTAATTCCACTGCAATCAATCGCCCTCGAGTCGCTAATACTGAAGTTGTCTATAACAACGATGATCTAAACTCCTCTCATCCCACTTCACTGGATGTTCAAGATGATACTGATATGCTATTTATGCATACTCCAGACTACGATGTTTCTCATCCCCCTCCCAGTCCCACACCATCATCCCCCCTCACTCAGTTGGAGCCTGATTTCCCATATTCATTATCGTTGGAGCCACCATCTGAGATGCAAACTGATGTAGAAGACCCACCAAGCCGAAAGCACACCCGTTCAACTCCTCTATCAACACCTTCCAAAGATCGATCTAAACGCCAACGGATGCCATCAATTGCACCTAACGGCGAAGAAGAAGGTAAGAAAATGAGTGATATTCTTTGATGCATCTAAAGTGACCAATGCGCAGTTCATAACCTAGAGGGTACATCGTCCATTACCGTCCGAAGCGTGCGAAGCGTGCGACCCCCAACACTCCAACCATTTGATGCTCGTGATACACCTCTTGGTCAAGCTTTTGCAAAAGGCAATGCATCTATATTACAGTTGCCTAAACCTTCTCCTGGAAAGCGGAGGGTAAAAGGAAAGGAGAAGGCCAAGGCATAGATACAAACGGTTTTGATTTCACGCCTAAGGTCATGCAGATAGGTCATGTGATGGAGGTCAGATGATGGAAGGTTATGTAACATTCACCCAAATAGGCATGAGACACAACAACTATCAACAATATTATTGCTATTAAATGCTAGTCTGAAAATTGCCTGCATGTTGCTTTCCTTTCCATAACCCCCACTATGGTTTTGAGGTACCCTGATGAGTGGTTGCCCGAGTCCCAGTTGTCTCTCCAGGAATTCTCCTATCGTGCAATGGATCTTCTTCGAGACCAGGAGAATATTCCAGAATTTGTTCGATTTGTGCTTGCAGGGCGTGATATGGACCATAACAATATTCAACGCAGAATATTCCTTAATGCACGCCAAGGGCTACAGCTCATAGACCCTCATTCATATATTCAATCCCGTGATTATGACACTGCCCTTGCTGTCTCAAAAGACCTCCCATTCTCAGTTCCCTTGGCCATCTTTCCAGTTGCCTCATTCAGAGACACTTTGACAAAGGATATTCATCTTCTTGGAAAAGCCTATGACAATATGGTAAGGCTTAGGAAGCAAACTATTTTTCCTATACACTGAATGGGGTTGAAGGGCACAGAAATCAGGATACCTTTGCACAAAATTCCAAATGTTGCCTTTGGAAAAGTTCTGCAACGTCACATTACGAGGATAGTGTTTCCTCGGCTCTACAAAGCAGGGGAGTCTCCCCGAATTCCTCAAGACTTGCTCGAAATGCTCTATGATAATGCAATTCACCCAGCTGTGCGTAGCGTGGTTCCAGAGCGACTATCCCACTGGCCACCAACATATCACGTTGCGATGGCAAATGCTCGTGACATTAGAGGACAGTTCCACTTTGGAAGTGTGGATCTTCCTGCATTTGTTTTAAAGGATTTTCGGGATGCGCTTTTTCAGAATCTAGAGCAGCACAATGATTTGAGGGATGCTTACTTCATTCATGAGGTTCGTGGCTACAAAGGAGCTACGGTCCATAATCCGGAGATCGTGGCGGAATGTTGGAACGTTCTTCATGATAAATTGGACTTCCTCAATTTCGATGAGCTTGATTCTGATGAGTGGTACATCGATGTAGGCCTCGAAGTTCACCTCCGTGATCATGTAGTGCAATGGCTAGAAGATGGCCATCTACGGCTGCTGAGACATGCGCTTCCTCAACAGAATCAGTCACATCCCAATTCCCTCGCCACACTTGCAGATGACCACAATAATTTTAAAACAGATCGTGTTGCACAACTGAATGAATTTGCAGGATTCCGTTGTACTACACGTTCCAAGGGGCTGGCAGATCATGTTGCATACATCAATGTGTATACAACTGACAAAGAGCCACTGTATCAACTTCACACAGGTAGCTTTCGACGTCATCATGCAGCAGAACTCATGCCTGGGGAACGCAATATCCAAACCTTAATCAAAGACATCACAGAGATAAGTGGTGTCTTTGGACAGTGTGTAGGTAATGATATCCGATCTGCTACCGAAGGTTGCGCTCGTTTTGAGGTCAGGGTCAAACTTCGAGAAAGTCCAACTGTCCTCAGAGGTCTTCCACCTGATTTGATTTCAAATACATTGGTTGCTATCCCAGCTCCACGCTGGTGGTTAGTAAATAAACCATATTCCTTATTCCCTTGACATTCATTATTTTTCATACAGGCAGTTCAAATTCTTGCGATTGTCAGCACTCCATTATATCTTTTACAACTTCTGCAAGGCTACAACTGAGGCACGTGCATTGCGCTCAACTCTCATCCTTGGTGCAGTCAGTGTGTGGACACTGAATGCTCTGATTTATCGACCGGAGGAGGGCCGTCAAGTTGATGATCTACGAGACAGCTGCTGTCAACACGTGATCGAAGGGTTAGACTTGGATGAAGAATCTGATGATGAAGAACTTCCAACATCTCCCATACGATATGATCGTGGGCTATATTTTATAGCTGACATTATTACAGATGATCCTCATGGTGCTTATCGTGTACCAATGCCCGTTGTCCGACGATTGGATCCAGTATACCTTGCCTGGATATTTGGTCGCAACAGTATGTCACTTCTGGAGCATGATGCTGGCATAGCTCGAGTCTTGGCACCAAAGGGAACAGCGGTCAACCACTCTCGAATTCCAAATAAGCGCCAAAAGACTACAGCGGTAGACTTTATCCACAATGGTCATGATGAACAGGATGATATTGATTTGAATCTTGTCAATCATGGCGTGCAAATTCGAACAGTGGTCAAAGAGACGGGTGCCGATGTACAGAGACCAGAATTGTTGGATGATAGAGACAACGAACCACGAATAGGCAATAATCCAGATGATGCCATCTCGAAAATTTGGAAGCAGGTCCCATACGATATCTTTGCTGTTTCACCCAACGTATCTCGGGCCAAGGATCCATCTCACATCATCATGACCAAAGAAGCCCGCAATAATGTTACTTGGGCAACTTTCATGACGACCAACTTTTCATCTATTTTCGAAAAAATACAAATCCGTTTTGTTACAGAAGAGTTCTGGAGCACCACATTGTTTGATCGGTATTTCCCTCCCAAAGGCACCCCTCCAAGAGAGAGGGGCAAACTACAAAACTTTCCATATACCACTTACTACAATGAATGGTTCAAGCTCATGTCACAACTATCAATGCATGACGCTCAAATCGTGCGTTCACAGCTTCGGGGCCAGTTTAACAAACTGAAGTGGCTGCCACATGGTGGTAGTGACAGAATGTGGGCAACAAGCAAAATGTCGGGCAATAACTGGACCATGTACCCACTCGGATCCAACCTTCAACCTTGTCCACAGATAGCGGTTAATTTAACCACGTGGGAGAGAGAACCGATACAGATGGGGGTTCGTCCATTGCCACAAGAAGAGGAAGAAGAGGAAGAGTAATTTGTAGATGCAGTGTACTAGGAGTACTCAGCAAGATGAATGAATTAACAATTATGAACAGCCTCACACATGTATATAGAAATCTACACACGACCGTCTGGGATGCCCATAGGCATGGAACCTATGATACTGCATATGCCTCTGGGTCAAGCCTTCCATGGTATTGCATCGGGCATCCTGGACACCCGCTATGTGATGGGTTTGCTGTGATAGCAAACTAAGGGAACTCATGGTTGGCATGGACGTCTCAGACGTCACAATGTGTGCACTGTCATGCCTAGTTTGCTAATGACTCAGCCAATCAATTTTAAATAAATTTTGATAGAGCCTCAAATAAAATATCTAAAATACTGAGAATATTTTACAAGGTAGATACCCTTGAGAGCTAGGGGGTCCTCTGCCAATGCTAAGCCATCCGTGTAGCTAGACTCAAGAAGATATACAATTATTGCCTCAACTTCTATTCTATCACTGACTACATACCCTGCCATTGGTGACAATGCACCTTTGTCTCTCAAAAAACCTCATGTTTCTTTGTCATTGTGCACTTCACCTGTCAGGCCCACAAAACATTGTGAGTTTGGGATATGATTGGACTCTTTGCATAGTCAAGTACATATAGTATTTTGAAACATTTTTTTGACTCCATATTTAGGTCTATCGAGGCTTACTTTTATAGCTACTTATGTAGTATAGATATCAATATAGCAATATAGTAACAGCAAATAAATAAAAAATCTGTATCACATGACCAGTAGATGTTTGGAGAGGTCCATTCAATGTTCTCCTGCCTGCAACCACAGACCACGGGAATTTTGAACCCCAGATAAGAAGGCATCAATCCAAGTGCATAGTTAGTACAAGCACTGAGTGTAAATGATAATAAATGGACTTTTATATTATGTGGCCAGTGAGCTACTCAGAAAGGTCTATATCTAAAAGATAGTATGATGAATTTAGAATTTCGAAAAGGCAATACTCACTTTAGGCAGATGATGACAAAAAATTGACCAATGGGATCCATTGACCAAAATGGCAGCTATTTGCAGAATGATAGGCTAATCACAAAACCCTTTGTTTATACATGTGCTTGGTTTTATTGATGATGCTACTTGCCAATGTGCCAATTGTAAATGCAATCATCCCCTCTGTATGACCTGTCTGGCATTGATCAGCCCAGATTCTATCACTGATGGGACCAAATAAAAGATATAAACAAATGCTTTTGCAATTGCCTATTGTTCTGCAAATAGATGACATTCTTCATATTCACCTATTTTTTGGAACAATTGCATCAATAATGGTCGAAATATTTGGCAAATTGCCTTCAGAGGCAACTCAATTATTCTACAACTTTTTTAATAATCAAGTGATAATTGGTGATGCCATGGCTCAGCTCAGCTCCGCTATGGCTCAGGTCAGGTATTTAAGCTGGTCAAAACAGTACTGAGTTGCCCTGAGCGGCTCTGAGTGAGCTAAGCCACTCGAGATTGCCCAAAGCTGTGGGCTGGCTGCCATACTGGAATCTATGCATTACTTATGCTTTTTATATGCTAATTAGGTTGTGCAAACTATTATTGTACAAGAAATATGTTGCACTATTGAGTTTTACATAAATCAGTACTTTTGATGACCATGTTCTTCTGCTTCTACCTATTACTCAAAATGCTCACAAGATGACCCCAAGGAATAGTGTGCAGCAATATGCCTTAAAAATAGTATTAGATAGATCTACAAAGTGTGTTCTACTGTTTTTAAATGGTTTCAGGTCACCTACCTCTTCTTTAATATTATAGAACTGACGGCATAGCTCAGGCAGCTCTGAGTGGCTCTAAGCTGTCAGCTGATTTAACAGTGCAGCTTGCCCAAAATAGTGGTGTGGCTTAATGGCTCACAGCTCTGAGCTGTGCCTTTGGCAATACTAGTGATAATTGCAGTATCATGATTGCTACTATCAATTGTACTCAGCTCTATACATGGCATTCAAGAAAAACAGAAATGGTGGAATAAAGCTGAATTTTAATCATGCTTGCCATAGTCACAAAGGATCAAAGGTAATACATAGGTCATAAGTCAGGCCCTGATACAAATGATACAAATTGGACATTGGTACATATCTAGGACTTACAACGAAGCTATGCACCAACCCCACAACCCATCCTATGATGACAGGACTTAGCTGTGGATCCCAATCCTAGGACCAATCCTGGGCAAATAGGTCCAACCCTACTGGCAATCCTACAGATCCTCATAACCCTAAGAAAGGTGTTGGTCATGGGTTGCATCAATCAGATGTGATCTGCTCAACGAAAGGCTGGTTGAGCGAAGCCAGTCAAACTCTGGAGTATGGGAAAAATTATGATGGTTACTGGAATGGTGAACTCTTTGTAAAACAGGTATGGCTGGATGCGATGAACATGTGCAGAATTTTACTGATTGACTTCGAAGCTTCATGAGAGAATTATTCCTGCCTTCGAGCGGGTGCACGGGCCTGAGTACCAAGCACTCATTATGGTCGACAACTCACAAGGTCATTCAGCGTATGCCGAAGACGCGCTTCTCACATCACATATGAACATGAAGCCCAGTGGCAAGCAGGCATCACTCCGAGATGGATGGTACATGATCAATGATGAGAAAACCCCTCAAGCAATGAGCTTCCCTGCAGATCACCATGACTTTCTGGGTCAGCCAAAGGGAATGAAACAGATCCTTCTCGAGCGGGGCTTGTGGAAAAATGGGCTGGTAATGCAGTGCAAGAAGGTGAAGGATGGATCCAGGGGTAAATGTGCATTTGGGGCCACTCGCTGTTGTGCCAAGTGCATTCTTGATCTGCAGCCAGATTTTCGGGAACAGCAGTCTCTCGTCCAGGAGGTCATTGAGGCAGCTGGACACTTGTGCATTTTTCTTCCCAAGTTTCATTGCGAACTGAACTTCATAGAATTTTTTTGGGGTGCCGTCAAGAGATATCTGCGGATGCACTGTGATTACACCTTTACGACCCTGCAGGAGAATATGCCGAACGCACTCGCATCAGTTCCAATCGAGACCATCCGGAAATGGGAGCACAGAATGAAACAGTGGATGGAGGCATATCGGAGTGGACTTGTGGCAAAAGAGGCTCAAATTCAGGTCAAGAACTTCAGCTCCAGACGCTACGCATCTCACAGAAGGATTCCCGAGTCAGTAGCAACACAGTTGGATACTTAAATTACCATTTTGGGACATGGCGGCGGAATTCGTCGGCCCCCCAAAAAAAACTCCCCCAGTTTTGAGTATTTTGACAATCGGTCTAGTAGTTTTGTTCCTATGATAGAAAGGAGCATTTCTACTAAAGGAATAAGGATTTCGGTGCTTTGTCAGACTGGGATTTTGCTTGTACAAAAGTAGCGGTGACTAAGCGAACTGCACCATAACTTGATTGTCTAACTTCAAATCCGTGTTGCTAAGGGTCTTCGCTGAGATGCCGACAAAGAAAAGGTCCGAAAACATCACATCCCATCAATTCAAGAGCTCTCCAAACCTTAAATTCGGAAGGAGGCTCCGGAGCCCCCTTTCCAAACTCGAAAACACCACCTGAATACGAAAAAGGCAGTTGGGCCCGATGCATCTGATGGAACGTGGCCTTGGTGTACTGCAAGTTCTCGACGCGATGACGCCCAACGCGTCTCTCATCGTTGTCCCCACTTTCCAAGCATTTACTTGCCGTTGTACCATCTGCTGTGATCTTCATTCCTCCCCTGTTCCCGTCCTCCCTGTTCCCCTGTTCCCCTGCACTATTTGCCTCCGGATCTTGCACCCAATATATGACAATGCAGACTTTACCAAATCTCTGGACGTCGGACCTACGCCACATCTATGCTCCCCGACTACGTGTCCTGGCGCAATACATTTACCAACATTTAGCTCCTCGTTGTGATGAATGCCCGATTCCTTTGGCTTTCAAAGACATGCTTCCATGCCGCGCCAAAGTGTGGGTTTGGTGGAAGATCAGGTCGAGTCAGGTAGTTCTGGGTTGCCCTACGTGTTCATTTCGAAAAAGTTGCAGCATCCGCCGCAGTCACGATTAGTGCGGCTATGGTTATGATACGAAGATGTTGAACACCAAGCACACACATATTGCCATTTAAGGATTTGAAATTTATTTAGAATCTGGAGACGTTGTGAATGACATTTTTGTCCTTACGGTTTTCTAACTCCAAACTCTAAACGCGTTTCCACCGACTTGAAAGTCCGCAAACTAAGGTTTGCAGATAGAAAATCAAGTTAGCGTTACGGAAAGTCATCAATAAGTACTTTTGATGCATTGATCGGTAATCTAATTCGGTGATTAGCAGTCTACGTTACTGATATTTGTGGGCGCATCATTACTATAATCGGCGTCGGCGTCGGTGTCGCCTAATTCGGCTACCGCTTATTCAACAGGTTCCCCTGTCTTTTATCCCTAGAAGAGCAATGGTTGGGAGGGGTAGGGTGATGGTGCGGAGACAAGCTTATAGCTGAGATCCAAGATAGCAGGGTGAAGAGGGAAAGCAAATTAGAAGAGAAGGTAGCTTATTGCCAGCGTTGTTGTGGCACCCCGGAAGAGGTGGAAGAGGTGATGCGAGTAAAAACTCAAGAAGTGTAAGTTTCCGGTTGTGCCCTGTTTATGCCATCTCACACAAATCCAAGGGGCTCCCGACGCCCAGGTCAAATATCCTTAAGCTTCGCCAAACATGGGTTTAATGTATGAAGCTTCTATTGACAAAATTATCCTAAGGAGGATAATATATTCTATTCACGTAAGGCGTGGCAGAATGGACTAAGGATCTATGGCACTCGGATGCCTAGCTGTTCGCAAACACCAGCCTTGCATCTACTCGACTAGTTTGGGGTTGTGGACACGGTACTGGTCCGCGGGCCTGCGGATGGCTTCACCCTTCTTGTTGCGGTAGAAGAGGACCTCGCCTGTGTGTATTAGGGTAAGGTGTGATCACAGCGCAGTGAGACAACAGGATTCGTACCCTCGTCCTCAACGAACTGGCAGAAGTTGTAAGATTCCCACAACGACTTGAAGACGGGTGCGTTAGAAGATGCGTAATGGTCACCGATGAATGCCTTCAAGTGCTGGGTAGCCTCCGGACCGTGGTCTAAAGTACTTTATTATTAAGTTCTCGTCCGAGACCGCCTAAATGGCCATGAGTGCTTACAGAAAGGCATCTTGGGGAAGAACTGCAAAGTTTTTGTTAATTATTCTACGTCGTATGTGCCGTCGTAGTAATACTTACGTGATGAACGACGTGGAAGTGGGCGACATCATGGAGGAAGAAGCGACCTTGCCAGCCTAAGAAGTTCCTGTCGACAGTGGCAGCAGCCCCACGTTGGAAGTTCCATTCCTTGCCACGGTAGTGAGGCAGCGTGGGGTCGGTGTGGTGGAGGTAGGTAATCATGATAACTGTATACACCGATGACTGATTAAATGTGAAACTTTACATATAGGGGAAGCATACACCAGTGAGAGACGCAGAGCCATGGGAGGCCGTAGTACTTAATGACTTCGCCAGCCCCGTAGATGGAGGAAGCGTAGGAGACACCCCAGACCATGGCGGCAATACCAATGTTAGACATGATGACAGCACCTCGTTGTGCCTTGGTGAAAAGGATAGAGTTGGCTGAAAGACATTTGTCAGCTGGATGGACATTGCAGTTGAAACAGCGACCCACGGTCAAAATGGTTGGTCCACTTGGGGTAGGTCTTCTGGCCGGAAACATTGAAGACTAGGTCGGCGATCATAAGAATGCAACCTCTCGTGTAATATGATGCTACTCACGCAAGTATGCAGGGAATGCCAAAACCTGCTGCCTGATTAGCATATAGAGTGTGTAGATCGGAGTATCGCCGAAGATTTCGTCCCAGTTTATTTGGCTGTTAGGCTTCTCGGGGATGCCGAGATCTTGGCGAGTCTTGGGAACGTACACCTCGTCTCGCTCCATGGAGGCATGGTTGGAGTGGTGACGGTGGTGGGAGATCTTCCAAGAGAAGTAAGGAGTCCAGAGGAAAGTGTGGGTGATCTAGCAGAACACGATTATCAGAACATGTAGTAGTGAACTGGGTGTTTATATAGGAGCGACTTACGAAACCGAGGATGTCGTTGACGATCTTGTGATCGGAGAAGGCGCCGTGTCCACACTGCGGAAGCGAAATAATTAAGCATTTGCTTCTGCCAAGCACATAATAATAGACTAACCTCGTGTCCAATAACCCAGATGCCGGTGAAGATGAGACCCTGGAACCACCAGCTACACAAGGACTTTGTTCGGCACACATCGATGCATCAAGTCCAAAATAGACTTACTATACACCCCAGGCCGCCCATCGTCCTAATTCAGCCCCGATCGGGCTAAGGACTTCTCTGGTCGCGGCCAGTTTGAAGTACGGATCGATTGTAGTGGCAAGTGACCACACAACAGCAGCCATGACGACGTCACGGGCGAAGTAAAGAAGCCCACGAGTAGTGTCTCTCACGAAGAATTGAGGGGGAATGGCCGCCCTGATCTCCTTGAGGGACCTATAGGGGAAGGTTAGTGACGCCAGTATTCAAATGGAACGGGACAACATCACTTACCATGGCATAGGAGTGTATGCGGGGAGGTTGTCCTCACTGTATGTCTCGGTCTTAGTGGACGCACCCATGTCGTAGAGCGGAATCTAGAACAGGGAAGAACGAGAAAACCTGTGAAAGGTAGTGAGGGAAATAGAGGCGAGATGCTGACGGTATTTATAATTGGGGAAGTAGTCTATATTGCAGGTACTCGTCTCCAATGTGATGTTAAGCACACGAGTACCCGAAATGTAATTTTCCTGAAGACAAAGAATAATGTGGATCAGTGGAGTTTGATAAGAGCTAGGATCATACCCAGCAAAGCAAAAGGAGATCGGGATCGGGGACGGGGACAGTAAAAACGAAGTGTTCACTCTGCGCCGTTCTCTCATACCACTGACAGCGAATACTGTGACCTTCTGGCAGGTCCATCATTGGGAAAAGCACGTGAATATAACGACCGAGAAGCAAGGAAGGTGGGTTCTCTGCTCCTTAGCTACGGAGCCAGAGTAACTCCACAAAGTTTAATTGAGAGGCGGTGGAGGACTCGAAGAAAATAAGAATCATTGTATCACAGTTTAACGGGCAGAAGAACCCTAACAACAATTAACATTCTGACGGTACACGGCTAGTAAGAGTAGGCGCAAATCCGGTTATGAGAACGACAATCAAAACGTACCTATTAGTGCAATACCATCCCGGACAGATCGAAGCGCCTGGATGTCAAGTTTCCATCTCAGAAAATGCGCTACAAGCTTATCGGTGAGGTAAAGTTTGGATGATTGCACGACGTGAACGTCTCCATCGGACGGCCTTTGAGATCGCCGGAGGGAAATTGTGGACCGGCCTACAATGGGTGTGTGAGGGGAGCCCAGAGTAAGCGAGCGATACGCAGAACTTGGCGGAACCGGTAGATGCGGTTTCCCATTCCGGTTACCCGGCGTCGGTGTAGAACCAAACGATCACGTGGGAAAAAGACTCTGGTCTCACAGAAAGTTGAAACTCAACATCTCCTTCTGCATGAAAACCATGTTGTGCGATTCTAAAATGGAACTAACAACTCTGGTCGGGAAACTCCGATTCGCGTTTCTTACTTCGGTTTTTACTTCAGATCGGCTGATACAATTGTTCAAATACTTGTCGTATCCCAGCATGCAATCCTCATCTCCCCCTTTTTCTGCAAAGGAGCTTGCGTCCTCTGTAGATTGATCAGCTGTTTACACATACTTCCATCACGGTAGCTTCCATCATGTCTCTATTCCGCGATGGGCCTGAATACAAGAAACGGCTGGAGACGCCCTTCAAGCCTACTAACGTGAGTTCCAGGGTTATTCATTGGACAACCGTTGACATTAATTCGTTAGGTCACGTTGTCCGAGTTGCATTCTGTCGTCCCCAAGCATTTGCACCAGAAGAACACTGGAAAGGCTCTTCTTTACGTGGCCCGTGATGTGCTCTGCGCTGTCATTGTTTACAAGCTCGGATGGCTCATTGACCCCTTGGCACACTCATTGGTCAATGACTTTGGTGTCTCTTCTACTATCGGATCAGCAGTCAAATGGTCTTTGTGGGCGCTCTACTGGCACTGGCAGGGTGTGATCTTGGCCGGTTGGTGGTGCATGGCGCATGAGGCTGGACACGGCACTCTTTCGCCATACAACTGGGTGAACCACCTGATTGGTTACAGCCTGCATACCGTACGTACCTCTACCCTATCTCTTCACCCCGAAATATAATAATTGTACTCAATGTAGTTCATCCTCGTCCCGTACTACGCATGGCGCTCGTCCCACCATGCACACCACAAGGCTACCATGTCCGTTGAGCGTGATGAAAACTTTGTCCCTCGCACCCGTACAGAATACAATCTGCCCTCCGAGCCCTCCGCCACTCTTGCTGACTACCATGAGATCTTTGAGGAGGCGCCCATTTACACTCTTGGCCGCATGATCTTCATGCAAGCTCTTGGATGGCAATTCTACCTGGTAACCAACGCGATGGGGAACAGTATGTACCCACCCTGGACGAATGTGAGATCGTCCTAGTTTTTATAATTATCTGCTACTCACTTCATCGACGATCGCACAGCACTTCCAACCGTCATCCCCGCTGTTCAAGCCCCATGAGCGCAATGGCATTATTGCTTCCAACATCGGTCTTACTGCTATGTCCTGCGTGCTCTACATGTGGACTCGTGAGGTTGGATTGTCCAACTTTTTGAAGTTATACTTCGTTCCTTACATTGTATGTTCTACGTAATCCTTTCTTCTTGTACCATCTAATAATGCTCAATACAGCTATCCAACCACTGGATCGTCATGCTCACGTACCTGCACCACTCGGACCCGACCATGGCCCATTTCCGTAACAAGCAGTGGTCCTTCCTCCGTGGTGCCATCTCCACCGTCGACAGGCCTCTCTTAGGCTGGGCTGGGCGCTTCTTCTTGCACAACGTTTCGCACGACCACGTACGCCTCTAGTGATTTTTCCGTCCCTTGATCTCGTACTGAATGTTTGGGTGGTGACAGGTCGCGCACCACTTGTTCTCATCCATTCCGTTTTGTAAGTGGTGCATCTCGTTCGACTTCATAATTCGGATGTAATACGCCTACTTTCCCAGACAACCAGCCTCAAGTCACGGAAGCCATAAAGAAGGTGCTTAAGGATGACTACAACTTTGACTCGACGGTATTACCTTTTCTCCGTAAGACAACTCTACCTACTCATGCCTTTTATTTCTCAGAACACCTTCCGTGCCCTCTACCGTACGTTCACCCAGTGCTGTTTCATAGAGGACGATGGCGACATCGTGTTCTACAAGAACAAGGACGGAAAGGCGCAGCGCGTGTTGGCTGAGGGTGCGTTGGATAACGAGGTGAAGAAGACAGCCTAGACTCCGGTAACTTAGATTGAGAAAGAAAGTTTGTTTAGTTTGTAATAGACGAGAAGCGGTAAATTGCTTGCTTTTTTCCTATGTCTTTGCGTTGCGATGTTCTGAAGAGGCCAAGCGTACCATAATATGAATATCCCATTGCTATTGTTACAAATCAGGGCACGGCGGTGGCTCACTGAGGGTCACAGCACAGATAGATTAATGCTGCTGTTCAAATCTCCTGTTTACATATCTAAGCTTCGCTATCTCACCATAGTTAATATTAATTCTGTCGAGGTCAAGTCGACCATATATGATTAATATTGAAAAATAGTCACAAATGACCTACCTCCTAGAACATAGCTCAGTGTTGGCTAGAAGTATTAATTTAGCACCTCATCTTTCGTGTTCATGATAATTGACCATTGAAAGGAGGCCATTGCATGCAGTTTCGGTGAAGCCGAGATGAGGCATGTAAGAAACTGCTGAAGCCATCCAAAAATCTGAATGCAAAACATCAACCATGTCAAAATGAAATGATATCTTCAATGGAGTGGAGATGCTCGCATGGGGTGTGAAACAGATCACAGAGCCCTTGAAAGGGAAGTCATCGAGATTGGGATTGATGCAACCTGTGAGCAGCACCTGCATTTTCATGAGTTAATTCTGACTCACAATATAGATACACAACATGAACTCAAAACATTTTGAGCTCTACAGTATAATGGGCAAGTATGACAATGCTGGGTTCCCAATGACATACTGCCTCCTATCAACAGCCACTGTGATTGATACAGGGATGCAGAAGAAAGCTATCACAGCTTGGTCACAATGCCTCCATGACAAATATGAAGTTAATCCAGTCTTCATCCACAGTAGTGATGTACAAGGCTCGGCTTGTATTTTTAGAAGCTTGAGCCGAGCCCTGAAGCCGCGGCTTTCTTACATTGAAAAATTGATGCGTCGACCTTTGTGTCATGTGCTCTAAGTCAGCTCCGATTTTTGTCCATCATAGATCTATACACTATACAGTTCTTCAGCCACCATCAAACCATCTTGAAAAGGGAAGTCTTGCCTAATGGATTCCTACTGTCGCTGCCGTCATGACCTCGATGACAACAAACACCGGTGTATTAGCACAACGGCCAAAAAGGTTATCGACGGCGTCGGGAAAGCTTCTCGACACCGCAAATTCAGCAGCGCCAACACTCTCCTCCCATCGACAAGTGATTATAGCGAAGCGAGCTGAGGATGCAGCTGCAGTAGCTGCTCAATAAAACTTAGCTTCAACTCCCTCTGGTCCGCTGGTAACAGCAGAAATTGGCTCTGAACCAGATTCAGATTTAGAACATCAACAGCCCCATGAGCATTCAATATTCATCGTTCAATGTGCGCTGCCCTTCCAAACTAATAAAAAACACTATAGGTAGGAAAAAATCATGAGCACCCATAGTCCCTGCAACCAATAATGATAATTCTTTGATTGAGGAAATTGGAGGTAGACGAGCGGGGGACGAGTGTGCAGAGGTTTTGCACTGAGAAGGATGACGCATCGTGATCACGTGACATGTTTGTTCCTTACCCTGTTACTGCATAGACACATACGCTTCCCTCACTGTCTCCTCAGTCCTGAATCCTTTCCATTTGCACCGTTCTTTCTTCTACTCGCTCTTTTTGCTTTACTCTAAAACTGGGATATGTCAGGTAATGCAACAGGACAGAGAGAGGGGACAGGTACTCAACTCCCATGGTCAGCGATGACAGCCAGCAGTTCCGACAGTGGGCAAGGGTCAGAACCACTTTCAGATGCCTTTGTAGCAGTTCCAGTGGGGAGGAAATTGAGGAGAGGGACAAGCCAGCGCATTGCAGCCCTGCAGGGCTTCTCACAAATGACTGTCTGATGGTCAACATGCATCGTCCCATCCAGGGCACGATCAATACAGCTGAATGTATTGTGCACTTACAATCAGGATTTTATTGAGGCACCTCCTGGTGGGAAGCATGCAGTTGGTTACATGTATCAGGTTCTTCAAAATGTGGCTGAGGAAGGTCTAGGCAATCCCATCCAGTCTGGCGAGCCAACATGCACATCTGGGAATGCAGATGACCTTCAGGACAATGCTACACCCTGGATGAGCTTAACAACTGGTATGTTACCCTTGGCAGGTCGCAAGCACTCAGCGACAAGTGCTGCCCCAGTGTTATGAGATACAGGGAAATCATTTTCTTTTTGGCACATGCCTATAGTCTCTATTGTCTCTATTGTCTTCGCTCACACCGCCATTACTTATTGTTCTGCTTACGTTTGCTCAGCTCGCTTATTGTCTTCACCATGCATGACCATGCTCACTCCTAATTACACGTCACCACCTTCTCACCCTATTGTACTACCGTGGAACGCTCTATTGTCTTTACCGTCTTTCCATATGTGAACTACCTACTTATGACTCATTGTACTTGTAGTATTTAAGTGACAATACAATGACCAGTCAAGCTCCAGCTTGACCTGGTCAATTCTACATTCCTAATGAACTTCTGAATAAGTCATCCTCAAAGCTGTCACTTACGAGCTTCAGTGACTCTCTGAAATATCTTGATTGATATCGTCGCTCATGAGCTTCGATCGATTCTAGGAACTTTGACTTTAACAAAAGGTCAAGCTGAGCCCTACTCTGCCGACTAACCCTAGTCCAGGCAGCACCCATTAAATGACGAAGATTCTTATGAGAACCATCCGACCCCTTCCTACCCTATGAACCATGGCAGCACCGTCCACCCCCACCATTCCCACTGCACCAACTGCCCCTCCTCGACCTGCTGAGATCAAGATGAGAGCACCAACTGACTACTCTGGAGACAGGGCGAAGACCATGTTGTTCCTTCTCGAATGTGGAACATACGTTGACACCAACTCAGCCGCATTCCCAGATGATCATCATAAAGTCTTATTCATGCTCTCTTATATGAATGGAGGGACAGCAGGGCCATGGAAGCAAGCTTACCTAGAGGAGAGGTATATTGAATCGAAACCCTGGGATACCTTCCAGGAGTTTATTGCCAAGGTACATGCAGCATTCTTGCCAATCGACGATGCAGGAAATGCGCTCTTGCAAGGAGCAAAAGGGGTATATGAGTGCATCGCACAATTCAAAACCCTTGCTTACCACATGAAAATTAAAGAAGATGCCACCCTCATAGAATATTTCATCGATAGACTCAACAATCGAGTCCTCGACAAGGTCTTTGGGATGGAAAATCTGCCGGACATGATCGAGGGATGGTATACCCATGCGGCAAGGGCAGAAGGGCATCTCAGAAGGGAAAAAGTGATTAAGGAAAGGACATACAGTAAGGCAGGAGAAGCAGGAGCAGGAAGCTCTTCAAAGGATCCTAACACTATGGAAATAGATGTGACATGCCTCTCTTATGCAGAGAGGCTCAAACATATCAAAAAAAAAAAGTGTTTCATTTGCCACAAAGCAGGGCACAGGGCGAGCGACCACAAGGGAGGGAAGGAACCACCTGTGAAAGAAGAGAAGAAGATTGAGACAAAGAAGATGCCCCATGACCACTATACGAAGGTCTGCACCCTCATCAATGAGTTGGAAGAGAAGGAGAGGGAAGAGGTGTTGGATCTTATGGTGGCCGAGGGTTTTTAAAGCGGCGGCCCACATCGGCAGTGGAGCCCATCAGGATAGTTGTCTCAACTGTAATAATAGCACAAGTAAGCCATCAATCTATGCGCATTCCTGTTTACTGCATATTAGGAGACACAAAAGCCAAATTACCTGCCCTGATTGACTCAGGGGCAGGAGAAACATTCATTGATCACCAAGTCATTGAAAAACTCGGATTAAAGAAAATCCCACTCGCAAGAAAGATCCTCGCCAAAAACATCAATGGGACTTTTAACAAAAACAGAACAATCTCACAATACGTTCACATCGACATGGAGATCGGAGGGAAGTAGGAGAAGATCAGAATGCTGATAATAGGGCTAGGAAAGAAAAGGATGATCCTGGGATACTCATGGCTCCAAAGACATAACCCCATCATCGACTGGGAAAAGGGAACCCTCACTGACAGGCAAACCGAGAAGTTCCTCATGAAGAAGATCCAAACCATGATCGAATGAATGTGCACTACATTTGGTAAGCAAAGTCCCACTTTAGATGACAAGGGGCTGCTCGCACTGAGAGTAACATTGAGCCTGACTCTCGGGAGGCTACCTATAAGGAGTGCTGGGGAGACCTTCGGGGAAACCCACCTCGCCGCCACCAAGCACGTGAAGAGTAGGCTCAGGACAGTTCATCTCGCAACAGGACTTTGCACTGGGGACGAACCCGATCACAACAGATCACACCTGGCAACGGACACAGTAACGGACACCCACCCCAAGATCGACTCGCAGATGCCAGTACTAGACGCTGAAGGTGTCAACATATCGCTCTGCATGGAGGAAGATCATGAGGGAACAGATGCACTATTCACCTATATTTGAGGAGAACCAATGATCGGGGTATTTAGAACTGAGGAATCCCCTCTGATGATCAAACACGACTATGTTCCCCCAAATTACCAAAAACTAAGGCACATCACATGCATCACTCGATCTCGATTAACTTGCAGGATCGCCTACTCTAATACCACATACATTCGAGTGAAGACCTCCATCTCACAAAAACTTGGCCATACAGACGAGGGCAAGGAGGAAAAGCAGTTGCTCGACAACCTACTCCCAGACAAATATAAGGAGTACCGAAGTGTGTTCGAAAGGCAGCATCAAAAAGGTTCCCCAAGTCGAGACCATGGGATCATGCGATTGAGTTAAAACCGGACTTTATTCCAAGAAACTGCAAGGTCTATCCCATCACCCTGGCAGAACAAAAGAAGCTAGATGAGAACCATCAAAAACTCCTATCCCCTTCCTCTGATCGGTGATCTGCTCAACAAACTGAAAGGGGCGAGATGGTTCACAAAGCTACACATCAGATGGTGATACCATAATGTCAGAATCAAGAAGGGAGACAAATGGAAGGCAGCATTTAAGACCAATAAAGGGCTGTTTGAGCCCAAAGTCATGTTCTTTGGTCTCTGCAACTCCCCAGCAATCTTCCAGGCAATGATGAACGACACCTTCCGAGCCATGCTGAATGAGGGATGGCTAGTAATCTACATGGACAATGTCCTAATCTTCTCAAAAGACCGAAAAGAACATGAGGAGAGAACAAGGAGGGTTCTGGCAAGGCTGAGGGAAAACGACCTCTACCTAAAACCTGAAAAATCCAAATTCGATGTACAGGAGGTCGAATTTCTTGGACTGATCTTGTGACCAAACCAGCTGGCCATGGACCTGACTAAACTTAGCAGAATTAGGGACTGGCCATCTCCGACCAATGTCAAAGGAGTTAGATTGTTCCTGGGCTTCGGGAACTTCTATCGAAGATTCATTGGCAACTTCGCCATGATTACGAAGCCACTGAACGACCTGACAAGGAAGGATCAGGCCTTCAACTAGATGAGCGAATGCCAAAGTGCATTTGAAACACTAAAACAAAAAGTCTCTGAGGCACCGGTTCTGCTAATGCTGAACACCAAAAAGCCATTCATGGTGGAAAGTGATGCTTCGAAGTATGCAACAGGAGCTGTCCTAAAACAGACAGACACAAACGGAGACTGGCACCCATGTGGCTACATTTCCCACTCCTTGACAGCTACCGAATGGAACTATGAGATCTACGATCAGGAACTACTGGGGATAATATGGTCCCTGGACACCTGGAGGCACTATCTCCAAGGATCCAAGCACCCCACCACCATCCTATCTGATCACAAAAACCTCATGTACTTCAGAACAGTGATGGGACTCAACCCGGAAACCCAAACAAAACCTACTAATGGCTTCGGATGGTATAACACAGGCCAGAGGAAGGGTGTGAGGTGGTACTAAATATCACCACCAAGACCAGAACGTAGTGTTTAGTAATGCGAAATAATAAAGGCTGTGGCGAATAGTCTGTATAGGCATACAAAGGTGTTCGAAATAGTTTGAAAATGGTTCGAAGTCATGCGAAGTAGTTCAAAATAAGTTCAAAATTGGTTCGAAGTCGTGCGAGGTAGTTTGAAAACGTTCGAATAAGTTCGAGGTATGTCGAAGAGCAGATTTAACGAGTGTGAAGCGTTTGTGGAATGGTAATAGGCGATGGGCGATAAAATGTGGGGCGAATATGATAGTTTCAAAGGAGTTTGCGATATTTCGCAGAACTTAGAGATACGATGCGAACTAAGACTCAAGAGAACGGCTCTTAAGTCAGACGATAACTGTGAGGGTAACTTGTGCTGTTCCCCGTTGTTCTATTTTTTTTTTTCTAACTAACTAATACAAGTCTATATACAGATTGAAGAGATAGTACTAAAAAGGAAATAAGAATATGTGTAAAACATGAGGCAAATATATCATACAATGAGGACTTTGTAGATCAAAAATAAATGAGAAATGATAAATGATGAAACATGCAGTGTTCCCATATAGTAAAAGTACTTCAATGAAACACAAAAATGCACTTATCACATTCTAACTCTCTTGTACTCTCTCCTCGTGTCCGGTAGTGCTCGATATGTGACTAAATGGATTGTTCCAGATGTGTGGCGTGTATCGAAGGTGTTTCAAAACATCTATACAGCGGCCGATATTGTTCAAAATGCTGCGAAGTCATTCAAAATGTTGCGAGATGTTGTGAAATAGTTCGAAAAGGTTTGAAGTAGTGCGAAGTTGTCCAAAATAGTGCGAAATCATGCGAAAATGGTTCGAAGTCGATTTAGTGGCATTCTTAGTACTTCAGAGTGCATGTCGTAATGTCTCCATACAAGTGGAAATGCTTCTCCAGACTTTAAAGCACATAGTGGACCTATCAACGGCATGAAAATTGAACCGATGACAAGCCAGATGGAGCCTTTTCCTATTGCAGTTCAATCTTCAACTGGTACATGTGCCGGGGAAGATGATGATACAATCCGATGCGCTGTTATGATGGGGAGATCACATACCAGAAATCGACAATGACAATGACAATGTCACACTGTTGAAGGATGAGATCTTCGCATGAATGATTGATAACAAATTAAAGGACCTGCTAGCAGAAAGCATGATGCATGATGACCTAAAAAGAGATAGTAAGGGCCATCAAAGAAGGAGGAACACAATTGATCAAGTCGGCAGTAGAATATTGGAGAATGGAGAATGATGGGACAGTCTTTTTCAAAGACCGATGCTACGTCCCGGATGACAAAGAACTACAGAGAAAGATTGTGGAAAAGTACCACAATAATTTACTTATGGGGCACCCTGGCCGATTCCAGACACTAGAATTAGTGCGAAGGAACTACTGGTGGTCCGGGATGACCATCTTTATCCAGAACTACATTGACAGATGTGCTGCATGTCAACAAATGAAGGTAAACACACACCCAACAATACTGCCACTACTACCAATCAAGTCCAAAGCGACACAACCATTTGCACTGGTCACAATGGATTTCATCACTGACCTACTGATAAACGATGGATGTGACACCATCATGGTCATTGGTAGACCATGGTCTTACTAAGGGGGTGATTTTCATTCCCTGCAACAAGACCGTCAATGCACTGGGAGCAGCAGACAACTATCTGCATAATATGTTTAAGAGATTCAATCTCCCTGATAAAATCATATCTGATCGCGACCCATGATTTGCCTCCAATGCATTCCAGGAATTGGGAAGGCTCCTGGAAATAAAACTGGCAATGAGCATGGCCTATCACCCACAAACTGATGGGGAAATGGAGTGAGTCAATCAGGAGCTAGAGATCTACCTCCAAATTTTCTGCACAAACAAACCATCACAATGGAAAGAACACCTCACTACCACCAAGTTCACACACAACCAGAAACACCACTCAGTGATCAAGAACACTCCATTTTATGTAATGATGGGAATGCATCCCAAAGCCATCCCCATGACATATGAAAAGACTAATGTACCAGCTACCGAACAGAGGATAGCCAAACTAGGGAATGTATGGCAAGAAGCCTTGGCGGCACACAAACTATCCCGACAAGTAATGATCGGATGAAACGGACGAGGCTTCCACCCATTCGCGGTGGGAGAAAGGGTTTGGCTGGACTCTAGAAACCTGAAACTAGGATACCCGACCAGGAAACTCATCCCAAAATGTGAGGGGCCATTCCCGATCACCCAGGTAATCTCCACCCATGCCTACGAATTGAAGCTTCCTTCGCAATGGAGGATCCACCCCATTTTCCATGCCTCTCTCCTTTCGCGTTTCAAGGAGAATGAAACACATGGATTTAACCTTCTTCCTCCACCTCCCAAGCTGATCAAGGGAGAACTGGAACACGAGGTCGAGGCAATTTTAGCCCACAAAAAGATGGGCCAAAGAGCCTGATTCTTGGTGAAATGGAAAGGCTACGGCATGGTGGAAAACACTTGGGAGCTGGAAGCACACTTAAAAAATGCTTCAGAAATCTCGGGCAAATACAAGTCTACCCATAACCTGCTATCACCATGAGCCACCCTCTTCACTTCTTCATGAATGTCACCCCTGACCCCGACCCCGTAAGAACTTTCGAACTAATCCTCAACTTCATCCACAACACCAATGACTCCCAGAATGAGGAAGGGTTGCTCTCCGTGACCCAAGACCAGGCACTTCTCCACGGAACTGTGTGCAACCTTTTCGAGACATACCGAGCCATTTCTGCCCTTGAATGGGTATTCCAATGCTTGACTGAAGACGCTTACCACCTTGACTTGCTCCCACTCATGAGGAGTTTGGATGAACAGGCACTAAACTATAGACCCGGAGAATGGGTCTCTACACTACAGCATATTTTCATTATAGAACCCTCTGATGACAAAGAAGATGATGAATTCAAGATGGCACCAGAGCGACCAACACCACCATCCTCATCGCCCCCACAACCACCACCATGTCAATTGTCGCCATCCCCACCACTGCGTGCGCCCACGCCCTACCCTAGACAAGTCTCACCCGATTACCTGCCCACACCTTTTTGGATGCAAAACTCTGTCTATTTCACATGCGCCTGGATTGGCCATTTTTCCTCCCACTGCCCAGAATATCAGTGCCCCCACTGTCAATGGTGGCACCCAGAGAACTCTGCACTCTTCTGTTCAAACAATCTGACATGTGACAACCCCCCTTGTCATCGCACCACTTAAACCTGATCGATCATGATCAAAAATTTCAACCTCATTATCATTCTCAGCACCATATTCGGCGCCACCATTCTCCTTATGTTGACCTTTTACATTCTTATCTCGCTCAGAATCCTCACCTCTCCACCCCCACCTCGAGTCACCGCATTCGTAACCGGCACCTCTGTGCGATTTGCAGAGGCAGACAATATCGAACTGCCAACCAGGGTCTATGCCCACGATGCACCTACCATGACAACAATCAGCACGTTCACTGTGACAACCAAGGAACAGTGATAATACTCTACCTGGAAACCCAAACAAAACCTACTAAATGGCTTCGGATGGTATAACACAGGCCAGAGGAAGGGTGCGAGGTGGTACTAAATATCACCGCTGAGACCAGAACATAGTGTTTAGTAATGCAAAGTAATAAGGGCTGTGGCGAATAGTCTGTATAGGCATACAAAGGTGTTCGAAATAGTTCGAAATTGGTTTAAAGTCATGCGAAGTAGTTCGAAATATGTTCGAAATTGGTTCAAAGTTGTGCAAAGTAGTCTGAATAAGTTCGGATAAGTTCAGAGGGGTTCGAGGTATATCAAAAGGTGAGTTTAACAAATGTGAAATGTTTGTTGGATAGCGATAGGCAATGGGCAATAAAATGGAGAGCGAATACGATAGTTTTAGAAGAAGTTCATGATATTTCGCAGAACTTAGAGATACAATGCGAACTAAGACTCAAGAGAATGGCTCTTAAGTCAGACGATAACTGTGAGGGTAACTTGTGCTGTTCCCCATTGTTCTATTGTTTTTTCTAACTAACTAATACAAGTCTATATACAAAATAAAGAGATAGTACTAAAAAGGAAATAAGAACATGTGTAAAACATGAGGCAAATATATCATACAATGAGGACTTTGTAGATCAAAAATAAATGAGAAATGATAAATGATGAAACATACAGTGTTCCCATATAGTAAAAGTACTTATCCTGTGCTTCAATATATCAAAGAGACATGAAAATGCACTTATCACATTCTAACTCTCTTGTGCTCTCTCCTCGTGTCCGGTAATGCTCGATATGTGACAGAATAGCTTGTTCCAGATGTGCAGCATGTATCGAAAGTGTTTCAACACAGCTATACAGCCACCAAAGTCGTTCAAAGTACTGCGAAGTCGTTCAAAATGTCGTGAAATAGTTCAACAGCATTCGAAATAGTTCGAAGTCATCCAAAATAGTGTGAAATAAGTCGAAAATAGTTCGAAGTTAATTTCGTGGCATTCGTAGCGATTAGGAGTGCATGTCATAATGTGTCGATATGAGTGGAAATACTTCTCCAGACTTTAAAGTGCGCAGTGGACCTATCAACAGGCAACGACATTCGACCCGATGTGGATGGTAAGGGGCTAGTTTTGGATGGGACTCGAAACGTCGAGAGGGAGCTAGTGTTACGAGATATGGGGAAATTATTTCCTTTTTGGCACATGCCTATAGTCTCTATTGTCTCTATTGTCTCTATTGTCTTCACTCACACCACCATTACTTATTGTTCTGCTTACGATTGCTCAGCTCGCTTATTGTCTTCACCACGTGTGACCATGCTCACTCCTAATTACACGTCACCACCTTCTCACCCTATTGTACTACCGTGGAATGCTCTATTGTCTTTACTGTCTTTCCATATGTGAACTACCTACTTACGACTCATTGTACTTGTAGTATTTAAGCGACAATACAATGACCAGTCAAGCTCCAGCTTGACCTGGTCAATTCTATGTTCCTAATGAACTTCTGAATAAGTCATCCTCAAAGCTATTGCTTATGAGCTTTGGTGACTCTCTGAAATATCTTGATTGATATCATTGCTCATGAGCTTCAATCAATTCTAGGAACTTTGACTTTAACACCCGGACTCTTTGCGCAGGGGTCTTAACCCCCCTCACCAGGCATCAGTGGTGGATTTTTGCCTACACATTTCAAGGAACCTGTCAGTGATGGCCTCATCCCACCAGAGCAGAAGACCCCCGACCCATCTTCACCAATGAGGATTGGGCTGGATGCCCCATTCACAGGTGGATCTAGGCTGGATGCGACCCCTGATTCAAGTCCCATCTCACAGCGCCCACTTCTCCACAGAGCCACAGATCTCCACATGCTTTCCCCCATGAGACGACACTCAGCAACTCTCTGTACACATGACAGTAACACTGCATGGGCAGCAGCAGAGGGTCTAGTAGCAATTCCTGAAGGATTCAATGCTGCAGGATATGCCCCAGCTCAGGTGGTGGGAGGGATTACCTACAAGGTCCACTCCCCCAAATCACAAAGATCAGGCAGCCAAGCGTTGAGGCTAGGGAGGAAACTCTTCACACAGTTCACTGGAGCTGTGCACACAGGCCTGCAGACCACAGCGGCACATTCCCAATCCAGCCCGCAGATAGCTACGCATGCAGGCCCACAGATAGCCATGCACACAGGCCCACAGATAGCCACACAAGCAGGCCTGTGTTAGGAAACAGCCTTCTAACATGCCTATTACATAATACTATTTTTATATTATATTATTTCATTTTATTTGATTTTATTTCACCAAAATATGCTACAAAATGCCTATATATGCATTATTTGTCAGCATGGGAATTCTTTATTTACACACATCAATATGTATGCACATGTGTGCATGCATCTGTAATAACATACTACAATATGTGTAACATAGTATATAACCCTAAAATAAATACTAGGAGACCTCAGTTGTGTTCTCTTAGGTATTCCATCCACATTAGTGGTGCGAAAGGCCTATTTCAGCCAACTGTTCTATTTTTAACCCATCACATCAAATCCATCAAAACCCCCCATCACGTGCGCACCCCCCACTGCCTTCTTGTAGGAGAACCTGCATGGTCCAGCTAGCAGATTAGTGGGTGTCGCCCTAACAGCCTGCAGATAGCCACACATTCAGTCCCACAGACAGTGATGCATGCAGGCCCACAGACAGCCAAACTAGCATACTGGCACAGTGTATGTATTTGCATATCTATCCTGAGACCCTGCATTGACTCGGATATAGGCAGGTCATCAGATCGCCCCATCGGCAGGGGTGCAGACACCCACTCGATTGGTCATGCACAGCAGCAGACATGCCATCCATGCGACAATGGCACCCCAGTTCGCACTGACACCAGATGTTATCACAGCAATCTTAGCAGCAACAGGTCCAACCAGCCCAAATCTTCCACTGGCCAAAAATGCTCAGCCTCCTGCAAGGAGGTATTTCTCACATGTCATTACAAATTCCATGAGGGATCTCCCAATATCCGTCATCAAGGAGCTAAAAGCTGGATTCAAAAATTACATCTATTACATATGCTATGATGGTTTTGTGGGAGTGATCGCATGATGGGATCAGGACTAAAAATAGATGATGAGCTGCATAACATATGCTACAGTCATTTTGTGGGAATGATGGAAGTGATGTTTGATGTGATTATCTAAAATTTGTCAGGCTTGGTCAGAAATGATGGCATTAGTCAGAGCTGACTAACAATTAGTCATATAGCTGGGTTTCAAAATGTGGTCATCGCATATGTAGAGGTGAGCTGGGTGGAGCATGGCTGAGTTTGATGTGGAGTTCGAAACTTTGCAAGTGAGCTGAGTCTGAAGGGGTGTGTGAGGGTGTGTGAGGGGGTGGGCAGGAGAGGGATGGAGAAGAAATGTGAGGGAGTGTGAGGGGTGTAAGGGGGTGTGAGTGGGTGTGAGGGGGTGGGGATGGAGAAGAGGTATGAGGGGTGGGGAGGGGTATGAGGGGGTGTAGAGGAGGGAGGGGGACATGGGAGAGTGAGAGGGGGATGGGGAGGGGAAAGGGGGAGGTGGGGATAGCAATGAGAAAGGGGGAGATGGGTATAGGAATGGGAGATGGGGAAGGGAGAGAGGGGGAGGGGGAAGGGGGAGAGGGGGAAGGGGGAAGGGGGAGATGGGAATGGGAATGGGGATGGGGATGGAGATGGAGAAGGAAGGGGATGGGGATAAACACCACAACCCCCCCACGTTGACTTGGGGCCAATGGTCCCAAGTCAACTGACTCAATGTGTATTATTTATACAGATACCAGATTAAAGCTCGCTCCATCCAAAAAGTCAACTAAACAGTTATGTGACCATAAACCCCCAAACATTGACTTTGGGCCAAAGGTCCAAAGGCAACTGAAGAGTTGAGTAATGTATTGGGATTAAGCATTGTGTTACATATACGTGAACTGGCCCATGCCAGTGTCAGGCTGAGCGAGCAAAGTGAGCGAATGCCATGACAAAGGCATGGGTCATAAGCTCGTTCCATTGGCTCTCTGCACCCACAAAGCATGTTTGAATGCAACTCATTCCACTGAGGCAATTGACACTGAAATCGGATGGAATGACAAAGGCGAGATGAGGTTGAAGCAGAAGGTGATGACAGCAGGAAGGGACCATTATCTCACCACCAATGATTTCACAGAGATTCGCAAAAATTTTATATGTAGGATGCACAAATACCTCATTATGGGCGAGGATGTAGAACCTGGTGGGGTACAAGCTACAGACTGTGCAGACATGTTTGCAGAATTTTTCAGTGTTATTGCTGCCAGACCAGACTACACACTGGACTGGCCATCATATTGGGGCTACATCATCGAGTCTTACATCTCATGGGTTGGCAGGAGGGACGATACATACAGATTGATTTTTAGTGAGCACCTACTTCACCAGTACAAAATGAGAAATCTCGTGCCCACAATCCTTGAACAGCTAAGACAACCTTCAGGTGCTCCTTCATCCTTCCCATCTACCAGACCAAGCAGCAGTACTACCAGCGGAAGTGCAAATGCAGGCTTGCGAGGCAGGGGCCATGGATTCCAAGGTAGTGGGATGTTCAACTTGAATCGAGGAGGATATCAGGCCCAAAATTTTTCATCATCCTTTTGACCCCAGCAAACATCAACCAGTTTCAGGTGTTACCTCTGCAGCGAGGGCCATTCCCACAGAGTCCACCAGGGACAAGCAAGATGGCTTGTTGCCAATGAGCAGGGCAAATGGGTTGACAAGCTCCTCAGTAACAGGATTGTCTGCATTTCCTTCAACATCGGATCTTCCAGATGCAGACAAGGCACCACCTGTACCTACAGCTACTCCTGTTCCTTGTGTGGTGAATTCACACATGGATCTGCAAGTTGTTCTGCATGACAACATTTTCCCAATCATAACCAAGCTGAAAGCCGATGCTTAGGAGCTTGCTTTGATGGATGCAGGCATTCTCAACGAGTTCAATGATATTCCGGTGGGCCTCAGGCAAGGCTTTTTCTGTGGTTTGGAAAATTTTTCGCTTGCATGTACCTCTATTCCTCATAATCACTTTCATCACAAGAAGATGAAGATTTTTTTGTTTCAAAATATGCTGAAGAAATGGCACTCGGTAGAATATTGCACGGTTATGATCCAGATACACTTCTTACTTATTGGGCACTTCTGTACTGTTCCTCTCGCAGTCATCAATCAAAGTGGTAGCAAATGCCATGTAATTGTAAATCACTCTTATCCAAAAAACAAATATTGCATTGACCTCGAGAGCTTACCATGCAACACATCACAGGAATACATCATCGATCCAGTGCAAAATTCTATAAACACCATCATCGACTCCAAGAAATTCCAGTGTGCCTGGGGTTCCTTTTCCAAATGTTATCTATTGGTTGCAGATGCACCAGAAGGGACACAAGTTTGACGTCAATGCAGCATTTTGAAACATCCCCATCCACCCATCAGCACATCGATTCTTAGCAATCATGATTAAAGGGCTCATCCATCTTGACCACATCTTAAATTTTGGTGCATCCCCTTCTCCCATGATCTTTGGCAGAGTAGCTGATGCAATAGTCAAGATACTCTTGAAGCGAGGAATCAAAGTGGTCATCAAGTAGGTGGATGACTTCATATTCATATGCTACCCTTCTCGCCATCTGTCTGATGGCTCTTATGAATTCACATTGGGCAGAACTGATATGGAGTATTGCAGAAGAATTGGGCTGGCCTTAGGCACCAGAAAAATTTGTTGATTTTGCAACAGTGTTCATGTACATTGGCTTTCGATGGGACCTAGCTGCTAGGAAGGTAGAACTACCCAAAAAGAAGAAGACAAAGTATCTAGAGCAGATTTCAACATTGACCTGCAGTTCATGCCATACCTCACATGAGGCCGAGAGAATCATCGGCACCTTGAATCATGTCTGTCTCGTCGTTCCAGAAGGCTGGTCCCACTTAGTCTCATTGTACAAATTTTGGGGAGGGTTCAAGACCCACAAGGCAAGCAAAGCGAAACACAAACTTTCTGCAGGAACTACAGAGGATATGGCATGGTGGAGGCAGTGTTTGCAGGATGAATTCATTGGAATAAAAATTATCTTTGTGGATGCATCCACTGGATGGGGGATTGGTCTAATCCTGGGATGGGAAATGGCTTGCATGGGAATTCAAAGATGAATGGAAGTTGGAAGGACTTGAGATCGGATGGGCTGAGATGAAAGCAATCGAACTAGTGGTCCGAACACTCATCACTGGAAAGAAGTTCACGGAGTGGCATGTAGTTATATGCTCAGACAACAAGGGTGTTGTGGGTGCGTTGGAGGCAGGAAGATCTCGGGGCACCCAGCAGAACATGATCCTGCATGAGATTGTCAAGCCCATTCAAGACCACAATTTGTGGATATCCACCACATGGATACTGACTCTAGAGAATCCCACAGATGTCCCTTCAAGGGGCAACCTTTCAGGAAAAGATTCACTATATGCATTCCCACCTAAGATACCATTCCACTTGACAAATTTTATACAGAGGGCAGTCGACTACCATAATCCTAGATTACAATGAACACATAATTGCTGCACCCTGACATGACCATGAGCCTAATGAAAGTGACATCACACCCAGCACATCCTGCAAGCAACCTCTCACTATCCAAACCCCCCTTTTATTTCCTTCCAGGCACTACCACAATGCCTCCTTTCAGACATGTCCAATCCATCCATATATCCAATGTGTGCACAAACAAACTAGCTCAATTGGCCTGACTCCATGGCAGGAAGTTTCCCCACCACTACAGCCGACATCAACCATATGAGATTCATATACCATCACCCCAAAAGATCCTGCCCAAGCTGAGCCTCGTGTTACCTCCTGTCCTGATGGATAAGATCAAACACACACAGGAAGCAGCGATGAACAAGACAATACAGGTTAAAGATGCTAGCCGACTACATGAGTTCCTGAGTTTTTGTGAGGGCCTTGGGATCCAAAACAGCGATGCGCTCCCAGCAGGAGAAGACCTTCTCATAGCATGGTCAGCATCCTATGCAGGGCAATTGGCCAGGAGGACAGTTGGTGTGAAGTTACTGGCCATCAGGAAGGAACACGAAAGGCGAGGTTTGAGATGGCAGGGAGAAAATCTCTTGTGCAGGATTCTGAAAGGCATTGAAGAACTGAGGCCAGCATCATCTTTTCGCAGTAAGAGGGCTCCAGTAACCATATCCATGCTTGAGGACTTGGACAAGGGGCTCAGCAGATCCTCGGGCCTTGACATTTGCATCTATGCTATCTGCCTCCTGTCATTCTTTTGTCAACTACATAGCAGCGAGGTCTTACTGCCCACACAGGACCTCAGCAAGTTTAATCCATGACAACATGCCATATTTGCACACATTGCAAAATCGATGGCAAAGAATGGAGCTTGCAATCTACACCTCCTGTGGTCCAAAACTCAAAAAGCTTGAGGCGATGATGTCTGGATCCCTTGCCAGGAAGCCCCATTCAACCCCATCCATGCAATTCAGAAGCACTTCATAAAAAACAAGCTTGGCATTGACCACCCCATCGCTGCATACTATGACAAGCACAACAATATAATTATGCTCACTAGATCGAAGTTTGTACACCGTATCAACAGTATTCTTAGGGCGACAGACAAAGGACACCCACGTGTCACAGGACACTGCTTCCAAATTGGAGGGACAACCTTCTACCTCATCTCAGGTGTGCTGCCAGATATGGTAGAAAAATTTGGACTCTGGTGTTCTCAGGCCTTTCTGGAGTACTAGCACTGCCTGGACTACCTGGGCACAATCCACATCAAGATGCTTCCTCTCAATGTGAAAGAATGATGGCAGCAAGCAAGAAGCCTTCCTAAGGCTTGACATGCATCCTCAGGTGAGTCTTCGTTATGACTATGATGCACCTTAGGCTTGCTCTTCATATGGGTTTCTGTAGTCATGTTCTCAGCTCACCTCCAGGCGATGAAGATGGAATCTGAAGTTCACTTCGAAATCATGGAATTTTAGCATCCTCGTTTTTCTGGCTAGTCGCTCCACTCTCAGATCAGTTAGCATGTCTACTTGGATTACACTTGTATTATCCCTAGCACTGTACAATTAACTACCACATCACAAGGCAATCTAACATTTTGCCTAGTGGCAGAATCACACCTCCTGTTAGTATACCAAGGGTGAATTCAGAGTCTGTGTTAGGGCGACACCCACTAATCTGCTAGCTGGACCATGTGGGTTCTCCTACAAGAAGGTGGCAGGGGGCACGTGCATGATGGGGGGATTTGATGGCTTTGATGCAAGGGTTAAAAATACAACAGTTGGCTGAAATAGGCCTTTCGCACTACTAATGTGGATGGAATACCTAAGAGAACACAACTGAGGCCTCCTAGTATTTATTTTAGGGTTATATACTATGTGACACATATTGTAGTATGTTATTATGGATGCATGCACACATGCACGTACATATTGATGCATGTAAATAAAGAATTCCCATGCTGACAAATAATGTGTATATAGGCATTTTGTAGTATATTTTGGTGAAATAAAATAAAATAAAATAAAATAAAATAAAAATAGTATTAGGTAATAGGCATGTTAGGAGACTGTTTCCTAATATTACCCCCCTTTTATGCCTCGACTTCCAGGCGAGAAAATATCATATCTGTTTCCTCTGTGAAATTTTGGTAAGGCTGGAAATTCATCCCCTCATACACCATTCTAGCAATGCGACGCAGAGCATTTGGATTACATTTAAAGAATTGGGCGATTGACTTGCATGCTCGCTTACAATTCTCTTCTGGCTCCCACGAATTATTTTCATCAGTGTAGTTTTTTCACTTGATTAAGAACTCCAATTTGTTTCGTCGAAGATGTGAGTCCAAAACCTCTTCCACAATATATTCTGGAGCACCTTCTACCATTATTGGAGGCTGTGGAGTAGTTTGTTGACCAGGAATAGTGGGTGGGCAGTAAGGGCATAAATGGGAAATGTTAATCTCAGGATCAATCTTGAATGACTGAGGTAATTTTAACACTACCGCATTGGGTGAAATTATTTTAGACATCGGACATAGGCCAACTTGCTTCTCTGTAAGCTTTCTTGAAGGTCATGGAATATTTAGATCCTTGGTACTTAGCCATACTAAGTCACCAACTTTATACTCTGGAGCAACAGCTTGAGTATGATCTGTGTGTCACATCATATCATCACATGCTTTCATCAATGCTGCCTCTGCTTCCTCCTGCACCTTGCACATTTTTGACACAAAGTCCTCCACTGACTGTACCTTGACTTCTCTTTGAGGTTCTACTTCCATTCTGGGATGATAACCATAATTAGCGAAGAAGGGTGACATGCGAGTAGCCGAATGGAATTTATTATTGTGGGAAAATTCTGCAATTGCCAACCATTCAGGCCAGTCAGTTTGTTGGTGACTGACAAACATGCATAGGTACTGCTCCAACTCCTGATTCATTCTCTCTGTCTGCCCATCGGTTTGTGGGTGATATGCCATAGACAATTTGGTTTGAATCCCCAATATGTTATTTAACTCTCACATAAACACAGAAGCAAATTGTAATCCATGATCGGAGATAACTGTATCAGGTAATCCATGTAACTGCCATACCTGATTTAGATAGAGGCACACCAAGCCCAATGATGAGGTTTCTGCAGTAGTAGGAATGATATGGACTTCCTTTGTGAAGTGGTTGCATACTACAAATATTGCATCGTATCCTTGAGCTTCAGGTAATCCTGTGATAAAGTCCACAGATATATCTCGCCATGGCGCTTTAGGTATAGGGTTCAGCATTAATTTCCCAGCAGGCTTTTCTGGAAATTTCTTTCCCCTCATGCACATGTCACACCCATTCACATACCCCAACACATACTTTGAAATTCTGGGTCACCAATAATTTCTCATCACCAACTCCAACATCTTCCACCTTCCTGGATGTCCAGCAGCTGGCATGTTATGATGTAACCATACAATCTCCCTTCATAAATCTTGATCCTTCGGTACATACACCTTTCCTCTGAACAACACTAACCCTTGTTCTTCAACCCATTCTTCTCCTTTAATATTACTTTTCTTCTCTCCCCTCAAAGCTTTTACAGCTTCCACCACTTCATCATCCATCTCTGAACATTGCCTGATTTTAGACAACATTTCTGTCTCTGAGCTATCCACCAATAAATGTCCTTGACGCATAGCACAAATATGAAAGTATTCAGGTTTGAGTAGAATAGTATTTTTATTGTCCTCCTCCACTCCCCTTTTATAATCTGTATGTCTGGATAATGCATCTGCTTTCCTCATCAAGCTTCCCGCTTTGTGGACCAAGTGAAAATTAAAGTGTGATAGGAATAATGCCCAATGTGCTTGTCAACGGTTAAGCTTTTTAGTGGACATGAAATACTGCAGATTTTGATGGGCTGTCCAGATCTCGATCTGATGCGTACATCCCTCCAAATAATGTCTCCATACTTCCAAAGCTTGTATAATTCCCAACATCTCTTTATCATGCACATCATAATTCCTCTCCACATCATTCAACCCTTTAATGTGATCCACTGTATGTGCTTTATGGTTTGGCCCTTGCATCGAATTGTGGTGATAGGGCCATACAATCCATCCAATGATGAGATAAAAAGGTTGATGGGCTGTGTGCATCACAACATTGATATTTCAACCAAAAGCTATGATTTTTTTGACTCACCTGGTGTAGGGCATACAAATGATCAAGCATCTTGAATGCTGTGCCCCATTGGGTGTTGTTGTGGAGCAGAATTGTCAGTGGAATGGTGATCGTGCACTGAATTTGAAGCTTCTTGAAATACTCAATGCATTGCCCAGATGCTTGAATCTGGTTCAAAAAGGTAAGAGCTTCTTCTGTCAGAGAAAATGGTTACCTTACCTTAATCGCAAGGGTATGAATCACTTCAAAAACATCCAAAGATCTGCTGAGAACACGATTACCTGGTAAGCTCAGATCATACTCCCACATTGCATTTGTAGTCTCTATGGTAGCAATTTTCATAATGTGGCCCATCACAGAAATGTTCATGAGGTTGACGACATGTTCAAGGCACCTGGGACACTTTTTCAGTCAAGGCAATGACAATACAATGGTACTTATGGAAGCTGGTTTTGGCAGTGCTCCACTCAAGCAGGCATCGCTCATGTAGCTCCTCAACAGTCTCACAACTAGTGCCATTATTTGATGCATTGTCAAGTGTCACTGTGCAGCTGTTATCAACAATCTTATCAGCACCCGATTGAGTATTGAATCAGGTATCTAGAACCTTAGATCTCTGCTTATTCATAATCTCCACATGGTCACAAGTCCAACAAAGTATTGCCCCAAGTTTGTCCTGCTGTGCTCTCCTGTGATGGGCTGAAACCCCACAACCTCCACACATAACTTCCAGATGCCATCCTTGACATCAATCCAGTGCATGGTCATCCCAAGAAATGAACCCTTTGTGTTATCTGCAGTCCATCCATCAGCTGTGGTCAAAATTTTACCAGGGGTGTTCTGTACTATGGGTAAGTTTCCTTATTGCCACTCACTAAAATGTCAGTTTTTAGCTCCTTCAGTCTTTCCACATACTGATTGTGCAAGTAAGTTGATACATCATGAGTGCTTGGCAGATCTATATTCAAGGTTCTTGGTCTCATCACAATGAGGCAGTTATGGAACAGGGCCTTGTCTGCCAACGCTAGCAACTACATTCAACCATTCAGTATCCAGTATGCACTCAACCATAGCAAGGCTCATCTGGTCATTGCATGCTGTGAGTTGTGTCACAGCATGCAAAATTGCTTCACAACTGAACTCCATTGGCCATTTAACGTTGTCTAGCATCCCATCAATGGTTACCTGTCTTTTCACTTTTTCATGTCTTCCCTTTCCTTCAATAATGCTGGAGGGACAGCTCTGTAGTTTTCTAGTATTCCCCTTTCCTTGCACCGCTGCTCAAAGATTTTGTAGTGTTGATGAATATGTTGATCGCAGGATGTATTACTCCCTGTAAAGAAGCATTTTTGGATCCCTCTAGATTTTATAGCCCTTGGACCCTCTCTGGGTCTCCAGTGAGTAGTTTTGTTTGTGAATTGTATGGAGTCAGCACTTACTTGCACTGTAGGCACCATCAACCTCTCACAGTCTTGACCTTATCACCATATTTGAACTTTATGGTAATGAGGTCCAAGAAAATAGTTAACAAGTCCTTCGCATGCTCTTTCTTTATGGTCAGGCTCTCAGGAATTTTGGTAATATGATGATCCTCAAGGTCAGCTCCATTCTGTGTCCCTCATTATCATTATCTGATATGATAACTTCCTCAGGTTCTGGTACTGGATCAGATCCTTCTATCTCCACCACTTCAAGCTCAGCATGCTTCAACTTCTTATGGGCCTGAAGAGGGGGCTCTGTGTCTAAGGAATCTGAGTTGTCATCACTTCAGTCAGGTGTAGTGGGCTGTTTCCAACTGCCAGTTTGAGACAGGGAATTCTTTTTGGAGCTTTTGGCCTTTTTTGTAGAACTCTTGATTTGCTTTTTGGAGGTCGTGTTCACCTTTCCCTTTCTGGTGTTGGCCTTGATGGTCAGTGTCACAGGTGCCTGCAAGCAAACTCAAATCACTTGACATTGTTTGGCTTCTGATGTGTGGCTCACCTTTATATTTGTCTTGGTTTACATTGCAAATTCCTCAGTGATAGTCTGCTACTAGATGGGTTTTGGTCTGCATCACGAGTTATCTAGAGGACTGGTTCAAACTGGTTCAAACCAGTTTTTGATGGTTGAATACAATTACTAAATACTGTGAACCAATAACTGGTTGATTGCTGAAAACATGACAACTGCAACTGATGGTTCAGTTGTCCTTCAGTTTGGTTTAGTATGGTTTCAACTTTGTTGCCAGTTTAGTGGTAGGAATTTTAAATACTAAACCAAGTGTTATCTACATAACTGAAGTCTGCATGACTATAGATTGGAAGTGTGATGTGAGAAGGAGTGGGGTTCTCTATCTGTGAGGTGCTGGGAAACCCAGTTCAGAAACTATCCTCATCAGAATCAGCATTGGGGCCAGTTGAATCAGCCTCTAAATGGGTTTCTGACAATGAGAGGAAAACATGAGCCACATCAGATGTGGTGGGGGAAGCAGTTGAAAGGGGAGGTGTGGGGGGAGATGAAGAGGGAGAAATAGAATCTTCAAGGTGAAAGGCAGAGGCCCTCAGGCATTAAAGCCAGTTGGGGAACCTGTATGGAAAGATGCTGATGATGAATAATAATCCTGCCAAGCCATGGCTGCCTGAAATGCAGTAGGCTGATCGGCATCTTCTGATGCATCATCTTCCCCTTTCCATAACATGCAGCATAAGAGGCAGTGGGCTGGCCAAGCATTGTGTGTGTTGTATTATGTAGTCTATCACATGATATATATGTGGCAGTGTCAGCTGTTGAGCTGATGCGCTAGAGACCCCTTGATAAGCAGTGACAATACTGTGAACTTGGCTGGGTTGCAATCTGGGTGAGATTACCTCTAATACCAAACTATGTATTGAATCCAGTAAGACCTGATAGCTCAGTTAGTAGAGCATCTGGTATATGTCCAGTTGGTCCTGGATTCAATCTCTAGTCTGGTCATCTTTCTGTTTTAACAGTGTGCACATCAGCATCAGCATCATCAGCATCATCATCAGCATTGGGGGCAATGGAAAAGGCATCATCAGGCTTGGCAGTGGAATGTGATGAGTCATTGGATCCAGCATCTGAAAAATAAAGGCCAGCATCTATACCAGTTACAGTGGGTGGGGAACTGTAGGCACCAGAAACAGAGGTTGGGAGACTGGCTGTGATTAACCACTCCTTATTCTTATTGTATGCATAATCAGCCAGAGACTGAGTGTACCCAGAATAATATTTGCTCTTCGGTGTCAGGTTAGATGCTAAAACATCACTCTCTGTGATGTCAACACCCCAGGTCCACTTGTGGGAGGAGGGAGGAAGAGCCTTCAGGCACTTGAGTTCAGCCTGTGCATGTGCAGATATTAGTTCTGATTGCCTTCTTATGGTGGATTGCCTTGACTATCTCCCGGCATATTTACAGTTGTTTTTTGATGCCAATGCCAGTGCCAGTGCCATTGTTAATTTATGTGTTTCAGACTGAAGCTCCTTGAGCAGGGCTAGCTCATGAAGCCATTCAAACCTTGCTGCTTTCTTGACATCTGCATTCATCACATCCTCTGCTGATGATTTGCAGCCATCTATGAAGTCATGCATCCTGCATGCTTCATTGAACATATCCCCAATTGGAGCCTGCAGGTCAATGCAAGATGGGCAGTTGGCTTGGCCATCAGCAGCATTTAGTGTTTGAAGGTCCAGTCTAGTGTTGCCTTGATGTTAGGAAACAGTCTTCTAACATGCCTATTACATAATAATATTTTATTTTTATTTTATTTTTATTTTATTTTTATTTTATTTTTATTTTATTTTTATTTCATTAAAATATGCTACCAAATGCCTATAAACGCTTTATTTGTCAGTGTGGAAATTTTGTATTTACATGCATCTAAATGTATGCGCATGTACATGTGCGTCCATAATAACATATTACAATATGTGTAACATAATATATAAACTAAAAATATATACCGGGGGATCTCAGTTGAGTTCTCTTAGGTATTCCCTCCACATTTGTGATGTGAAAAGCCTAGTTTAGCCAACTTGTCTAAAAATAACCCTTCGCATCAAATCCATCAAACCCCCTATCATGCACACATGCCCCACCGCCTTCTTGTAGGAGAGCCTGCATGGTCCAGCTAGCAGAACAGTGGGTGTCACCCTAACACTTGACTGACTTGGGGCATTTTTGTATTTTAAGAATACACAAATGTTTCAAGTTGGTCAAGGCTACGCTAGTCCAGTCCATGATTATGTAACAGTCTTTCAGAATTTTGAGATGTAATCTGTGTAACCCCATGCTATGTGTGCATGGGAAATCACTCGGTGTGAGCATAGGGGCACACCAATATAACAAGCTCAAGATGTGGAATTAGCAGAGTTGGTGAGCTAAGAGTAGTACTACTAGTCAAGATAATGGTGGTTTCTGTGTAAGAGTCCCCTCCCCCTCCCCACAATAATCATGTGGACAGTAAACATGTGTAAATAAGAGCCATCGTTACACCCTCCCCCCAAAAAAGAAATTCAACATGCCTCCTAGTGAGCAGAAAAGGTATGTAAAAAAAAGTATGAGCATGGGTGCATTAAAAACCCCAATGGGAAAAGCTACTGTTTGGCAAAAAGAAGTCGAAGCACTATGTACTAGCAAACAATCCTTGTTCCACCAACCAGATGTTCAGAGCCTCACATTCTGCAAGTTCACATGCTAGCAACCAATGATCTTCTTCAAAACCATATTCCAGCCAACATACCAGGTATTGTGCACCATGGCCTTGCTTCCGTTCATCCAAGATATGGTCCACAAAATACTCCTCTTTGCCTTTGACAAATACAGGCACCAGTTCCATGAGTCCCCAGTCCAGAAAAAGGGTACTGTCATTTTTGATGAATGGATGCACTTGGGAAATGTGGAAGGTGGGAAATGTGTTGGGCTGATTAGATAGATCAATTGTTACTGTCGAAATACTGGGGCAAGCATCCATGATAACATAGAGGCCATCAAAGCAAGGAATGAATTTCGTGACTCATCATTCACCTTTGCTCTTGTACACCCTGACACATGTGTAGTGTGGAAAGAATTACATGATCTCCTATTTTGAAAAGAAAATCATTGGCTTGATGACAATTGGCAGTGAGAGCTTGTGAAATCTTAGCCCAGAGCATGTCATCCTTTGCTTCAAGCATATCCAAGTTGTAGATGTTCAATCACTACTGATGCATGGATGACGGTGATCCCCCTCTCATCAGTCTGTATAAGTGGAGGGATAATGCATGGTGATTGATCCATTCACAGTTTAAAAGGTGAAAAATCTGTAGATGAGTTAATCATGTTCATGATATCAAAGTACCCATGGCAAGGCATGGTGCCATCCAATTTGATTATGTTCAACATGATATTGTAGACATTGATTGATCGTCTTGTTTGACTGTTCACCTGCACCATCACTTTTAGGGTGATATACCATTGATATTTTCAACTTTACCCCAGTCAGAGCATGGAGGGACTGCCAAAACTTTGAGATGATCATTTTGGCACAGTCAGAAATAATTCAAGCTGCAGGTTGACATCACCTTGATGGGTAAACATCCAGAAGGGGTCCCACCTCTGAGAATAGCACTGTCAACATGTACCAACATGGAAAAAACCATAATATAATAATAAAATAGGAATAAATCATAGAAAATCATACAACAGGCAGAATAGGGTGAAATATGATATAAAAAATATGGGACAAACACAGAAAATTGCCCAGATGCCTGGGGTGCCTTCCTTTCTCATTACAGTAGTGACCCATATGTTTTGGTAAACCCAAAGTTTTTCAAAACATCGTGGGCTGAATGGAACAGGAATTCATGCACCTTAGTGTTAGGAAATAGTCTCCTAACATGTCTATTACATAGTACTATTTTTATTTTATTTTATTTCACCAAAATATGCTACCAAATGCCTATACATGCATTATTTGTCAGCATGGGGATTTTCCATTTACATGCATCAATATGTACATGCATGTGCATGCATATCTATAACAACATACTACAATATATGTAACATAGTATATAACCCTAAAATAAATACTAGGAGACCTCAGTTGAGTTCTCTTAGATATTCCAGCCACAATAGTGGTGTGAAAAGCCTAATCCAGCAAGCTAATCTATTTATAACCTCTCACATCAAAATTATAAATCCCCCCATCATGTGCGTGCACCCCACTGCCTTCTTGTAGGAGAGCCTGCACAGTCCAGCTAGCAGAACCATGGGTGTCACCCTAACACTTAGCTGTGCAAGGAATAATGAGTCTCGACCTGTTAGGGTGATACCCACTAATCTGCTAGCTGGACTGTGCGGATTCTCCTACAAGAAGACAGCGGGGGGTGCATACATGATGGAGGGTTTGATGGCTTTGATACGAGAGGTTAAAAATAGATTAGTTGGCTGAATTAGGCCTTTCACACCACTATTGTAGATGGAATACCTAAGAGAACTCAACTGAGGCCTCCTAGTATTTATTTTAAGGTTATATACTATGTTACATGTATTGTAGTATGTTATTATGGACATGCACACACATGCATGCACATGTGTGTACATATTGATGCTTGTAAATAAAGAATTCCCATGCTGACAAATAATGTATATATAGGTGTTTTGTAGTGTATTTTAGTGAAATAAAATAAAATAAAATAAAATAAAATAAAATAAAATAAAATAAAAATAGTATTAGGTAATAGGCATGTTAGGAGACTGTTTCCTAACACGACTCTGTATACAGCAGTCTGTCAGACTCATGAACATTGTGTGGCAAGAATTCAGCATGAAGCAAACTCTTGCACTATGGGTCATCAATATAGCACTTTTGGATGCATGATAATAACTCAACATCCATGGTAATAGATACTGCTGCTGTGTTAGGAAACAGTCTCCTAACATGCGTATTACCTAATACCATTTTTATTTCATTTTATTTCATTTTATTTCATTTTATTTCATTTTATTTCATTTTATTTCATTTTATTTCATTTTATTTCATTTTATTTCACCAAAATACACTACAAAATGCCTATATACACATTATTTGTCAGTGTGGGAATTCTTTATTTACATGCATCAATATGTACACGCATGTGTGCGCGCATCCGTAATAACATACTACAATATGTGTAACATAGTATATAACCTTAAAATAAATACTAGGAGGCCTCAGTTGAGTTCTCTTAGGTATTCCATCCACATTAGTGGTGTGAAAGGCCTATTTCAGCCAACTGTTCTATTTTTAACCCTCACATCAAATCCATTAAATCCCCCCATCATGCGCATGCCCCCTGCTGCCTTCTTGTAGGAGAACCCGCATGGTCCAGCTAGCAGATTAGTAGGTGTCGCCCTAATATGCTGCCATGATGGAACAGTTGCCAGAGGCAGCATTTGGCCAGATCCCCATTGTTAGGGTGACACCCACTGTTCTGCTAGCTGGACCGTGCAGGCTCTCCTACAAGAAGGCGATGGGGTGTGCACGCATGATGGGGGGTTTGATGGATTTGATGTGATAGGTTAAAAATAGATTAGTTGGCTGAATTAGGCATTTTGCACCACAATTGTAGATGGAATACCTAAGAAAACTTAGCCAAGGTCTTCTAGTATTTATTTTATGGTTATATTCTATGTTACATATATTGCTACCGATGCATGCATATATGTGCATACATATTGATATGTGTAAATACAAAATTTCCACAGTGACAAATAAAGCATTTATAGGCATTTGGTAGCATATTTTGAAGAAATAAAATAAAATAAAAATATTATTAGGTAATAAGCATGTTAGGAGACTGTTTCCTAACATTACCCCCCTTTTATGCCTCGACTTCCAGGTGAGAAAATATTGTATCTGTCCCCTGTGTGAAATTCTGGTAAGGCTGGAAATTCATCCCCTCATACACCATTCTAGCAATGTGACGCGGAGCATTTGGATTACATTTAAAGAATTGGGTCCTTTGAACCATTTGTCATGTTTTTTGGGATGACCAATAGTCTCCCAACTTTCCAAAATATGATGAATGACATTTTCAAGGATGTAATAGACAAAGACATGATAATAATATTTATTGACAACATTTTGGTATTTATGGAGGATGAAGAAAATCATGAGGCAATAGTGCAGGAGGTACTATGAAGGTTGGCAGAGAATGATCTATTCATTAAACCAGAGAAGTGTGTGTTTGAAGCAAGCGAGATTGAGTTCTTGTGATTAAAGATTGGTCCTGATGGAATCAAGATGGATCCTATCAAGGTACAGTCAATTGTTGATTGGCCCATGCCCACCCATATCAAGGAAGTTCAGGCTTTCTTGGGACTCACAAATCATTATTGTTGCTTTGTTCCAAAATTGCTGCAACCCTATACAACCTTATGTGAAAAGGAGTAGTTTGGAGATGGGGAGAACAACAGCAGACAGAATTTGAGGAGTTGAAGAGGAAGTTTGTGGAAGAGCCAATATTAGCCCCAGTAGATTTAATGCATCCCTTACAAGTGGAATCAGATGCATCAGACTTTGCTACTGGCACAGTATTATCAATGTTATGTAAAGATGACAAATGGAGGGATGTACGCATCAGATTGAAATCTGGACAGACCATCAAAATCTGTACTACTTCATGTCCACTAAAAAACTTAACCATCGACAAGCGTGTTAGGCATTATTCCTATCACATTTTAATCTTCAATTGGTCCACAAAGCGGGAAGCTTGATGAGGAAAGCAGATTCATTATCCAGACATACAGATCATAAAAGGGGAGTGGAGGAGGACAATAAAAATATTACCCTACTCAAACCTGAATACTTTCATATTTGCGCTATGCATCAAGGGCATCTATTGGTGGATAGCTCAGAGACAGGAATGTTGTCGAAAATTAGGCAATGTTCAGAGATGGATGATGAAGTAGTGGAAACTGTGAAAGCTTTGAAGGGAGAGAAGAAAGGTAATATTAAAGGAGATGAATGGATTGAAGAACAAGGGTTAGTGTTGTTCAGAGGAAAGGTATATGTATCAAAGGATCAAGATTTATGAAGGAAGATCGTATGGTTAAATCATAATATGCCAGCTGCTAGACATCCAGGAAGGTGAAAGATGTTGGAGTTGGTGATGAGAAATTATTGGTGGCCTGGAATTTCAAAGTATGTGTTGGGGTATGTGGATGGGTGTGATACGTGCATGCAGGGGAAGAAATTTCCAGAAAAACCCACAGAGAAATTAATGCCAAACCCTCCTGTAGTGCCATGGCAAGATATATCTGTGGACTTTATCACAGGATTACCTGAAGCTCAAGGATACAATGCAATATTTGTAGTATGCGACTGCTTCACAAAGGAACTCCATATCATTCTTACTACTGCAGAAACCTCATCGTTGAGCTTGGCGCACTGGTGATGCTCAACCTGGAAACCTAACAAAAACCTGTTAAAAGGCTTATATAGTATAACTCAGATTAGAGGAAGGGTGCGAGTCGGTACTAAATATCACCGCTAGTACCAGAACATTGTTTTAGTAATGCGAAATAGTGAAGGATGCGACAAATAGTTTTTTTAAAGCATACGAAGATGTTCGAAGATGTTCGAAATTGGTCCGAGGATGTGTGAAGTAGTTCGAAATAGATTCGAATGTGGTTCGAAATTGTTTGGGTGAGTTCGAAGAGGTTTGAAGGTGTTCGACTGGTGTCAAGATATGTTTGACAGACAAATATGGCCATTACAAAGTGGGTTCTGAGTGGCGATAGGCAATGATGAGTTGATAACAAATATGAAAGTTCGAGGAAGTTTGTGATATTTCGCAGAACTTCAGAGATATGATGCAAGGTAAGACTCAAGAGGACTGCTCTTAAATCCAACTATAGTGGAGAGGATAACTGATTCTCTGTTGTTCTAAGTAACTAGTACAAGTTTATATACATTTTTGAAGAGATAGTACTGAAAAGGGACATAAAACATGTGTAAAACATGTAGCAATATATCATACAATGAGGACTTTGTAGATCAAAAATAAATCAGAAATGATAAATAATTGAAACATACATGTCCCCATATGGTAAAAGTACTTATCTTTCACTGTAATATATCATTGAAACATAAAAAATGCTATTATCACATCCTAAATCTCTTGTTGTCTCTCCTCATGTCCAGTAGTGCTTGGTATGCAATGGAATAGTTTGTTCCAGATGTGCAGTGTGTATCAAAAGTATTTTAACACAGCTATATGGCAGCTGATGTTGTTCAAAGTGTTGTGAAATGTCGTGAAGTGGTTCGAAATAGTTCGAATTCATCCGAAATAGTGCGAAATAATTCAAAAATGTTTGAAGTCAATTTTGTGGCATTTGTAGTGATTTAGAGCATCTGACATAATGTGTCGATATGAGTGGAAATGCTTCTCCAGACTATAAAGCACATAGTGGACCTATCAGCGCCTTTATCTAAATCAGGTATGGCAGTTACATGGATTACCTGATATGGTTATCTCCGATCATGGATCACAATTTGCTTCTGCATTTATGTGGGAATTAAATAACATATTGGGGATTCAAACCAAATTATCTATGGTATATCACCCACAAACTGATGGGCAGAAAGAGAGAATGAATCAGGAGTTGGAGCAGTACCTATGCATGTTTGTCAGTCACCAACAAACTGACTGGCCTGAATGGTTGGCAATTGCAGAATTTTCCCACAATAATAAATTCCATTCGGCTACTCGCATGTCACCCTTCTTCGCTAATTATGGTTATCATCCCAGAATGGAAGTAGAACCTCAAAGAGAAGTCAAGGTACAGTCAGTGGAGGACTTTGTGTCAAAAATGTGCAAGGTGCAGGAGGAAGCAGAGGCAGCATTGATGAAAGCATGTGATGATATGATGCGACACACAGATCATACTCAAGCTGTTGCTCCAGAGTATAAAGTTGGTGACTTGGTATGGCTAAGTACCAAGGATCTAAATATTCCATGACCTTCAAGAAAGCTTACAGAGAAGCAAGTTGGCCTATGTCCGATGTCTAAAATAATTTTGCCCAATGTGGTAGTGTTAAAATTACCTCAATCATTCAAGATTGATCCTGAAATTAACATTTTCTGCTTACACCCTTACCGCCCACCCACTATTCCTGGTCAACAAACTACTTCACAACCTCCAATAATGGTAGAAGGTGCTCCAGAATATATTGTGGAAGAGGTTTTGGACTCACATCTTCGATGAAATAAATTGGAGTTCTTAATCAAGTGGAAGAACTACACTGATTAAAATAACTCATGGGAACCCAAAGAGAATTGTAAGCGAGCATGTAAGACAATCACCACGTGGCAAATGCTGCTTTCCACTCATCTCCTTTATTTATTAGTACATTATTGTACCCCCAGTGTAAATCCAATTTTGTAAAGACCTGGGCCTTTCCCACCTTGTCAATTATTCCTGAGATCAATGGCAAAGGGTACACATTCTTCACTGTCCACTCGTTCGGATACCTATAATCTGTACACATCCTCTTCCTCTGATCTTTCTTTGGTACAAAGAATATTGATGATGTCTGTGGTGATTTCAAAGGTTGTATGTATCCCTTGGGCAATTGTTCATTAAGGAATGCACCCACTTCTTCTTGTTCCATTGGAGATAATGGGTAGACTTTTGATTTCTTCAGCACAAATCCTGGCTTCATCTCAATTGCATGATCCCATGGCTTTTGCACTGGCATCCACTCCAATTCCTTCTTCTCAAAGACTGACAAATATTTATGGTAGGCTTTTGGCACCCACTCCTCCACTGGCTTCTCCACTTTCACAGCATTTTTATTCCATGACTGTCCTCCACAAATTTCCCTAAAGGTTTGCTTCTGTTCTTCCTTACTTGTCATGATTGGAACTTCCCCATTTGGCATATCCTCATCCTCCACTTACTCCATCATAACAGAATACTTCCTCAGATGTTCTTTCTCTTTCCATTCCTTCTTCTCCTTTTTTACTTTCCTCCCATATACATTACATTCTTTAGGACAACAAGTCATGTGTATCTTCCCAGTTTTCCAATCAATTTCCAGGTTATGTTTTGTCCACTGTCTTTAATCCTACTTTCAAGCTGATTTCGGGTTCTATCCACGCTGAGCAAATAAAGGATTTAGGGGTCTTCAGAAATAAGGCTGGGCATTTTTCTTCATTGCATAAATGGTGATGGTTCTACTCCTCAATTTCTCTTTCGGGTTCACTCTGGGTTTCCTTGGATACTAATATATTATATTGATTCTGGGTCACCAATGGGGAAACCTTCACTGGGACTCTTCTACAAAATTCTTCTGCTTATCTTCCTCCAACTTTACTTCCTCGATTGTCACTTCCCTAATCTTTCTTTTCTGGATACAATTCTGAGCCATATGTTCTAATTGCCCACAATTAAAACATTTAAGTGGAGCTCATCTCCCTACTCAATCAACATCCATTGCATCCATCGATGCTGCTGACTCCTTAACAATAGGTGTCACTGCCATGGCTGGTGGCTGTGCCATCGGAGTTTGTACCTGAGGTGTCCTTCCTTTCTCAGATTTTCTGCCTGATGACTTTCCAAATCTGGCATTTCCATACATCAATTTTGACTCTGCCTGTTCCTGTCGATATTGTTAATCAAGACACATTGCCCAATTATACCACTCATCCAACCTCTCCAGCATAGAAGGTAGTTGATAGAGTGACTTGAATAAAGAGGAATTTAATCCTGCCTTTAAAAATTCTACCAATGCAGCTTCTCCCATATCGGTTTGTGATGCTTCTGCTTTAAACTGCAAAATAAATTCATCTGCAGTCAGAGAACCTTGGTGCATAGTTTGCATTAGCTGTCACCTTTGGGTTAGGGTCTCCAAACTGTGCCTCCAACCTCTCCAAAAATTCCCTGAAGCTTGCAAACGGTTTATATCCCACGACAATTTGATTAATGGCTTTGTTTCTCCAGAACTGTGCTTTCCCTCCCTGGATGTATGAGAGAGCAAACATAATTCTAGACTCGGTCGTATGAAATTCGGGCTTTTTCCCATGAATATACAACACTATAGAGCTGATAAAGGATTTTGTGTTCTCCATGGTACCATCAAATATTTACAGGAATGCATATTTAGGTAAACATGTTTTTCCACTCTCAGATCTCTCCTCTGCATGTACATCTTCCTGAGACATCCACTCCACCATCTCTTCCATCTCATCATCTTTATCTTCTACTGTCTCTGCTTTTGTTTCTGCTTGTTTGGACTGGGATGCTGCTAATACTGACACTAATTGAGACATTTGTGCTGTAAGAGCATCAATTTTGGCTTCTAAAGTGGGCATGGGAACAGAATTGTGACCAGGATTCAAAGTTGATTGTTCTGTCATGATGATGTAATCTGTGATGAGTCACTTCTTCGGCTGAGTCAAGATTCGGCTGCAGAATTTTTTCGCAAAATTTCGAGTCACGTGATCTGGCAATTTGAGTACCAAACATGGCAAAACACATGATTTCGGCTATTTGTCAATACTTGGGCACTTTGGATGAATAACCCTTCCAACAGTGCCTGATCTCAAGGTTATTACTGAATTTGGCTAGTAACTACCTAAAATAGTCATCCAAATTGAGTAATGTAAATCTCGGCTAAACCAGATCCAATCGGTTGTCTGGTTGCAGCTGTCCTAATGATAAGTGCTGCCTCTTGATCACTGGCAGTCGCAGTGTAAGGCGAGGTCTGGCATCGGCTTATGAAAGCAAGGTAAATAAATATATACAATTAATTCCAGCTCTTGCCGAAATAATGAGTAAGCGGATGTGGCGCGTTGAGACAAATGACATATGCGCATGTAAGAGAAGGCACACTGATGGGGTAGTCGAGTTCTTCTGTTAGGGTGACACCCACGGTTCTGCTAGCTAGACCGTGTGGGCTCTCCTACAATAAGGCAGTGGGGCATGCGCATGTGATGGGGGGTTTGATGGATTTGATGTGAGGAGTTAAAAATAGATTAGTTGGCTGAAATAGGCATTTCGCACCACTAATGTGGATAGAATACCTAAGAGAACTCAACTGAGGTCTCCTAGTATTTATTTTATGGTCATATACTATGTTACATATATTGTGGTATGTTGCTACCAATGTGCGCATACATGTGCATACATGTTGATGCATGTAAATACAAAATTCCCATGCTGACAAATAAAGCATTTATAGGCATTTGGTAGCATATTTTGATGAAATAAAATAAAATAAAATAAAATAAAATAAAATAAAAATATTGTTAGGTAATAGGCATGTTAGGAGACTGTTTCCTAACACTCATCTAGATGAAAGTCAGTGCATGATGGTGCATGGGCCACAGTGTTATCTTTTCCTTTGATGTAATTTATTTTGACATTGCATTGAGAAAGGAACTCCATCCAGTGGGCTTGCCTGTGGCTAAGATCTCTTTGAATGTCAAACCTTTCCAGGGTTTTGTGGTTAGTATAAACCACAACAGGTATGCCAATGAGGTCTGAACACCATTTCCATAGTGCCCGGATGATCACTAGCATTTCTTTTTTGTGTACAGGGTAGTTAATTTCTGCACCCTTGAAGGTCATTGAGTGAAAGGCAATGGGACATGCAGATTCTCATGTTTTGCCGAAAGACAGAACAGCTCTGGACTGGAAGTCACTAGCATTGGTTATCACAAAAATGCTCATTTCTGGCATTAAGTCATGGTTAATGGTCATTAGACAGTCATGGCCCATGATGGCCTTTAAAATAAAAATAAAATAAAATATTATTATGTAATAGGGATGTTAGGAGACTGTTTCCTAACATTACCTCCCTTTTATGCCATGACTTCCAGGCAAGAAAATGTTGTATCTGTCCCCTCTGTGAAATTTTGGTAAGGCCAGAATTTCATCCCCTCATACACCAATCTAGCAATGCAACACAGAGCATTTGGATTAAGTTTGAAGAATTGGGTGATTGCATTATGTGCTCACTTACAATTTTCTTCAGGTTCCCATGAGTTATTTTAGTCAGTGTAGTTCTTCCACTTGATTAAAAGCTCCAATTATTTCCTTGAAGACATGAGTCTAAAACTTCTTCTACTACATATTCTGGAGCACCTCCTACCATTATTGGAGGTCGCAGAGTAGTTTGTTGACCAGGAATAGTGGGTGTGCAGTAAGGGCATAAGCAGGAAATGTTAATTTCAGGATCAATCTTGAATGATTGAGGTAATTTTGACACTACCACATTGCATGAAATTATTTTAGAAATCGGATATGGGCCAACTTGCTTCTCCATAAGTTTTCTTGAAGGTCATGGAATATTTAGATCCTTGGTACTTAGCCATACCAAGTCACCAACTTTGCACTCTGGAGCAACAGCTTGAGTACAATCCACATGTTGCATCATATCATCACATGCATTCATCAATGCCACCTCTGCTTCCTCCTGCACCTTTTGCATTTTAAATACAAAGTCCTCCACTGACTATACCTTGACTTCCCTTCGAGGTTCTATTCCCATTCTGGGATGATACCCATAATTAGCAAAGAAAGGTGACATGCGAGTAGCTGAATGGAATTTATTATTGTGAGAAAATTCTGCAATTGCCAACCATTCAGGACAGTCAGTTTGTAGGTGGTTGACAAACATTTATAGGTACTGCTCCAACTCCTGATTCATTCTCTCTGTCTGCCCATCAGTTTGTGGGTGATATGCCATAAATAATTTGGTTTGAATCCCCAATATGTTATTTAACTCTTGCATAAATGCAGAAGCAAATTGTGATCCACAATTGGAGATAACCGTATCAGGTAATCCATGTGACCACCATATCTGATTTAGATAGAGGCATGCCAAGCCCAACGATGAGGTTTCTGCAGTAGTAGGAATGATATGGACTTCCTTTGTCAAGTGGTGATGTGCTTTAAGGTCTGGAGAACATTTCCACTCATATAGAGACATTACGACACATACTCCAAATCACTATGAACGCCACAAAATTGACTTCGAACCATTTTTGCATGATTTTGCAATATTTCAGACAACTTCGAACACTTTTGCATCATTTCGTGACACTTCGAACCACTTTGCAGCATTTCGAACGATAGTGGCTACCGTATAGTTGTCTTGAAACACTTTTAGTTGTCTTGAAACACTTTTAGTTGTCTTGAAACACTTTCGATACATGCTGCACAACCAGAGTGAGCTATTTAGTTGCATATCGAGCACTACCAGACATGAGGAGAGAGTACAAGAGAGTTAGAAGGCGATAAGTGCATTTTTGTGTTTCATTGAAGTACTTTTACTATATGGGAACACTATATGTTTCATCATTTATTATTTCTCATTTGTTTCATGATATACAAGTCCTCATTGTTTGATATATTTGCCTCGTGTTTTACACATGTTCTTATTTCCTTTTTAGTACTATCTCTTCATTTTGTATATAGACTTGTATTAGTTAGTTAAAAAAGAAAAATAGAACAATGGGGAATAGCACAAGTTACCCTCTCGCTATCATCAGATTTAAAGAGTCATTCTCTTGAGTCTTAGCTTGCGTCGTATCTCTAAGTTCTGCAAAATATTGTGAACTTCTTCGAAACCATCATATTTACCCCATGTTTTATCGCCCATCACTTATCATTATTCGACAAACACATAACATTTGCTAAATTCATTCCTCGATATACATTGAACCTCTTCGAACTTATTTGAACTATTTTGCACATCTTTGAATTTATTCGAACCACTTCGCATGCCTTTGAACCTTTTTCAAACTTTTTTGGACATATTTGTATGCCCATAAAGACTATTTGCACCATCCCTTATTATTTCATGTCGCTAAACACATCATTTTGGTCTCAGTGGTGATATTTAGTACCACCTTGCACCCTTCCTCTGACTCATGTTATACCATCCAAAGCCGTTTAGTAGGTTTTGTTTGGGTTTTCAGGTTGAGTATCATCAGCAGTCACATACTACAAATATTGCATCATATCCTTGAGCTTCAGGTAATCCTGTTATAAAGTCCACAAATATATCTTGTCATGGCACATTAGGTATAGGATTCGGCATGAATTTCCCTGCAGGCTTTTCTAGAAATTTCTTCCCCCTCATGCACATATCATACCCATCCACATATTCCAATACATACTTTGAAATTCTGCGCCACCAATAATTTCTCCTCACCAACTCCAACATCTTCCACCTTCCTGGATGTCCAGCAGTGGGCATATTATGATGTAACTGGATGATCTCCCTCCATAAATCTTGATTCTTCAGTACATATACCTTTCCCCTGAACAACACTAACTCTTGTTCTTCAATCCATTCATATCCTTTAATATTACCTTTCTTCTCTCCCCTCAGAGCTTTCACAGCTTCCACCATGTCATCATCCATCTCTGAATATTGTCTAATTTTAGACAACATTTTTGTCTCTGAGCTATCCACCAATAGATGGAAATAGATGCTAAAGAAGTTGAGGGTGTGATGAGCGAGTAAGTGGTTGAGAGCAAAAGCTAATGTCTTTCAGAGGCTCCTGTGCCTATCAAATGTGTTCCCATATTCTTTACTTGCTCTTTTCACATGTAGTTTAAAGTATATTACTTGTTTCTTAGTTTAGCTTCTCTACTCCTCACCTATCAATGATGGGACCACTTTAGTGACCTCAGTTTCTGCTACTCTTCATTTCAGAAACAATCTTAAAGGTGAAGATGACATTTGATATTCCAAAAAAGGAACTGACCACTTTCTGATGACTACCAGACAGAGCTGAGGTTTTAAGTTAATTTTTACTTTAGCTTATGCAACAATCACAGACCAAATAATCAAAGAAGACTTTAAATAAAGGAAAAAAAATTTACCATGCCTTCCACACTTACTACATTTTTATATCATAGACATATTCTTTTAAAGGTATGTCTCTTATAGCATGATGGAACAAATTCCAGTGTACTGAATCTAAATCTAGGATACAACACAAATCTAGCATGAGGAATGCACTTTGAATCCAGCTCCCACCCACTAGAGGGGAGTATCAAGGGATGTATGTGTCAATCTGTGCAACCCACCTGATAAGAACAAGTACAATATTTAGGATCACAGTCACTTGCATCAGGTATGTGTTTAGCTACAGGAAACAGTGATAGGTGATTTATTTGCAGACTAGTTGATGTGTGATGCTCTATCATTTTATAATGTGTGTGGAGTGGTGCAGAATCACAGAGTATGGTGCAACAATGCTGATGATCCAGAGTCAGTCACAAACACTGATTGTCAGATAAGTCCAGCAGTTATGTATGTATGATAAATGTATGTACTAATATTATACTCTTTACAGGTGTGTGATGACCCCCAAGTTATGCACCAACCCCACAACCCATCCTATGATGACAGGACTTAGCTGTGGATCCCAATCCTAGGCCTAATCCTGGGTAAATAGGTCCAACCCTACTGGCAATCCTACAGATCCTCATAACCCTAACCACAATGTAAGGTGAGGCCTGGTGTCGGCTTATGAAAGCAAGGTAAATACATATATACAATTAATTCTGGCTCTTGCTGAAATAATGAGTAAGCGGTTGTGGCACGCTGAGACAAATGACATATGTGCGTGTAAGAGAAGGCACACTGATGGAGTAGCTAAGTTTTTCTGTTAGGGTGACACCCATTGTTCTGCTAGCTGGACCATGCGGGCTCTCCTACAAGAAGGCAGCAGGGCACGTGCACGTGATGGGGGGTTTGATGGTTTTGATGTGATGGGTTAAAAATAGATTTGTTGGCTGAAATAGGCATTTTGCACCACTAATGTGGATGGAATACCTAAGAGAACTCAACTGAGGTCTCCTAGTATTTATTTTATGGTCATATACTATGTTACATATATTGTGGTATGTTGCTACCAATGTGCGCATACATGTGCATACATGTTGATGCATGTAAATACAAAATTCCCACACTGACAAATAAAGCATTTATAGGCATTTGGTAGCATATTTTGATAAAATAAAATAAAATAAAATAAAATATTATTAGGTAATAGGCATGTTAGGAGACTGTTTCCTAACAATTGCGTGTAGCTCTGGCGAGGTTGAAACCTGAGCAGACAGTAGAAGAGCCAGTGATCATCAAAGCACCCCTGGGCATGAGACCTGCAGCAGGCTACCAGTATCAAGTTCTACCACCTGTGGCTGAGATGTCAGTGAGAAGAGTCACGGGCAGTTGGGCAGGGCAATGGGTTGATCTGGGAACATTGGTGGCTCTTGGGACACAAACTTACCTTGGGCAAGTTCGATGATCAGCATGGCAGCTCTAAAGGGATGCAAATGATCAGCAATGAGTGATTCACCTCACACCCAGGATTGAGTCCACAACCATATACACCTTGCATCTGCAGCAGATTTTTTGCCCACCCATTTTGAGGAACCTCAGAGTGATGGACTACTTGATGCTTGGCAGGGTCAGAAGGTGGAAAATCAGGATAGAACCCACAACCCCACTTCACCAATAATAAATTTCCACAACATTCCACCCAGTTCTAGCCCCTTCTCTCAAAATCCTCTCTTCTATCATGCTAGCACTATCAAGGCTCACATGCCATCTCCAGCAAGAAGACATTCTGATACTCTTCACACACGCGATACCAACAAGGCATGGCTGGTTGTGGAGGGATTAGTTCCAGAGACAGATGATTTTCACTCTCCAGGCTTCACTCCAGCTCAGTTAGCCAGGGGGATAACATACAAAGTCCACTCACCAAGATCTCACTGCCTGGGCATGGCGAGTGCTGGTAGAAAACTTTTTGATGAGCACCGAAGTACTGCACATGAGCTCCCCTGCACTTTTCATGTCACAATGCAACCAGGCCCACAGAGTCCTTGCAACCACCCTCTTGAGCAGAACCACCCAGGGCGGCATAGCTGACACACTCCAGCACTATTTGGCACCATACCACAGCCAGGACCTCACAGTCCATGCAATGGCATTTTCGAGCAGAATCAGCTGAGGCCACATAGCCCATACACCTCTGAACCATTCTGCACTCAGGCTAGCCTGCAGACTGCTATGCAAGCACATGCCCAGATGCATCATGTTCATAGCACATTTATCTTGGTAGTCACTGCAATGATGCACATATAGTTAGGGTCAAAAATCTGCATATGGACCTACAGTCACAAATACCTGCAGAGGCACATTCTCTCAGGCATAGTGTGTATTTTTGCACTAAGATGTAATTTCTATCATGCTCACATGTATCCAGCCAACACTGCACACTCTGCAAACAGTGGCACGGTGCATCAAGTTGTGCACCTCTGTTCCTGGCATGCCTCCTACTCCTCTCCCAGCTTACACCCAGGTTGGCTCTCTCATGACCATGCAGTCACAGCCTTATGCCAAGATTATAACTGATGCTGGAGCATCAGAAAAGCCTGTACAGCCAACAGCAATGCAACTCATGTTGAGCCCAGATCTTATTGTGGCAATAGCTGCAGCACTGGGCATTGTTGGAGCACCTCAGAGTTCGAAGAGATTATCGGCCACAGATGGGGAGGCATTGTCATCAGTTGTTGAGCTGCCCCAACCAGTGAGGAAGTATTTTTTGCAAATGATCACCAACATTACAAGTGAACTCCTGACTGCCATCATCAAGAAGCTGAAAGGGGGCTTCAAGAACTACATAGCGCTTGCACTCTGCATACACAAGGCTTGCTCAAATGTGACCAGAGCTACCGATGCTTTTGACACAGAGATTGGGATAAATGAGAGGGGTGAAATCAGGTTGAAGAAAATATGTTGACTGCAGCAAGGGACTACTACCTCACAACAGATGATTTTACTGAGATACGTGAAAACTTCATCCATGGAATGAGAAAGTACCTCATCCTGGGCATCAACACAGACCCGGGTGAGGTGAGGGCCCTGGACCGAGCAATGGGAGTGTGTCTCCTGCACACTATTATAATAACTTAAATGACCCTCCACCTTCCTGATGCATTTCCAAACACAGTAGATGATGGAATGTTGATGCAATACCTGATGCCAAGTCCATTACAGGCACTGGCCTGCATCCCAATGCCGATGCTGAGCCCCAAGGTCAATCAAGAGGCAGAAAAAGGGCAAAAGTGAAACAACAGCAAAAACAACCTCGCCGATGATTGAGAGCAGAACAGGCACCCATATCATCTTTAAATGATGATGTAAATGATGCCCCATGCCCACTTGATCCATCACTGTTGGAAGGCAACACCACATCAACTCAAGAAAGATTGCAATGACCTAAACCCCGCTGACTGCCCAGGTGAACTTGGACAGAGGATTCTATTGCAAGGGCAAGGGCAAAGGCATTAAAACTGTCAACAGTTGGATTGGCATCAGGATCAGCAATGGTAGGATCAGTGATAGGTCCACTGCGTGCTCTAAGGTCTGGAGACTGATCTGATTGACACACTACAACAGATGCTCCAAAACTGCTACAAACACTATGAAATCCTTTTGGAATACTTTTGAACTATTTCACACTACTTTGAACCATTTCACACTACTTTGAATGACTTTGAACGACTTTGAATGACTTTGAATGACTTTGAATGATTTCGCGACACTTTGAATGACTTTGTACTACTTTGAATGACATCAGCCACCATATAGCTCTTTTACAACACTTTCGATATATGCTGCACATTTGGAATGAGCCTTTTAGTTGCATATCAAGCACCACCAGACATTAGAAGAGACTACAAGAGATCCAGAATGTGATAAGCGCAGTCTTTACGTTTCAATAAAATACCTTTATTTGCTCTGCATACAGCCTCATGTACTACACATGTTTTATTCCCCCTTTAGTACTATTCCTTCAAATTGTATATAGACTTGTATTAGTTACTTAGAATGAAAGAGAAGCAAAGGAAATGAAAAGAAGAAGTACCCTCTCACTCACCATCTGATTTAAGAGCTGTTCTCTTGAGTCTTAGCTTGCATCGTATCTCTAAGTTCTGCAAAATATCATGAACTTCCTCGAACTATCGTATTCACTCCTCATTTTATCGCACATCACCTATCACCTTTCGACAAACACTTCTTATTGTTATATTCACTTCTCGATATACCTCGACATTACTCCAACATCTTTGAACCTTCTCAAACTCACTTTGAACAACTTCAAACCTCTCCGAACCTTCTTTGAACTATTTAGCATGTCTTCGAACCTATTTCGAACCTCATTTGAACTACTTCGTATGCCCTCACTGACTATTTGCACCATCCGTTATTATTTTGCCTCACTAAAAACAATGTTTGGATATCAGCAGTAATATTTGGAACCAACCTCGCACCCTTCCTCTAGCCTGTGTTATACTTCCTAAGCCTTTTAAGGTTTTTGTTAGGTTTCCAGGTCGAGTATAATCAGCAGACAGACAATCAGCAGCGGTAGGACTATTTGGTGATTGCCAGCCCCCACCTGTAAAGAATACATTTGAACAGATGACCCCCCCATCATCTCAAATCAAGAATCAGAGACAGACATCAGCCCAGCACACCCACAGAACAGCTGATCACCTTGCTCAGCAAGAAGCTGTCTCTATGCAGGTTGTTGGGAGAAGAAGAGTAAACTTTGCACAGTAAATTTACTATATGTGTCTCAGTAGAAGACAAAGAACAACAATAGTAAGATTTGCAGAAGGAATCAAAGCCAGCAATAGTAGTGTGTCTCCTGTGCACTATTCTAATGATTTGAGTAACCCTTCACCTGCCCAATGCATTTCCAAATGGACTTCCAACTGGTCTGGCCAAAGGAATGCCAATATTGTGTCCAATGCTGTATCCATTACTGGGACCATTTGAAATCTTGGCCAATATTTTTAAATGACTGGTGAGGTGGGGGCTGGAAGGCAGGTCTGTCTGAACCATGCATGGGAGAGTATCTATGCTCAGGTCCTGGGCAGTCCTGTCAAGAATGGTGTGATGGAACCCATGGAATTTTCTCAGCATCTTCATATGTGGGTGAGGTGGGGGGCTGGGAGACAGGTCTGCCTGAAAAACATTCAGGTGAGTATACATGCTGAGATCCTGGTCAATATGGTGATTCCTGCTCCCACTCCCACTCATCACGTGCATTATGCAGATGGCACTGATCTGGGCTGTGGTAGGAAGGGTATTTGTCAGGTTCCAGTACATGGCATCTTAGCCGAGCCAGCATTGGTCATGAGGTGGCATCAGTCATGAGGTGGCATCAGCCATGAGTGTTGGCCAACAGGACAACATCTCAGGAGAGTATCTATGCACAGGTCCTGGCTGGTCCTGTCAAGAATGGTGTGATGGAACCCATGGAATTCTCTCAGCATCTTCATATGTGGGTGAGGTGGGGGCCTGGGAGACAGGTCTGCCTGAAAAATGTTCAGGTGAGTATACAGTGACTCACAAAACTGAGTCAATGTTTTGGACTTTTTGATTCATTGTTGAATAGCTTCCCATAAACAACAAAACCAAACAAGGTATTGGTGTACCGAATAACATACATGATCAGGGCTACCAAACAAACAAAGAATTATGTAATTTTAATCATCCCTCATGGAGATATGATCATTTTAATTCAGGGACTCATTGACTCAGTTTTGTGAGGGGTAGTCAGACATATTAGAATCTGATGCTCCACCAACTGTATAATGTCAAAAACTTGACAGATGGTTTCTAAGGTGATGTGACCCTTGATGGGACCTTAAATTATAGTATTTAATTAGGACTAGCATTCTTTATACTTCAATATTCTCCAATGCATCCCATCTCCTCTGCTCAGAAGGAAAACATTCTTTCCCTGGCCTCCAATCATTATTCTACCCACAATATTGCCTCTAAACTCAACCTCAGCCAGTCTAGTGTATCCAGAACACTCAGGGCTCTCCATCCAAACCTGGATTCCCCCTCTGGTGGTCATCCTTCTAAGCTCTCATCTACCTCTCAGAGAGTCATCCTTACCCAAATCACCACTGGCAAGGCTGCAAATGCTGTTCAGGCCACCCATTACATCAACAGCATCATTCCCACTCCAGTCTCCTCAGAAACAGTCAGAAGAGTTCTCAGAAAAAACTCATTCAAGGCTGTGGTGAAGAAGAAAAAGCCCTTGCTTAGTATAAGGCATAGGAAAGCAAGATTGGCTTTTGCTCAGAAGTATAGAGAGTGGACTGTGGAGGACTGGAGAAGGGTTATTTGGTCAGATGAGACTAAAATTAACAGGTTTGGGTCAGATGGGAGAGAGTAGGTTTGGAAACAGAAGGGAGAGGGGCTGATTGAGAGAGAGGTGCAGGGAACTGTCAAATTTGGGGGAGGAAACATTATGGTATGGGGGTGTATGGGATGGAATGGAGTGGGGCATCTTGCAGAGGTTGAGGGGAGAATGAATGCTGACCAGTATGTGTCCATTTTGAAGGACCATATGCTGCCTAGCTTGGAGGAGAGTGGAATGTCTGGAGAAGAGGTGATTTTTCAACAAGACAATGACCCCAAGCATACCTCAAAAAAGGCCAAGAAATGGATGGAGAACAGCAATATTACTCTTCTGGATTGGCCTGCCCAATCTCCAGACCTCAGCCCTATTGAACATCAATGGGTTCACCTCAAGAACCAGTTAGACAAGTATCCAACAGCGCCAAAAGGAATTTGGGAGTTATGGGAAAGAGTAGTGGAAGAGTGGAATAATATTCCATCAGAGGTGTGTCAGAATTTGATTGAAAGCATGCCTAGAAGGTTGGGAGCAGTTATTAAGGCCAAGGGAGGTCATACAAAATACTAGAATTACAATTTATCATAATATTGATACCACCTCACAAAACTGAGTCAATGAGTCCCTGAATTAAAATGATCATATCTCCATGAGGGATGATTAAAATTACATAATTCTTTGTTTGTTTGGTAGCCCTGATCATGTATGTTATTCGGTACACCAATACCTTGTTTGGTTTTGTTGTTTATGGAAAGTTATTCAACAATAAATTAAAAAGTGCAAAACATTGACTCAGTTTTGTGAGTCACTGTACATGCTAAGGTCCTGGTCAATATGGCGAGTCCTACCCCCACTCCCACTCATCACATGGATCATGCGCATGGCACCGATCTGGGCTGTGTAATGCCAATTTTGATCCCAATCCTGGTAAGGCCACTGCCGCTGCCATCCCCATTGTTGGAGCAGACTATATATGCTGCACAGAGGAAGAGACAACATGGTCCTTATAACCTACCTGAGGTTTAGTAAGTCTTAGAGCTAAAGTTTAGCAGAGGTAAGAACACTATATGCCTACTATGGTACAGGTTCTCCTTTATATACATAATAATAAGGATGTCACATGACTCGGGAATGTGTTTAGCACATGTATGCGCAGTAAGCACAGTAACATGTGTATGCTGCATGTTGCCTCATGTATGCAGTATGCTTCTCAGGGTCTAATTTCAACACCCCCCCTCAAACTGTACAGTGCTCTAAGCAGCTAAGTTTTGAATCTCAAAAGTAATTTTGAGAGAGTCTCTAAATTTCCTGAATAGGATGGCACCAAGGTTCTTTGTGAACATGTCAGCCAGATTATCACTTCCAGGAATGAAAATGACTGTGACTTCGTCATTTTCTATACATTCACGGGTATAGTAGTAGCGAATGTCTATATGTTTTGTCCTTCTTTCCTGAACTGGATTTGATCTGATAAAGATGGATCCTTGATTATTAGCACAGATTGGTATGCGCTTCAGTATATATCCAAGCTCCTGGAATAAGGACTCTATCCACACTATCTGTCAACAAGTGTTGGAGAGAGCCATATATTCGGCTTCAGTGGATGACAGTGCTACAGTTTTCGTAAACGGGACTGCCAGCACACAATGCCACTTGCTAGAGTAGCAAAGTAACCCATTGTAGATCAGTATTTGACAGTGTTAACTGGCCAATCAGAATCTGTGAAGGCCTGTAGCCCTTCGGATTTCTCTCCATCATAGACTATGTTATATTTCTGGATTCCTACCAGATAGTGCATAATGTACATCACTTTGTCTAGATGTTCTTGGCTAGGATTAGCTAAGAATTGTGACATCCTGATTACTGCATAAGCAATATCAGGTTGCATTCTGAACATCAGATACAATAAAGATCTGATCACAGACTGATATTTTGATCTAAGCACCGCATTTGGCATTGCTGTGTTTTCTGATGGTTTGTAACCAGTCTGGAGGGGAGTGGGGGCTGCTTTGGCATTTGTCATCTCGAACCTCTTGAACACTTTGGCAAGATATTCAGTTTGATCAACTTTGACTTTGCTTGCAGTCTGGGTGATGTGCATGCCTAAAAATTCCATGACTTTTTCAGTACTATGGCACTCTTAGGACGACACCCACTGTTCTGCTAGCTAGACCATGTGGGCTGTCCTACAAGAAGGCGGCAGGGCACGCGTGCATGATGGGGGGTTTGATGGTTTTGATGGGAGGGGTTAAAAATAGAATAGTTGGCTGAATTAGGCTTTTTGCACCACTATTGTGGATGGAATACCTAACAGAACTCAACTGAGGTCTCCTAGTATTTATTTTATGACTATATACTATGTTACATATGTTGTACTATGGTGCTATGGATGCATGTACATATTTATATGTGTATATGCATTTGGTAGCATATTTCATGGTGAAATAAAATAAAATGAAATAAAATAAAATAAAAATAATATTATGTAATAGGCATGTTAGGAGACTGTTTCTTAACAGGCACTCCCAATGTATTCTTCTTTTTTTTTTTTCATCCACAAGTTTCTTGTTCTTCCTCATGAACAAGCCATCATCACTATAGACCAGTGCAATAATAATGCTGCCTGTCTTAGGATCCTTGTGTATGAAAATGCCGGCATTGGAGCTGGCACACACAAACCCAATGGTGTGCATAAATGTGCTATGCATCAAGGGCATCTATTGGTGGATAGCTCAGAGATGGAAATGTTGTCTAAAATTAGGCAATGTTCAGAGATGGATGGTGGAATCTGTGAAAGCTTTGAGGGGAGAGAAGAAAGGTAATATTAAAAAAGATGAATGGGTTGAAGAACAAAGGTTAGTGTTGTTTAGAGGAAAAGTCTATGTACTGAAGGATCAAGATTTATGAAGGGAGATCATACAGTTACATCATAATACGCCAGCTGCTGGACATCCAGGAAGGTAGAAGACATTGGAGTTGGTGATGAGAAATTATTGGTGGCCTGGAATTTCAAAGTATGTATTGGGATATGTGGATGGGTGTGATACATGCATGAGGGGGAAGAAATTTCCAGAAAAACCTGCAGGCAAATTAATGCCGAACCCTATACCTAAAGTGCCATGGCAAGACATATCTGTGGACTTTATCACAGGACTACCTGAAGCTCAAGGATACGATGCAATATTTGTAGTATGTGACCGATTGACAAAGGAGGTCCATATCATTCCTACTACTGCAGAAACCTCATTGTTGGGCTTGGCGCACCTCTATCTAAATCAGGTATGGTGGTTATATGGATTATCTGATATGGTTATCTCTGATCACAGATCACAATTTGCTTCTGCATTTATGTGAGAGTTAAATAACATATTGGGAATTCAAACCAAATTATCTACAGCATATCACCCACAAACTGATGGGCAGACAGAGAGAATGAACCAGGAGTTCGAGCAGTACCTACGCATGTTTGTCAATCACTGACAAACCAACTGGCCTAAATGCTTGGCAATTGCAGAATTTTCCCACAATAATAAATTCCATTCAGCTACTTGCATGTCACCCTTCTTTGCTAATTATGGTTATCATCCCAGAATGGGAGTAGAACCTCAAAGGAAAGTCAAGGTACAGTCAGTGGAGGACTTTGTATCAAAAATGCAAAAGGTGGAGGAGGAAGCAGAGGCAGCATTGATGAAAGCACAAGATGATATGATGCAACACACAGATCATACTCGAGCTGTTGCTCCAGAGTACAAAGTTGGTGACTTGGTATGGCTAAGTACCAAGGATCTGAATATTCCACGACCTTCAAGAAAGCTTACGGAGAAGCAAGTTGGCCCATATCCGATTTCTAAAATAATTTCATGCAATGCAGTAGTCTTAAAATTACATCAAACATTCAAGATTGATCCTGAAATTAACATTTCCCGTTTACACTTTTACTGCCTACCCACTATTCCCAGTCAACAAACTACTTTACAGCCTCCAATAATGGTAGAAGGTGCTCCAGAATATATTGTGGAAGAGGTTTTGGACTCACATCTTCGACAAATAAATTGGAGTTCTTAATCAAGTGGAAGAACTACAACGATGAAAATAATTCATGGGAGCCCAAGGAGAAGGGTAAGTGAGTGCGTAAAGCAATTGCCCAATTCTTTAAACGTAATCCAAATGCTCCGCGTCACATTGCTAGAATGGTGTATGAGGAGATGAATTTCTGGCCTTACCAGAAACAGTCTCCTGACATGCCTATTACCTAATAATATTTTTATTTTATTTTATTTTATTCTATTTCACCAAAATACATTACCAAATGCCTATAAATGTTTTATTTGTCAGCATGGGAATTTTGTATTTACATGCATCAATATGTATGTGCATGTACGCATGCATCCGTAACAACATAGTACAATATCTGTAAAGTATATAACCTTAAAATAAATACTAGGGGCCCTCAGTTGAGTTCTCTTAGGTATTCTATCCACATTTGTAGTGCAAAAAGCCTATTTCAGCCAACTAATCTATTTTTAACCCATCACATCAAAACCATCAAACCCCCCATCACGTGCGCGTGCCCTGCCGCCTTCTTGTAGGAGAGCCTGCATGGTCCAGCTGGCAGAACAGTGGGTGTTGCCCTAACAGTTTGGTAGCATATTTTGGTGAAATAAAATAAAATAAAATAAAATAAAAATAAAAATATTATTATGTAATAGGCATGTCAGGAGACTGTTTCCTAACAACTATGTTGTTACCGAGACATGCATACGTGCACATACATATTGATGTGTGTGAATATAAAATTCCCATGCTAACAAATGTAGCATTCTCGGGCATTTGGTAGCATAATTTGATGTAATAAAATAACTTAAAATGAAATAAAATACTATTAAGTCATAGGACTGTTTCCTAACAGTCCCCCACAGGGTCATGAAGACCAAAATTTCTCTCTAGCTCCTTCAGCAATACCTCATAATTCCACATCCAATTAGCAGAATCTATTGGGTCATTAAGGCCAGGTTCAAACCAGCTGAGTGCCAATCCCTTGACATAGGAAAAACAGGATCTTCCTTTCATCAGAGGAGCAGGGACAGGTAACAGCACAACACCAACTGACATCCTGTTATTCTTCATTGTGGTTGAAACTAATCATGACTGGTAACTGTGCAACAATCTATATACTGTATCAACTTGACTATCTATCTACACATTAGAAAACCCAACCTGACCAAACCCTACCATAACCGGTTACCGAAAAGGCCCTTAGTGTGAATGGATTGATGTGGCACAAGTGTGAGTAGAAGAAAAATATCTCAAAGATTCAAAATGCTACAGATGAAAGTTTGAATGTTGCGTTAAATCAAAGCAAAGAATGCTAAAATATTTAGTGAGAAGTATCCAATGCGAAATTCATGACGATCAGAGCAGTGTGGACATCTCACTCGACAACTCGTTTGAACTTGAGGAAGTAGGGTTGTCCTATTGGTCGTGGCTAGAAGCATCTTAGACAAGAGTTGTCAAAAATACAGTGGTCTACATACCTGATGGACGTCATTGTGATTGGGACGAGGGGGAGATTTTGGAAACTGGCCCGAGGAATCGACAATATCGAACTCGTAGCCTGCAACGAAGAGAGCCACGATAATCTTGATCTCCAGCTTCGCCGTCTTCATTCCCATACAAGGATGACGGCCTGAATGGTTATACATTAAATTTGTTAGTAAATTGTTACGCAACGGTTCAATGTAGTCTGACTCACCTGCACCCCACCCCAAGAATGCATGGATCTGTTTCTCGTCCTCTAACCTATCCGGAGAGAATCGTTCAGGATCGAATGCGGTCGGGTTGGAGTAGATTTCAGAGTTCATATGAGCATCTGCCTGAGAATAGGCCAGGAAGTGACCTCTTGATATGACCTGTCCTTGGATATGGAGATCCTGAACAATATTGCGACGCAAGACGGTGCGATTTATGGCCATGCGAAGTGTCTCACGTAGGACAGCTTCCAAAACAGGCATCTCATCCTCCCAGACCGAGATCGGGACGGCGGCTAGTCTTATATGCAGAGGTTCGGCCGATGTGGAATTAGTATGCTTGTGGACGATAGACATAACCTCTTCACAAATTTTCTGCTTCCATTCTGTGTTGTATGTCATGTAGAGAAGAAGCCAACATGCTGAAAAATTAATCAGTAAATCGGACGCACCATTCTGTGGATAACATACCCGACACTCCTGTGCTTACAACCCCTGCAAAGATAACCCCAATCATGACCTGCACACAAGATAAGTGGCGGAAACAATGGGTGAAAATCAGGTCCCCACGCCAACGATTTCTTGGTCGGTTTTCCCTTGAGTCAACATCAGATCGATGGCATCGGAGCTTAAAACAGGGGCCGCCCTCCGTATCTTTACGTATTTGAGCAGTGAGAAATATAGATTTTTCAAGGCGACCATCCTTCTAATCTGGGAATACCCTGGCAGCCAAGGGAATAGGACGGCTGCCGGAGTTGCACTCTTCTCCAGACGGAAATAATCAGACTAAAGACGCTTCAGATCTCCCAAATTCTCCAGTAGTTCTCGACAAGTCGTCATGGCTACTGTAAGGTGAAAGACAACCTATGACGAAGATATGGCGATGTCCTCAATGAAAAATTAACTTGCAACTCTGATATCAAGCCTTACCTCGTAGACGTTGTCGAAGGGATCAATCTGCCCCTCCTTTCCCCAAGAATCCATCCGAGATCGTACGTGGTCAAACAGAAAGGGAATAACTGGAGGCCAAGGTCGGAAAGTAGAAAATTATACAAGCGGACAACGTACAGTCCGACATCCTCTGCTTGTTGAGCAGGAAGGCTAGCACTTCGTTAAACGAAGTCATATTCTCTTGTGTCTCGAGGGACATGTTCAGGTCTTTGAGTAATGGCAGCTGAAGAGAAGAGAAGGTCAGAGGTCGTATAACTTCATAGCAATGCATTACTTGCCCCTCCTGTTAGGAGTGCATATCCCTCCACGATACAGAGATCCTTGTCATTATGAAACGCTTTACGCGCTTCCTCACCCCTAACCGCCGTAACGGTATGCTGAAACGTCAGATATTAATTCTCGTGAAGACATGTGACATCCATCGACAAGAGTCACAAGACATACTTGCATGACCTTGAAGGAAAAGAAATTTTTTCCAGTCTTCGCGAAGTTCGACACCAAGAAATCGTAACGCCTGGTGAAAAATGGCCATACGAAGACAATGGACACGACACGTTCTCGAATGCCTTTGTGAAAGGCAGCAGGCAGGACAATGAGCCAGAAGATGGCCATCAATGTAGGGAGGCCAATGGGGAGCGTGAGCGGCGGCAGCCAAGTGTGTGATGATAACGACATTGCAGTGCGGGAACTAGACGACAGAGAACATTGACAACACATACTAGAGGGGCTGCTTCCGCGATCCGGACAAATCTGGGGCCTCAAAAATGCCGTTTCCGGGTCAGGACAAATTTTGAAATTTTGGAAAACGGCTAGTTCCAATCCGGACAAAATCGCCAAATTTCGACATTTTGGGAACGGCCTTTGGTAGGACCCCGGATAACCCCTAGCGAGGCTTGATCCCGAAACAGACATTTTTGGCAGATTTTGACGAAACAGCTAGGTGAATTTTCAGACATTTTGGGGGATAAACACGAAAATAGCTAGGTCAGATGTCCAGATATCTGGAGCGAGTAGTAGGTACCTAGATTCCCAACAGACATATATCATATATAGACATATGAACCAGTAGTGGTCAATTGTACACTACAGTTGCGGACAAACAAACACGACAATTTTGATATCTCATGATTGGGATATTTCTGGGACAAACTGACTTCAGATTTGGATTCAGCTCATCAAAATACATCAAAAAACCTATCTCCGAAGTTCTTCCCATGACATTCTAGGGTGGCCAAATTTTTTGAGCAAAATTTTGCAACATTTTGCACCCCTTTTGAGGGATTTGAGCAGCAAAAATAGTTCATTCCCTAACTTGATCAATGTGCAATTGATGGAACTCTTTCAATAACTCTATTTGGCAGCTTTTTGAGTTGTGCGATCCTTGTGTGAGATCAACTTGAAGCTAGGTTTGAAGTTTGACTGTGTGTCACACAGGATTACTTTAATACTTAGTACATGCAAAGGTTTTGAACTGTCCTATGCTCAAAATAATGGAATGTAAATCATTGCAGTGCTTATTATGTAGCAGGTAATATTCGTTAGCCATGCCTGGTACTTTTAGGTTTCTATCTTATTTGACACAATCATTGCATGAATGACACAGCATTTGGCATTCTGAAAAATTGGTGATTAATTAGTAAAGCAAAAATGCAGAAGAACAATAAAAAAATCATAGCAGTACATATTTGTGGCACCGATGAGAAATCAGAGAATGATCATTAAACAGCAGGATGCGAGAATGTGGTAGTGTTCAGGTGGTTCAGTCACATTTCTTTTCATAGTTATTTCCGACTCAGCGTATGTGATATTTGGTCGTCGCCTCAGTCATTTGGTTATGCACAAACACAAAGTGTATTTATTATTAGTTTGGCTGTCACTTCGAATGTAGTTCAACTACTGTTAATGTCACATGATTATTGTAAAGCATGTGACAATTATGATAGATTATTTTCCTCCTTTATAATGCCTTGTCAAAAGGAGCTTAGGAAGATGGAACAAAGTTGATTCCATAGGTTACTGGTAAAAATTTCCTTTTTTGGTGAAGTTTATTCTTTTTATTATAGGCGATTAATTTGATGTAACCTCGAATTTATCACAGGATTGGATGCAGCTAACCAAAAGGAGTCGATTGCACTATTTTTCATGATTTTACCAATTTTTTTCAGGGGGTGGCCAAATTTTTGAGGTACCTAACCCAAATTTTTCGAAATAGGGAAATCGGCTCGTAGAATTATCCTCGTTAGGCTCTATTCTACACATTTTGAAGATTTTTGAGGGCTCCAGATGTTTGTGCTGGCTTCCAAAATTGGGTCACCACAAATTGTCGTATTTGTTTGTCCGCAACTGTAGTTTCAAGTTTCTTACGAGTCTTGGAGTTCAGTTCTGGGACATTGCATTTTGTTTGAATCCGACCTCTATTATTTTTTAAAATCTCACATTACGCAAGACTCACTGTCGTGGTTCATCACACCTTCCACTTCTTCGGAACGAGGACGTGTTTAAGACGGCTATGCAACTTTTCCGCAAACGAGGAAAAAGCAGCGGGGAGGACCGCTGATGCTATACAAATCTTTCTGTACATAGATCCGCCTATTAGAGCATTGTGACTAGCCACGAGAACTGTCTGGGACTCTGGGTGCTCCCAGCAGTCCTCCGACGCTTTTTTGGGTGTTTAGACGGCTAGATCCTCAATTCCACAAAATTCACCCTCTGAGAAGCTAGATCCCGCGTCCAGACAAATTGAAATCTTGACACATCGGCTAGGTGATTTCCAGACAAAATGGCCAAATGCAGTTTCCCAGCACAGTTGTCGAGTATCTGCACCAATCCGGTTCCTTTTTTCTAGCTATTATATTGGTACGTTGAGTACAGATGATCCGGGAAGTGTCGAAATGGCGTCATCCTCCAGGAACCCCACTGGAAAGAACCAACACAACGAGTGCCGTCCGTCCAGATTATCTTGTACGGCCTTCGGGGGTATAATCCGGGGTCCTCTGGGACATCACTATTTTTGGGTGTCCACTGAGCATTCCCTAGATATATTTACTGTAAGCTATTTGTAGGTAGTATGTAGCAAGTAGTGTCAGACCACTACTTCAGACCACTACTTCTACTTAAACCGTGTAACGATCTATATACCGTTTAACTGCCGTATACGTGGCTTTTGTGACAAGAGGGTATACATAAACATAAACATATATGGTACAAACCGTGTGAAATGGTTATATAGGTTGTAGCCTTAATGTTGATACGTAGTCAGGCGAAACGACAATTGTCTCGGGAATGCGGTATAGAGGCGGTGAGTCCGGGACACGAGCGCTGGAGAGCAGTGTTGATCCGTGATGCGTGGCATGTGACTATGCATCCGTCACAAATGGACACGGCGTCGTACCTGTACCTGCCAATTCTCATCGGCCCGAAGCACTCCGACGCGGCGCGGACTGATCGCGGGCGGGACAGGCTTCCCGCCTTCCATTGCGACAGGTTCAATATCGAGAAGATGCAAACATAGCACTGCTACACACTTCAGGGTGAACTCAGCGAAAAAGCGCCCCTTGCACTGTCAAGGTGTAAGTTAGGAGTATATTGTAGAAAGATTCAAGCAATACCATATGTCTGCCTCCACCCCAGTTCATACGTGCAGAATTGTGGAGACGCTTTTCCATATCAGCACGGGCAAATCGGTCGAATTTATATGCATAAGGGTCGGAGAATTGATTTTCGTCGTGATTCTGGGCTCCCAAATATGCGAGTACAAATTCTCCTTTTCGAATGAGGTACGTCTTGTCTGCGCCTCGGATCTCTACATCTGCCATTGCCTCTCGAACCCCGCTCATTGTGGTAATATGGCGCAGAGTCTCTGTGACCGCTGAGTCGAGGAGAGGCAGATGTGTTGCTTCCAGTGCATGCGGCGAACGGAGAACTATATGAAGTCCTCCCTCCGTTGCAGCAATGAGGTCGTCCACCTCTTCTCGGACACTTTTCAGTGCGTTCTCGTGAGTAATAAGATGGGCCACGACCCAGAATGCGGAGCGTATGCTCATGGAGTGTATACTCCACATGAAAGTGAGCAAGGCCGCTTCCATGTTGTCATCAGAGAGACTGCAACACTTGAGGATACGAATAGATCCTGAAGCGAGCTCTGAAGCTCCTTCGACATAACCATCTCCCTCTGAACGCCATCCATTTCTAATATAATCTTTAACCTGGATGAGTAGACGGCGACGGGCACACTTGACAGCTCCACCAAAGCAGGGCACTGGGAGCAAAAGCATGTGTATGTTCTGATCGAGAAAAGCAAAATCGTGCTGAGAGTCGGTGGGAAATAGAGGACCGAACATGGCTAGTGAAGAAGCTTTATACATACCCTGGCTGACGAGGTCTACCAGTGGTAGTGTGGTCTCTGTGGTCAAGGTTGAAAAGGGCTCCATGAATCGGAGAAAATGTTGAGCAAAATCAGAGGTATACATTTCCAAGTTGTTCTTCGAAAGACAGTCCGATATCATTGGAAACAGCATCCCGACCGTTATTTCGTGGAGATACTCAGGACTAATATTGATATCTCCGACGGCACGAAAGAGCAGCAAGTTCTGTTGTCCGGTGTGAAACACCTTGGTCTGGTCACGGAAGAAGCTTGTGATAGTGTCTGAGGATGACACAACATTGATACGCAGGCCACCGACTAAGATCTTGTAGACTGGGCCATAACGAAGCCTAATATAGCACAAGGACATCAGATCGTCAAGAATATCAGGAGGTCCGATAAACCTACCGACAGTCATTCAAAAGGTTATTGGGGTTCTGCATATATTGAATAGCATGGCCAATCCACGGCACAACGATGCGAACAGCGGGAGGATGATCAACCATAGACGAAGCAGACAGATTGCGACGAGCACGTAACCAAATGAAAAAGAGGGTGAAAATGGCTACAGCGCCCATAATGCTAAGATTTGGAGGATTTTCGGACATCTTGACGGAAAAAGTTTTCGACAGTGGATGACATCCCGCAGCGTCTTGAAATACAGAGAGTTCAACTGTCTTCCAAAGCTAGATGCCGTGATGCCGATATTCAGGAACGATGTTTAGCGAGAATTAATGTTTCACTCACGCTCACTCTCAACGTTTTTTTCTTCCGTGTTCTGCTTTGCTCAGGACCCCGGATTATACCAAAGGCCGTTCCCAAAATGTCGAAATTTGGCGAATTTTGTCGGGACGACTTTTGGCGAATTTGTCCGGATTAGAGCTAGCCGTTTTCCAAAATTTCAAAATTTGTCCGGACCGAGAAACGGCATTTTCGAGGCCCTAGATTTGTCCAGATCGCGGAAACAGCCCCTCTAGAGTAGTGTTGTTGGCTGAACTCGGTCATTCAGCCATCCAGGTTATAGTGTAGGACTGTAATTACAGGTGTGCGTGATATATAACGAATCTACGTGATGTTCGGACTATGGAAAGGGGGTGGCGGGACGGGAATCTCGGACCAGACGTAGGGGGGTGGGTCTCGCCGGAGGCCGAAATTTTTTTTGGACTTACGTATTACTCGACGCCGCCGTGAAGCCACAATAGGCAAAGTACCTACTTGAATAATCCTCAGAAGCTAATATCCTACGAAGTCTCCATTAGATACCATAGATACCTGACAGCTGAGAATGAAACTTTTTGGTTTGGTTGAGTTCGCGTCGGTCGTGCAAGATGGCGAAGAAAGCGAGGTAAAGTTTGAATAATTGTTCTAAACTTTGAGCCTAACAGCAACGAAAATGCAGGAGCACTGACTCGGGTGTCATATATACTGATTCCAGTACACTAAAATGTCTAGACTGCGAGCAAGATGTTCAGGTCGGGTTCTTCTCACTGCTCACTTGCATGAGGATCATCGCGCGTGCATGAACTACAATTTCGCACCGAGAAATTGGACATGCCCGAGTTGTAAGGCAAGCACCACGACTAAACGTCGCCGCATGTGATCTACCTTATATGTTGTTTTGTGTACCTATAAACTTCTACATCCTGACTTTCCTCAACGCAGTCTCGAAGAGAACATAACACATGACTGAAACATACCGCATTAGGAAGGAGGGGGGGTCTACCAGTTGCCGAAAAAAAAAATCCGAGGGCATATGAAAAATTTCCATCCCGCCACCCCCTTGGATTATGGTGAGGTTCCCGACAGCCCCTTGCTGGTTGGGTGCATTCCCGCTCGCCGTATTGTTGCAGGACCCCGGATAACCCCTACCGAGGCTAGATCCCAAAAGTACTGAATTTCGGGGTTTTTGTCTGGACAGGATTTTGCGAGTTTTGTCTGGATTTCCACCTAGCCGACGTACAAAATCTTTTTTTGTTTGGACATTGGATCTAGCATTTTTCAGGGCCAAATTTGTCACCAGCCACTGGCACTATCTTGCAAAATTGTCTTCTACTAGAATACAAGGTCAATGCAAGTTACCTTCAACCAGGTGAAGTGCACAATGACAAAGAAACATGAGGTTTTTTGAGAGACAAAGGTGCATTGTCACCAATGGCAGGGTATGTAGTCAGTGGTAGAATAGAAGTTGAGGCAATAATTGTATATCTTCTTGAGTCCAGCTACACGGATGGCTTAGCATTGGCAGAGGACCCCCCCAGCTCTTGAGGGTATCTACCTTGTAAAATATTCTCAGTATTTTAGATATTTTATTTGAGGCTCTATCAAAGTTTATTTAAAATTGATTGGCTGAGCCATTAGCGAACTAGGCATGACAGTGCACACATTGTGATGTCTGAGACATCCATGCCAACCATGAGTTGCCTTAGTTTGCTATAACAGCAAACCCATCACACAGCTGGTGTCCAGGATGCCCGATGCAGTACTATGGAAAGCTTGACCCAGAGGAATATGCAGTATCATGAGTTCCATGCCTATGGGCATCCCAGATGGTCATGTATAGATTTCTATATATGTGTGTGAGGCTGTTCATAATTGTTAATTCATTCATCTTGCTGAGTACTCCTAGTACACTGCATCTACAAATTACTCTTCCTCTTCTTCCTCTTCTTGTGGCAATGGATGAACCCCCATCTGTATCGGTTCTCTCTTCCACGTGGTTAAATTAACTGCTATCTGTAGACAAGATTGAAGGTTGGATCCGAGTGGGTACATGATCCAGTTATTGCCCAATATTTTACTTGTTGCCCACATTCTGTCACTACCACCATGTGGCAGCCACTTCAGTTTGTTGAACTGGCCCCAAAGCTGTGAACGAATGATTTGAGCATCATGCATTGATAGTTGTGACATGAGCTTGAACCATTTATTGTAGTAAGTGGTATATGGAAAGTTTTGTAGTTTACCCCTCTCTCTTGGAGGGGTGCCTTTGGGAGGGAAATACCGATCAAACAATGTGGTGCTCCAGAACTCTTCCATAACAAAACGGATTTGTATTTTTTTGAAAATGGATAAAAAGTTGGTCATCATGAAAGTTGCCCAAGTAACATTATTGCAGGCTTCTTTGGTCATGATGATGTGAGATGGATCCTTGGCCCAAGATACATTGGGTGAAACAGCAAAGATATTGTATGGGACCTACTTCCAAATTTTCGAGATGGCATCATCTGGATTATTGCCTATTCGTGGTTCATTGTCTCCACCATCCAACAATTCTGGTCTCTGTACATCGGAACCCGTCTCTTTGACCACTGTTCGAATTTGCATGCCATGATTAACAAGATTCAAATCAATATCATCCTGTTCATCATGACCATTGTGGATAAAGTCTACCGCTGTAGTCTTTTGGCACTTATTTGGAATTCAAGAGTGGTTGACCACTGTTCCCTTTGGTGCTGTTAGGGCGACACCCACTAATCTGCTAGCTGGACCATGCGGGCTCTCCTACAAGAAGGTGGCGGCACATGTGCACGTGATGGGGGGTTTGATGGTTTTGATGCAAGGGGTTAAAAATAGAACAGTTGGCTGAAATAGGCTTTTCGCACCACTATTGTGGATGGAATACATAAGAGAACTCAACTGAGGTCTCCTAGTATTTATTTTAGGATTATATACTATGTTACATATACTGTAGTATGTTATTACAGATGCATGCGCACATGCACGTACATGTGCGTACATATTGATGCGTGTAAATAGAAAGTTCCCACACTGACAAATAATGTGTATATAGGCATTTTGTAGTGTATTTTGGTGAAATAAAATCAAATAAAATGAAATAAAATAGAATAAAAATAGTATTATGTTATAGGCATGTTAGGAGACTGTTTCATAACATTACCCCCCTTTTATGCCTCGACTTCCAGGTGAGAAAATATTGCATCTGTCCCCTCTGTGAAATTCTGGTAAGGCCAGAAATTCATTCCCTTATACACCATTCTAGCAATGCGACATGGAGCATTTGGATTACATTTAAAGAATTGGGCAATTGCATTATGTGCTTGCTTACAATTCTCCTCAGGTTCCCATAAATTATTTTCATTGGTGTAGTTCTTCCACTTGATTAAGAACTCCAATTTATTTTATCAGAGACATGAGTCCAAAATTTTTTCCACAATATATTCTGGAGCACCTTCTACCATTATTGGAGGCTGTGGAGTAGTTTGTTGACCAGGAATAGTGGGTGGGCGGTAAGGGCATAAACGGGAAATGTTGATTTCACGATCAATCTTGAATGACTGAGGTAATTTTAACACTACTGCATTGAGTAAAATTATTTTAGAAATTGGATATGGGCCAACTTGCTTCTCTGTAAGCTTTCTTGAAGGTCATGGGATATTTAGATCCTTGGTAGTTAGCAATACCAAGTCACCAACTTTATACTCTGGAGCAACAGCTCGAGTATGATCCGCGTGTCACATCATATCATCATGTGCTTTCATCAATGCTGCCTCTGCCTCCTCCTTGTTAGGAAACAGTCTCCTAACATGCCTATTACCTAATACTATTTTTATTTTATTTTATTTTATTTTATTTCATTTTATTTCACCAAAATACACTACAAAATGCCTATATACACATTATTTGTTAGTGTGGGAATTCTTTATTTACACACATCTAGGTAGACAAGCTCCAGTTAGATGTTTTAATTGTGGGCAATTAGGGCATATGGCTCGAAATTGTAGGCAGAAAAGAAACATTAGGAAAGCAACAATCGAGGAGGTGAAGTTGGAGGAAGATAAGCAGAAGAATTTTGTGGAAGAGTCCCAGTGAAGGTTTCCCCATTGGTGACCCAGAATCAATATAATGTATGAGTGTCCAAAAAAACTGAGAGTGAACCCAAAAGAGAAATTGAGCAGTATGACCATCATCATTTATCTGACAAAGAAAAATGCCCAGCCTTATTTCCCAAGACCCCTAAATTCTTTATTCACTCAGTGTGGATAGAACCCAAAATCAGCTTGACAGTAGGATTGAAAACAGTAGACATGCATGCAGCAATTAATGTGGAGGCATTGCTTGACAGTGGTGCTACCAGACTATTTATTAATCAATCCCTAATTACTGGAAACAGTATTCACATGCGTAAACTGCCACAACCTATAATGGTATACAATATTGACGGTACGATCAATTGTGGAGGAACTATTAAGGAGGAAGTGATGATGATATTTGAAGTATCAGGATCATCAGGAATGAGCCATATTTGAGGTATGCAACCTTGGGAAAACCAATCTAATAATTGGATGTCCGTGGTTATGAAAACATAATCTGGAAATTGATTGGAAAACTGGGAAGGTACACATGACTCATTGTCCTAAAGAATGTAATGTGTATGGGAGAAAAGTTAAAAAGGAGAAGAAGAAAAAGAAAGAGAAAGAATGTCCGAGAAAGTATTCTGTTGCGATGGAGGAAGTGGAAGATGAGGATATGCCAAATGGGGAAGTTCCAATTATGACTAGTAAGGAAGAACAGAAGCAGACCTTTAGGGAAATTTGTGGAGGACAGTCATGGGATAAAAATGTGGAGAACGTGGAGAAGCTAGTGGAGGAGTGGGTGCCAAAAGCCTACCATAAATATTTGTCAGTTTTTCAGAAGAAGGAATCAGAGTGGATGCCAGTGCGAAAGCCATGGGATCTGTTAGGGCGACACCCACTAATCTGCTAGCTGGACCATGCAAGTTCTCCTACAAGAAGGCGGCGGGGGGCGTGCGCATGATGGGGGGGTTTGATGGATTTGATGTGAGGGTTAAAAATAGAACAGTTGGCTGAATTAGGCCTTTTGCACCACTAATGTGGATGGAATACCTAAGAAAACTCAACTGAGGTCTCCTAGTATTTATTTTAGAGTTATATACCATGTTACACATATTGTAGTATGTTATTATGGATGCATGCACACATGTGCCCACATGTGCATACATGCACGTACATATTGATGTGTATACATAGAGAATTCCCATGCTGACAAATAATGCATATATAGGCATTTTGTAGCATATTTTGGTGAAATAAAATAAAATAATATAAAATAAAAATAGTATTATGTAATAGGCATGTTAGGAGACTGTTTCCTAACATTACCCCCCTTTTAGGCCTTGACTTCCAAGCGAGAAAATATTGTATCTGTCTCGTCTGTGAAATCCATATGGCTAATTCCATTACATTACACATTTCAAAAATTAGCTGAAAAAAAATTTCGGCTATTTTTAGGCTGGATCAAAATTGTAATAATGGTTCCCATGATAATTTCAGCCAAGTTTTGGGCCCGATCACAAATGCAATATAACTGTTTCCATCAGAACAAATATTTTCCTGATGACAAATATAAGAAGGGATTCCTATCAATAATAAAAGGAGGATGGTCAGGTGACTAGGCCGTGGGAAGTGAAGAGGCCGTGGGAGGTGAAGAGGCCGTGGGAGGTGAAGAGGCCATGGGAGTTGCTCTGAGTGGATGGGAAAGTGATGACCTACTTTGAGAGTTGTGAGACATGATGACAAATATAACTCAATGGTGGGAACCTTTTTCTCAGCTAATTTTCGCCACCTCTATCTTTTTTTTTTTTTGGGTCTGGGCACTTTTTCTATATAGAGTGTAAAATTTGAGTTTAATGACAAAGTGAAGTTGGAGATTTTTTACAACATTCAAAAGAGAGGAGAGGGAGGAGAGCAGGGGTGAGAGGGTGAGGGGGTGAAGTAGTGAGGGAGAGAGGGGGGGAGGGGGTGAAGGGGGGAATGGGAGGTGGGAGTGGGTGAGGGGGTGATGGGGGAGGGGGGGGAGTGAGTAGGGGAGGGGGGAGAGAGGAGGAGGAGGATGGATGGAGAGGGGGGGAGAGGGGGGAGAGGGAGGGGAGTAGGGGAGAGGGGAGAGGGGGTGAAGGGAGGAGGGGGGTGAAGGGGTGAGGGGGAAGGAGGGGGGAGGAGATGAGGAGGGGGAGAGTGAGTGAGGGGGGGAGGGAGTGAGTGAGGGGGTGATGGGGGTGAAGTATTGAGGGGATGAGGATATGAGAGTGGGAGAACATGAGAGGGGGGGGTGAGAGGGGGAGTGAGGAAGAAGGGGGAGAGAGAGGAGAGAGGGGAGAGGGAGGAGGGGGAGGGTGCATGAGGAGGTGAGGGGGGAGGGGAGGGGGGGAGAGGGGAGAAGGAGGGTGGATGGAGAGGGAGAGAGGGAAGGGGGAGGTAGGGATGGGAAGGGGATGGGGGTGAAGTAGGTGGAGAAGGGGATGGGGGTGAAGTAGGTGGAGAAGGGGATGGGTATGGGGTAGGTGGAGAAGGGGATAAGGGAGAGGGAGAGGGAGAGGGAGAGGGAGAGGGAGAGGGAGAGGTGGATGGGGATGGGGGAGATGGAGATGGGGGATGGGGGAGATGGGGATGGGGGATGGGGGAGAAGGGGATGGGGATGGGGGAGATGGGTATGGGGGATGGGAATGGGGAGGTGGGGATGGGAAGGGGATGGGGGTGAGGTAAGTGGAGAAGGGGATGAGAATGGGAGAGGTTGGGATAGCGGAGATGGGGATGGGGAAGGGGGAGAAGAGGATGGAAATGGGGGAGATGGAAATGGGGGAGATGGGTATAGGGGAGATGGGTATGGGGGATGGGAATGGGGAGGTGGGGATGGGAAGGGAATGGGGGTGAGGTAAGTGGAGAAGGGGATGGGAATGGGAGAGGTTGGGATAGCAGAGATGGGGATGGGGAAGGGGGAGAAGAGGATGGAAATGGTGGAGATGGTTATGGGGGAGATGGGTATAGGGGAGATGGGTATGGGGGATGGGAATGGAGAGGTGGGGATGGGAAGGGGATGGGGGTGAGGTAAGTGGAGAAGGGGATGGGGATGGGGTAGGTGGAGAAGGGGATGGGGATGGGAGAGGTGGGGATAGGGGAGATAGGGATGGGGAAGAGGGAGAAGAGGAAGGTGATGGGGGAGATGGGGATGGGGAAGGTGATGGGGGAGAAGAGGAAGGAGATGGAGGAAATGGGGATGGGAGAGATGTGGAAGGGGATAAACACTACAATCCACCCACGTTGACTTGGGGCCAATGGTCCCAAGTCAACTGAAGAGTTGTATACTATCTAAAAGTCAACTAAAGAGTTGTGTAACCATGACACCCCAAGTCCAAAGGCAACTAAGGAGTTGAGTAACTGTAGTGGAATTAAGCATTGTATTATGTATATGCAAGCTGGCCCATGAAAATAAACCACCACTTACACATTCACAGACCGAGTCAAAAAATGCAATGAAGTGAACAATGTGCACTGAAGTCAAAAAATGCAATGAGATGTTGATAAAATTAATGAACACAGTGACCAACATAAGCCATACTTCACTCATGAGTGGTTCTGTGTAGCAATATCATGAGTAAGGTCTGTGCACAACATCAAGGCTATATGGCCAAGTGACAGTGGAAGTGCAAAAACCAAAAATATTGTATATAATGAAGTACTATTAGAGTAACATAGAAATGAAGTCCATACTTATTAAACATGTTAACACATGACAGTGGAAGTGCAAATACCAAAATAATGAAGTACTATCAGACTAACATAGAAATGAAGTCATGATAGTGGAAGTGCAAAAACCAAAAATATTGAATATATTACTTATTAAACATGTTAACACGTGCCGGAGGCACATTCCCAACCTTGTCCATAATAAAGCGAGCATGGTCACGTGAAGGGGTCGTGGGAATGATGACAAACTCCGAAGGGGTGGGAATGGCATCACGCCGTGAGACTCTGCAGAGGTGTGGGAATGGGAGAATGGTGAGAAAGTATGACAAATATCAAAATCTGTCATTGTGGGAATCTAATCCAATTTTCGGCTAACCTGGGTGTTTCCATCATTTCAAAAATTAGCCGAAAAAAAATTTCGGCTATTTTTAACTGTTTCCATGATAAGTTTTGGGCCCGATCACAAATTCAATATAACCCGATCACAAATTCAATATAACTGTTCCCATCAGAACAAATATTTTCCTGATGACAAATATAATTAAGTGTTCCTATGATGACAAATCTAATAACTTAGTGTAGGAACCACCAAATTTTCGGCTACTTTGTGGCCTGATGACAAATAAGGTTACCATGATGACAAACCTAATAACTGAGTGTAGTAACCAAATTTTCGGCTGATGTTTGACCTGCTGACAAATATAATAAGGTGTTCCTATCATGACAAATCTAATAACTGAGTGTAGGATCAATTTTTTCAGCTAATTTTCGGCTTGCTGGGTGTAGGAACCCAATTTTCAGCTGATTTTTGGCCACTTCTAGCTTTTCTGCTCTCTTTCTGGCTCTGGGCTCTTTTCCAGTGGGGTTGTTTTTGCATTCTTGGGGTATCTGTAGACCAAGGTGAAGCTCTGTGAAGTCCTACCTCCCTGGCTTCTCTTTTTTCAACAAAAAGAGTGTCTGCCAGTTGTTTTTTGGACCTCTCTCAGGGCACAGTGTGCAGGGAGATTGGGCTGGCGGGTTTGCAGTTGCCTCCCCTTCCATTTTTGGAAGTCACTCCACTATCAACTGCCACTGTTTGCACCGATTTCACAGCCTCCTACAAGAATCTCAGTTCCTCTGCTGCTGTAAGAGAGCTCTCCGATTCCCATGGACCTGACTCCGCCCAATACTCCTCGACGTGTTCAGATGGCCGCACAGCAAACTGAACGGGACCAACGGACCTTGGATAGCCCTACGCGCCACCGGACTCCACACCACGCTCGCACAATGAACATCGCCCAGCCTTTGCTGCCTGTGCCACCTCCCCATGGTGGTTTGCTGAATGGGAATGACTCCGATCCTTTTCTTGCCCCTCCACCTCCACCTCCTCAATACAACCATCTTCCTCCTCATTTGGCACAACAGCTGGCAGCACTTCCTCCCCTTCCACAGGTGGTGAGAGGCAGAGGCAGAGGAAGAGGAAGAGGGAGGGAAAGAGGCTCAATTCATGCAGCTCCACCTCTGCCTGTCGTTGCTCCTTTACACAATGCAGCTTTTCCATATTATTTTAATGCCCCTCCTGCCCCTCCTGTTTTTGACCCTCCTGTTTCAGCACCTCCTATTCTTGCACCTCCCATTCCTGTTGCTCCTGCACCTGCTATTCCTGTTGCACCTGCACCTCCCATTCCTGCTACTCATGCAATCGCCCAGGCTGGGCTGCGTGTTCCACCTTTGGGTCCTCCTCCTGTTTTTGACCCTCCAGCTCCTGTTCCTTTGGTTCCTGCACCTCCTATTCCTGTTGCTCCTCCAATGGCCTGGCCTGGACATCAAGTTCCACCAGTTATTCCTCCTGTAGCTGTATGTTGGATTACATATTCTTCTATGTGACACAGGTTAATTAACAACATAATACTGATGCAGCCTTTTCTGCCTCCTGTTTTTGACCCTCCGGCTCCTGTTCCTCCTGTTCCTGCACCTCCTGTTCCTGAGCAAGTTCCACTTTTTTTTCCTGCTGTACGTTGGAGTTTTCCTTCAGGTGAATAGATGTACGAACTAACAACATATCATTACAGCTTCCTCCTCCTCCTATTTTTGACCCTCCTGTTCCTGTTCCTCCTGTGCCTGCACCTCCCATTCCTGTGGCCAATATACCTCTACCAATGGTTCCTCTGCCAATGGTTCCTGCAATGGCGTGGGCTGCGCTTGCTGTGCAGCATGCAGCACTTCTACCTCTGGCTGCTGTATGTTGAATTATATTCGACATGATGTGCAATGGTCTGACTGAATAATGATGTAGCCACCTCTACCTCCCCCTCTACCTCTCCCACCTCTGGCTGTTCCTGCTGTTCCTGCTGTTCCTGCTCCTGCTGTTCCTGTTGCCAACGTACCTCCACATGTAAGCAGGCTGTTATTGTTTTGATGAATGTGGTGACTGACTTGATCATCCAAGATTGATCCCGCCCCTCTTCCACATGTTCTGCTGCCTCCTGCACGCCGCCCATTTAGCCCACTTTGGCCTATTCATGATCTCGGAAGAATGGATGTTCAGTGTCCCAATTGCCATGCTTTGCACTGGATGGCTGAACGTCTTACCACATCCTCCAATATAAATCCCAGATTCAGCATGTGCTGTCTGAGTGGAAAGATCGCTTTGCCACCTCTTCACCCAGTCCCACCTGAGCTTATACAATTGCTCACTGCTCAGGATGACATTGGAAAATCATTTCGTGATCACATCCGCACTTACAATAATGCACTCGCCATGACTTCTATCGGTCGCAAGATTGACAAGTCGGTCAGTGAGGGCGAAGAGGCTGTGAATGATGGTGTCGGTCCCTATGTCTACAAACTCCATGGCGAGCTGTCCCACAAGATCGGATCTCTGCTTCCACCAGAGCGTGAACCTCCTGTTTATGCTCAGCTATATATTTACGATCCAGCTGACGCTGTCAACTTTCACATGGCCAATGCCTGGAACACTCACCTCTATCACCACACTTTGCTCACTCTTCAGGACATGCTCCACCATCACCATCCAGCAGTTCAGATGTACAAGCAGGCTCATGAGCTCACCAGGAACTTGCCTCCACACCAGCAGTGCAAGATAGCTTTGCATTTTGATCAATCCTGTGACCGTCGCTGCTACAATCTGCCCGATGCTACCAACAATGAGATTGCTGTCATTCTTCCAGGTGATGGCGATCAGCCAGAGAGCACATGTGACATCGTTCTCTACTGCAGGCATGGCCCTCCCCTTCAGCGCATCAGTGACATCCATCCCCTCTATCCGGCCCTTCACTACGTTTTGCTGTTTCCTACTGGCTAGCTCCATTGGCACCCTCAAATCGAGTATGCAGCTGTTGATGCCAACAACCGAGGTGGTGCCAGAGTTCACAAACATGTCTCCAAATCTGAATTCTACTGCTATTGCCTCCACCTTTGACTGCCTGCTGTCGAGCCCCAGCATATCTTTCTGATCAGAAAGCTCTTTCAGGAGTTTGTGTGTGATGGATGGGCCACTGCTGAGCAGGATCGATTGCACTGGACTTTGATGAATCAGGACACCATTCGAGGCGAAGTCTATGTTGGCCTGGCAGATGCTGTGGCTGCAAACATCGATGTGGACACAGAGTCTCTGGGTCAAAGAATCATTCTTCCTTCATCCTTTGCAGGAAGCACACATCACATGCAGCAGCTTCTTTAGGATGCATATGCCATCAATCGTCACTGCAATGGAGGCGATCTCTTTCTCACCATCACTGCCAACCCTGCCTGGCCAGAAATATGGGATGCTCTTCATCCAGGGCAGACTGCAGCAAATCGCCCAGATTTGGTTGTTCATGCATTCTATGCAAAGCAGAAGGAGATGATCAAGGATATTGAGGCTGGCATATTTAGAAAGGCTGTGGCTTATCTATTCACCATCGAGTTGTAGAAGCATGGCCTTCCTCACATGCACTGCGTCATCTTTCCGATGAGCAATCCAAGCTTTGCACCCCCGAGCAGATAGACAGCCTTCTGTCTTCAGAGTTTCCTAATGATGATCCTGAGCTCCTCGACCTCATCAAGAAGTTCATGGTCCATAAACCCTGTGGTGCAGAGAACCCTGCAGCTCCTTGCATGGTGAATGGACAGTGCTCCAAAGGTTTCTCCAAGCCATTCAGGGATCAGACGACCATCTCTGAGGATGCCTATGCCTCTACCAAGTGTCAGGACACTGGACAGACATATCACATTCAGGGAAAGCAGGTCAACAATCATTGGGTGGTCACTTACTCTGCCTATCTCATCTGGAAGTACTGTTGCCACATCAATATCAAGTCCATCAGCTCTATCAAGGCCATCAAGTACATCTACAAACATGTCTACAAAGGCCATGATCGCATCACCATGGAGTTTGGAACTTGCAATGATGAAGTCAGGCAGGCAGTACCTCGATGCTTGCTACATATCTGCATGCAAAAGCATCTGGTGCCTCTTCCACTTCACCATGCATGGTGCTTCTCCCAACATCGTCCGTCTTCAGGTCCACCTTCCTGGCCAGCAGTATGTCACTTGGAATCAGAACAATCCACAGTCTATCCAGGAAATCGTCCAGCATGCTGCACAGCGTGACACCACCCTCACTTCCTTCTTCAAGGCCAATCAGGAGTATCCAGAGCTTGCACAGGTCATTCTTTACCAGGACTTTCCTTCCAAATTTGTGTGGGATCAAAGGGCTCACAAGTGGAAGCCCAGGCAGAAAGGATTCACCATTGGAAGGATGTTCTATGCTCCACCCAGTGCCAGTGAACACTTTTACCTCAGGCTGCTTCTCACTGCTGTGAAAGGAGCTACATCATATGAAGACCTTCGCACTTTTCAGGGCATCATCGCTCCCTCATTCAGGGAGGCCTGCCTCACCCATGGCCTTTTGGAGGATGACCAAGAGTGGCAGCAGTGTCTGGAGGAAGCAAAGTCCATGGCAACCGGTCATCAGCTTCGCAATCTTTTTGTCACCATCCTTCGTGACTGTGCTCCCTCTGATCCTGTCCACCTCTGGAATACATATTGGCCTCACATTTGCGATGACTTGAGATATCAGCTCCAGCACACCAACATTTGTATTAACCCCACCGATGATGATGTCCATGATTATGGCCTTTATTTTATCAATCAGCTTCTCATGGTCTCTGGGAAATCTCTCAAGAAGGATTGGCCATACATGCCTCAGATCACTCAGAATTGGGATGCCAACATTCAGAACTGGTTGATCACAGAGCAGCACAGATACGATGTTGTGGAGCAGGCCAAGTTGGCTGCATACAATCTGGACACTTTCAATCACGATCAGAGGGCTGTCTTTGATAAGATCATGCATGCAGTCAACAACAAGACTGGCCAGACCTTTTTCCTCCATGGTCCAGGTGGCACTGGCAAAACCTATGTTTACAACACCCTCTGCCATCAGCTTCGCTCTCAAGGCAAGATCATCCTCTGTGCTGCATCATCTGGAATAGCTGCTTTTTTGCTCAAAGGCGGTCATACTTCCCATTCCTGCTTTCAGATCCCAATCATCATAAATGAGTCATCCACCTGCACCATTTCCAGAGGTTCAACACGGGCACAGCTCCTGCAGCAGACCGACTTGATCATTTGGGACGAGGCACTCATGCAGCATTGTCATCTCCATGAAGCTGTCAACCGCACTCTGAAAGACATTCTCCAATGTGACAAACCCTTTGGGGGTGTGCCTGTGGTCTTTGGGGGCGACTTTCATCAGATCCTGCCTGTCATTGAGAAGGGTTCTCGACCTCAAATCGTTGGTGCTTCTTTGCAATGCTCTGTTCTCTGGCAACACATCAAAATCCTTCATCTCAAAATCAACATGCATTTGAACACAGACGATCTTCAGGAGCGCAACTTTGCAAAGTGGCAGTTGGAGGTTGGAAATGGTGGTCATACAGATGAAGGTGGCACTATCAATCTTCCTGATCATCTCAAATGTCCTCAGAACACCATCGCTTCTCTCATCAACACCATCTATTCTGGCATCTATGATCAGGCTCAGCATTCAGATCAATACTTTTCAGAGCGGGTCATCCTGGCGAGCAAGAATGATGATGTCGATGATTTGAACCATCACATTCTTCACAATTTTCCTGGGCAGGAGCACATCTTTCACAGTGCTGACTCGATTGCAAATGATGAGAATGCTGAACTTCTATATTCCCAAGAATATCTTAACTCCATCAACTGCTCAGGTCTACCTTTGGCACATTTGGCACTCAAGGTTGGTGTCCCTGTCATGATACTTCGCAATCTCAATATTGCTGGAGGGGTCTGCAATAGAAGTCGGGGGATATTGACTCGGATCAGGAATAGGGTTTTGGAGATTCGGTTGATCACTGGAGATAATGCAGGAGAGACTGTTTTCATTCCACAGATGCGACTTCGGCCCATTGAAGGTCAACTCCCCTTCACACTCTCTCGACTGCAGTTTGCTGTTCGTCTTTGCTTTTCAATGTCGATCAACAAGTCACAAGGGCAGTCTGTGAAGCATGTGGGTTTGGATTTCAGGAGTCCTGTCTTTACACATGGGCAGTTCTATGTGGCAATATCCAGGGTCAAGTCTGTCCACAATATCAAGGCAATATGGCCAAGCTCAGAGGACAGTGCAAAGACAAAAAATATTGTATATGATGAAGTGTTATTAGATTAAAATATATATTGTACATATGTAACTACTACTCATAGAAAATCAATGAACACAGTGAACAATGTGTGCCGGAGGCACATTTAAAAACCTTGTTCTGGTAAAGCCAGAAATTCATTTCCTCATACACCATTCTAGCAATGCGACGCAGAGCATTTGGATTACATTTAAAGAGTTGGGCAATTGCCTTGCACACTCATTTACAATTCTCTTCTGGCTCCCATGAATTATTTTCGTCAGTGTAGTTCTTCCACTTGATTAAGAACTCCAATTTATTTCTTCAAAGACGAGAGTCCAAAACCTCTTCCACAGTATATTCTGAAGCACCTTCTACCATTATTGGAGGCTGTGGAGTAGTTTGTTGACCAGGAATAGTGGGTGGGCAGTAAGGATGTAAATGGGAAATGTCAATCTCAGGATCAATCTTGAATGACTGAGGTAATTTTAACACTACCGCATTGGGTGAAATTATTTTAGAAATCAGATATGGGCCAACTTGCTTCTCTGTAAGCTTTCTTGAAGGTTGTGGAATATTCAGATCCTTGGTACTTAGCCATACCAAGTCACCAACTTTGTACTCTGGAGCAACAGCTCGAGTATGATCTGCGTGTCGCATCATATCATCACATGCTTTCATCAATGATGCCTCTGCTTCCTCCTGCACCTTTCACATTTTTGACACAAAGTCCTCCACTGATTGTACCTTGACTTCCCTTCATGGTTCTACTCCCTCTGGGATGATAACAAAGAAGGGTGACATACGAGTAGCCAAATGGAATTTATTATTGTGGGAAAATTCTGCAATTGTTAACCATTCAGGCCAGTCGGTTTGTCGGTGATTGACAAACATGTGTAGGTACTGCTCCAACTCCTGATTCATTCTCTCTGTCTGCCCATCGGTTTGTGGATGATATGCCATAGATAATTTGGTTTGAATTCCCAATATGTTATTTAACTCTCACATAAATGCAGAAGCAAATTGTGATCCACGATCAGAGATAACCATATCAGGTAATCCATGTAACTGCCATACCTGATTTAGATAGAGGTGTGCGAAGCCCAATGATGAGGTGTCTGCAGTAGTAGGAATGATATGGACTTCCTTTGTGAAGCAGTCACATACTACAAATATTGCATTGTATCCTTGAGCTTCAGGTAATCCTGTGATAAAGTCCACAGATATGTCTCACCATGGTGCTTTAGGTATAGGGTTCAGCATTAATTTCCCAGCAGGCTTTTCTGGAAATTTCTTTCCCCTCATGCATGTGTCACACCCATCCACATACCCCAACACATACTGTGAAATTCTGAGCCACCAATAATTTCTCATTACCAACTCCAACGTTTTCCACCTTCCTGGATGTCCAGCAACTGGCATGTTATGATGTAGCTGTACAATCTCCCTTGGTAAATCTTGATTCTTTGGTACATACACCTTTCCTCTGAACAACACTAACCCTTGTTCTTCAACCCATTCATCTCCTTTAATATTACCTTTCTTCTCTCCCCTCAAAGCTTTCACAGCTTCCACCACTTCATCATCTATCTCTGAACATTGCCTGATTTTAGACAACATTTCCATCTCTGAGCTATCCACCAATAAATGCCCTTGCTGCATAGCACAAATGTGAAAGTATTCAGGTTTGAGTAGAGTAATATTTTTATTGTCCTCCTCCACTCCCCTGTTATGATGTGTACATCTGGATAATGCATCTGCTTTCCTCATCAAGCTTCCCACTTTGTGGACCAAGTGAAAATTAAAGTGTGATAGGAATAATGCCCAATGTGCTTGTTGATGGTTAAGCTTTTGAGTGGACATGAAGTACTGCAGATTTTGATGGTCTGTCCAGATCTCGATCTGATGCATACATCCCTCCAAATAATGTCTCCATGCCTCCAATGCTCATATTATTCCCAACATCTCTTTATCATGCACATCATAATTTCTTTCCACATCATTCAACCCTCAAGACAAATATGCACAAGGATGCCATTTGTCATCTTCACATAGCATTGATAATACTGCTCCAGTAGCAAAGTCTGATGCATCTGATTCCACTTGTAAGGGGCACATGAAATCTACTGGGACTAATATTGGTTCTTCCACAAACTTCCTCTTCAACTCCTCAAATGCTGTCTGCTGTTGTTCTCCCCATCTCCACACTACTCCCTTTCATGTAAGGTTGTGTAATGGTGCAGCAATTTTGGAAAAATTATGAACAAAGTGACAATTAAAACTGGCGAGTCCCAAGAAAGCCTGAACTTTCTTGATATGGGTAGGCATGGGCCAATCAGCAATTGCCTGTACCTTGATAGGATCCATCTTGATTCCATCAGGACCAATCTTTAATCCCAAGAACTCAATCTCGCTTGCTCCAAATACACACTTCTCCAGTTTAACAAATAAGCCAATCTCCTCAACACCTCCTGCACTATCGCCTCATGATTTTCTTCATTCTCCGTGAATACAAAATATTGTCAATAAATATTATCACCACACCTTTGTCTATCACATCCTTGAAAATGTTGTTCATCATATTTTGGAAGGTTGGGGGACTATTGGTCATCCCAAAAAACATGACAAGCTGCTCGAAAGATCCTTGACACGTGGAAAATGCTGCTTTCCACTCATCTCCTTTCTTTATTCATACATTATTGTACCCCCAGCATAAATCCAATTTTGTCAAGACCTTGGCCTTTCTGACCTTGTCAATTATTTCTGAGATCAACGGCAAAGGGTACGCATTCTTCACTGTCCACTCATTCAAATACCTATAATCTGTACACATTCTCTTCCTCTGATCTTTTTTTGGTACAAAGAATACTGGTGATGTCTACAGTGATTTCGAAGGTCGTATGTATCTCTTGCACAACTGTTCATTCAGGAATGCATCCACTTCTTCTTGTTCCTTCAGAGATAACAGATAGACTTTTGACTTCTTCAGCACAAATCCCGGTTGCATCTCAATTGCATGATCCCATGGCTTTTGCACTGGCATCCGCTCTGATTCCTTCTTCTGAAAAACTGACAAATATTTATGGTAGGCTTTTGGCACCCACTCCTCCACTGGCTTCTCCACGTTCTCCACATTTTTATCCCATGACTGTCCTCCACGAATTTCCCTAAAGGTTAGCTTCTGTTCTTCCTTACTTGTCATGACTGGAACTTCCCTGTTTGGCATATCTTCATCCTCCACTTCCTCCATCGTAACAGAATACTTCCTCGGACATTCTTTCTCTTTCTTTTCCTTCTTTTTTACTTTTCTCCCATACACATTACATTCTTTAGAACAACATGTCATGTGTACCTTCCCAGTTTTCCAATCAATTTCCGGATTATGCTTTCATAACCACGGACATCCAATTATCAGATTGGTTTTCCCAAGGTCACACACCTCAAATATGGCTCATTCCTGATGATCCTGATACTTCAATATCATCATCACTTCCTCCTTAATAGTTCCTCCACAATTGATCATACCGTCAATATTGTACACCATTATAGGTTGTGGCAGTTTATGCATGCGAATACCATTTCTAGTAATTAGGGATTGATTAATAAATAATCTGGTAGCACCACTGTCAAGCAATGCCTTCACATTAATTGCTGCATGTGCATCCACTGTCTTCAATCCTACTGTCAAGCTGATTTTGGGTTCTATCCGCACTGAGCAAATAAAGAATTTAGGGGTCTTGGGAAATAAGGCTGGGCATTTTTTTTTGTCAGATAAATAGTAATGGTCATACTCTTCAATTTCTCCTTCGAGTTCACTCTCGGTTTCCTCGGATACTAATACATTATATTGATTCTGGGTCACCAATGGGGAAATCTTCACTGGGACTCTTCCACAAAATTCTTCTGCTTACTAACAGGTGCCAAGACTTGAGCTATGCCAGCATCATGCTCCAGAAGTGACATACTGTTGTGACCAAATATCCAGGCAAGGTATACTGGATCCAATCATTGGACAATGGGCATTGGTACACGATAAGCACTATGAAGATCATCTATAATAATGTCAGCTATAAAATATAGCCCATGATCATATCGTATGGGAGATGTTGGAAATTCTTCATCATCAGATTCTTCATCCAAGTCTAACCCTTCGATTATGTGTTGACAGCAGCTGTCTCGTAAATCATCAACTTGACGGCCCTCCTCTAGTCGATGAATCAGAGCATTCAGTGTCCACACACTGACTGCACCAAGGATGAGAGTTGAGCACAATGCACATGCCTTAGTTGTAGCCTTGCAGAAGTTGTGAAAGATATAATGGAGTGCTGACAATTGCAAGAATTTGAACTGCCTGTATGAAAAATAATGAATGTCAAGGGAATAAGGAATATGGTTTATTTACTAACCACCAGCGTGGAGCTGGGATAGCAACCAATGTATTTGAAATCAAATTAGGTGGAAGACCTCTGAGGATAGTTGGACTTTCTCAAAGTTTGACCCTGACCTCAAAATGAGTGCAACCTTCACTAGCAGATCGGATATCATTACCTACACACTGTCCCAAGACACCACTTATCTCTGTGATGTCTTTGATTAAGGTTTGGATATGGCATTCCCCAGGCATGAGTTCTGCTGCATGATGACATCGAAAGCTACCTGTATGAAGTTGATACAGTGGCTCTTTGTCAGTTGTATACACATTGATGTATGCAACATGATCTGCCAGCCCCTTGGAACATGTAGTACAACAAAATCCTGCAAATTCATTCAGTTGTGCAACATGATCTGTTTTAAAACTATTGTGGTCATCTGCAAGTGTGGCGAGGGAGTTGGGGTGTGACTGATTCTGTTGAGGAAGTGCATGTCTCAGCAGCCATAGATGGCCATCTTCTAGCCATTGCACTACATTGATCATGGAGGTGAACTTTGAGGCCTACATCAATGTACCACTCATTGGAATCAAGCTCATCGAAATTGAGGAAGTCCAATTTATTGTGAAGAACATTCCAACATTCCGCCACGATCTCCAAATTATGGACCGTAGCTCCTTTGTAGCCACGAACCTCATGAATGAAGTAAGCATTACTCAAATCATTGTGCTGCTCTAGATTCTGAAAAAGTGCATCCCAAAAATCCTTTAAAACAAATGCAGGAAAATCCACACTTCCAAAGTGGAACTGTCCTCTAATGTCATGAGCATTTGCCATCGCAACACGATATGTTGGTGGCCAGTGGGGTAGTCGCTCTGGAACCACGCTATGCATAGCTGGGTGAATTGCAGTATCATAGAGCATTTCGAGCAAGTCTTGAGAAATTTGGGGAGACTCCCCTGCTTTGTAGAGCTGAGGAAACACTATCCTCATAATGTGACATTGCAGAACTTTCCCAAAGGCAACATTTGGAATTTTGTGCAAAGGTATCCTGATTTCTGTGCCCTTCAACCCCATTCAGTGTATAGGAAAAATAGTTTGCTTCCTAGGCCTTACCATATTGTCATAGACTCTTCCAAGAAGATGAATATCCTTTGTCAAAGTGTCTCTGAATGAGGCAACTGGAAAGATGGCCAAGGGAACTGAGAATGGGAGGTCTTTTGAGACAGCAAGGGCAGTGTCATAATCATGGGATTGAATATATGAATGATGGTTTATGAGCTGTAGCCCTTGGCATGCATTGAGGAATATTCTGTGTTGAATATTGTTATGGTCCATATCATGCCCTGCAAGCACGAATCGAACAAATTCCAAAATATTCTCCTGGTCTCAAAGAAGATCCATTGCATGATAGGAGAATTCCTGGAGAGACAACTGGGACTCGGGCAACCACTCATAAGGGTACCTCAAAACCATAGTGGGGGTTATGGAAAGGAAAGCAATATGCAGGCAATTTTCAGACTAGCATTTAATAGCAATGATATTGTTGATAGTTGTTGTGTCTCATGCCTATTTGGGTGAATGTTACATAACCTTCCATCATCTGACCTCCATCACATGACCTATCTGCATGACTTTAGGCATGAAATCAAAACCATTTGTATCTATGCCTTGGCCTTCTCCTTTCCTTTTACCCTCTGCTTTCCAGGAGAAGGTTTAGGCAACTGTAATATAGATGCATTGCCTTTTGCAAAAGCTTGACCAAGAGGTGTATCACGAGCATCAAATGGTTGGAATGTTGGGGGTTGCACACTTCAGACAGTAATGGACGATGTACCCCCTAGGTTATGAACTGTGCATTGGTCACTTTAGAAGCATCAAAGAATATCTTACCTTCTTCTTCGCCGTTAGGTGCAATTAATGGCATCCATTGGCATTTAGATCGATCTTTGGAAGGTGTTGATAGGGGAGTTGAACAGGTGTGCTTTCAGCTTGGTGGGTCTTCTACATCTCAGATGGTGGCTCCAATGATAATGAATATAGAAAATCAGGCTCCAACTGAGTGAGGGGGATGATGGTGTGGGACTGGGAGGGGGGGGATGACCATTGTAGTCTGGAGTATGCATAGATAGCACATCAGTATCATCTTGAACATCTAGTGGAGTGGGATAAAAGGAGTTTGGATCATTGTTGTTATAGACAACTTCAGTATTAGCGACTCGAGGCTGATTGATTGCAGTAGAATTAGAGTTAGCACACTCTTTGTCAAAGTGTATTTGATCTGTGATCTGCCAAGTGACCATCAGATTAGGAGATTTAACACCAGATGGTGCAGCAGTATCAGTGACTCGAGGCTGGTTGATTGCAGAGGAATCAGAGTCAGCACACCCATGGTCGACTTGTATTTGATCTGCGCTCTGATGAGTGACTATTGGATGAGAAAAGCTAACTCCAGATGGTGCAGTAACCACAGGAGATGGTGAGGTTGTCATAGGGTCAGGAGTGATGGGAGGAGGTGCAATGGTGGTAGACGAGGTGCTGGACTTCTGTTTCCTGGCTCCCGACTTGGCCTTGGTTTTTGGTTGTGATTCTGTAGGATTTTCTGGATCTGGAGGGTTGGCATCAGATGATGAGGTAGTAGGTTTCGAAATCCTGGGGATTTCAGAAATGGGAGCATTGTTTGATACAGGGCTGGCAGAAGACTTCCAGCTCTTCTTACCAAACTTTGTCTTAGGTTTGGGTTGTGATTGGGACTCCTCCATGGCCTGCTTTCCTTTGTCCTCCCCTCTTTTGTCATCCTTGCTCCCAACCTTTGCTTTTTTAATTTTGGTGCCCTGATTGGCTGTGCCATGTCGATCGTTGGCATCATCATCATCATCATCATCATCCAACACATCTGTGGGGCATTGAAAGAGAGATTCTACTCAGACATCATTAGCTAAATATTAAGTTTAATTACACTTGTGACAGGAACTCACACACGCATGCTAGCGCTGGCTCCAAGGAATGCTTTCTGAATTGCTGCCTTCCCAAATGAATTGTTATTCAGGAATACATCCGATGTGTTCTTTGCGATAAGTCAGTAGATATAAACACACTTCATCTGTGGATATCAAACAACCCATCCCCGCAGCTGATTATCATCCTGAGCAGACCATAAGGTATGCTATACAGAAGCAATCAGCAAGATTATTATAATGAATAGAAATTACCTACGATGATGATAAGAATACAGGCAATATCCAGATTCAGACCTGTAGCACCAACATTGGAAACAAGAAGAATGTGTGGTGCCGAGCCATCATTAGACTGGAAATGCTCAAGAGCCTTGGTCCTTTGCTTCTGAGTCATTTCACCATGGTACTCGAGAACCTCAATACCATGTAACTTCAATACCTGTTTAGACAAAGACTGAATATATCTCTATAAATAGAATGTGTAACATCACTTACTGAAATGATATGTGGATTACTAGAAGGAAATTCTAAATATATCACTATTTTGTCAGGATGTAACCCTTCTGGCCATGAAGGTAAAGATCAGGCTCCAGTTTTTGACCCTCAACAACATGAAGGGGGGGTGCATTGTCAGATGAAAGATGATGATGTACAATGTTAACAAGGGCATCGAGTTTAGCAGATGCCATCCCTTTCCACTCTTCAGTAGTTTGGGCTCAACCCATTCATGGTGCCCGGGATTGCAACTGAGGTGTAGCAGAGCATGACGGGTTTCTAAATAGAAATTCTGCAGGAATAATTAGTTGAAGCAAATTAAACATGGTGATGGGTGTAGTGGATGCCCGCATGAGCACAGACTGCTTAGAAGCACAACAATATGTAATGTATTGCTGTAGTGAATGGGGGCATCTCAGATGTGCGGGAGTGTGCAGAGCACTAATCAATATCACAGAGTTATTTTGCACTCTGTTGCCTGTGCGGGCATCCTGGATGGTCAAAAGAATTGGACAACAATGATGCCTACCTGAGAACCTCCAAGGCGGGTGCCAGCATTTGGGGATTTTAGAAGTTTGCTTGCAAGCTGTTTCTGAACCACTCCAAATGCCACAAAATCGACCATGAACCCTTTTCAAACATTTTCAAACCATTTCGCACTACTTTGAATGACTTCAAATGACTTCAAATGACTTCAAATAATTTTATGACACTTCAAACACTTTCGAATGACTTTGTACTACTTCAAATGATATCAACCGCTGTATAGCTGTTTTGAAACCATTACGACTTGCACTGCTCATCTGGAATAAACCATTTCATCGCATATCAAGCACCACTAGACACAAAGAGAAGACAAGAGATTTAGAATATGATAAGTGCAGTTTTACATTTCAATGATATATTAAAGCAATAGAACAAGAACTTTTACTATCATGGGACAATGTACATTCACTTATTTCTCATTTCTCATTTGTTTTATAAATTACAAAGTCCTTGTTGTTGTATATATTGCCTTGTGTTTTCCACAAGTTCTTGTTTCCTTTTTAGTAATATTTCTTCAAATTGTATATAGACTTGTATTAGTGACTTAGAGGACAGCCAAGCAACAAAGAGCAGAGAATAAGTTACCCTCTCCACTACCGTCAGATTTAAGAGCAGTTCTCTTGAGTCTTAGCTTGCATTATATCTCTAAAGTTCTGTGAAATATTGCGAACTTCTTTAAACTTTTGTATCCATTCTCAACTCATCGCCTATTGCATATTGCCACTCGAAAACCACTTTTTATTTGCTATATTCATTCTCAACATATCTTGCCACCAGTCAGACATCTTTGAACCTCCTCAAACTCACTTCGAACAACTTCGAACCCATTTGAACCTACTTCGAACTACTTCACAGGTCTTCAAACCTATTTCGAACTCTTTCAAACATCTTCATATGCCTTTAAAGACTATTCGCCACATCCATTACCATTTTGTGTCACTAAATACTACTTTTGGGTATCAGCAGTGATATTTAGTACCAACTTGCACCCTTCCTCTAGCCTGTGTTATACTTCCTAAGCCTTTTAACAGGTTTTTGTTAGGTTTCCAGGTTGAGTATCATCAACGTCATTGTTTCATCATGCCACAACTGTTTACTCATTCTTTTGGTACAAACTGGAAGTACTTGGATATACATATTTACCTTTGCTTTTATAAGCTGATACCAGGCCTCGTCTTACATTGCAACTGCCAGTGATCAAGAGGCAGCACTCATCATTAGGAGAGCTGCAACTAGACAACTGATCAGGTCTGGTTTAATCGAGATTTACTATACTCTATTTGGATGACTATTTTAGTTACATAGTTACAAGCTGAATTCAGTATTATTGCTGAGATCAGACACTGTCAGTGTTGGAGCAGACTACATACGCTGCACAGAGGAAGAGACGACATGTTCCTTATAACCTACCTGGGGTTTAGTTAGTCTTAGAGCTAGGGTTTAGCAGAGGTAAGAACACTGTATATCTACTACAGTACAGGTTCTCCTTATATACATAATAGTAAGGATGTCACATGACTCAGGAATGTGTTTACCACATGTATGCGCAGTAAGCACAGTAACATGTGTGTGCTGCATGCTTGGCCTCATGTATGCAGCATGCATCAGGATTTAATTTCAACAGTCAGAAGGGATATTGATCTGAAGTGTCTCACATGCCCAACTGTTGACAAATTGCTGACTCACAAGTTTTTCCAAGTTTGGTACCGAGATTACCAGATCATGTGACTCGAAAATTTGTGGAGAAATTCTGAAGCCTAATCTTGACTCAGCTGAAAAAGTGACTCATCAAGGTCTTTACACAGCCCCATATGATCCACACAGAGTTACATGGACTCTGCACAGATCTGCATAGAATCCATGCAGATTTGCAATCCATACAATCAACCATTTAGCTGGGTAGCAGGGTGTGATGGTCCATACAGATCTGTGCAGATGAACATGGAGTCCACATATTTTACTCGGATTCCTCAACTCTTGTCCATCTGTGTCTGTGATCAACCAGGTCGGACAAGCAAGGACAGTCCACATTCATCTGAACAGACCATTTGAGCTTAGCATAATAATGCCACCAGTGATATTTAAACCTATAGCCTCATGACTAACTAAGAGATTATAGACATATATTACCATTACACTACATAGCCATTGATGTGTGATGCCATTAATGTAACTATATACCACTGTTTGGCTTTTATGACAAAGCACATGCATGCCAAACTTTGTCTGGCTTATGTAGACAGGGTATATATAATTTCTAGGCTACATACTTGTATAATACTACTGACATATTGTGTAAATATACTAAAACATACATATTGTAAGGTGTGCAGGATGCTTGAGGAAAGTATAACAGCCGGGATGTGATGATTTGTGAGTGAAATTGTAATTTTAGTAGGAGACCAAACAAAATCAAGGCCCACATGGTCCAGCTAGCAGAACAGTAGGTGTCGCCCTAACACTCACTGAGTGAGTTAAGTTTGAAGAGGTCCAGGTTTTCTGAGATAATGGGTGTGGAAGTCTGCAACCAACTCCTGAGCATGATTGAGCTCTGTGGCGGGAAGCCAAGAGTTTTCTTCATCAGTCCCCTGGTAACCTTCCCACCAGATGAAGTATAGTACCTTGCAATAATGATGGTTATCGATGTTTGAGTCCAGGATTTCCATGATTTCATATTTGAGTTTGTTGTCAATAATAACCAGAGGAGGTGGGGGCTGAGTGTGATTAGGAATGATGTTCAAAGTGTCTTCTTCCAGCTGTGAGATGTGGAATACAGGGTAAACTGCCTGAACATGGTCTGGAAACTGGAGGGTAACTGAGTGGGTACCCAGGTGGGCGATGATTTTAAATGGTCCATAGTATTTCTCAGAGAGTTTCTTGGAGGGTCGAGTAGTGCATAAGTGTTCTCTTTTGATGTAGGTGTAGTCCCTGACATTGAAGTCAGGAGCAGAAATCTGGCACTTGTCCATTGGACCCTGATAGCACTTCTGTGCTTCTGAGAGCTGCTTCTAAAGTTCATGATGGAGCTCGTTGAGGTCCACCACAAAGTTATGAGGGCACTGAAAGGCTAGCTCACATTCAGGGAAGAGAGTGATGTTCAGGTGGTAGCTCTTGTTGGCAAAGAAGGGTGAAACCCTGGTGAAAGCCGATGAAGCATTGTTGTAAGTGAATTCCCCTCAGTGAAACAGGTGGAACCAGTTGTCCTGTTGGTAATTGCAAAAGATCCATAAGTATTGTTCAAGGGTCTGATTAAGGTGTTTGGTCTATCCATCACCTTCCATGTGGTAACCCGATGATCGGTCCACTGTGTGCTTTAAGGTCTGGAATGGCTCCCAATCATATAAACACATTATGACAGACACTCCGAACCCCTACGAATGCCACAAAATCAATTTTTAACACTTTTTGAACTATTTTAAACTTTTCAAGTGACTTTGAATGACTTTGAACTATTTTGCAACATTTTGAATGCTTTCAAATCACTTCGCACTACTTTGAACAACATCGGCCACCATACACCTATCCTAAAACCTTTTCAATACATGCTGCACATCTGGAATAAACCTTTTTGTCACATATTGAACAATACTGGACACAAGGAGAGATGATAAAAGAATTAGAATGCGATAAGTGCAGTTTTTATGTTTCAATGATATATTAAAGCACTAGGACAAGAACTCTTACTATACTGGGACAATGTACATTTCACTTATTATGATTTTTCATTTGTTTTATGTTTTACAATACCTTAATTTGCTGTGCACATTGCCTTGGGTTTTCCACATATTATTGTTTCCTTTTTAGTAATATTTCTTCAAATTGTATATAGACTTGTATTAGTTGCTCAGACAAGCAGTGGGGGAAAAGAGAATAAGTCACCCTCTCCACTATCGTCAGGTTTAAGAGCAGTTCTGTTGAGTCTTAGCTCACATCATATCTTTAAGTTCTGCAAAATATCGTGAACTTCTTCAAACTATCATATTTACTCCTGGTTTTATCGCATATCACCTATCTCCTCTTGACAAACACTCCTTATTTGTTATATTCACTCCTCAACATACCTTGACATTAGCCCAACATCTTTGAACAACCTCAAACCTTTTTTGAACTATTTCACATGTCTGAGAACCTATTTCGAACTCTTTTGAACCTCTTTGTACACTCCTAAAGACTATTTGCAATGTGCCTCATCACATTACATTGCTCACTACAACTTTTGGGTATCAGCAGTAATATTTAGTACCAACTCGCCCTCTTCCTCTAGCCTGTATTATACTTCCTAAGCCTTTTAACAGGTTTTTGTTAGGTTTCCAGGTCGAGTATCATCACCGAAGTGAAGTGGATCTTCATGTCCAAAGCTTGACCAAGAGACAAGAGAAAGTGGGAGATCAACTTGGATCCCTGGTCACAAGCGACGTGTGATGGAACTCCATGCTTGAAAAAGATGTGTATGATGACTAGGTTGGCAAGTTCTTGGGGTGTGATCTCATTGACTGTAGAAATAAAGATGCCTTGCTTGGAGAGTCGCTCTATCATGACTAGGATGGCAGTGTAACCATCAAAGTTTGGTGGCTGTTCAATAAAGTCCATCAAGATCAAGTCCCAAGGTCATTCTGGGACTGGGAGTTGCTTCAGGAACCCATAGGGTTTGTGTTGAGGTGACTTGGAGCATTTGCATGTAGTACAGAATTTGCAGAAGTCTTGTACAAAGGTCTGAAGGTTGGGCCAAATGTAATCACATTGGACAAGTTGAAGGGTCTTGTTCTGACTGAAGTGGCCAGAGAGGATATGATCATGCTTGTACTGCAGGACTTTGAGGTGGAGATGCTCTACATCTGGGATGCAAATCTGGTTGAAGTGGCGGAGGAGTCCACTGTCATCTACAGTCCAACTGGCAGTGGAAGGGGTCGGGAGGTGTGTGGATGAGATGAGGTCAAGGGTAAAAAAGGATTGGATGTCATTGTGGAGTTTCTCAATGTCCATAAGGACTGCTTGTCAGATGACTGGGGTGGTGAGGTAAGTGGCTTGGAGTGATGAGGTGAGTTGTTCTTGGGTGAATATGGGTCAGAGGTTGCTTGGGTTGGTTAAGATGAAGTCACTATTTTTACCTTTGTGGTAGACATCCCACCATCTAGTGAGTGCATTGGGTTTTTCCCCCAGTTTCCTGGGGCAGAAACGGATGACCAGGTTAAGCTGTGCAAGGTACTCAGACCATCTGGCTTGGTGGTGGGTGAGGGGCTTGGTGGTGCTGAAGTACTCCAGGTTTTTGTGATCAGTGACCACATCAATCAGGTTTCCACAGCCCTCCAGATAATGTTGCCAATGTTTGAATGCCTCTAAGATGGCCAGAAGTTCTTTATCATGGGTGTCATAGTTTAGCTCAGCAGAATTGAAGGATCAGGAGTGGAAGACAATATGGTAAATGTTGCCATCAGGAGTGTCAGCAGAAAGGATTGCCACCAGGGGATAGTTGGAGGCATCCATCAAGGACTAGGCAGGAATCCAGTACCCACTGAGAGAGGACTGGAGCATGGGTGAATTCTTCCTTAAGCCTGTCAAAAGCTTCTTGGCACTTTGTGTTGAAGTCCCAGGAAAAGTTCTTCCACTGATAATACTCAACCTGGAAACCTAACAAAAGCATGGAAGCAGATGACTAAGTTGAGCTGTGAGAGGTACTCAGATTATCTGGCTTGTATAAGGGCAACCTGAAACCCTCACTTAATAGTGAGCTAACAAAGGGGAATCCAGAGTTAATATTATACTACATAATACAGACACTATAGGCACACCTAACAGAGGGGAATCCAAAGAGAAAACTCTAAGGACCCATCTGTCGATGACCAGTATATGTGATAGAGCCAAAAATCAAATAGTAAGCTAAAAATAGCAAAAGGGAGAAATAGGTTCATCAGGCTGTGGAATGACATCACCTTGATGGGTAAACATTCAGAAAAGGTCCTGCCTCTAAGAATAGAATTGTCAACATGTACCAACATGGAAAAAAACCAAAATATAATAATAAAATAGAAATAAATCATAGAAAATTATAGAAAATGCAGAATAGGATGAAATAAAATATGGGACGAACACAGAAAATTGCCCAGACACCTGGGATGCCTTCCTTTCCCCTTACAGCTTGGCAGTGAGTGAGGAGCTTAGTGGTGCTGAAGTACTCCAGATTTTTGTGATCAGTGACCACATCAATCGGGTTTCCGAAGCCTTCCAGATATTGCTGCCAATGTTTGGAGGCTTCAAAGATGGCCAGAAGTTCTTTGTCATGAGTGTCGTAGCTTAGCTCCACAGCACAAGTGGAATGCAACAGGGTGAATCTCACCATCAGGAGTGTGGACAGAAAGGATTGCTGCTAGGGCATAGTCGTAGGCATCCATTTCAAGGATCATGCAGGAATCTGGTACCCACTGAGAGAGGACTGGAGTGTGAGTGAATCCTTCCTTAAGCCTGTCAAAAGCTTCTTGGCACTTCTTGTTGAAGTCCTAGGGTAAGCTCTTTTATATCAAGTGGGTAAGAGGAATGATGATGTCAGAGTATCCATTGATAATACTCAACCCTGAAACCCAAACAAAACCTACTAAATGGCTTCAGATGGTATAACACGAGTCAGAGGAAGGGTGCGAGTTGGTACTAAATATCACCACTGTCACCCAAAGATTGTGATTAGTAGCATAAAATGGTGAGAGGCATCGTGAATGAGCTTTATGTCATACAAAAAGGCTCGAAAAGGTTTGAAGAATGTTTGAAAAGGTTTGAAGGATGTGTGATGTAGTTCAAAGAGGTTTAAAAAGGTTTGAAGTAGTTCGAAGGGAGTTGAAGGTGTCAAACTGGTGTTGAGGAGGAAATAAAGCAAATAAAAAGTGTTTTTTTGGGAGGCAATGGGTAATGTGCGATAATTTGAGGAGCAAATACAATAGTCCAAAGAAGTTTGCAATATTTTGCAGAACTTAGAGATACGACATGAGGATAAGACTCAAGAGAACGGCTCTTAAATCAAACAATAAGGGAGAGGGTAACTTCTTCTCTGTTTTTCTAAGTAACTAGTACAAGTCTATATACATTTTGAAGAGATAGTACTAAAAAGGAAATCTAACATGTGTAGTAAATGAGGCAATATGTATGTGCAGCAATGAGGACTTTGTAAATTATAAAACAAATGAGAAATTATAAATGATTGAGATATACATTGTCCCCATATAGTAAAAGTACTTATCTCCTTGCTTCAATATATTATTGAAGCCTCTAAGTGCTATTATCGCATCCTAAATCCTTTGTCGTCTCTCCTCGTGTCCAGTAGTGCTTGATATGCGATGGAATAACTCATTCTGGATGTGCAGCATGTATCAAGAGGGATTAGAGACAGTTATATGGCACCTGATGTCATTTGAAGTGGTGCAAAGTCATTTCAAAGTGTTTAAAGTATTGCAAAATTGTTTGAAATCATTTGAAGTTGTTAGAAGTTGTTCGAAAAGGGTTCAAAGTCAATTCCGTGGTGATTGTAGAGCTTGAAACTGTGAATCGTGATGTGTCAATACATTTAGAAGCATTCTCCAGAGCCTAGAGCATGAAATGGACCTATCATCATGAATGAACCTGCAATAGAAACTGCAGAATCTGAGGAAAAACTGGATATTCTTGACTTTCTGGGGTATGGGCCAGTCCAGGATAGTCTTTACTTTGTCTTTGGACATCTGGAGTCATCCAGTAATAGGATGAACCCGAGATATTCAACTATATCTTTGTAGAGCTCACATTTCTGTGGAGATGTATAAAGTCCCTGTTTATGTAGTCTCCAGAGGATTTCTTTAATGTGAGCCTTGTGCGTTGACATGTCATTGGAGAAAATGAGGATATCATTTAGGTAGATGATGATGCAGACATCGAGCATGTCTCTGAAGATGTTGTTAATGAAGCGCTGGAAAGCTGTGGGTGCATTAGTGAGTCCAAAAAGAACCACCTTCAATACACAGTACATCTAGTACAAGCTACTGTGCTGCATATCGAGCACTACTGGATACAAGGAGACATGACAAAAGACCTTAGGATGCAATAATGGCAGTTTTGCATTTCAATAATATATTGAAGCAATAGGATAAGCACTTTTACTATACTGGGACAATGTACATTTCAATTATTATCACTTATCATTTCTTTTATGTTTTACAAGAAGTTCTTTATTGCTGTGCATACTGCCTTGTGTTCTACACATGTTATATTTCCTTTTTAGTATTATCCCTTCAAAATGTATGCAGAATTGTACTAGTTACTTAGAAGAACAGAGAAGAAGTTACCCTCTCCATTATCATTTGATTTAAGAGCCGTTCTCTTGAGTTAAAGTCTTGCCTCATATCTCTAAGTTCTGCAAAATATTGCAAATTTCTTCGAACTTTCACATTCACCCTCAACTTATTACATATCGCATATCGTCTCTCAAAAAAGCTTTCACTTTGCTATATTCCTTTTTCGATATTCCCTGAAGTTATTCCTACTCTCTCCTAACCCATCAAACTTCTTTAAAACTCCTCAAACCTCCTCAAACCTTTTTGAACCTCTTTGAACCTCTTTGAACCTCTTTGAACCTATTTCAAACATGTTTTGAACATCTTCATACAGACTATTTGCAACACATTTTACCATTTCACATCTCTAACCACAACCTTTGGGTAGCAGTGGTGACATTTAGTACCAACTTGCACCCTTCCTCTAGCCTGTATTATACTTCTTAGACCTTTTAACAGGTTTTTGTTAGGTTTTCAGGTCGAGTATTACCACTGGAACAAACATTCTCTTCAATGAACATTCACAGGGCTTCAAGTTCAGATAGGGAGAGGGAGTACATATGGCCTTTGATGTGAGGGGTTATTAATAGATGAGTTGGCTGAAAAGGGGTTTTCACACCACTATTGTGGATGGAATACTGAAGAGAACTCAACTGCCATTCCCTAGGTGTATATTTAAGGTTTATATACTATGTTACAGGTATTGTACTATGTTGTTACTGATGTGCATGTACATGCATGTATATATTGATGTGCGTGAATATAAAATTCTCATGCTAACAAATGTAGCATTCTTGGGCATTTGGTGGCATAATTTGACATAATAAAATAAAATAAAATAAAGTAAAATATTATTATGTAATAGGACTGTTTCCTAACACTGGCACCCTTGACATCTTCTGACCCTCTGACTTCTGAGTCACCTCTGAACCTTCCAGCAGAAACCCACTTACCTCCTGCAATCCCATTTATCAATGCTGCCACTTATATGCAGGATAGCAAACCTCCTGAAGCTATTGCTTTTCAGATGATCTTTTCCCTGGAAGGGCTCACAGCCAAATCCTCAGCTGTCACCAGAAATCCAATGGATCTTTCACATATCCCTGAAGAGTACCATGAGTTTGCCAATGTCTTCAATAAACATAAGGCAGACACCCTTCCTCCACATCACCCTTATGACCTAAAGATAGAGATGGAAGATAATGTGCCCCTGCCTCCATCAAAACCCTTATCACATGTGCACATCCCACCCCCTTCTTGTAGGAGAACCTGCATGGTCCAGGTAGCAGATAAGTGGGTGTCACCCTAACAGAAGAACTCAACTACCCCATCAGTGCACCTTCTCTTACTTGTACATATGTTGATAGGTCCACTGCATGCTCTAAGGTCTGGAGAAGCTTTCCAATTGTATTGACACACTATGACATAGGCTCTTCTATTTTATACAGTGCATGTACATTTTCATCAAATTTATTACATAACAAAACATCATTCAAATCTCATAAACCCTAGAGGTATTCATGAGTTTCTGAACAATGATATTTTTTACAGTCCTTTTGAATGATATTGGCAGCCCCACATCAAAATATGTTGCAAGTGGAACCTGAAGGTGCCAAACATCATGTATTGACCAAACAACACAGTTGGGTCAAATAATTACAGAAGTATGAATTAGTTATCACTGTTGCTTGCATCAGTACACATGCTCCCATTTTGGATCTTTCACACAGATCACTCCTTTGCACTTGGACCTTGGCAATATTCAATAACCCTTTTTCCCAAAAAAAAGTCAACAGGCAGCTGCAAAGATATTCCCAAAGTGCTCTACAAAACATAACATAAGACATATCATGGTCTGCTAGAAACACATCAGGAGAGAAATGAAATTGATTTAGTATGCAACAGGAGTAACTGTTAGGGCAATACCCACTTATCTGCTAGCTGGACCATGCAGGTTCTCCTACAAAAGGGGGTGGGATGCATGCATGTGATAGGGGTTTTGATGGATTTTATGTGAGGGGTTATTAATAGATGAGTTGGCTGAAATAGGCTTTTTGCACCACTATTGTGGATAGAATACCTAAGACTGCTGTTCCCTAGGTGTATATTTAAGGTTCATATACTATTTAACATATATTGTACTATATTGTTACCAACATGTGCATACATGCACATACATATTGATGCATGTGAATATAAAATTCCCATGCTAACAAATGTAGCATTTTCAGGTGTTTGGTAGTGTAATTTGATGTAATAAAATAAAAATAAAATAAAATAAAATATTATTATGTAATAGGACTGTTTCCTAACAGTAACCTGAAGAGTGTCAGTACAGCATCTCCCTATGATGGAGGGACACCAACATAGTGGTTGATTGTGGAGCCATACACAAAAGAGATTTCAACCACCCACACAGCCCTGACAGCCACATTTAATGTCTTATGTTTCCACAACAGACCTGGGCCCATCCATGTCAGATGGTGACTATGTCAACATAGCACCTCCCTCTGACAAGGAGATGCTGACAGTGGTGGTTGGTTTTGGAGAACTACATGAAAAAGATTTTAACCACCTGTCAAGATTCAAGATCCCTACTACCAAGGTTGTGACTTGGTCAGGAATACACCGAACTTCCTGTCAAACCCAGTCATCAGTGGTTGGAGGTATTCAGGGGTTTCAGGCAGAATCCACTGGGCTGTAGCATGCCAGGTGAGAAGGGGCCAGAGAGGACTTGGCTTCAACTTATAAGAAGTTGCACCCTTCTCCTCGTCAGTTGTCCAATTTCAGGTGGGAATCATGTGGATGTCTGGTGGGTTCCAGATGGAGGGCAAAGGTAGGATGAAGCAGAGATTATAAAGTCAAGAGGGGTCAAAGATTAAGGATTTAGTTCAGGATTAAGTCAAGGGCGAGTGAAGGGTTGATATTAGGCAGAGGATAGGAATACAAGCAAGTCACAAGTAATTTGCAAGTAATGCACAAGTACAAGTAATTTGCAAACTAGAGACTAAGGCTGAGCTATGGGCGCTTAAATAACAAAGGCTGGAAGAATAATGGATAATGTGGAAGTTTACTAATGGGTCTTGGTAATATCCATGACCAGAATTGGTAAGACTGCATTAGGAATAAAGTGAGTAAGCAAATAATGACTAAAGCATGTGACAACTTGTCTGAAGACTAAAAGATACTGCAGATGGGATGCTGATGGACAATGTCAGAAAGGAGTTAGAAAAGAATTGGGAATTATCAGAAATCCAATTGGGTGAAAGAGATCGTGACACCACCTACACAACCATGATGGCTGTGCTTAACGTCTTATGTATACATGACAGACATGGGCCCATCCATGTTGGATACTGATGACATCAGCACAGCACCTCATGATGAGGAGACGCAGACGTGGTGGTTGGTGAAGGGTAAGTATAAGAAGGAAAAACAGGTTCTTTTCAACTGTTTATTTGTCCCATGCAGCAACTCCTGAGTTATTCACACAAACATTGGTGAGGACAAATATGCACATGATGGTTCTGAACCATCACATGCACATTTACTGAGAAAATCAGCTGCAAACAAGACATTTCACAACATGAGACTGGGTCATTTGGGCCCTCAGTATATTTTTTTGTTTGTTTCTTGTTGCTATGTACTAACTAATTGCATTCCCTCACTTTTTAAAACATGAATCTACTGGTATCAATAGGAGTAAACATGAGACGACCCAAACAATGCATTCATTATTTGGGCACATGGTAATTTTTTCTCTTTCATTCTTGTTCTGATTCACTAACTGATTACTTTTTTTTTTCACTTTTTAGGTTCTACTGGTAATGATGGATGCCAACACCAGAAGACCCATGCCCAGCCATGACCATGCAAACCCCCTCCTTCCCATCTAATCGATGTATTGAGGGCACTGGATAATGAAACAAGGAGACAGTAGGACAACCAAACAACAGGAAGATGAGACAACAAAACAATGAGAAATGAGACAGCAAGACAGTGGAGCAATGGGACAATGAGATTGCGGGGAGACGGGGAGGATGGTGATCAGGAAAAATGCCAACAACAAGAATGATGAGGGTGAGATCAAGACCACAATGGTGGGATGGGAAACAGTAAGCGAGGGGCACATTGTAAGTGTGAGTTTTCTTTTTCTTTTCTTATTTCATTTACTTGCTACTAACTATAAAACATTTCAGGTTCTAATTCAATAATGATGATGATAGGTCCACTATGTGCTTTAAGGTCTGGAGAACATTCCCACTTGTATCAACACATTATGACATGCACTCCGAATCGCTACAAATGCCATGAATGACTTCAAATTATTTTCAAACTATTTCGCACTATTTCGAACCTCTTCAAACTTATTCAAACTTATTCAGACTACTTCGCATGACTTCAAACCTCTTCAAACCTTTTTCGAACCTCTTCACACATATTCGAACCTCTTTCGAACTATTTCAAACTTCTTCGTATGCCTATAAAGACTATTCACCACAACCCTTACTATTTTGCATCACTAAACACAACATTTTGGTCTCAGTGGTGATATTTAGTACCAACTCGCACCCTTCCTCTGACTCATGTTATACCATCCGAACCCATTTAGTAGGTTTTGTTTGGGTTTCCGGGTTGAGTAACATCATTTTGGAGCCCACTGCGAGGGGTTTTTAGATCATTTCATTGTTGAACCTCCACTTCTTTCTACTGCTTGTTTTACCTAAAGGGGGCTAAATGATCCCAACTTTGAATTGAACACATTTTGCCTCCAACCCTCCTGAACAACCAGTAAATCTTGATATAGCATCTCCCCCATTGATAACAGTATTTTGCATTCTATTGTCTTTTGCACTTATGACATTGCTACCATCTTCAACCTCGAAAACATATGAAACACGACATCGCATGAATTTTGACCTCACGACCTTCGAAATCTATCTCGAACATGTCGACATCCTTTATGCCAGCTCCTGGTCATTCGACATCTCCGAAATTCGATTCGAGATGACCTAAAGAACTGCAAAATTACTTCGAAGATCTTGAATTTTTGTTTATAACTTGCAGTATCACAGATCATGACCTAAAGAAATGACATGCTTGCAGATACATCGACTTCGATTCTTACGATCTCTGGGAATTGCTTCCAGAGTACGAACATGGCACATCATTTGACGAATTTCGCATCGCAGTATTCAAGTTCTATCCTGAAATAGAAGACGAATGACAATACAGCATTTCAGACATGGATTCACTTGTTAACGAACAGCTTCACACCAGTATTTTTGACGAAAATGATTTAGGAGCTTATTACAGGTCATTCTACAAGCTCATGAGCTTCCTTCGCTCGAAATGTAGACTTTCAGAAGCTGAACAGGGTCGAGCTTTTTTTTAAGGCTTCCAAACAAAGTTACGGAATCGAATTATGAATTGTCTCAAAGTAAAGTTCCCTGATCACTATCCTGATGACCCATATATGCTGAACGACATCCACGATGCCGCGAAATTTGCTATAGCATCCTCGAACTCGTATTCTATGCCCCAGCAATCGATTTCAACCTCGAATATATCACAGTCTAGCACATCAATCGACTCCAATGACGTTTCACACATCCTCAAACATTTTGCATCAAGCTTCGCATCGGTTATCACAGCCTCGAATTCGACTAAATCAGCACCCAAAGTATCCGTCTCGACCTCGTTCATCGCTGATATCACACCTTTGACTACATTAAATTTAATGTCTGACAGTATACCTCACAGATCGAAGAATTCAGATGACTTTGAAGCTCATATTGCGACCCTTGAACAAGAACTAGCCCTCAAAAAACCGCTTGCCCTCAAATGAGAGAATGTCGCACTTTGAAATTGTTATGTCATGCCTCCTGGTCTTTATCGCATCATCCCAGCTTCGTCGCACACATCCATGCCAGTTTTGTTGTCTCCACCTTCAGTAATTCCAGCCAAGTCCACTTTGATAGTCGCACCCTCACCAAGTTCGAACTCAATCTCACCTCTGAAATCCTTATCGCATTCGCCCCCTCTATTGCCTATTTCAACCTTGACTTTCTGTTTGCCACTTCCAATATTTTCATCCTCGATGTCATCATCTGCGCCCTCTTCCAATTCAACCCCTATTTTGATATCGCCTTCTCCCTATATTCCATTGCCAGATTCGCATTCACATTTGCCTTCAAAGTTTAGTATAGCACTTGAAGTTTTCTATCCATCATATATCTCCAATTATTGCCTCAAAATTCATCTACCCCTTATCCTCAAAAATTTTATTACATCTATCGCCAACAAATATTGCCTCGACCTCGTTTTCGCCCCCTTGTTTTTGCATCTGATTCCGATTTGACCAGTCACTTGACTCGAGTATTACAACCATGGTTAGCCTCATCGACATCAATCGAATTTGCCTCTTTTTCTTCCACTTTTTATATTTCAATCTCATTCTATTTATCGAACATGTTTTACTATCCTTGACATTCTTCGAAACAGCTTCGACAGCTTTTGTCTTTATGCGCCCATGTATTCCTTTGCTCACTTCGATCTCGACTCCAAACTTCCTCAACAATGCCCTATGACCATCTTTCTTCCACCGAATCTTCTCCCTACTGACTTCGAACATCTTGAAAAGCTTTGAACCACTTCACTAAGTTTTCAACATGATCATGCATTCTGCACGTGACTTCGATTGGCTGACTGGGACAGTCAGGATTTCAGTAAGGGGGAGGATAATAGGTCCACTATGCACTTTAAGGTCTGGAGAACATTCCCACTTGTATCAACACATTACAACATGCACTCCAAATTGCTACAAACACCATAAAATCGACTTCAAATTATTTTCAAACTATTTTGCACTATTTCAAACCTCTTCGAACTTATTCAAAGTTATTCGGACTACTTTGCACAACTTCAAACCTCTTCGAACCTTTTTCGAACCTCTTCACACATATTCGAACCTCTTTCGAACTATTTCGAACTTCTTTGTATGCCTATAAAGACTATTCGCCACAACCCTTACTATTTTGCATCACTAAACACAACATTTTGGTCTCAGTGGTGATATTTAGTACCAACTTGCACCCTTCCTCTGACTCACGTTATACCATCCAAAGCCATTTAGTAGGTTTTGTTTGGGTTTCTGGGTTGAGTAACATCAACAATGACTAAGAATAACATCAAGGGCTGACCACTGGAATGAGCCAACCATGACTGGCACCCACTACTGTGCATCAGAGCACTGCAAGGACAATGACAATGACAGCAGGCATGGACTACCAAAAGATGATGAGGGAGTGGCATCAATGGGCAGAGGGACGATGGGTGACAATAAATAACAAAAATGGTGGTGACAGTGGGGGACACTGAGGGAACAAGGAGGAGGGGACATGCAACGAGGAATCCATAAATGGAGCCCAAGAGATGTCAAGTCGCTTGGGCCATAGGTAAGTTTTTCTTTTCACCATATTTCCTTTTTCTGCTACTAATGAAATTCTTAGGTATTATCTACTGACAGCAATGACTACTGATTCTGCACCTCTACTGCAACCTCAAGCACTTGTCCAGGACTAGGATGACCATGAAACAGCAACAGGGAGATGTCAACATGGCAACAAGGGAAATACCTAGGATGAGGACAAGAATGACTATGACAAGGAGAGATGAGAATGGCACTGATGATGACAGCGACAGAGAAGAACAGGGCGACAGTGACAGGGAGTAAGATGATGATGAAAGAACAGCAACAATATGGAGAGGGACGACATGATGAAAACAAAAATGGCAGTGGCGGTGATGAGAGCAGGACAACTTAAACAATGGCAGACGAGGAAGGCATTAAAGATAGAGACAGCACCATAAGATGAGGAAGACAGGCCCAAGGGGGCCATAGTGCATTCTTTTTTTGTTTCTCACTATTACTTATTCAAATCTCACTCCAGCAGTTTTCCAGCCATTTCTAGATAAAGCATTCTCCATTGTCTTGATCATCTTGCTTCTAGCACCTCGTTAGGCCCAATGATAAGGACAGAAGCACCCAACTCTGCAAACCATATGGCAATAACCACCTTGAGTTCTGTCTACCAGTCATTATGTACATACAATTATATGGACCAAGTCAGGCAAACTGTACACCTCCTCCATTTTATGTTTGTGTCGCATTGACAGCTTGAAATGATGCCCTGTCATATTATCAGCACCTCAGAGGAATAAGTTGCTGTTTTCTTCAATTTGCATATGCAAGCTTATGAGTAAGTGCTGGACCAATAATCCTTGGGTATATCTAGATGCTCAAGATGAAGACTTCATGCAGTGGATGTGTTTGTATTTTCTTTTTGGAGATGTACTTTTGTCACTGTTAGTACTGTAATCTGGTACAGATCATGATGTTGATATTTGCACATTTTTGTTAATTCTGGGGAGTTAAATTTTAATGTTGTGGAACTTACTGCATCGTCAACAGGTGAAGAAATATATGATAGTTTTTTGATGTAATACACTATGATCAGTGCAGTGTGTATGCCCTTTCTCATTGATCATCTTCTCATATATGCATGTGCTACCACTAGGATCCAATACACCTCATTTCTCCCCCCATTTTAGCCTCACAGCCTCCAAATAACTCTCCGGCACAAGCACCAGCCTTGGGTTATGAGAATCATGGTGAATCTTAGTATTAGGGATCAGCTAGGGTCAAAACAAACATCTTCGACTCATAATCCTATGTTCCTGAATTCCAATACCCTAAGGTGCATGCCTCATGGTCTTTTCCCTCCAACAAGGCCACAGCAGAATACCAATCAACCAAAATTTGGTCTTGCATCCCTCCTCTTACTGACATATTGATTACCCATGGTCCACTAGCACATCTCAACAAGCTTATTACCCATGCCTTTTTCATGGCATTTGCTCGCTTTGCTCACTCAGCCTGACACCAGCATGGGCCAGCTCTTGTATATGTAACACAATGCTTAATCCCACTACAGTTACTCAACTCTTCAGTTGCCTTTGGACCTTTGGCCCAAGGTCAACGTTTGGGGGGTCATGGTCACACAACTGTTTAGTTGACTTTTAGATAGTACACAACTCTTCAGTTGACTTGGGGGGTTTGTGGTGTTTATCTCCATCCCTATCTGTATCTCCATCCCCATCTCCCATCTCCCACCTCCCCCATCCTCATCCTCATCCCCATCTCCCTCTTCCCACTCTCCCTTTTCCCCTTCACCATCTCCCCCATCCCCATCTCCCCCATCCCCATCTCCCCCATCCCCCTCCCCATGTCCCCCTCACACCCCCTCATACCCCCTCCCTACCCATCATACCTCTTTCCTTCTGCCCACCCCTCATACCTCCTCACACCCCCTTCCCACCCCTCACACTCTCCTCACACTCCCCTCCACACTCAGCTCACTTGCAAAGCTTCAAACTCCACTTCAAACTCAGCCATGCTCCATGCAGCTCACCCTTACATATGCCATAACAATGTTTTAAACCCAGCTATATTAGTCAGAGCTGACCAATTCTTACCAAGCCTGACAAATTTTGCACAGCACTGACCAATTTTATGTAATCCCATTAACCATCACTCCCATCATTCCCACAAAATGACCGTACCATATGTTGTGCCCATTGTCCCATCAAACATCACTGATCAATCACTGATCTCAGCTGAAAACCTCCCCCATTTAGCTTGCCATCACTCCCACAAAATGGTCATAGCATATGTAATAGATAGTCATATCAATCTCAGCAAGTCAATAAATGGGTGTTATGCATTGTTGATGGTGTTATGGCATGTAAGACTTAAGGTGCATGTTTTTGGGCATAGGTGTAGAGTTGGTCAGATGGGATGCAGAGCAGAAGGCATATGAAGAAGTGTGTGCAGGGCAATCAGGGTGGAGTGGGTTGATTAGCTTGGTTTGGTGGAAGATGATAGCGTGGTTTTGGAGAAGTCATCTAATGAGGGAAGATGGTGCTACTACAATGGTCAACAGTGCATCGGTTAGGGATGATCAGAGGCTGGGGGTGATCACGATCAAAATATGAAGTTTTGGCAGTGTGTATTGTGATCGACTTGAGCTGATGTCCATTGCATCATGCAATGATAACACTTTGATAGGTGGTGCATAGGATAAATATACAGGAGACAGCTTGACAAAATTGTGAAGAATTTGAGAACAGAGCTGCTCATCTACCAGTAACCAATTTGCCTCTTGAGAAAAGATACAACAGGTAAAGATACAGGAAAAACTCACATTACTAAACAACATAGCTTTAATTGTCTCAACAATGGTCTGGAGAGCCACCCAAGAGTTGTCTGATGTAATATCTGCATTCCAACACTCTGGTTTGGCTGATCTCAAAAAGTTCACTTTGGCAACACCCCTTACAGGTTGACCATGCTTGCTACCATTGACCTTCAAGGCATCACATGCCCTCCACTTTTTTCCAACCATGGAAATAGCATACAATCAATCTGTATGCTGATTGTTTAGTCCAATCTCATTGAGAAGTTGGATGACTTGGACGATGATGGCATCGTGCCCCAAATCCAATTGGAAGTTTGATGGAGGCTTGATCTCAACAAGCAACAATGGGTGCTGATGATGCTCGATAACAAAAGTAATTGTGAAGTCAATGGTTTTCCTAGAGTTTGGAATGAACCACTGGGGGCTGACATCATAGCCTTCAGTCAGAGGGAACCTGTCATAAAGGGGGTAAAACTTCGTTTTAATGCTCTTGTTGTCATTGTTTAACTCAGCAGCCTTGGTTAAAATGTACTGTGGGTAGCTGCCACCATTAAGACAGAGGACTAAACAGTATCAACATTAATGGTAGGGGGGGTCACTTCATGCAATAATGTACCTAGATGAAGAGTTGACTCCTTCTTGATGCTGTAATCCAAGAGAATACAACCATCTTCTAACTGCTTCCCAGCGAAAATGAGACCTGTCATGCTAGATCAGTATAACAACACAATGTAGGAAAGTGGATGGGCAGATGCTGTTTATCAGGGAAGATGCTGCAATATGATGCATGCATTGATTAACCATCAACTTGAACCAGGCGATCTCACCTTTCCCTATCCTGAATCTTGGCTTTGACATTGTGAATAGTGTCAGAATACTCAGTCTCAAAAGTAATTTTGAATGTCTTCACAAAAATCTGCATTGCGATGGTAAAGGGAATCCACAGAAGTGGAACACTATAGTGCAATGGGCTGAGCACTTGACAACCATGTGACTTTCAAGATGTTATGTGCTGTTCACTCTCCCCTACAGTGAGAATGACAGCTTTGTAGGGCCATTTCTCTGATCCCATCTGAATGTCAAAATGCAAATTCATTTTTTATCTGCCACACCAAAAATCCATTAGATAAGATATATGACAAAATCCACCCTAAGAATGCCTACTTTTCAGACTTGGACTTGCTCTCCATTAATCCATCCGTCTCTGTCTCCATATCATAAACATCTACATGCCCTCCACATTCATTGACCAACCCAGCCAAGACACATTTCATCTCCTTCCTCACAGCCTCCTTCACCATCCTACACTGTACTCTCAATCTCAATGTTGGTATGGAGTCCAAAGTTGATGCCAATGTCAGCATCAATGCAGTTGCTTGTCTTGTTCCCATTCCTGTTCCTGACCCTTGTATACTTGTCCCCATTCCCATGCCCATTCTCACCCCTACCCCACCCTCATCCAAATCATCAACATCTTCACAAGGAACTTCCCACTCTGCATCAGCCTTCCCACTTGTATGCCAGCCAAATACTTAGGGTTATGAGGATCTGTAGGATTGACAGTAGGATTGGACCTATTTGCCCAGAGTTCAGCCTAGGATTGGGATCCACAGCTATGTCCTGTCATAATAGGATGGGTTGTAGGGTTGGTGCATGGCTTGGTTGTCCTATATATGTACCAATGTCTGATTTGTATTATTTGTATCAGGGCCTGACTTATGAGCTATGTATTATCTTTGATCCTTTGTGACTATGGCGGGCATGATAGAAATTGAGCTTTATTCCACCACTTCTGTTTTTCTTGAATGCCATGTATAGAGCTGAGTACAATTGATAGTAACAATCAAAATACCACAATTATCACCTGATTATTGAAAAATTTGCAGAATCATTGAGTTGCCTCTGAAGGCAATTTGCCAAATATTTGGACCATTATTGATACAATCATTCCAAACAATAGGTGAATATGAAGAATTACAGCTATTTGCAGAACAATAGGTGATTGTGAAAGCATTTGTTTATATCTTTTGTTTGGTCCCATGCTATGCTATCTTTAATGCATGGGTAAGGGTATGGGCAGGGTATGGGCTAGGAAATCCAGCAGAAAATTGGGCCGTCAGAAAGAAGCCTGCATGGGACAAAATAAGTCATGTTGCATATAAGTGACAGTATTCTAAGCACAACCATGTATGAGTCAAAGCAGCCTCACAGTGCACTGTTCAGGTGGCATCGACCTGCACATAAAATATAAGGTGGGATTAGATATTGAATGGTGCAGTTATATAAAATGCATCAGTTGACACAGCAATGAATTTCGACAATTTAGAGAGGTGCAATATGCAAGAGGAGTGAATGATGGATGCTGAGAGATTCAGAGTGACATGATGCTGTTCTGGGCTGGCTTGGCCTGAGGCAGCTTTGGCTTTCTCAAATGCCAGGCCAGGCCAAAGCCATCAACCATGGCTTGGCCTGGCCTCGGCCATGGCTTTTATATGTAAAATATGAATTTTTTCTATACAGGTTGCCAATGGAAGCTACTATGCTATACAGACCAATCCATAGTCTCCTCATCTTCATCCTCAATCAGTAGCTCATCTCAGAAAACCCCTCAACATTTGACTCCTCAGCATCCTTTGAATCCCCTCCAGCTACATCTGCTAATTCTTCATCATGTTCCTCCAATTCCAATGTTGATGACAGTGCAGGTTCTCAAAAGAGCAAGTTATGCCAGATTGCACATTTGATGCACTGGAGGGCCTCCATGATGTCACCCTTGAGAAAACTGTGGCATTTTGATATTGTGATCCCCCTTGCAAGAATGCATGCTCGCTTGAGACTGATGATGACATAACTGCAAGATAGTTCCATGTGAGTGAATCCAATGCAGGATAATAGCATTGTACATTGTACTATGAGATCTTGTTAGCCCTGATTGTCAGAGTGCTCAGTTCAAATACTTACACCCCACCACTGGACTGCTGTGCAGCCTTCTGACACTTGCTCAGGAACATGCATATAGGTTTGGTAGTTGCAAAGCCATGGCCATTGAGGATCATCTGGCACATCCACCCCTGTATCTGCTGTGTTGTCTTCATCATCATCATCGAGTTCTCTAAGCAGAGCACACAGACCCTTGCTTTTCATTGATAGTACCAATCACATTGTCATGGGACTGCTATGCAATCATAGCCACTATTAAGTACTTAGCTCCCAAAATGGAAGATGGGAACTCAGATATACCTCCTCCTCAACACATTTCAGGACTTTTTCCTGGAGCTTGGTTGACCAGTGCTTGTGCTTCTTGAAGTATCCCATTTTCTCCTTCAGATTAAGAACTAGAGATATATCAGCAATGTCAAGGTGTAGGATAAGAGATAATACTCGTAGTCATCGACATGATGTACACAGGAGATTTGGTGGCCCCAATACATATGCTGATGCATATGTCTGATGCTGTCTCATAGGTCACTGATCTATACACCACATTCTTAATATGTCTAGTGTGGTACAGCAAGAATTGGATAGTGCATTCATTTGTTGCTATAGTACATACAAAGATATATGTAGAGTCATCCACTGAACCATGCCTGTGCTACGTTGATCAAATAGTGGCCTAATGCTGATGCTGATGCCACTGCCTAATGCCAATGCTGCTGCCGCTGCTTAATGCCAATGCTGCTGGAGCCCTATTGGGTTGCTGACCAGCATGCCGACCCAATGTTGCAGGCCTCCACACTCCAATAAATGTATTATGCTTCAGTCTAATAACCATTGTAATACTGTATTTATTTGTTGATTAGAGCATTCTATAGCATCCACCAAATCCGTATCATTCAATATACTGTATATGTTCAATAGACCATATTATTCGATACATTGTAGTTTACCTATGTGCAATGTTCAACTTGCTGAGCATTCCTTCTGGTGTTTTGGTAAAGTTCTCAATTGGTTGAAAGTTCAATCCATCCAATGTTTAAATTCATCGTGGTGCTGAGGGGTGCAGATGGTGAAATTTTTGCACCTATCTGGTGCATTGCCAAGGTTTGGGAGTGGCTCCCAAGTGTTGTTCTCTTCCATGTAGTCTTTCCACTTGACTAGATACTCTAACCTCCCTCACCTCACTCTTGAATCTAGTACATCCTCAACTTCATACTCTTTCTCTCCTTCAATAATAGCTGGTTCTGGTGGCGTGACTTGTTGTGTTTAATTATATGGCCTTATTCATGACATATTGACCACTGGGTGTATTTTCATTGCCTTTGGTACTTGTAACCTGACTGCATTTTGTGACAGCACCTCCATAATTTTATATGGACTGATTCATTTATCTGTCAGCTTCTTCATTGGTCGCCCAATGTTCAAATTTTCCATCTCCAACCATACTTTTTGTCTCTCTTCATACTTTGGTGCCTCCCCACAGTGTTGATCTGCATAGCACTTCATCTCATTTTGTGCCTTCATTAGTGCTACCTCTGCTTCCTCATGAACACTTTTCATTCTCTTTGTGAAGTCATCCACTGCTTCATTCTTTGTCTCTCTCCCTGGCTCGAATACCATGCATGGATGGAATCTGTAGTTTGCATAGAATGGCAATGTCTGGATTGCAGAATGCATCTTGTTGTTGCATGCAAACTCTGCCATTGTGATCCATTCTGGCCAGTCATACTGTCTGTGTGCCACAAACATCCTCAAGTACTGTTCTATGTCCTGATTTGTTTGTTTGGTCTGACCATCTGTCTGTGGATAATACACTGTTGACAGCCACATCTGAATTCCTAGCATCCAGTTCAATTTCTTCATTAAGTCCACTGCAAACTGCAGTCCCCAATCTGAGATTATTGACTCAGGTAATTCATGATACCTCCACACATTATCCTGATGCAACCTAGCCAGCCCTAATGCACTTGTCTCTTTTGTTGTTAGCACTGCATGTATCTGCTTCTTTGCCCTGTCAACCACCACCAGTAGTGCATCAAAACCCTGCACCTCTGGTAACCCTGTGATAAAATCTGCTGCAATTCCCTTCCATGGCTCCATTGGTGTCTCTGGTGGCCTTAGTTTCCCTGCCAGAGGTTGCAGGTAGTTCTTGTTCCCTGACACTTATCACACCTATCCACATAATCAAATACAAATTCATAATCGCTGGCCACCAATAATTTCATGATATGAACTCTAGCATTTTCCACCTCCCTGGGTGTCCCATTATCAGTGTGTCATGATGCAATTTCACCAGTTCTCTCTTCAACTGTATGTCTTTAGATACATAGACGTTTCCTCTGAACGATACTAAGTTTTGCTCCTCAGCCCATTCTTTTGATCTTAATCTCTTTGTCGGTGATCTCTTCATTTCTTCAGCTGTTTTTACAACTGATTCATCTTTCTCTCTCAATTTTCTGATTTATAATAAAATCCCTTCCTCTTCTCCTTCAATCAACAGGTGTCTCTATTGTAGTGCCCATACAGCAAAAAACTTGGGTTTCAATAAAGTGACATCTTTATTATCATCTTCTATCCCCTCTTTAAAGTCTGGCCACCTGGACAAAGCATCTGCTTTTCCCATCGCTGTTCCTGGCTTTAGTATCAATTCAAAGTCGAATCTTGATAGGTACAGTGCCCATTATTCTTGTCTCGGATTTAACTTTTTTGCTGTCATGAAATATTGCAGGTTTTGATGATCTGACCAGATTTCCACTTTGTGCTTCGCTCCTTCAAGATAATGCCTCCATGTCTCCAATGCCCTAATGATTCACAGCATTTCTCTACCATGTACATCATAATTTCTCTCAATGCCATTCAACATTTTCGAGTAGAATGTGCATGGTCTCCATTTCTCATCTTCTCCCTTCATTGACAAGACTGCCCCAGTCACAAACCCCAATGAATCTGCTTCTATCCTAATTGGTTTTTCTGGATTTGGGTTTACCAATATTGAAAATGTTGTGAACCACCTTGTCAGTTCATCGAATGCACCTTGCTGTGCTTCTGTCCATTCCCACTGCTGTTCCTTTCATAACAACTTATTTAAAGGTGTCACTACTTTTGAGAAGTTCTCCATGAATCAGCAGTAATGGTTTGGGAGTTTTAGAAACTGCTGTACATGCTTCACATGTGTTGGTGCTGGCCAGTCCCTTATCACCTTACCCTCATCTCATCCAACTTTAATCCATCTGGTCTAATGACCATGCCCAAAAACTCCACCCCTTTCTGTTTGAATACACACTTCTCTGGTTTCAAGCATAAATTGCTTTCTGCCAACTTCTTCAACACTTCCTCTACCATTTCATTGTGACCCTCTTCAATCTCTGTGTATATCATTATTTTATCTATATAAACGATTACCTTCCCACTCTTAATTTCTATTTGCAGAATCCCATTCATCATTGACTGGAATGTTCCAGGACAGTTTGTCAATCTGAAGTACATGACCAATGGTTCAAATTCCCCTTGATGTGTTGTAAATGCTGCCTTCCACTCATCTCCATCCTTCATTCTCACATTGTTGTATCCCCATCTAATGTCCAGCTTTGTGAACCCCTTGCTTTTGCTACCTTGTCAACCAACTCATTGATCAATGGTGACAAGTGGTTGATCTGGATTGTCTGCTCATTCAGTGCTCTGTAATCCTGCACAAAACATTTCTTCATGTCCTTTTTTAGCACAAAGAAGGTTGCTGATGTTTGGGGTGATTTGCTTTCGTGTATCTATCCCTTAGCCAATTGATACAACAAGAATGCATCTACCTCCCTCTGTTTCTGAGGTGCTAGTGGAATGTTCTTTGCCTTCTTTGGTTCAAACCCTGGTTTCAAGTCAATTGCATGATCCCATGGTTGGTGTTTTGGCATCCTTTCTGATGCTTTCTTCTTGAACACCTTTAGGTATTTGTGGAATGTTTTGGTACAACCTCCTCGACCATCTTCTGCACCCCATCCTTCATTTGTGGGTTTAAATCCTGGCTTCCCCACAATGCAGGTCATGCTGCTGTTTAAATAATTTCTTTCAAAATTATATCTTCATTCTCAACTACTTCTCCTCTCCTATGCACCTGTGCATCCTCATCCAACCAGGGGTGTCCAAGAATCATTACTGCCTTCCCTAAGTTGCACACCTCAAACACCACCTTTTCTCAGTGTCCCTTGTGTGACAACATCAAGGTGACGTCTTCAGTGATTGAGCCTTCTTAATTCTCCATGCCATCCACATTGTATACCTTAATGGGGTACTCCAGCATTCATGTTTTCAATCCATTGCAGTGCACAAATTCTTTGTCTATGAATAGACCAGTTGCTCCACTATCCAGAAGTGACTTGACTGATATTGAGTCATGTGTGTCCATGGTGGTGATAGCAACATCCATCAGTATCTCTCTTTCCAATTTCATTGATCATACAAAGTGTCTTTTGATCAGTGATAGGTCCACTGCATGCTCTAAGGTCTAGGAGAAGCTTTCTAATTGTATTGACACATTATGACAGACGCTCCGAACCACTACAAACATTATGAAATTGATTTTGAACCATTTTCAAACTATTTTGCACTACTTTAAACAACTTCAAACCATTTCACGACATTTCGAACACTTTCAAATCACTTCTCACTACTTCGAACAATGTTGGCTGCCATATACCTATCCTAAAACCCTTTCGATATATGCTGCACATCTGGAACAAGCCTTTTTGTCGCATATCAAGCACCACTGGACATAAAGAGAGAATACAAGAGATTTAGAATGTGATAAGTGCAGTTTTTATGTTTTAATGATATACTAAAGCAATAGAACAAGAACTTTTACTATACTGGGACAATGTACATTTCACTTATTATCATTTTTCATTTGTTTTATGTTTTACAATACCTTTATTTGCTGTGCATACTGCCTCATGTACTACACATGTTTTATTTCCTTTTTAGTACTATTCCTTCAAATTGTATATAGACTTGTATTAGCTACTTAGAAAAACAAAGAGAAAGAGAGAATAATTTACCCTCTCCACTATTGTCAGATTTAAGAGCAGTTCTCTTGAGTCTCAGCTTGCATTGTATCTCTAAGTTCTGCAAAATATCGCAAACTTCTTCAAACTTTCATGAAGCTCTCAACTTGTCGCCTATTGCTTATTACCTCTCAACAAACACTTCCTATTTGTTATATTCACTCCTCAACATACCTTGACATTAGTCCAACATCTTCAAACAACTTCGAACCTCTTCAGACCCTTTTCGAACTATTTTGCATGTCTTCAAACCTATTTTGAACTCTTTTGAACCTCTTCATACACCCCTAAAGACTATTCACAATGCACCTCATCACATTATGTTGCTCACTACAACTTTTGGGTATCAGTGGTGATATTTAGTACCAACTCACACCCTTCCTCTAGCCTGTGTTATACTTCTTAAGCCTTTTAACAGGTTTTTGTTACATTTCCAGGTTGAGTATTATCATTGGTTCTCCCTTACTTTTGTTCACTAGACTCTAATGCCTTATGTGAAACAGGAATTAAGCATGCCTCCTGTGCATCAAGCTCAGTTTCCTGAGTCCTCCTAATTTTATAATCATTACATGAGTCATCCACTACTAAATTACTGTATCTGTTCTTCATCCATCCTAAAAAAGTCACTCATTTTGTGATAGGTCATGTTTTGTACATCTAATTTGACTCTACAATTCCTTGCCATGTGGCCCAGCTTCCCACATTTCCAACATTTCATCGGAGGTCTTACTCCCTCATGATCCACATCCATACATTTGGATCTCTTATCAGCTGCACAGCTGGCTGCTGCACCTTGGGTGGTTTTTCTCACAATGGCCACACTGCTGGTGTCTTAACCATTTGATTCCTGTGTGAGGCAAACATCTGTTCCTCCATTTTTGCTTGTCACTATTGGCAGTCCAGCCTCTTTGCTTCCATGTACCACCCAGTGATTGTGAATGGTCTCCATTCCAAGTTATTGAGTCATTCACACAGTGCCCAGTTAAGAGACCACTTGGACTCATAGATCAGGGGCTTTTCAGTATAAAGGTCTTTACACTGCCCCATATGTTCTGCACAGAATTACATGGACTCCATACAGATTTGCAGTCCATACAATCAACCATTTTAGCTGGGCAACAGGGTGTGATATTTCATATGGATCCATGCAGACTAACATGGACTCCACATATTTTACTCAGATTCCATGGATTTTGTCCATCCGTGTCCATAATCAACCAGGTCAGACAAGCAAGGACAGTTTGCATTCATCTGATCAGACCATTTGAGCATAGCAAAATACTACAACCAGTGATATTTGAACCCATAGCCTCGTGAACAACTAAGAGACTACAGACATATATTACCATCACACTATGTAGCCATTGATGTATGATGGCATTGATGCAACTATATACCACTATTTGGCTTTGTATGACAAAGCACATGCCAACTTTGTCTGGCTAATGTAGACAGGATATATATAATTTCTAGGCTACATTCTAGGCTACGTACTTGGCTAATACTACTGACATATTGTGTAAATGTACTAAGACATACATATTGTGCATAATTTAGGTGAGCAGGGTGCTTGAGGAAGGTCTAACAGCAGAGATGCAATGATTTGCAAGTGAAATTGTAATCTTAGTGGGAGACTAAACAAAAGCAAATAGGACAGAATTTGGCAGGCAATGCCAGCTCACCACCACCATCGACGCCACCACCTCCCTCCACTCCGGTCTACTACCACCACCACTGTTCCCATGCCCACTCCCACCATTACCACCACCTTCAAATGAGCAGACTGGATAGAACACTGATAGATCCACTATGCGCTATAAGGTCTGGAGAAGGATCTAACTGTATCGAGACATTACAATGCACACTCTGAATGGCTATGAAATCGACTTCGAACACCTTTTGACTATTTTCGAACTATTTTGAACTACTTTGCATGCCTTTGAACCATTTCAAATGATTTTGCGATGCTTTGAACAACTTCAAACTACTTAGAATGACTTCAGCCACCATAGGGATATTCTAAAACCCTTTCGACACACACAAAACATCCAGCATGAGCCATTGCATTGCATATCAAGTGCCACTGGACATGAAGAGAGACTACAAGAGACTTAGAATGCAATAAGTGTGATTTTTATGTTTCAATGATATATTAAAGCAATAGAACAAGAACTCTTACTATACTGGGACAATGTACATTTCATTTATTATCGTTTCTCATTTGTTTTATGTTTTACAATACCTTTATTTGCTGTGCATACTGCCTTGTGTTCTACAATTGTTATCTTTCCTTGTTAGTACTTACCTCTTCGAAATGTATATAGACCTGTATTAGTTACTTAGAATGAGAAAAAGCAACAGGGAACAGAGAATAAGGTATCCTCTCCATTATTGTCAGATTTAAGAGCAGTCCTCTTGAGTCTTAGCTTGGGTCACATCTCTAAGTTCTGCAAAATATCGTGAACTTCTTCAAAACTATTGTATTTGCTCCTCATTTTATTGCACATCGCCTCTCACCTCTTGACAAACCCTTCCTATTTCTTATATTCACTTTTTGACATACCTCGACATTAGTCTGACATCTATGAACTTCTTCGAACTCACTTCAAACCTCTTTGAACCCCTTCAAACCTTTTTCAAACTATTTTGCACATCTTCGAACCTATTTTGAACTCTTTTGAACATCTTCGTATGCCTTTAAACAGTATTTGCAACATGCCCCATCATTTCATGTTGCTCACTACAACTTTTGGGTATCAGTGGTGATGTGTTCAGTTGGTACTCAGTGCAGAGTCTCAATGGAAGGGGTGAGAGGGTTCGCTTAGAGGGCCTTGGATCATCCTTTGGGGTGTGGAGACTATGAAGAGGCTTGTACAGTGGTTTTCAATGTGTGCACTAGTTGTGTATGCTAAAGGGAAGATATGCACAATGGCAGAAAAGTGCGCAATGCAAGGGGGCAAAAATGTGCAGTGCAGAAAAATGTGCAACAATGAGGATGATGAAAGTGGGAGATGCAGTGGGACGAAGATGGCACTGGGATGTGCTGAAGGGGGGGGGACACACAGGTTGGGGGCGCAAACAGGATAAAAGTGCAATGGGCAGAAAAAGGCACAAACAGTGCGCAAAACACAGCTATACAAATAAATGTGCAAACAGTGCGCAAATGTGGCTATATGAAGGGTGTACTGTTTGAGTGCACAAACAAGGATAAAGGATGGAATGCAGGGATGACATGCAGCAATATGACGAGGGGATGCAAACGTGGCTATATGAAGGGCACACTACAAAGGCACATGGACTGGACGCTAGTGCACAGACTATGTGTGATGCTGACTGAGCTATGAACTATGAGGGGGGGAAAGATCCTCTGGATTCTCTATCTGTCCACCTACTATGTACAAATGGCTTATGTGATAAAAATGGTAAAATAAAGTGTAAAATAGAAAGCGCCATGCGCTACCCACAAGCGCATCCATTCGCCCATCTAAACCGACTGCACTATGCTGCTGCTTCAGCCAATAAGATTTGCGCATGCTATAGCCCAATACCCAACTGTTCCAGTGTGATGCACTATTTTTGTAGGTCCCGTGTGCTCTTCCCAATTAATCCACTTTGGTGTTATGTGTCGCATGCTGTGCCTTAGTAATAATGATGTAATCAACCTGTGCCAGTTGCCAGATAAGGCAATGCCAATTGGAAATGTGGAAGAACTATAAGAAGATCCTGTGCAAGGCCAAATAGCACCAAAGCACCAGGATTACATGAAAGTGCCCAAGTGCGCACAGTCCAATGCCAAATAGGCACAAAGCACCCAGATTATGTGAGAATGTGCAGTTCGCTTGTGTTGGAATCGCAGTGTGCCTCGAATAAATATGTTAGTAAGCTGGAAGCTGCAATGCACAGCGCAACTGGTGTGGTGGATTGTTGTGAATGTGATAGGGATTGTGCAATGAGTGTACAGCAGATAATTTGAGTTGTGGGTAAGGCATAAAAGGAGCACGTAAAGGCACATCGAGCACACAATAACTGTGAAAGGCAGATAAGGAGTGTAGGGGGGGGGCATGCAGAGGTGGTTTGAAGTGTAACAGGGCGCATTTAGGGCACACAACAGAAGGCAGCTATGGAGGATCCAAAAGCACAGTAGAAATGTAAAAGGCACACAAAGGCACACCTAAATGGTCAAAGGCATGCAAAAGTGCATGGAAGCACACAAAGGCACACAAAAGCACACAAAAGTGCATGAAGGCATGCAAAAGTACACTGCACAAAGTGTGTGGAAGCCATCTAGGAGGTGCACACAATCGCAAAAAATGCCATAGTATGCACACAGGGCAATAGGGAGCCATATCAGCAGTGATATTTAGTACCAACTCGCACCCTTCCTCTGACTCGTGTTATACTATCCGAAGCCATTTAGTAGGTTTTGTTTGGGTTTCAGGATTGAGTATTATCATTTTGGAGCCCACTGCGAGGGGTTTCTAAATCATTTCATCACCTGATCCATCTCAAATCTCCCAGCTTAGGCCAACTCAAGCTTGAAACCTTAGAATTGAGACTTGCCACACCTTGGAATCTCTCGAACAATTGGGAGATATTCTAATTCCTGTCTCTGACACAGAATCTACACATTGTTGCTTGTTTCCCTCATTCATTTCCTTGTCTCCAACCTCATCTTCCTCTTCTTCCTCATGTCTACTACTTCATTCATTCTTTCAGCCACTTTGACATATTTACCATCTTTTGCTCAAGTTCTAACTCCTTGAATCATTACATCTATGGCTACACAAGTGACAATGTTAGCTGGTGGACATTCTATAGCACCAAAATTTGACCCTACTCAACCTTGAGAGCTTCATCGATACTTTAACGAGCTTGAAATACTCTTTATTGACTGTAAAGTTATAGATCCAGAGCTTATGAAGAAGCATTCCTGTCAATATGTTGATATTGATATGTTTAAACTCTGGGAATCAATTCCAGAATATGAAACCAGCACTTCATTTCAAGAATTTCACATTGCAATTCACAGATTATACCCTGGTTCTGAAGACAATCAAAAATGGTTGATTTTGGACATGGACTAGCTTGTTGGCAAACAACTTTGTATGGGTATCTTTAACGTGAGTGACTTAGGATTATACTACAGGTCATTCTACAACATTATGAAATTCCTACTCTCTAAAGGCCGAATTTTGGAAGCAGAACAGAGTAGAGCATTCATTTGATGTTTCTTTGACATCTTCAACACAAATCAAATTGGAAGACTTATCAGCGATCCTTGAAAAATTTGCAACTACACTCATCACAGCTCTAGCAGGTTTGAAACCCACTAATCCTCCTCAACCTAACAGTGGATTTCATTCAGACCAGCTCGAGAATTTAGTTTGTGTCTTTTGTGGACTCACTGGTCATTTCATTAGTGACTGCTTGGTTTGCCAGTCCTATATCAATGAAGGAAAGTGTAAAAAGAACAACGAAGGAAAAATCGTCCTTCCAAATGGATGGTTCACCCCCCGAAACATCCCTGGTCACTTTATCAAAGACAGAATCGATGAATGGACTCAACAAAATTTCGACTACAGCTGTGCCATCACTAATGTACAACATCACATCTTTGATGGCTACTTCGACACCATCTAGAAGCATCTACCAAGTTTCCGAACACTCCATGACAGCTGAAGATCGCATTGCAAAGCTCAAACAAGAGATATATGCTTTGCAAAGTGGTAGGGCCTTTGCTAAAACTAATTCGAGCATACCAACAGTCCCTATTTCTCGACCTTTGATTTCCCCAAACATGGTGGCAGTCGAACAATCAACTCCACAAGTACCCACATCATCCATCTCATCTACAGCAATGAACCTACCAACCACCATCTTCAGCTTCAGGAACAACTTCGCAGCCCATCATTCATCCTTATGCCACTACAAAAGAAAATTCATCCTTACCGCCACATGAATGAAACTTCAGATCAATTGCAAAAGGTAAAGCCAGAGATGGTCCTTTGCACCATACCCAAGCCCCAATTCAAAAGGATAAAATAACGGAAGATGTTTTCACTCATTTGATGAAGATGCTGATTATCACACTAACCCCTGAGGAATTGTTGTTTCTATCACCTGAAGTTCATACAAAATGGAAGGAACAGGTTACTCCACGTCAAATTCAGCAGTTTGAAGGAAATAACACCACAAATTTGCTTAACAATGAGATTTTTGTAATTGATGATCGCTTCAAAACTTATATTAATAGTCTTTGACCTGGTGATATTCCAGAACCCTTCATCGCTGCGAAGGAATCCCACTTGATTAGGTCAATTATCATGAATGTCAACAGAAGGAATCCAGTCAAAAGTGTCGTAGACTTTGGTTCTTCGATTATTGCAATGTCTGAAGAAATTTGCCATGAACTTGGCCTCACTTATGATCCTTTGATCCACATCCCACTTCAATTGGCTAACAGAGGCATCACTGAAAGTTTGGGTTTAGCACAAAATGTGCCTTGCAAAGTGAAGAGTATCACGCTATTCATGCAAATCCATATAATTCATGACCCAGCCTACGATATTCTACTTGGTCGACCATTCAATGTGCTCACAGAAAGCACCATCATAAACAACAGAAATGAAGCTCAGACAATCACGATATATGATCCTAATTTGACATGATCATGTGCAATCCCCATGATACCCCATTCTAATCAGTGTCGAAAGTATTTTTGCAACTAGAGGACAAATTTTTGGACATTAACCAGTGCACTCTCATTATCTCATTTGATCCCTCTAATTTATCTATCATTATCGAATGCACTGTGAATATTCCCAATATGGAGTCCTCAAACTCCTCGAAAACCATTTCCTATTCTTCAATTCTTGCAAATTTATATTTAACAGCCAGTCATCAATACAAAACACATTGATCGACCTCAATGGCAATATCTATGCCCTCTACACCAATTATCAACTTCTTACATCTGATTTTTGTGGCATCGAAAAAGAAATACAAGCCTGTTGCACAGAAAATTTGCTTAGTTGTCATTGAGCTACTGACTGATTTCGCATTATTTGAACAATCACTGGCAACCCTCTCAAAAACATGCCAAAACTAAATTTTCATTCACCATTGTTCATCCCCACTTCCCCATATTCACTTGAATGTAAAATCATCGACAAGAATCATCCTGGCAATTTTCTATGGTTAGAGGAATGGGAGCTTATGCACAATTTTATTCAAAATTATGAAACAGCTTTTGCATAGACAGAACAAGAGCGAGGAAGTTTTCGTTCTGACTTTTTTCCTCCCATAGAATTTCCCGTTGTTCCTCATACTCCATGGGTTGAGCGAGCGAAACATTCCTATACCTCCAGGTTTGTAGGAACAAATATGCGAAATGCTGAAAAAGAAGATAGAAGCATGAGTATATGAACCATCGAACTCTTTGTATTGATCATGGTGGTTCTGTGTCACAAAGAAAGATGTGAAATCGCTTCAAATCATCCACAGTCTCAAACTGCTTAACCAAGTAATGATCCAGCACTCAAATGTCATACTGATACCCCAACATCTAGCAGAACAATTCAATGGATGATCATGCAGAGGAATGTTGGATCATTATGTGGCATTCGACAAAAGGAAAGTAGCAGAGTTATCCCACAATCTGACCACATTTCAGACACCATTTGGAGCACTTCACATCATTACCCTACCCATGGGTTGGACAAATTTTGTCCCTATCTTACACGACGATGTGACATTTATTCTACAGCCTGAAATTCCTCATATCACTATCCCTTACATTGATGACACACCAGTTAAGGGCCCGAAATCGGAATATTGAACAATCAGTGCCTATAAAATGATTGCTCACAATCCAGCTATTTGATGCTTCGTCTGGGAACACTTAGAAAATTTAAATCAGATAGTTCAGCACATGAAGTATTGCAGAGGAACATTTTCAGATGCAAAACTTTATCTTTGCATCCCCGAAATAATTGTTTTATGGCATCGATGCAATATCGAAGGTCATATGGCTGATCCTACTCAAATCGCAGCTGTGTTAGGAAACAGTCTCCTAACATGCCTATTACATAATACTATTTTTATTTTATTTTATTTTATTTCACCAAAATACGCTACAAAACACCTATATACACATTATTTGTCAGCATGGGAATTCTTTATTTACACGCATCAATATGTACGCGTGCATCCATAATAACATACTACAATATGTGTAACATAGTATATAACCCTAAAATAAATACTAGGAGACCTCAGTTGAGTTCTCTTAGGTATTCCATCCACAATAGTGGTGTGAAAAGCCTATTTCAGCCAACTGTTCTATTTTTAACCCCTCACATCAAATCCATCAAACCCCCCCCCATCATGCATGCATGCCCCGCTGCCTTCTTGTAGGAGAGCCCGCATGGTCCAGCTAGCAGATTAGTGGGTGTCACCCTAACAAGCTGTTAGCAAGTGGGGACCATGTCAAAGCCTCACTGAAGTCAAAGCATTCCTAGGAACCATTGGAGTTTGTCATATCTTTATTCAAAATTTTGCTCAACAAGCTGCAGCACTGATCCAACTCACTCAAAAAAATGTTCCTTTCAAATTCGGAGCAGAACAAATAGCAGCCCAAGAAGATTTGAAAGAAGCTCTAATCAATTCCCCAGTGATTGAGCTATCAATTACTCATCTCCAGCCCTGGTTATCCTATCAGTTGACACTTAGAACATTGCTATTGGTGTTTTTCTCACTCAATGCAATCCAGAAAACCCTCGAAAATGATATTATAGTCAATTTGGATCAATTATGCTTAATGACCACAAATCCCAATTTTTGCAGCCAAAACTCGAACTTTACAGTCCATATCATGCTCTCAAAGCACTGTGATTGTACCTAATAGGGGTTTGAAGGCTCATCGTCAAAGTTGATGCACAATATATCAAAGGAATGCTTTTGAATCCTGATATCGCACCTAGCACTAGCATCAATCGATGGATAGTATCCATCCTAATCTTTCACTTGACATTACTCCACATCGCAAGAACGCACCATGGTCCTGACAGACTTTGAGATGTCCCCCACAAGACAAAGATGCTCAGCTCGACAACAAAGACAATTTTGGAGACTGGATCAACCATCTTCACAGTTTTATACACTAAATCAATCCTATTATGACTTGACCCTTTACTTCACATTAAAGTTTGACCCTCTCCCTCTCTTTGGATATCAGTAAGGGGAAGGACCTTACCTATGATGATGCCCCATGAATGAATAACGCAAAAATGAACAACAAAAGATTACTTCACATTCAAAAATGGTTACATGACCTAGTGCGACCCCCTGATCTATCAGATGCAGAAGTAGCAACCTTTATTCGATATTGCACCAAATTCTTTTCAGACTCAGGCAAACTATTGAGAAAAGGTCCTGTGGAGCTCAGAAAATTGTTGTGACTCCAGAACATCATCTCGAAATTATTCGTGCAGCTCATGATGATATTGTACACAAGATGGTTTTTGCCACAAAATCAGTCATCACCCTTTAATTTTGATGGCTGAACATGAAAGCCGACATTGCATGGTATATTCAAACCTGCCACCTATGTCAAATTCAACAAATGCAAAATGTTCTAATCCCACCCACAGTCACCACTGCAGCACCCCTTTTTGGCAAGGTCTATATTGATATGATGCAATTGCCACCTTAGAACAGATTTAAATACATCATACAAGGTCGATGCTCACTAATGACCAATCCAGAATGGTGAAAACTTCGATGCGAAAATGCCATGTATCTTGGCAATTGGATCTTTGAAGATATTATTTGTCGATGGGGTTCACTATACGAAATCGTAATGGACAATGGCACTGCATTTATTGCAGCTATGGAGCATCTTGCAAAATGATATCACATTAACCATATTTGAATTAGCAGTTATAATTCACACACTAATGGACTCGTGGAATGAGCCCACTTCGAAGTTTGACAATCCTTATTCAAAGCTGTCAATGGAGATCAAGTGAAATGGTCAGCAGGGGCACACTCAGTATTTTGGGCAGAATGAGTCATGGTTCATAAATGCATGGGTTGTTCTCCTTACTTCACAGATACAAGAGCACATCCTCTAATCCCCCTTGACATCTCCAAGGTGACATACTTCCAACCGCCACCTGATTCCATCTTATCGACAACTGATCTCATAGCTCGATGAGCCATAGCAATACAAAAATGTTGTAATGACCTCGAAGTGTTATATTTGAAGGTCTATGCCTCTCAAATTGAAGCTGAAAAATGCTTCAAACTCCTTCACAAACATATGATGCATAACTACAACTTTGCAAAAGGAGATTTAGTGCTGCTTCAAAACATGAAAATTGAGAAATCCCTCAATAGATGAAACCACAATATTTCAGCCCTCTTATTGCTATCAAATAGAACTATGGAGGGGCTTACATTCTCTGTGAACTTGACAATTCAGTACTACATTGACCTATTGCTGCATTTCGTTTGCTACCATATCTCGCTCAAAAATCAATTTCCCTTCCACTGAATTTCCTCGATATTGACTCTGAGCGCCTCAAACAACTTCAAACTTTGATGAAAATACATTCAAAGATTTTCAGGACTTCGAAAATGAATAATTACATATCCTTCCTTTTTCTTTTTGCAATTACTTACAAAAGATTTTGATTGCTTTTAGTGTATGATACAAGTCGCAATATTGCATCATAACATGGTCATGCAAACTTTAAAAAGTTTTTCAGCTATGATGAACTACTGAGCCTTTCCCTAAAAAAATTCAATTTTTTTGTTCATTATATCTTTATTTCTTCTTCACCTTACTTTCCAAAGACATTTAACAAAAAAAAATTTGAAATTGAAATAGACAAAACAAAGAAACAGAAACAAAAAAAAGTCCTACTCCTCCAACATCTCCTCCAACACCTCTATCTCCCTTCCCAATATCTCCATCTCTATCTTCTTCAGCACCAATTTTGTGGCAATCAAACCACAGTGCACCACCCAGTCATTTTCATCTCCTTCAAACCCCCATGACTCCCTCACCTTCACCTTTCCCTTCCCCTTTGATAACTGTTTCATTGGCTTCAATGGCATCGAAGGCCCTGCAATGGATTCTACATTGGCTACTGGTCCTACTACATGAATTCAACATACTACAAGATTTGAAAACATGTTAGTGACCACTTCAAACAATTTTGAACAAAGTTCGTACCTTGCCTCAGGTGCAAATCCTGTTTTGTGCCCCTGAACTCTTTCACTTCGCCCTTGCAAAGCCCCCTCCTCGATATTCCACCCCAGTAGCACCCTTGCACCTCTTGGGTGCACTTCAAACATTTTGCAGTGCCCTCCTTGATGACACAACATGGCTGGGACTTGAACCCAGCACACCAATCGCACTATAAACATTTTTAGCACCCCGAAAAATGATCGAACTCAAATGAAACAACTTACTGGTTCTTTGAACTCAAAAGTTTTGCTTGTCGCAAACTTAGCCCACTTTGCTGCCTCTCCACCCTTGACCTCTTCCTCCATATTGTTCTCCTCTTCAACCTCCACCATTTTTTGCTTCGCTACCCATACCACAGGTAGCTTGACTTCCTCCTCATCCTTGTCTTCATCTCCCCCCTCTGCTCTCTCAATAGCTCTCACCTCAGCGGTGAGCTCTGCATTCTTCTGCTGTAAATCTTTCTTCAATAAAGTCTTCACACAAAATGCAGCAAGAGCTGCATTTTGGGCATCCGCCAGCACCCTCCTCCGACCTTCAATTTTTGCCCTCTTCACCTGCTCCTGCTTCTCTCTAACCTATTTTTCTTCCTCCTCCCTCCTTTCACATTCTACCTGCTCAGCCAAGTCCATGAATAATAATCCTCTGCCCCACAAAAGCCATTTGTATTGGGCCATCAGGCTGAAAACCTCCAAAACTTCATTAACGACTGCTTGTATGGCCAGGTCGCGCTCCTTGCCTAAGTCATCTGCAAGTTCATCATATTCTGCCTACACAAAATGTTTTAGCACCTTTGACTATGAATAGGTCAACAAGAGACGTACCATCTTTCTATGAAACCCTCTCCCTCAGACTTCAAAATCCAATTCCTCCATGACACCACACTTGGGCATTGTTAGGAAACAGTCTCCTAACATGCCTATTACATAATACTATTTTTATTTTATTTTATTTTACCAAAATATGCTACCAAATGCCTATACATGCATTATTTGTCAGCATGGGAATTTTCTATTTACACGCATCAATATGTATGCACATGTACACATGCATTGGTAGCAATATACAACAATATATGTAACATAGTATATAACCATAAAATAAATACTAGGAGACCTCAGTTGAGTTCTCTTAGGTATTCCATCCACAATAGTGGTGTGAAAAGCCTATTTCAGCCAACTATTCTATTTTTAACCTCTCACATCAAAACCATCAAACCCCCCATCACATGCGCATGCCCCACTGCCTTCTTGTAGGAGAGCCCGCATGGTCCAGCTAGCAGATTAGTGGATGTCACCCTAACAGGCATTGACTTTGCATATTCAACAATTTCAGAGTTCAGCTCAACAAGAAGAGACATTATGAAAGCTAGTACTTGAGGAATTAGGAGGTTATGTGGCAGAACAAGAAGTATTTTGAATCTTGCTAACTTCTTCAACACAATCATGCATTTCACACATGACTTCAATTAGCTGACTGGGATAGTCAGGATTTCAGTAAGGGGGAGGATGATAGGTCCATTGCACGCTTTAAGATCTGGAGAACACTTCCAATCGTATTGAGACATTACAACAGATGCTCCAAATTCCTACAAACACCATAAAATTGACTTCAAACCCTTTTTGAACTACTTCAAACAACTTCAAACAATTTCAAATGATTTTGCGACACTTCAAACACTTTCGAATGACTTTGCACCACTTCGAATGACATCAGCCACCATATAACTGTCTTGAAACCCTTTCGATACATGCTGCACAACTGGAATGAGTTATTCCATCGCATATGAAGCACTACTGGACACAAGGAGAGATGTCAAAGGATTTAGGATGTGATAATAATGCCTAGAGGCTTCAATAATATATTGAAGCAAAAAGATAAGTACTTTTACTATACGGGGACACTGTACACTTCAATTATTTATCATTTCTCATTTGTTTTATGATTTACAAAGTCCTCATTGCTGCACATATTGCCTTGTGTACTACACATGTTGAATTTCCTTTTTAGTACTATCTCTTCAAAATGTATATAGACTTGTACTAGTTACTTAGAAAACAGAGAAGAAGTTACCCTCTCCCTCATCATTTGATTTAAGAGCTGTTCTCTTGAGTCTTAGCCTTGCATCATATCTCTAAGTTCTGCAAAATATCATGGACTTCTTTGAAGTATAGTATTCGCTCCTCGATTTATTGCACATTGCCCATAGCCTCTCAAAAGACACTTCTTATTTGCTGTATTCACTCCTCTATCTTCTCTCTGAATACTGGTGGTAAGGCAATCTTTGGTCCCCTGCACTTTGTTCCCTCAAGCTTGTTTTTAGTGAGGTCTAGCTCCTCCTTCATCGACAAGAATTGTGTGATGATATCATCATGTTTCTGCTTCAGAGATGTCGAATCCTTTTCAAACTATTTTGCACTATTTTGGACAACTTCGAGACATTTTGAATGCTTCCGAACTATTCTGTGACACTTCAAATGACTTTGCAGCATTTTGAATGATATCGGTGCCATATAGATGTTTTAAAACACTTTTGATATATGCTGCACATCTGGAACAAACCATTTCATCACATATCAAGCACTACTGGACACAAGGAGAGATGATAAAAGAATTAGAATATGATAATGGTGGTTTTGGGGTTTCAACGATCTATTGAAACAACAAGAACAGTACTCTTACTATGTCGTGACACTGTACATTTCATTTATTATCATTTCTCATTTGTTTTTATGTTTTACAATACCTTTATTGCTGTGCATACTGCCTCATGTTCTACAATTGTTATATTTCCTTTTTAGTACTTATCTCTTCAATTCGTACATAGACTTGTATTGGTTAGTTAGAAGGACAGCAAAGCAATGGGGAACAGAGCACAAGTTACCCTCTCACTCATTGTCAAATTTAAGAGTCGTTCTCTTGAGTCTTATCTTCACATCGTATCTCTAAAGTTCTGCAAAATATTGTGAACTTCCTCAAAACTATTGTATTCGCTTCTTATTTTATCGCACATTGCCTATTGCCTCTCAACAAACACTCCTTATTTGTTGTATTCAATTTTTGACATACCTCGACATTAGTCTGACATCTACGAACTTCCTCGAGCCTACTTCGAACTATTTTGCACATCTTCGAACCTATTTCAAACTCTTTCGAACACCTTTATATGCCTATAAAGACTATTCACCACAGCCCTTACCATTTTGCATCACTAAACACAATGTTTGGGTATCAGCGGTGATATTTAGTACCAACTTACATCCTTCCTCTAGCCTGTGTTATACTTCCTAAGCCTTTTTAACAGATTTTTGTTAGGTTTCCAGGTTGAGTATCATCACTGGGCACACAATCCTGAGTTGGACCTTAGGTATGTAGGGGGTTTATCTGTTACACCACGTGCAGTGTAGATCACAGACCCTGTTAGCCAACAGGTGGATCTAACACCCAGTGCAGGAAGATCCTCATTCCCTCTTTCAGAGCTCTCTTGCAAAATGAATCATCCTGAGTCTACTATTCATGTACTCAGCAGCAGTGAGGTGGGTTTCTCCAAAGATCTCCTTAGCACTCCTTATAGGTGATCTCCTGAGAGTCAGGCTCAATGTTACTCTCAGTACAAGTGATTCCCCATCGTCTCTCATGAAGGTCTGTGTTGGAGCAGACTACATACGCTGCACAGAGGAAGAGATGACACATTCCTTATAACCTACCTGGGGTTTAGTTAGTCTTAGAGCTAGGGTTTAGCAGAGGTAAGAACACTGTATATCTTCTATAGTACAGGTTCTCCTTATATACATCATAGTAAGGATGTCACATGACTCAGGAATGTGTTTACCACATGTATGCACAGTAAGCGCAGTAACATGTGTGTGCTGCATGCATTGCCTCATGTATGCAGCATGTATCAGAATTTAATTTCAACACCCCCCCTCAAACTGTATAGCGCTCTAAGCAGCTAAGTTTGAATCTTGAAAGTAATTCCAAGAGAGTCTCTAAATTTCCTGAATAAGATGGTGCCAAGGTTCTTTGTGAACATGTCAGCTGGATTATCACTTCCAGGAATGAAAACAACCATGACTTTGTCATTTTCTATGCATTCACGCATATAGTGGTAGCGAATGTCTATATGTTTGGTCCTTCTTTCCTGAACTGGATTTGATCCGATAAAGATGGATCCCTGATTATCAGTGCAGATTGGTATGCGCTTCAGTACATATCCAAGTTCCTGGAATAAGGACTCTATCCACACTATCTGTCGACAAGTGTCAGAGAGAGCCATATATTTGGCTTCTGTGGATGACAGTGCTACAGTTTTTTGTAAACGGGACTGCCAGCACACAATGCCACTCGCTAGAGTAGCAAAGTAACCCATTGTAGATCGGCATTTGACAGTGTCAGCTGCCCAATCAGAATCTGTGAAGGCCTGTAGCCCCTTGGACTTCTTACCATTGTAGACAATGTTATATTTCTGGGTTCCCACCAGATAGCGCATGATGTACATCACTTTGTCTAGATGTTCTTGGCTAGGATTAGCCAAGAATTGCGACATCTTGATTACCGCATAAGCAATATCAGGTCATGTTCCGAGCATCAGATACAATAAAGATCCGATCACAGACTGATATTTTGATCTAAGCATCGCGTTGGGCATTGCTGTGTTTTCTGATGGTCTGTAACCAGTCGGGAGTGGAGTGGGGGTCACTTTGGCATTTGTCATCTCGAATCTCTCAAGCACTTTGGCGAGATATTCAGTTTGATCGAGTTTGACTTTGCTTGCAGTCTGGGTGATGTGCATGCCTAAGAATTCCATGACTTTTTCAGTACTACGGCACTCCCAATGCTTTAGACAAGCATTTTTCTTTTTATCCACAAGTTTCTTGTTCTTCCCCATGAACAAGCCATCATCAACATAGACAAGTGCAATAACAATGCTGCCTGTTTTAGGATCCTTGTGTATGAAAATGCCGGCATTGGAGCTGGCGCGCATGAACCCAATGGTGCGCATAAATGCCTCTAGCTCTTTCCACCATGCAAGTGAGGCTGGTTTAAGGCCATACAATGCTCGGTGTAAGCACAATACTTTGCGCTCTTTTCCCTCGAGTCTGAAACCCTTGGGTTGATCCATATAGATCTCCTCATCTAGTTTGCCATATAAAAATGCGGTTTTTACATCTAGGCCGGTCATATACATGCCCTCTAGAGATGCAAGTGCAAACATGAGGTGTACAGTCTCGTAGCGGACTACCGGTGAGAAAATCTTATCAAAGTCAATGCCTTCGACTTGTGAAAAGCCTTTGGCCACAAGTCTGGCTCGTTTTCTTCCATCCAATTTTACAGAGAAAACCCATCTATTTTTGATTGTTTTTCGATCATGTGGAAGATCGACGATGTCATAGACTTGTCGCTTACGAAGAGCCTCTAATTCTTCATGACAAGCTTGTTTCCACTCACGTTGCTGCTGCCGTGGTAGGCACACAATATCACGAAATTGGTTTGGAACTTGGCTTATTTTGCTCGATGGTTTGACTGCTTTTGACAACAGCCAGCAAATAAGCTTATCTCCTCCTTCCTTGGTTATCTTTTTAATATAACCTGCTTTGTCTGGTTCTCCCATTGGGTGATCATATTCTTGATCATTGGAATCGGACACACTCTCGTGGGGTGCCGAACTCGGTCCAGCAACTGGTTCTTTCTGTTGAGATTGTGGTCGTGTTCAGTTATGATCCGAATCTTGACCTACAGATCTCTTCCAATATTGATCACATGCAATGTCTCTCTCTATGTCAGAGGGGAGTCGCTTCTCTCCATAGGTATTGCCAGGATGGTTTGGGATGTTCCTCTGCCTGCCTGATCGATGGGGCAATTGCTGCCATTCCTGTTGATCATCATGTCTTGGACGAAAGTCCTCAGTGGTTACTGGAGGCAGCGGAGGAGGAGCATCTGTCACATCATCATGTGCCTTTTGCTCACTTGGTGCATCATCATCATCATTTTCTGATGATGGAGAAAGGGGCAGATCTTGTGGCGGTATAGAATCATCGCCATCCATTCCAGATGAGTGGTCATCATCTTCTGGTTCTGGAGGTGGAAAATCACCAATGTCCGTATTGGCAGGAGTTTTAGCTCTGGGACAGCATGGGAACAATGTTTCATCAAATAGTGCCATAGCACCAATGAATATTGTGCCACTAGGTCGCATGAAACGGTATGCTTTAATGCCATCTTCTAATCCAAGGTATGTCATTAACTCCGATCAAGGAGCCAATGTGTTTGGACACTTCTCCTTGGGTAGGTAGATGTAAGCACCACAACCGAAAACCTTCAGATTGTTTAGATCTGGGCAGACCTTTGTCAGGTCCTCAACCGGTGTCAGCCATTTCAGGTGCCTTATTGGGGTTCAGTTGTATAGGTGTGTTGCATGTTCAGGTGTGTTGCATGTTCAATGCAAAAATTCCCACCATGATTTGGGTAGACATGCAGTAAATCGCAGGGTTTGCGACTTTTCCATTATTGTCCTTATGGCACGCTCTGCGCGCCCATTCTGTTGGTGAATGTGGAGTGCAGACATCTCTATTTTGATGCCAAAGTCCTTGAGCACATTTTGTAGCTCACCATCTTTGAACTCCCCCCCTGGATCAACATGCCAGCGCTTGATTGTAGCGCCATACTGTGTCGAAGCCACTGCCTGAAATTGTCTGATGGCCACAGCAGCATCAGATTTCTTTTTAAGGCGTTGGACCCAGATATGTGACATTTTGTCATCCAGAAATACAATAAAGTATTTATGTTTATAGTACAACAGTACTGGGAGTTCCTTCAAATCGGAATGTATTAATTCAAAGGGTCTTTCTGCACGTGAATCTGATTTGGGAAAAGATTTTGAGGTCATTTTCCCTTCAGTGCACCCTGGACATATAATTTTGTCTTTAGGAATAATTAAATTCCTCAGGAATTTTATGGTGCTATTAGGCATCTTCCCTAGCGCCTCTTTGGAGGGGTGTCCAAGTCGCTTATGCCAAGTTGAGTATTCTGCGACATACATCGTCACGACATTGATTCCCTTGGTGCTCAATATATGAGTCTGAGCCCAATAAATAGTGTCACGTTTCATAAGAGGGACGCAATCCATAATTGGGTTTCCTTGCTTGAAAAATGAAATGTGTGTGGAGGAACCATGCACGTCACTTCCGTCTTGTAAGAAGACACCCATTGACAGTAATTGAGCATTACAGTCGGGTATGTAGTAGACGGGGTATAATCGCGTTTCATGCATCTCTGACTTCCCGTGACATACTACCTGATGTCTAATGAAGACTGCTCCTTTCCCTACTATATGAGTAGTACCCATGGCTGTTTGAACCAGGGTAGAGTCCTTTCTCAGTAAAGGCTCATAAGAAGCAAAATCTTTAATTTCACCAGTGAAGTGTTTTGATGTGCCTGAATCCATGATCCAGTTGGCACCTTTCTTACAATTTCCATTTGCACACGTAACACATATATTAAGATGTAAATTGTTCCATGATACATTTAGTAGCGGTAAAATTTTACATGAAAAGTTCACTGTGATCAGTGGAATGTTAATTCTTGTGCTTGTGGCAGGGAAAAAAACTGACCTTTCATCATATGTACCTGTTTCAAGCAGTTCATTGACAAGCATTTCATTGATGGCTTTCCATACTTCTTCATCAGAAACTGCAGGTTCCAATCCAAGGGAGACGCTATCGTCTTCTACCTCTACAATCCTTGGTTCTGGTTCAATCCTCCAGCTCTTACCTTCTCGCACTGTTAGGTGCTCTTCCAGCAGTCGCAGATTTTTTGCACTGCATGGGAGATTCATTTGCTCGAGGGTGTCTCGAGCCTGCTGATATTCAGTATAGACTGAATGAGAGGTAGAGGCTGCGCCCGTGTATGCCTGTGCAGGCACTCAGCGGCGAGGATCCCTTGTGGGAGTATGTTCATGCTTCTCGATGTGCTGGATGAGCGGCATGAGCGGTATGATGGTGCCAATACCATTTATGGTAGTAAAGGCATTTGAGGCGAGGTGGGTATGTTTCTCTTTAGGCTTTTCCTCTTTAGTCTTTTTGTCCCCATGTCGTCCACGCTTTCGGGACGAGTCTCCATTGTTGCCTTGAGATTGCCATTTGGGGTTTCCCCCTTTGCGCTTGACAGCAGAAAGCTTGGTGGCCTGAGGCAGGCTGATGGGCTTTCCAACTGCTGTGCGCCGTGAGGCCTCAGCAACAATGGAGTCCTTGACATGTTTAAATGTCAAGGCTCTAGTAGCGGTCATATTAAGGACTGTGGCAGATAGAGAATCATACTCGCGTGGCATCGCAGCAAGTAGAATCATTGCCTGTACTAATTTGGGGATGGCGACATTGGCAGCTGTAAGGCGCTCGAATTTATCAGCCATTTTGGCAATCTCTGGTGCAGGATTCGCAGCCAGAATTTTGATTGCGATTGCAGACCTAAAGTCCACAAAGACTTGGGAGGGGCCATCGACACCATAGTCAGTGTGGATGAGATCCCACACCTCCTCAGCAGTGTCCTTGGTGTTGGCACGCTGCTGAATAGAGGGGGCCAGGCAGAGCACCAGGCTACCAATAGCCTGGTCATTCTTATTGTTCCAGGTCTGAAGCTTGGCATTAGCTTCCGCTACTAGTGCAGCATTTGTCGCTGTCAAAGGAGGCACCAGGGGTGGTTTTAGTTCCATCCTGCTAGTTATTTGCCAGAGGCCCTGAGACCTGAGCCACACCTTCATTGAGTCAGCCCATTGAATGTAGTTAGAGCCATCAAAAGTTTGTACGAGTTTTTCAAGAGTTGAAGACATGATGTTATAGTGGCAGCTGGTAAAAGCGCTCAATCAGTCCTCTATTCAAGAAAATATGTTCCATAATCTCAGGCAAAAACACCCCTTCAGAGTGGTTAACCCTAGTCAACCTGGGTTTTTAAATGCAGCTCACGAAGAGTGCAAGGTTACAATTTGGAGACAATGAAGTCAACGTCGTTCGCAGCCAGTTAAGGCGCGTTCGCGACGTGCCCAGCAGGGCCCATAACCTGTTGGAGCAGACTACATACGCTGCACAGAGGAAGAGACGACACATTCCTTATAACCTACCTGGGGTTTAGTTAGTCTTAGAGCTAGGGTTTAGCAGAGGTAAGAACACTGTATATCTTCTATAGTACAGGTTCTCCTTATATACATAATAGTAAGGATGTCACATGACTCAGGAATGTGTTTACCACATGTATGCGCAGTAAGCGCAGTACCATGTGTGTGCTGCATGCATTGCCTCATGTATGCAGCATGTATCAGAATTTAATTTCAACAGTCTGAGTCTCTTCTGATAAAATGTTTAAGGTGGTTCAGGTGAAATGTGCATGTAGAGGAATTAGTGATAGGTGCATACTAGTCTCCTTGTCAAAATGTTCTGTGGCATGAGAGGTATGATTTGTGAGAGAGTGCATAGAGGAGTCAAGTTCTTTTGTTAAGGCAACACCAATTGCAACCACTACTTCAACCGAAGTTATACTGAGTGGACTGCTAGGTGGGCTCTCACAAGAAGTCATCATTTGATAGAAAGGTTGTCTTGCAGTCTCAAGCGTTCACACTTGTTATGTTATGGTGGAATCTTAAGAAAACTCTACTAGAGTCTCTTGGTATAGTATTGCATCTTAGATACTACTACTGTACATGCTGCATCCATGAGGTCTGGCCATGCTTACCCCATGTGTTGGATCAGTAAGCTTCCCTTGCCATGCTGCATCCATGCTGATGCACAGTGCCTGCCCCTGACCATGCTGTATGTAATCTACTAAGATGATCTGATATGATTAGATACGATAATGTAAAATGTTGATTCTGCTCTCATAACACATATGGGTCCCCCTGAAGTTCCTTCTGATATAACTGTGCAAGCCATGTAGTGAGAGCTGTGTCCATGATGTGGAAGTCTTTCCTGGGAAACTGTGCTCTGATATCATGTTCAAGAAGGCAAAGCATCTGATCAATTTGCTTGCTTGAGAACCACTGTCGTGATAAGTAACGCTGAAGTCCATTATTTGGAAGACTAGTCTTCCCACAGAGAATCTGGCCATCCCAGGATAATGTACTTAAAGTAAGTAGTGTCATGTGAACTTCCCCATGATAAGTTCTAATTCCTTCCGTGAAAGCCAGTTGATAGCATTGCGCCATGACTGTGGGAGGGGTATGGTGAAATGCACTTCTCATCAGAATTCCAGTGCCCAGAGTGGAAACAATGTTTCTACACCAGGAAGAGAGATTGAGCAAGCTCCATTCAACCAGCACTCTCAGTTCTGCTTGGTAAGAGCAGTGATTAGTGTTAGTGGCAGTACACAAACTGTGATCAGGGCTCCGATGTCACCATGATGAGGGCCAGCGCTATAAAAAGTATGCTGGACAGGAGCAGGGTAGAAAATGATGCTGGTAGAAATTGGTGGAAGTGGGGACTCAATGAAGTCAAATACAGAGAGCCTCTTGTCGGGGAGAAGAATTGAGCGGTGAGTTGAAGATAGCTCAAACTGTTTTCGGATGTGCACTTGGATGTGTGGAGGGATGTGTTCAAATGTTCTTTTCCTTGCCATTCGTGGAAAGAAGTGTCCGGCAGAGGGGATGAGGTGATGGCAACATCAACATCAGCGACGGTGGCCATAAGCAGATAAAAGGGATCCTGTGTCAGGTCAGACAGTGGTTGATAGTCGAAAAAATAAGATTCACAGCCAGTCTTGTACCTTACAACTACTTTACAGTACCTGGAATATCCTGTTCACCACAGACTTGGCACAGAGCTTTGACCAGAGTTTTTTACATTTTTTACATACTGTTCCTGGGCAGATGTAAAAAATATGTAATTAACAGTTATTTACACATGTTAATAACACTTTGTTAATAACATCCCACTTATAATATGCAACCCCATACTGCATAGACAAATGCTGATGACCTCAAATCCATGACTGGCTATGTTGTCCCAGCTGCAGGGGGAGCAATCATGTGGAAATCCAAGAAACAAACCATGATTGCACTTTCCTCAACCGAAGTGGAATATGTAGCTCTATCAGAAGCTGGATGCGAGGAGACATGGCTGAGAAACTTGTACAGAGAACTCGGATTTCTCAAAAACAACCAACCATGATTAGAGGCGACAACAATAACAATGGATCTGTAGTATTGACCCACAATCCTCAATTCCATCAACGATCCAAAGCTATTCGCCATCATTGGTTGATCAGTGGGTCCGAGATCTTAAAACCGACAATGTGTTGGATTGTCGCGACCCTAAACAGATTGCAAATTTCTTGACCAAGGCCTTACCAAAGCCAAAACACTTGCGACATCAGGAGATGGGAATTCAGTCGAGCAGAAAACCCGGTAGCTTTCCTCGCGTGTGATGTATTTTTTAACGAGGGGTTTTCCTCACACCTCACACGAAGGTTTTGACCCGAATAGTCTATTTATAGTATACTACTACGTATGTGGTAATAAAAGTGTAAGACTGCCAAGCCTCTACCGTCGTGAATACCAACAGAAAGGTTGCCCAAACCCTATGATTTGTGTGACGTCATGATTATTGATTGGTTGTCAAGATTCAATCTCTGCCCACGACGCTCAGTCTCCTATTGCGATGAGTGAATTCCAGTCGAACAGCCCCTTTCCTACTTCAAACTTTGACCCTCGTCCACCTCTTGTTCAATACGACTCTTCAGTGTTCTCCGCCATGTCTTCACAAGTATTTCGCACACTTGTGTGTTTCCTGGAAGGCGATCCACTGGCAAAGCCGTACGACCTCGTCGACATTCCGATTGATGCCACCGTTTTTCGATTGAAGGCAGCGATTCAGAAGAGAATTAAAAATCTCCATGACATAAACCCCGACGGTCTGAAGCTTTGGAAGGTCGTTTCCTTAATGCCAAGGGCGTGCGCCTTCTGACTGTCTCTTTCAGCTCAATAAGATAGTTCCTATCGGTCCAGATCATAGTCTTGCGCAGAGATTAGCGGCCTTGGGTGACATCGCCGAGTTTTCAAGAGAGTTGAGTTCTGAAGAAGAGGTGGGGGAGCTATTTCCCGAACCGCATTCCCGAAAGCATCTCCACATCGTGGTTCAGCGCCCTGGCGAGTACCGCTGGCTCATCGTTCCTTATGAGCAGAACTGACGATATCGTTGAAATTCTCACCTCCCTTGCGCATCTTGGTTTCGATTGTCCTCATCGCTCCTATCTCATCCTGCTATCCTCACCTCCCATTTCGTCTTCCCTTCAATGTTTGCCAACTCGTTGTTCGCCTCAATTTCCTCAATATCCCATTTTATTCCCCGTCATCCACATCGCCGGTTTTCTGCCGCCGCCTGTTCTATCTGCCTCGTCTCCCCGGCGACTCGACCTCTTAAACCTCGTTTCTCCACTGCCACTTCCCCTTACCACCTTTTCTTAATGATCGCCCTTTCTCGCCATCTTTTTATGTTGCCTCCTCGCCTGATTGTTGGCGACTGGTGTGCCATCAAACGTCGCACCTTTGTTCTTCTGTCTACCACCATAATTCACCTCTTGTTATGTTGGCTGCTCTTCTCATTGTCCACAATTCCATCCTTACAGCGATTCCACCCGCATGTAAGTGTAAGGAGCTCATGATGTAGACTGTTACTTATGCCTTACGTGATTAGCCATGATGACTTCATCGGATTCCACTGACTCCAACAGAAGTCAACCCAGCGTTAATGGTCAGTGGATTGGCTCTAGGAAAATGTCCCCTATCTAACCACATTACCGGCATTTCAGACCACTGGAGCCCTCGGTCCGACACAGTTGGGACCCTGTTTGATATATTGATGAAAGAAAAATTTGTTCACGTACGCATCGCTTGCTGCTAATGGCCTTCACCCCAGCTAACCGCTCTTGTTTTTAGGTCCGTGGGACCCCAGGTTGCGGAAAGACAACTCTTAAGGAATTACTTCACGCTCATATCCGAGAACGAGAACCTCAGGCTGATGTATATGTAACAAATTCGTGGCCATTGGACGCCCATCAGTCGGAAAGGTCCCTCAATGCACGACTCAAGGACATAGACCCCGCATATCCGCAACCTACTGTGATCACATTCCTGCTTTTCGATGAGGGACAAGATTCATATTGGGACCAACTTCTTTGGAACACTTTCCTCAAGGGCGTTCAGGGCGGTGTCTACTACAACTACCGTGTCGTTTTATTTTGCAGCTATGGAAGCCCGTCGGCCCGTCCTGTGTCTTATAAAATAGGCACACCGCCTTTCCTGCGTGACGCAGCCCGCGTGTCTCTGTGGCCCACGACAGAGAGATCAATTGGTTTATTGCTTAGTCGGTCCGAATTCAATGACGTCGTGGCACGGTACGAAAAAAAACTGAACTTGCACTCCGACATTCTAGACCTCTTCTTTCACTTGACGGGGGGCCATGTAGGCGCAGTTGTTGATCTCCTATCCATAGTTTCAAACCAGGTGACTCTGTTGCTGAGGACCCGAGCTCAACTCACCTAACTATTTCTTCCAGAGGTGTGCAGAAATGCGACGAGGAATGCAGTTTACAATTGATGCCTTTCACGAAGAAAACCCAACCCATTCTCTCATTCGAAGACTCCGAGGTGGAATATTTGGACGCGGTCTTCCTCTAGATACAGATATTTCGCAGCATCCAGACATGGCGGCATTGTTCAGAACTTTGATCAGACATGGAGAAGTCGAGGAAAGGGCAGGAAACCTGGAGGTCATTCAGGAGTGCCATCGAAACGGTTGGATCTATGCCTTTATGTCCCCCTCTTCCTCCATCACCCGCTATACATTTGCATCTCCTCTCCATTCCGCATTCGTTTCCTGGACTCTTGGGCCTTCGGACAACATGCCTAGTTACCCTTCTGCCTTTGAACTCTGTTTTGCAGTCATCTCGAAGTTCAAACCATCTCAAATGCACATTCCGATCCGCCGTGTTGGTCCGAGCGCCATAGACCTTCTGCCTGAAGCCCAATACCAGGATGAGTTTTATCGTTCTGTGTTCTCTGTCACTGCTGGAAATGTTCGCATTTCCTCCGAGTTTGCATCTGCAAGAGGGGCGCATGCGGCGGGTCGTATTGATTTCTTTATTCCAATAGTGAAATGGGGAATTGAGATCATTCGGGATGGCAACCGATTACAGGAACATAACTCCCGTTTTGAACAGTCAGGAGCCTATGGAACGTGGCTGCAGTCAGGTGACATGACTGACTATATCCTCCTTAATTGTCGCTCCGATGTTCCACGAAAGGCTCATCCAAGTAAGTATGATATTTAACTTCTGGAATAAGTGCCTGCATTAACAACTTTGGCAGATATTCCAAACCTCTTTCATGTTGTGTTTAGCAATGGATATCAAGAAGTTACTTGGTATGATAATCATGCAAATAAAGTGGGAGAAACCATTGCATTGCTAGAAAATCACTTTTGACTAGTTGGGTAATTTCCCAATTGCCTGCTGTCGGAATCACCATTGTCCCATTCTAATGGTGTTCAGTGGTATCTTTGAGCACTCTCCGCCCCACAGGCATATTTTCTGCGGCATTCTTCCTTACGTTGCGTCATTTCGGCTCTCAATTTATATGTACTTTTTCTTCTTCATGCGTGAATTAGAACTACTTTATAGTATTCAGTCAGGAAAAAGACCCGGACTCATCAGAGTCATACCTTGGTAATCTGGGGGGTCGGCATCGTTTCTGGCATCATGTTTTTCGTTGAATAAATGTTTGTTCACCCATCTTTTGCTACTGGTCGAAATAGCTGATTGCTTACAGTCATACTAATAAACTTGTACAAATCTAATCTAAATAGACATACTAATGTTTCTGGGAGCGAATGCAACTGGCCAGAATCTAAAGACAAGTAAAACTGAAAGAAGCCCTCTCCTCGGATCCATCCCTGTCGAAAGCGGGGTGAGCTGAGATATGACTATGGCAACCCATGTGAGAAGCAAGCCTAAGGGGCATCGCAGTCATGATGAAGACTCACCCATGAATGCACATCAAGCCTTGGGAAGGCTTCTCATCCATAGTGGTTGTGGTTGCAAGTTGGTTGGGAGCATCTCAATGTGCATGGCACCTAGATAGTCCAGACAACGCCAATATTCCAAAAAGGCTTGGGAGCGCCAACTAGTGATGTTCCGGCCCGGCTTGGCCCAAAAGCCCCGGCTTTGGCTTGGCCTGAGGCGGCTTTGGCCTGCTCAAAACTTGGGCTGAGCCAAAGTCGCTGCGGCTTTTGGTGTGTGGTGTCATTTTGGACCTAGGTGTTGGAGCAGACCACATATGCTGCACAGAGGAAGAGACGACACATTCCTTATAACCTACCTGGGGTTTAGTTAGTCTTAGAGCTAGGGTTTAGCAGAGGTAAGAACACTGTATATCTACTACAGTACAGGTTCTCCTTATCCATATCCATATCCATAATAATCAATAATAAAAGGAGGATGGTCAGGTGACTAGGCCGTGGGAAGTGAACAGGCCGTGGGAGTTGCTCTGAGTGGATGGGAAAGTGATGACCTACTTTGAGAGTCGTGAGACATGATGACAAATATAACTCAATGGTGGGAACCTTTTTCTCAGCTAATTTTTGCCACCTCTATCTTTTTTTTTTTTTGGGTCTGGGCACTTTTTCTATATAGAGTGTAAAATTTGAGTTTAATGACAAAGTGAAGTTGGAGATTTTTTACAACATTCAAAAGAGAGGAGAGGGAGGAGAGCAGGGGTGAGAGGGTGAGGGGGTGAAGTAGTGAGGGAGAGAGGGGGGGAGGGGGTGAAGGGGGGAATGGGAGGTGGGAGTGGGTGAGGGGGTGATGGGGGAGGGGGGGGAGTGAGTAGGGGAGGGGGGAGAGAGGAGGAGGAGGATGGATGGAGAGGGGGGGAGAGGGGGGAGAGGGAGGGGAGTAGGGGAGAGGGGAGAGGGGGCGAAGGGAGGAGGGGGGTGAAGGGGTGAGGGGGAAGGAGGGGGGAGGAGATGAGGAGGGGGAGAGTGAGTGAGGGGGGGAGGGAGTGAGTGAGGGGGTGATGGGGGTGAAGTATTGAGGGGATGAGGATATGAGAGTGGGAGAACATGAGAGGGGGGGGTGAGAGGGGGAGTGAGGAAGAAGGGGGAGAGAGAGGAGAGAGGGGAGAGGGAGGAGGGGGAGGATGCATGAGGAGGTGAGGGGGGAGGGGAGGGGGGGAGAGGGGAGAAGGAGGGTGGATGGAGAGGGAGAGAGGGAAGGGGGAGGTAGGGATGGGAAGGGGATGGGGGTGAAGTAGGTGGAGAAGGGGATGGGGATGGGGTAGGTGGAGAAGGGGATAAGGGAGAGGGAGAGGGAGAGGGAGAGGGAGAGGAAGAGGGAGAAGAGGAAGGTGATGGGGGAGATGGGGATGGGGAAGGTGATGGGGGAGAAGAGGAAGGAGATGGAGGAAATGGGGATGGGAGAGATGTGGAAGGGGATAAACACTACAATCCACCTACGTTGACTTGGGGCCAATGGTCCCAAGTCAACTGAAGAGTTGTGTACTATCTAAAAGTCAACTAAAGAGTTGTGTAACCATGACACCCCAAGTCCAAAGGCAACTAAGGAGTTGAGTAACTGTAGTGGAATTAAGCATTGTATTATGTATATGCAAGCTGGCCCATGAAAATAAACCACCACTTACACATTCACAGACCGAGTCAAAAAATGCAATGAAGTGAACAATGTGCACTGAAGTCAAAAAATGCAATGAGATGTTGATAAAATTAATGAACACAGTAACCAACATAAGCCATACTTCACTCATGAGTGGTTCTGTGTAGCAATATCATGAGTAAGGTCTGTGCACAACATCAAGGCTATATGGCCAAGTGACAGTGGAAGTGCAAAAACCAAAAATATTGTATATAATGAAGTACTATTAGAGTAACATAGAAATGAAGTCCATACTTATTAAACATGTTAACACATGACAGTGGAAGTGCAAATACCAAAATAATGAAGTACTATCAGACTAACATAGAAATGAAGTCATGATAGTGGAAGTGCAAAAACCAAAAATATTGAATATATTACTTATTAAACATGTTAACACGTGCCGGAGGCACATTCCCAACCTTGTCCATAATAAAGCGAGCATGGTCACGTGAAGGGGTCGTGGGAATGATGACAAACTCTGAAGGGGTGGGAGATCCATGACTAACCCTCTACTGTGAGAAAATGATGACAAATATAAGTCATAGGTGGGAAATGAAATTCTCGGCTAATTTTTCACCACCTCGAACTTTTTTTTTTGGATCTGGGCTCATTTTCTATGTAGAATAATGTCTGGATGACATGTAAGCAGCTGTATTGCAGTGTTTTCTGAATAAAATTTGACTGAGGGGCAACTGTCATCCTTTTACTATGCTGTGAAAGCTGACTAAGCAAACCTCGCGGGCTGAACAAAATGCAAAAACCTGATCATGACCTCGGCACATGACCCAAATAAAGTGATTTAGACACATCTCTGTATTAGTCAGTAACAAGTGGATCAATAAAATATTATTTGCAATTCTATAACTGAGGTCATTACAAAGTCAGGTCAGTATTGAAATAAGTTTGAATTGACAATTGAGTTCAGGACAAAGTTAAATCAGTAAAATATAAGAGTTACAATTGAGTTCATTATGAAGTAAAGGAAATAAAAATTACTTGAATACAGTATGTTTAAAAATTGAGTTTGTTACAAAGTAAAGTCAGCAAAATAACAGTTACAAATGAGTTCATTATGAAGTAAAGTCTACGAAAATTAGTCTAGAAATAAGTCAAGTTTGAAAATGAGTCAGTAAAAAATAAGTCTGTAAAATGATCTTCGAAATAAGGCATTTGATATAAAATAAAATTACAGTTACCATTATGAAGTCAACTCAATAAAAATTAGTTCAATACAAAGTCATTATGCAGACTTACTAACAAGTTATAATTTGAGTTCGTTATAATGTAAAGTCAATAAATATTACTTTAATACTTACTGACAAAGTGAAGTTGGAGATTTTTTACAAAATTTAAAGAGAGGAGAGGGAGGTGAGCAGGGGTGAGGGGGTGAAGTAGTGAGGGGGTGAGGGAGTAAGGGAGGGAGGAGAGGAGAGGAGGAGGATGATGGAGAGGGGTGAGGGGGTGAAGTAGTGAGGGGGTGAGGGGGTGAAGTAGTGAGGGGGTGAGGGAGTAGGGGAGGGGGGGAGGGGAGGAGGAGGATGGATGGAGAGGGGGGAGGGGGTGAAGTAGTGAGGGGGGGAGGGAGTGAGGGGGTGAGGAAGTGAGGAAGAGAGGAGGGGAGGGAGTGAGAAAGTGGAGAGTAGGTGAGGATAAGAGAGTGGGAGAAGGTGAGAGGGGGGGGGTGAGAGGAGGGGGTGAGGAAGAAGGGGGAGAGAGATGAGAGAGAGGAGGGGGGGAGAATGGAGGGTGCATAAGGGGGTGAGGGGGGAGGGTGCATAAGGGGGTGAGGGGAGAGGGGAGGGGGGAGGGGAGGGGGGGAGAGGGGGGGAGAGGAAGGGGATGGGGGAGAGGGGGGGAGAGGAAGGGGATGGGGGAGAGGGGAGAGGAGGGAGGGGAGGAGAGAAAGGGGATGGGGGAGAGGGGGATGAGGGAGATGGGGGAGGGGATGGGGGAGATGGAGGAGGGGATGGGGGATATGGGGGAGGGGATGGGGTAGGTAGGCATGGGATGGGGGAGGGGATGGGGTAGGTGGACATGGGGACGGGGATGGAGTAGGTGGGCATGGGCATGGGGAAGGGGAAGGGGAAGGAGATGGAGATGGAGATGGGGTAGGTGGAGATGGGGATGGGGATGGGGAAGGGGATAAACACCACAACCCCCCCACGTTGACTTGGGGCCAACGGTCCCAAGTCAACTGAAGAGTTGCGTACCATCTAAAAGTCAAATAAAAAGCTGTGCATCCATGAATAAAATGCAGTGAGGTGTTCATAATGAACACAGTGAACCACGTGTGCCGAAGGCACATTTAAAAACCTTGTCCATAATAAAGCGAGCATGGTCACGTGAAGGGGTCGTGGGAAAGATGACAAACTCTGAAGGGGTGGGAGATCCATGACTAACCCTCCACTGTGAGAAAATGATGACAAATATAAGTGATAGGGTGGGAAATGACAATAACTGGGTGTTTCCATCATTTCAAAAAATTTAGCCGAAAAGTTTTTGATTAGCCGAAAAAAAAATTTCGGCTAAATTGGGGCTGGATCACAAACATAATAACTAATAACAGGGTGCTTTTTCGGCTACTATAATATAATGTAGGCATGTGTTTTTGGGCCTGATGACAAATATAATTAGGGGGGTGTTGCCATGATGACTAATTTAATTAGCAACAACATTTTCGGCTACAGTGTTGAATCAAAATTTTCGGCTATTGTTTTTTTTTTTTTGGCCTGATGACAAAGATAATTACTGGATGTTGTCATGATGACAAATTTAATTAGCAACAACAATTTCGGCTACAGTGTTGGATCAAAATTTTCGGCTATTGTTTTTTTTTTGGGCCTGATGACAAATATAATTAGTGGGTCTTGCCATGATGACAAATTTAATTAGCAACAACAGTGTGGGATCAAAATTTTCAGCTAATTGTTTTTTTAAGGTGTTCCCATGATGACAAACTAATTTTCCCATTTGTCATCGATGACAAAGATCATAACTGGGTTTTTCGGCTAATTTTTGGCTTGCTGGGTGTAGAAACCCAATTTTTGGCTGAGTTTTGGCCACTTCTAGCTTTTCTGCTCTCTTTCTGGCTCTGGGCTCTTTTCCAGTGGGGTTGTTTTTGCATTCTTGGGGTATCTGTAGACCAAGGTGAAGCTCTGTGAAGTCCTACCTCCCTGGCTTCTCTTTTTTCAACAAAAGGAGTGTCTGCCAGTTGTTTTTTGGACCTCTCTCAGGGCACAGTGTGCAGGGAGATTGGGCTGGCAGGTTTGCAGTTGCCTCCCCTTCCATTTTTGGAAGTCGCTCCACTATCAACTGCCACTGTTTGCACCGATTTCACAGCCTCCTGCAAGATTGTCACATCCTCCACTGCTGTAAGAGAGCTCCCCAATTCCCATGGACCCTACTCCGCCCAATACTCCTCGACGTGTCCGAACGGCCGCACAGCAAACTGAACGAGACCAACGGACCTTGGATAGCCCTACTCGCCACCGGACTCCACACCACGTTCGCACTATGCACATTGCCCAGCCACTGCTGCCATTGCCGCCTGCCCATAATATTGCCTTGCTGAATGCCGATCCTTTTATTGCTGCTCCTCCACCACCTCCTCAATACAATCACCTTCCTCCTCATTTGGCACAGCAGTTGGCGGCACTTCCTCCTCTTCCACAGATTCCAAGAGGCAGGGGCAGAGGGAGGGGAAGAGGGAGGGGAAGAGGCTCAAGTCATGCAGCTCCACCACAGCCTGTCGTTGCTCCTTTACACAATCCAGCTCTCCCATATTTTTTACATGCCCCTCCTGCACCTCCTGTTTTTGATCCTCCTGTTCCTGCACCTCCAATTCCTGCACCTCCCATTCCTGTGGCTCCTCCTGTATGTTGAATTGTTCTGTCAGGATGATAGATTGTGACTAACAGCATATTGATGTAGCCTCTTCCTCCTACTCCAGTGCCTCCGATGATTGTCCCTCCTGCTGTCCCTCAACCCATTGCTCCTAGATTGACCTTGGCTGAACTCGCTGCCTGGCATGCTGCACTTCCACCTCTTTTTCCGGCTGTAGCTGTAAGTTGAATTATTCTTGCAGGTGCCGGACATTCAACTGACAATAAATTGTATAGCCTCCTCCTCCTGTTTTTTACCCTCCTGTTCCTGTTTCTCCTATTGCTGGACCTGCCATTCCTGTTGCTGGACCTGTTCTTCCTGTTGCTCCTCCTGTTCTTCCTGTTGCTGCTCCTGTTTCTCCTGTTGCTGCTCCTGTTCCTCCTGTTGCTGCTCCTGTTCCTCCTGTTGCTGCTCCTATTCCTCCTGTTGCTGCTTCTATTCCTCCTGTTGCTGCTCCTGCAATGGCGTGGGCTGAGCTTGCTGCCTGGAATGCAGCACTTCCACCTCTGGCTGCTGTATGTCGAATTATATTTTACATGATGTGCAATGGTCTGACTGAATAATGATGTAGCCACCTCTACCTCCCCCTCTACCTCCCCCACCTGTGGCTGTTCCTGCTTTTCCTGCTGTTCCTGCTGTTCCTGCTCCTGCTGTTCCTGTTGCCAATGTACCTCCACATGTAAGCAGGCTGTTATTGTTTTGATGAATGTGGTGACTGACTTGATCATCCAAGATTGATCCTGCCCCTCTTCTACATGTTCTGCTGCCTCCTGCACGCCGCCCATTTAGCCCACTTTGGCCTATTCATGATCTCGGAAGAATGGATGTTCAGTGTCCCAATTGCCATGCTTTGCACTGGATGGCCGAACGTCTTACCACCTCCTCCAATATAAATCCCAGATTCGGCATGTGCTGTCTGAGTGGAAAGATCGCTTTGCCACCTCTTCACCCAGTCCCACCTGAGCTTATACAATTGCTCACTGCTCAGGACGACATTGGAAAATCATTTCGTGATCACATCCGCACTTACAATAATGCACTCGCCATGACTTCTATCGGTCGCAAGATTGACGAGTTGGTCAATGAGGGGGAAGAGGCAGTGAATGATGGCGTCGGTCCCTATGTCTACAAACTCCATGGCGAGCTGTCCCACAAAATTGGATCTCTTCTTCCACCAGAGGGTGAACCTCCTGTTTATGCTCAGCTATATATTTACGATCCAGCTGACGCTGTCAACTTTTGCATGGCCAATGCCTGGAACACTCACCTCCATCACCACACTTTGCTCACTCTTCAGGACATGCTCCACCGTCACCATCCAGCAGTTCAGATGTACAAGCAGGCTCATGAGCTCACCAGGAACTTGCCTCCACACCAGCAGTGCAAGATAGCTTTGCATTTTGATCAATCCTGTGACCGTCGCCGCTACAATCTGCCCGATGCTACCAACAATGAGATTGCTGTCATTCTTCCAGGTGATGGCGATCAGCCAGAGAGCACACGCAACATCGTTCTCTACCGCAGGCATGGCCCTCCCCTTCAGCGCATCAGTGACGTCCATCCTCTCTATCCAGCCCTTCACTATGTTTTGCTGTTTCCTACTGGCCAGCTCCAATGGCGCCCTCAAATCGAGTATGCAGCTGTCGATGCCAACAACCGAGGTGGTGCCAGAGTTCACAAACATGTCTCCAAATCCGAATTCTACTGCTATCGCCTCCACCTTTGACCGCCTGCTGTTGAGCCCCAGCATATCTTTCTGACTGGAAAGCTCTTTCAGGAGTTTGTGTGTGATGGATGGGCCACTGCTGAGCAGGATCGATTGCGCTGGATTTTGATGAATCAGGACACCATTCGGGGTGAAGTCTATGTTGGCCTGGCAGATGCTGTGGCTGCAAACATCGATGTGGACACAGAGTCTCTGGGTCAAAGAATCATTCTTCCTTCATCCTTTGCAGGAAGCACACGTCACATGCAGCAGCTTCTTCAGGATGCATTCGCCATCAATCATCACTGCAATGGAGGCGATCTCTTTCTCACCATCACTGCCAACCCTGCCTGGCCAGAAATACGGGATGCTCTTCATCCAGGGCAGACTGCAGCAGATCGCCCAGATTTGGTCGTTCGTGCATTCTATGCAAAGCAGAAGGAGATGATCAAGGATATCAAGGCTGGCATATTTGGAAAGGCTGTGGCTTATCTTTTCACCATCGAGTTTCAGAAGCGTGGCCTTCCTCACATGCACTGCATTATCTTTCTCGATGAGCAATCCAAGCTTCGCACCCCCGAGCAGATAGACAGCCTTCTGTCTTCAGAGTTTCCTGACGATGATCCTGAGCTCCTCGACCTCATCAAAAAGTTCATGGTCCATAAACCCTGTGGTGCAGAGAACCCTGCAGCTCCTTGCATGGTGAATGGACAGTGCTCCAAAGGTTTCCCCAAGCCATTCAGGGATCAGACCACCATCTCTGAGGATGCCTATGCCTCTACCAAGCGTCGGGACACTGGACACACATATCACGTTCGGGGAAAGCAGGTCGACAATCGTTGGGTGGTCACTTACTCTGCCTATCTCATCTGGAAGTACCGTTGCCACATCAATATCGAGTCCATCAGCTCCATCAAGGCCATCAAGTACATCTACAAATATGTCTACAAAGGCCACGATCGCATCACCATGGAGTTTGGAACTTGCAACGATGAAGTCAGGCAGTACCTCGACGCTCGCTACATATCTGCATGCGAAAGCATCTGGCGCCTCTTCCACTTCACCATGCATGGTGCTTCTCCCAATGTCGTCCGTCTTCAGGTCCACCTTCCTGGCCAGCAGTATGTCACTTGGAATCAGAACGGTCCACAGTCTATCCAGGAAATCGTCCAGCATGCTGCACAGCGTGACACCACCCTCACTGCCTTCTTCAAGGCCAATCAGGAGTATCCAGAGCTTGCACAGGTCGTTCTTTACCAGGACTTTCCTTCCAAATTTGTGTGGGATCAAAGGGCTCACAAGTGGAAGCCCAGGCAGAGGGGATTCGCCATTGGAAGAATGTTCTATGCTCCACCCAGTGCCGGTGAACGCTTTTACCTCAGGCTGCTTCTCACTGCTGTGAAAGGGGCTACATCATATGAAGACCTTCGCACTTTTCAGGGCATCGTCGCTCCCTCATTCAGAGAGGCCTGCCTCGCCCGTGGCCTTTTGGAGGATGACCAAGAGTGGCAGCAGTGTCTGGAGGAAGCAAAGTCCATGGCAACCGGTCGTCAGCTTCACAATCTTTTTGTCACCATCCTTCGTGACTGTGCTCCCTCTGATCCTGTCCACCTCTGGAATACATATTGGCCTCACATTTGCGATGACTTGAGATATCAGCTCCAGCACACCAACATTCGTATCAACCCCACCGATGACGATGTCCATGATTATGGCCTTTATCTTATCAATCAGCTTCTCATGGTCTCTGGGAAATCTCTCGAGAAGGATTGGCCATACATGCCTCAGATCACTCAGAATTGGGATGCCAACATTCAGAACCGGTTGATCGCAGAGCAGCGCAGATACGATGTTGTGGAGCAGGCCGAGTTGGCTGCACACAATCTGGACACTTTCAATCACGATCAGAGGGCTGTCTTTGATGAGATCATGCATGCAGTCAACAACAAGACTGGCCAGACCTTTTTCCTCCATGGTCCAGGTGGCACTGGCAAAACCTATGTTTACAACACCCTCTGCCATCAGCTTCGCTCTCAAGGCAAGATCGTCCTCTGTGCTGCATCGTCTGGAATAGCTGCTCTTTTGCTCAAAGGCGGTCGTACTTCCCATTCCTGCTTTCAGATCCCAATCATCATAAACGAGTCATCCACCTGCACCATTTCCAGAGGTTCAACACGGGCACAGCTCCTGCAGCAGACTGACTTGATCATTTGGGATGAGGCACTCATGCAGCATCATCATCTTCATGAAGCTGTCAACCGCACTCTGAAAGACATTCTCCAATGTGACAAACCCTTTGGGGGTGTGCCTGTGGTCTTTGGGGGCGACTTTCATCAGATCCTGCCTGTCATTGAGAAGGGTTCTCGACCTCAAATCGTTGGTGCTTCTTTGCAACGCTCTGTTCTCTGGCAACACATCAAAATCCTTCATCTCAAAATCAACATGCGTTTGAACACAGACGATCTTCAGGAGCGCAACTTTGCAAAGTGGCAGTTGGAGGTTGGAAAGGGTGGTCATACAGATGAAGGTGGCACTATCAATCTTCCTGATCATCTCAAATGTCCTCAGAACACCATCGCTTCTCTCATCCACACCATCTATCCTGGCATCTATGATCAGGCTCAGCATTCAGATCAATACTTTTCAGAGCGGGTCATCCTGGTGAGCAAGAATGATGATGTTGACGATTTGAACCATCACATTCTTCACAATTTTCCTGGGCAGGAGCACGTCTTTCACAGTGCTGACTCGATTGCAAATGATGAGAATGCCGAACTTCTATATCCCCAAGAATATCTTAACTCCATCAACTGCTCAGGTCTACCTTTGGCACATTTGGCACTCAAGGTCGGCGTCCCTGTCATGATACTTCGCAATCTCAACATTGCTGGAGGGGTCTGCAATGGAAGTCGGGGGATATTGACTCGGATCAGGAATAGGGTTTTGGAGATTCGGTTGATCACTGGAGATAACGCAGGAGAGACTGTTTTCATTCCACGGATGCGACTTCGGCCTATTGAAGGTCAACTCCCCTTCACACTCTCTCGACTGCAGTTTGCTGTTCGTCTTTGCTTTTCAATGTCGATCAACAAGTCACAAGGGCAGTCAGTGAAGCATGTGGGTTTGGATTTCAGGAGTCCTGTCTTTACACATGGGCAGTTCTATGTGGCAATATCCAGGGTCAAGTCTGTCCACAATATCAAGGCAATTTGGCCAAGCTCAGAGGATAGTGCAAAGACAAAAAATATTGTATATGATGAAGTGTTATTAGATTAAAATATATATTGTACATATGTAACTACTACTCATAGAAAATCAATGAACACAGTGAACAACGTGTGCCGGAGGCACATTTAAAAACCTTGTCCATAATAAAGCGAGCATGGTCACGTGAAGGGGTCGTGGGAATGATGACAAACTCCGAAGGGGTGGGAATGGCATCACGCCGTGAGACTCTGCAGAGGTGTGGGAAAGTGAAAATGGTGAGAAAGTATGACAAATATAACTCAAAGGTGGGAACTTTTTTTCTGGCTAATTTTTCGCCACCTCGAACTTTTTTTTTTGGCTCTGGGCTCATTGGCTATGTAGAATAATGTCTGGATGACATGTAAGCAGCTGTATTGCAGTGTTTGCTAAATAAAATTTGACTGAGGAGCAACCGTGATTCTTTTCCTATGCTGTGAACGCTGACTAAGTGAACCTCGCGGGCTGAACAAAATGCAAAAACCTGATCATGACCTCGGCACATGACCCAAATAGAATGATTTAGACACATCACTGTATTAGTCAGTAACAAGTTGGATCAATAAAGTGTTATTACAATTGTATAAGTGAGGTCATTACAAAGTCAGGTCAGTATTGAAATAAGTTTGAATTGACAATTGAGTTCAGGACAAAGTTAAATCAGTAAAATATAAGAGTTACAATTGAGTTCATTGTCAAGTAAAGGAAATAAAAATTACTTGAATACAGTATGTTTAAAAATTGAGTTCATTACAAAGTAAAGTCAGTAGAATAACGGTTACAAATGAGTTCATTATGAAGTAAAGTCTATGAAAATTAGTCTAGAAATGAGTCAAGTTTGAAAATGGGTCAGTAAAAAATAAGTCTGTAAAATGATCTTCGAAATAAGGCATTTGATATAAAATAAAATTACAGTTACCATTATGAAGTCAAGTCAATAACAATTAGTTCAATACAAAGTCATTATGCAGACTTACTAACAAGTTATACATTGAGTTCGTTATAATGTAAAGTCAATAAATATTACTTTAATACTTACTGACAAAGTGAAGTTGGAGATTTTTTACAAAATTTAAAGAGAGGAGAGGGAGGTGAGCAGGGGTGAGGGGGTGAAGTAGTGAGGGGGTGAGGGAGTAAGGGAGGGAGGAGAGGAGAGGAGGAGGATGATGGAGAGGGGTGAGGGGGTGAAGTAGTGAGGGGGTGAGGGGGTGAAGTAGTGAGGGGGTGAGGGAGTAGGGGAGGGGGGGAGGGGAGGAGGAGGATGGATGGAGAGGGGGGAGGGGGTGAAGTAGTGAGGGGGGGAGGGAGTGAGGGGGTGAGGGAGTGAGGGAGAGAGGAGGAGAGGGAGTGAGAAAGTGGAGAGTAGGTGAGGATAAGAGAGTGGGAGAAGGTGAGAGGGGGGGGGGGTGAGAGGAGGGGGTGAGGAAGAAGGGGGAGAGAGATGAGAGAGAGGAGGGGGGGAGAATGGAGGGTGCATAAGGGGGTGAGGGGGGAGGGTGCATAAGGGGGTGAGGGGAGAGGGGAGGGGGGAGGGGAGGGGGGGAGAGGGGGGGAGAGGAAAGGGATGGGGGAGAGGGGGGGAGAGGAAAGGGATGGGGGAGAGGGGAGAGGAGGGAGGGGAGGGGGGGAAAGGGGAGGAGAGAAAGGGGATGGGGGAGAGGGGGATGAGGGAGATGGGGGAGGGGATGGGGGAGATGGAGGAGGGGATGGGGGAGATGGGGGAGAGGATGGGGTAGGTAGGCATGGGATGGGGGAGGGGATGGGGTAGGTGGACATGTGATGGGGATGGGGTAGGTGGACATGTGATGGGGATGGGGTAGGTGGGGATGGGGACGGGGATGGAGTAGGTGGGCATGGGCATGGGGAAGGGGAAGGGGAAGGAGATGGAGATGGAGATGGGGAAGGTGGAGATGGGGATGGGGATGGGGAAGGGGATAAACACCACAACCCCCCCCAACGGTCCCAAGTCAACTGAAGAGTTGTGTACCATCTAAAAGTCAAATAAAAAGCTGTGCATCCATGAATAAAATGCAGTGAGGTGTGAGGAAGGGGATGGGGATGGGGACAGGGATGGAGTACGTGGGCATGGGCATGGGGAAGGGGATGGAGATGGGGATGGAGATGGAGATGGGGTAGGTGGAAATGGGGATAGGGATGTGGAAGGGGATAAACACCACAACCCCCCCACGTTGACTTGGGGCCAACGGTCCCAAGTCAACTGAAGAGTTGCGTACCATCTAAGAGTCAAATAAAAAGTTGTGCATCCATGAATAAAATGCAGTGAGGTGTTCATAATGAACACAGTGAACCACGTGTGCTGAAGGCACATTTAAAAACCTTGTCCATAATAAAGCGAGCATGGTCACATGAAGGGGTCGTGGGAATGATGACAAACTCCGAAGGGGTGGGAATGGCATCACGCCGTGAGACTCTGCAGAGGTGTGGGAATGGGAGAATGGTGAGAAAGTATCACAAATATCAAAATCTGACATTGTGGGAATCTAATCCAATTTTCGGCTAACCTGGGTGTTTCCATCATTTCAAAAATTAGCCGAAAAAAAAATTTCGGCTATTTTTAACTGTTCCCATGATAAGTTTTGGGCCCGATCACAAATTCAATATAACTGTTCCCATCAGAACAAATATTTTCCTGATGACAAATATAATTAAGTGTTCCTATGATGACAAATCTAATAACTTAGTGTAGGAACCACCAAATTTTCGGCTACTTTGTGGCCTGATGACAAATAAGGTTACCATGATGACAAACCTAATAACTGAGTGTAGTAACCAAATTTTCGGCTGATGTTTGACCTGCTGACAAATATAATAAGGTGTTCCTATCATGACAAATCTAATAACTGAGTGTAGGATCAATTTTTTCGGCTAATTTTCGGCTTGCTGGGTGTAGGAACCCAATTTTCAGCTGATTTTTGGCCACTTCTAGCTTTTCTGCTCTCTTTCTGGCTCTGGGCTCTTTTCCAGTGGGGTTGTTTTTGCATTCTTGGGGTATCTGTAGACCAAGGTGAAGCTCTGTGAAGTCCTACCTCCCTGGCTTCTCTTTTTTCAACAAAAAGAGTCTCTGCCAGTTGTTTTTTGGACCTCTCTCAGGGCACAGTGTGCAGGGAGATTGGGCTGGCAGGTTTGCAGTTGCCTCCCCTTCCATTTTTGGAAGTCGCTCCACTATCAACTGCCACTGTTTGCACTGATTTCACAGCCTCCTACAAGAATCTCACCTCCTCTGCTGCTATAAGAGAGCTCCCCGATTCCCATGAACCCAACTCCACCCAACACTCCTCGAGGGGTCCGGATGGCTGCACAGCAAACTGAACGGGACCAACGGACTTTGGATAGCCCTACTCGCCACCGGACTCCACACCACGCTCGCACAATGAACATTGCCCAGCCTTTGCTGCCTGTGCCACCTCTCCATGGTGGTTTGCTGAATGGGAATAACGCTGATCCTTTTCTCACCCCTCTACCTCCACCTCCTCAATACAATCATCTTCCTTCTCATTTGGCACAACAGCTGGCAGCACTTCCTCCTCTTCCACAGGTTGTGAGAGGCAGAGGAAGAGGAAGAGGAAGAGGGAGGGGACGAGGCTCAATTCATGCTGCTTCTGTTGAGGGTCCACCTCAGCCTGTTGCTCCCCTACACAACACTGCATTCCCACCTTTTTTTTATGCTGCACCTGCACCTCCTGTTTTTGACCCTCCTGTTTCTGCACCTCCTATTCTTGCACCTCCCATTCCTGTTGCACCTGCACCTGCTATTCCTGTTGCACCTGCACCTCCCATTCCTACTACTCATGCAATCGCCCAGGCTGGGCTGCGAGTTCCACCTTTTGGTCCTCCTCCTGTTTTTGACCCTCCAGCTCCTGTTCCTCCTGTTCCTGCACCTCCTGTTCTGAGCAAGTTCCACTTTTTTTTCCTGCTGTACGTTGGAGTTGTCCTTCAGGTGAATAGATGTACAAACTAACAACATATCATTACAGCTTCCTCCTCCTCCTGTTTTTGATCCTCCTGTTCCTGTTCCTCCTGTGCCTGCACCTCCCATTCCTGTGGCCAATATACCTCTACCAATGGCTCCTCCGCCAATGGTTCCTGCAATGGCCTGGGCTGCGCTTGCTGTGCAGCATGCAGCACTTCCACCTCTGGCTGCTGTATGGTGAATTATATTCTACATGATGTGCAATAGTCTGACTGAATAATGATGTAGCCACCTCTACCTCCCCCTCTACCTCCCCCACCTCTGGCTGTTCCTGCTGTTCCTGCTGTTCCTGCTCCTGCTGTTCCTGTTGCCAACATACCTCCACATGTAAGCAGGCTGTTATTGTTTGGATGAATGTGGTGACTGACTTGATCATCCAAGATTGATCCCGCCCCCCTTCTACATGTTCTGCTGCCTCCTGCATGCCGCCCATTTAGCCCACTTTGGCCTATTCATGATCTCGGAAGAATGGATGTTCAGTGTCCCAATTGCCATGCTTTGCACTGGATGGCTGAACATCTTACCACATCCTCCAATATAAATCCCAGATTCGGCATGTGCTGTCTGAGTGGAAAGATCGCTTTGCCCCCTCTTCACCCAGTCCCACCTGAGCTTATCCAATTGCTCACTGCTCAAGATGACATTGGAAAATCATTTCATGATCATATCCGCACTTACAATAATGCACTCACCATGACTTCTATCGGTCGCAAGATTGACGAGTCAATCAATGAGGGCGAAGAGGCAGTGAATGATGGCGTTGGTCCCTATGTCTACAAACTCCATGGCGAGCTGTCCCACAAGATCAGATCTCTGCTTCCACCAGAGGGTGAACCTCCTGTTTATGCTCAGCTATATATTTACAATACAGCTGATGCTGTCAACTTTTGCATGGCCAATGCCTGGAACACTCACCTCCATCACCACACATTGCTCACTCTTCAGGACATGCTCCACTGTCACCATCCAGCAGTTCAGATGTACAAGCAGGCTCATGAGCTCACCAGGAACTTGCTCCACACCAGCAGTGCAAGATAGCTTTGCGTTTTGATCAATCCTGTGACCATCACCGCTACAATCTGCCTGATGCTACCAACAATGAGATTGCTGTCATTCTTCCAGGTGATGGCGATCAGCCAGAGAGCACACGTGACATCGTTCTCTACCGCAGGCATGGCCCTCCCCTTCAGCGCATCAGTGACGTCCATCCCCTCTACCCTGCCCTTCACTATGTTTTGCTGTTTCCTACTGGCCAGCTCCAATGGCACCCTCAAATCGAGTATGCAGCTGTCGATGCCAACAACCGAGGTGGTGCCAGAGTTCACAAACATGTCTCCAAATCCGAATTCTACTGCTATCGCCTCCACCTTCGACCGCCTGCTGTTGAGCCCCAGCATATCTTTCTGACTGGAAAGCTCTTTCAGGAGTTTGTGTGTGATGGATGGGCCACTGCTGAGCAGGATCGATTGCACTGGATTTTGATGAATCAGGACACCATTCGTGGTGAAGTCTATGCTGGCCTGGCAGATGCTGTGGCTGCAAACATCGATGTGGACACAGAGTCTCTGGGTCAAAGAATCATTCTTCCTTCGTCCTTTGCAGAAAACACACGTCACATGCAGCAGCTTCTTCAGGATGCATTCACCATCAATCGTCACTGCAATGGAGGTGATCTCTTTCTCACCATCACTGCCAACCCTGCCTGGCCAGAAATACAGGATGCTCTTTGTCCAGGGCAGACTGCAGCAGATCGCCCAGATTTGGTTGTTCGTGCATTCTATGCAAAGCAGAAGGAGATGATCAAGGATATCGAGGCTGGCATATTTGGAAAGGCTGTGGCTTATCTTTTCACCATCGAGTTTCAGAAGCATGGCCTTCCTCACATGCACTGCATTATTTTTCTCAATGAGCAATCCAAGCTTTGCACCCCTGTGCAGATAGACAGCCTTCTGTTTTCAGAGTTTCCTGACGATGATCCTGAGCTCCTCAACCTCATCAAAAAGTTCATGGTCCATAAACCCTGTGGTGCAGAGAACCCTGCAGCTCCTTGCATGGTGAATAGACAGTGCTCCAAAGGTTTCCCCAAGCCATTCAGGGATCAGACCACCATCTCTGAGGATGCCTATGCCTCTACCAAGCGTCGGGACACTGGATACACATATCACGTTTGGGGAAAGCAGGTCGACAATCATTGGGTGGTCACTTACGCTGCCTATCTCATCTGGAAGTACTGTTGCCACATCAATATCGAGTCCATCAGCTCTATCAAGGCCATCAAGTACATCTACAAATATGTCTACAAAGGCCACGATCGCATCACCATGGAGTTTGGAACTTGCAACGATGAAGTCAGGCAGTACCTCGACGCTCGCTACATATCTGCATGCGAAAGCATCTGGTGCCTCTTCCACTTCACCATGCATGGTGCTTCTCCCAATGTCGTCCGTCTTCAGGTCCACCTTCCTGGCCAGTAGTATGTCACTTGGAATCAGAATGGTCCACAGTCTATCCAGGAAATCATCCAGCATGCTGCACAGCGTGACACCACCCTCACTGCCTTCTTCAAGGCCAATCAGGAGTATCCAGAGCTTGCACAGGTCGTTCTTTACCAGGACTTTCCTTCCAAATTTGTGTGGGATCAAAGGGCTCACAAGTGGAAGCCCAGGCAGAGGGGATTCGCCATTGGAAGAATGTTCTATGCTCCACCCAGTGCCGGTGAACGCTTTTACCTCAGGCTGCTTCTCACTGCTGTGAAAGGGGCTACATCATATGAAGACCTTCGCACTTTTCAGGGCATCGTCGCTCCCTCATTCAGAGAGGCCTGCCTCGCCCGTGGCCTTTTGGAGGATGACCAAGAGTGGCAGCAGTGTCTGGAGGAAGCAAAGTCCATGGCAACCGGTCGTCAGCTTCACAATCTTTTTGTCACCATCCTTCGTGACTGTGCTCCCTCTGATCCTGTCCACCTCTGGAATACATATTGGCCTCACATTTGCGATGACTTGAGATATCAGCTCCAGCACACCAACATTCGTATCAACCCCACCGATGATGATGTCCATGATTATGGCCTTTATCTTATCAATCAGCTTCTCATGGTCTCTGGGAAATCTCTCGAGAATTGGCCATACATGCCTCAGATCACTCAGAATTGGGATGCCAACATTCAAAACCAGTTGATCACAGAGCAGCACAGATACGATGTTGTGGAACAGGCCGAGTTGGCTGCACACAATCTGGACACTTTCAATCACGATCAGAGGGCTGTCTTTGATGAGATCATGCATGCAGTCAACAACAAGACTGGCCAGATATTTTTTCTCCATGGTCCAGGTGGCACTGGCAAAACCTATGTTTACAACACCCTCTGCCATCAGCTTCACTCTCAAAGCAAGGTCGTCCTCTGTGCTGCATCATCTGGAATAGCTGCTCTTTTGCTCAAAGGTGGTCATACTTCCCATTCCTGCTTTCAAATCCCAATCATCATAAATGAGTCATCCACCTGCACCATTTCCAGAGGTTCAACACAGGCACAGCTTCTGCAGCAGACTGACTTGATCATTTGGGATGAGGCACTCATGCAGCATCATCATCTCTATGAAGCTGTCAACCGCACTCTGAAAGACATTCTCCAATGTGACAAACCCTTTGGGGGTGTGCCTGTGGTCTTTGGGGGCGACTTTCATCAGATCCTGCCTGTCATTGAGAAGGGTTCTCGACCTCAAATTGTTGGTGCTTCTTTGCAATGCTCTGTTCTCTGGCATCAAAATTCTTCATCTCAAAATCAACATGCATTTGAACACAGACGATCTTCAGGAGTGCAACTTTGCAAAGTGGCAGTTGGAGGTTGGAAAGGGTGGTCATACAGATGAAGGTGGCACTATCAATCTTCCTGATCATCTCAAATGTCCTCAGAACACCATCGCTTCTCTCATCCACACCATCTATCCTGGCATCTATGATCAGGCTCAGCATTCAGATCAATACTTTTCAGAGCGGGTCATCCTGGTGAGCAAGAATGATGATGTCGACGATTTGAACCATCACATTCTTCACAATTTTCCTGGGCAGGAGCACATCTTTCACAGTGCTGACTTGATTGCAAATGATGAGAATGCCGAACTTCTATATCCCCAAGAATATCTTAACTCCATCAACTGCTCAGGTCTACCTTTGTCACATTTGGCACTCAAGGTTGGCATCCCTGTCATGATACTTCGCAATCTCAATATTGCTGCAGGGGTCTGCAATAGAAGTCGGGGGATATTGACTCAGATCAGGAATAGGGTTTTGGAGATTCAGTTGATCACTGGAGATAATGCAGGAGAGACTGTTTTCATTCCATGGATGCGACTTCGGCCCATTGAAGGTCAACTCCCCTTCACACACTCTCGACTGCAGTTTGCTGTTTGTCTTTGCTTTTCAATGTCGATCAACAAGTCACAAGGGCAGTCAGTGAAGCATGTGGGTTTGGATTTCAGGAGTCCTGTCTTTACACATGGGCGGTTCTATGTGGCAATATCCAGGGTCAAGTCTGTCCACAATATCAAGGCAATATGGCCAAGCTCAGAGGATAGTGCAAAGACAAAAAATATTGTATATGATGAAGTGTTATTAGATTAAAATATATATTGTACATATGTAACTACTACTCATAGAAAATCAATGAACACAGTGAACAACGTGTGCTGGAGGCACATTTAAAAACCTTGTATATATAATTAGTAAGAATGTCACATGACTCAGGAATGTGTTTACCACACGTATGCACAGTAAGCGCAGTAACATGTGTGTGCTGCATGCATTGCCTCATGTATGCAGCATGTCAGAATTAATTTCAACACCCCCCCTCAAACTGTACAGTGCTCTAAGCAGCTAAGTTTGAATCTTGAAAGTAATTCTGAGAGAGTCTCTAAATTTCCTGAATAATATGGTGCCAAGGTTCTTTGTGAACATGTCAGCTGGATTATCACTTCCAGGAAGGTATAGTGGTAGCGAATGTCTATATGTTTTGTCCTTCTTTCCTGAACTGGATTTGATCTGATAAAGATGGATCCCTGATTGTCAGCGCAGATTGGTATGCGCTTCAGTATATATCTGAGTTCCTGGAATAAGAACTCTATCCACACTATCTGTCGACAAGTGTCAGAGAGAGCCATATATTCGGCTTCTGTGGATGACAGCGCTACAGTTTTTTGTAAACGGGACTGTTAGCACACAATGCCACTCAGTAGAGTAGCAAAGTAACCCATTGTAAATCAGCATTTGACAGTGTCAGCTGCCCAATCAGAATCTGTGAAGGCCTGTAGCCCCTCAAACTTCTCGCCATCATAGACAATGTTATATTTCTGGGTTCCCACCAGATAGTGCATGATGTACATCACTTTGTCTAGATGTTCTTGGCTAGGATTAGCCGAGAATTGCGACATCTTGATTACTGCATAAGCAATATCAGGTCGCATTCCAAGCATCAGATACAATAAAGATCTGATTACAGACTGATATTTTGATCTAAGTGCCGCGTTGGGCATTGCTGTGTTTTCCGACGGTCTGTAACCAGTCGGGAGTGGAGTGGGGGTCACTTTGGCATTTGTCATCTCGAATCTCTCAAGCACTTTGGCAAGATATTCAGTTTGATCGAGTTTGACTTTGCTTGCAGTCTGGGTGATGTGCATGCCTAAGAATTCCATACCTTTTTCAGTACTACAGCACTCCCAATGCTTCAGACAAGCATTCTTCTTTTCATCCACAAGTGTCTTGTTCTTCCCCATGAACAAGCCATCATCAACATAGATGAGTGCAATAACAATGCTGCCTGTCTTAGGATCCTTGTGTATGAAAATTCCGGCATTGGAGCTGGCACGCACAAACCCAATGGTGCACATAAATGCCTCTAGCTCTTTCCACCATGCAAGTGAGGCTTGTTTAAGGCCATACAATGCTCGGTGTAAGTGCATTACTTTGCACTCTTTTCCCTCGAGTCTGAAACCCTTGGGTTGATCCATATAGATCTCCTCATCTAGTTTGCCATACAAAAATGCGGTTTTTACATCTAGGCCAGTCATATACATGCCCTCTAGAGACGCAAGGGCAAACATGAGGCATACAGTCTCGTAGCGGACTACCAGTGAGAAAATCTCATCAAAGTCAATGCCTTCGACTTGTGAAAAGCCTTTGGCCACAAGTCTGGCTCATTTTCTTCCATCTGATTTTATGGAGAAAACCCATCTATTTTTGATCGTTTTTTGATCATGGGGAAGATTGAGGATGTCATAGACTTGTCTCTTATGAAGAGCCTTCAATTCTTCATGACAAGCTTGTTTCCACTCATGTTGCTGCTGCCATGGTAGGCACGCAATATCATGAAATTGGTTTGGAACTTGGATTATTTCACTCAATGGTTTGACTGCTTTTGACAACAGCCAGCAAATAAGCTTATCTCCTTCTTCCTTGGTTATCTTTTTAATATAACCTGCTTTGTCTGGTTCCCACATTGGGTGATCATGTTCTTGATCATTGGAATCAGGCACACTCTTGTGGGGTGCTGAACTCGGTCCAGCGACTGGTTCTTTCTGTTGAGATTGTGGTCATGTTTAGTTATGATCCGAATCTTGACCTACAGATCTCTTCCAATATCAATTACATGCAATGTCTCTCTCTACGTCAGAGGGGAGTCACTTCTCTCCATAGGTATTGCCAGGATAGTTTGGGATGTTTTTCTGCCTGCCTGATCGATGGGGCAATTGCTGCCATTCCTGTTGATCATCACGTCTTGGACAAAAGTCCTCAGTGGTTACTGAAGGCAGTGGAGGAGGAGCATCTATCACATCATCATGTGCCTTTTGCTCACTTAGTACATCATCATCATCATTTTCTGATGATGGAGGAAGGGGCGGATCTTGTGGCAGTATAGAATCATTGCCATCCATTCCAGATGAGTGGTCATCATCTTCTGGTTCTGGAGGTGGAAAATTACCAAGGTCTGTATTGGCAGGAGTTTTAGCTCTGGGACAGCATGGGAACAACATTTCATCAAATAGTGCCATAGCACCAATGAATATTGCGCCACTAGGTCGCATGAAACGATATGCTTCAATCCCATCTTCTAATCCAAGGTACATCATCAACTCCAATCAAGGAGCCAATGTGTTTGGATGCTTCTCCTTGAGTAGGTAGACGTAAGCACCACAACTGAAAACCTTCAGATCATTTAGATCCGGGCAGACCTTTGTCAGGTCCTCAACCGGTGTCAGCCATTTCAGGTGCCTTATCAGTTGTATAGGTGTGTTGCATGTTCAATACAAAATTCCCACCATGATTGTGGTAGACATGCGGTAAATCGCAGGGTTTGCAACTTTTCCATTATTGTCTTATGGCATGCTCTGCGTGCCCATTCTGTTGGTGAACGTGGAGTGTGGACATCTCTATTTTGATGCCAAAGTCCTTGAGCACTTTTTGTAGCTCACAATCTTTAAACTCCCCCCCTGGATCAACATGCCATTGCTTGATTGTAGCACCATACTGTGTCAAAGCCACTGCCCGAAATTGTCTGATGGCCACAGCAGCATCAGATTTCTTTTTAAGGCATTGGACCCAGATATGTGACGTCTTGTCATCCAGAAATACAATAAAGTATTCATGTTTATGGTACGATAGTACTGGGAGTTCCTTCAGATCGGAATGTATTAATTCAAAGGGTCTTTCTGCACATTAATCTGATTTGGGAAAAGATTTTGAGGTCATTTTGCCTTCAGCGCACCCTGGACATGTAATTTTGTCTTAGGAATAATTAAATTCCTCAGGAATTTTATGGTGCTATTAGGCATCTTTCCTAGCGCCTCTTTGGATGGGTGTCCAAGTTGCTTATGCCAAGTCGAGTAGTCTGCGATGTATATTGCCGTGACATTGATTCCCTTGGTGCTCAATATATGAGTCCAAGCCCAATAAATAGTGTCATGTTTCATAAGATGGATGCAATCCATAATTGGGTTTCCTTGCTTGAAAAATGAAATGTGTGCGGAGGAACCATGCACATCACTTCCATCTTGCAAGAAGATGCCCATTGACAGTAATCAAGCATTACAGTCGGGTATGTAGTAGATGGGGTATAATCGCGTTTTATGCATCTCTGACTTCCCATGACATACTACCTGATGTCTAATGAAGACTGCTCCTTTCCCTACTATATGAGTAGTACCCATGGCTGTTTGAACCAGGCTACCATAGAGTCCTTTCTTGGTAAAGGCTCATAAGAAGCAAAATCTTTAATTTCACCAGTGAAGTGTTTTGATGTGCCTGAATCCATGATCCAGTTGGCACCTTTTTACAATTTCCATTTGCACACATAACACATATATTAAGATGTAAATTGTTCCATGATACATTTAGTAGCAGTAAAATTTCACATGAAAAGTTTGCTGTGATCAGTGGGATGTTAATTCTTGTGCTTGTGGCAGGGAAAAGGACTGACCTTTCATTATATGTACCTGTTTCAAGTGGTTCATCAATGAGCATTTTGTCGATGGCTTTCCATACTTCTTCATCAGAAACTGCAGGTTCCGATCCAAGGGAGACACTATCATCTTCTACCTCTACGATCCTCGGTTCTGGTTCAATCCTCCTCCTCTTACCTTCCTGCACTGTTAGGTGCTCTTCCAGCGGTCGCAGATTTTTCGCACTGCACGGGAGATTCATTTGCTCGAGGGTGTCTTGAGCCTGCTGATATTTGGTGTAGACCGAATGAGAGGTAGAGGCCATGCCTGTGTATGCCTGTGCAGGCGGTCGGCGGCGAAAATCTCTTGTGGGAGTATGTTCATGCTTCTCAATGTGCTGGATGAGCGGCATCAGCGGTATGATGGTGCCATTACCATTTATAGTAGTAAAGGCTTTTGAGGTGAGGTGGGTATGTTTCTCTTTAGGCTTTTCCTTTTGGTCCCCATGTCATCCACACTTTCGGAACAAATCTCCATTGTTGCCCTGAGATTGCCATGTGGGGTTTCCCCCTTTGTGCTTGACAGTGGAAAGCTTGGTGGCCTGAGGTGGGCTGATGGGCTTTCCAACTGCTGTGCGCTGTGAGGCTTCAGCGACAATGGAGTCCTTGACATGTTTAAACATCAAGGCTCTAGTAGCAGTCGTGTTAAGAACTGTGGCTAATAGAGAATGATACTCGTGTGGCATCGCAGTGAGTAGAATTATTGCCTGTACTAATTCGAGGATGGCAACATTGGCAGCCATAAGGCGCTTGGATTTGTCAGTCATCTTGGCAATCTCTGGCATGGGATTCACAGCCGGAATTTTGATTGTGATTGCAGACCTAAAGTCCACAAAGACTTGGGAGGGGCCATCGACACCATAATTGGTGCAGATGAGATCCCACACCTCCTCAGCAGTGTCCTTGGTGTTGGCACACTGCCGAATAGAGGGGGCCAGGCAGAGCACTAGGCTACCAATAGCCTGGTCATTCTTGTTGCTCCAGGTCTGGAGCTTGGCATTAGCATCTGCTACTAGTGCAGCATTCATCGCCATCAAAGGAGGCACCAGAGGTGGTTTTAGTTCCATCCCACTAGTTATTTGCCAGAGGCCCTGAGACCTGAGCCATGCCTTCATTGAGTCAGCCCATTGAATGTAGTTAGAGCCGTCGAAAGTTTGTATGAGTTTTTCAAGAGTTGAAAACATGATGTTGTAGTGGGAGCTGGTAAAAGCGCTCAATCAGTCCTCTATTCAAGAAAACACATTCCATAATCTCAGGCAAAAACACTCCTTCAAAGTGGTTAACCCTAGTCAACCTGGGTTTTTGAATGCAGCTCGCAGGGAGCACAATGCAGCTCACGAAGAGTGCAAGGTTACAATTTGGAGACAATGAAGTCAACGTCATTTGCAGCCAGTTAAGGCGTGTTCGCGACGTGCCCAGCAGGGCCCATAACCTGTTGGAGCAGACTACATACGCTGCACAGAGGAAGAGATGACACATTCCTTATAACCTACCTGGGGTTTAGTTAGTCTTAGAGCTAGGGTTTAGCAGAGGTAAGAACACTGTATATCTACTACAGTACAGGTTCTCCTTATATACATAATAGTAAGGATGTCACATGACTCAGGAATGTGTTTACCACATGTATACGCAGTAAGCACAGTAACATGTGTATGCTGCATGAATTGCCTCATGTATGCAGCATGTTGGAATTAATTTCAACACTAGGGAGCCCCTAAAAACCACGGGGAGGTTACCGCGTGTGTTTAGGCATGGTAACCACACTCTCCTGCCCCGTTCCTCAACACCACTATGCCCTAGAAGCCCCTGCTGCACAGTGATAAGCTATTCCTCATCATCTTGCTTGCAGGCGCTACATTTGGGGAGAGGGGTGAGAGTCGCTCACTTTGGATAGGTCGGCAGCACCCACAATCCACCCTGTGAGCAGTTGTGCTCACAGGGCTGGGGGTGGGTGTCATGTTGTCCAGCGCATCGTGGCATCATTGCCATCTTGGGTCTCTGGGCCATGCATGTGCATGGCCAGTTTTGCATCGATACCTGTAGTTTAGATCCTAAAACAAGAAAAAAGTTAGCTAGTTAGTGAGAAATGAATGAAAGAAAGATACCTAGGCCCAAACAGCACTTGGTGGTGTTTGGGCATTCGTTGCATCTGGAACGCTTCGGTTCCATCCTGTTCATCATTTCCCCATAGTCACTCCACCATCTGTTGTTGTTGAATTAGGACCTGAAATTTTAGGTAGTTAGTAGCAATGAAATGAGGGAAAATTTTTTTTACCTGTTTTCCCCATTATTCTTGTTGTTGAGCAGTGCACTATGCGCAGTGTAGAGTGCTCACAGATCTTACTACTTACCTGTTGAGTTGGTTAGTGTGCTAAGTATCTTAGGTTAGAGGGTGTAGAACTCTCTGTATTGCTAGGTAGAGGTACAGCGTACTTATATACCTAGAGAGCCCACATGGTCACATGAGGCTCAGGTCACGTGAGGCTCAGTGGTGTGGAGAAAAGGGCAGTGTACTGCATGGTTCCTGTCCACATGTCATTATGACATATTTGTATACATGTATTTACATATATATGTGTTTACACTGAGGCACAGAATAGGTGCCACATGCAGATTTAATTCAACAGTTGTTGGTGTCACCATCATATAAAATTGATGGCTGTTTTTAAAAGAATTGAGATGCAAAAGAATTACTCACCAGAGCTTTTGGGGTGGAAGCAGTGAAGGTTTCATTGCGATGCGTTTGATCGATGTGCTCAGCTATTTCCAGAACTTGCAATTGGCATGTGCGACTACTAAATATAGGAACAGATTCAATAAAGTTGAGTCAATACAAGCTCTAAGTACAAGTCAAGAAGTTTTGATAAAAATTTAGTACAACTAAAGCCACGACCTGAGCTGGCAGCTTTGGCTTTCTGCTACCTTGAGCTGGGCCAAAGCCAGTATTGGGCTGTCACCAACAGCCCGGCTTTGCCTGGCCTAAATGGGCTCAGCTTTGCTCGGCTCATGGCTTTGAGCCAGGCCAGGCACATCACTAACACCAATGGCTGAACTTCTTTACCATGTCAGGTGGCACTCCTGAAACTAGATAGAATGTTGTTCTCCCAATACAAAAACAGTGACCAGTGATGCGGAGGTATCCCTTATTTGTCGCTCGAAGGATTCTGTTGACTCGTCGAATAAATGTGGACCTAGTGAGTGTGATTATATTATCATGTGAATCGTGGTAAGTGGCGATGGTATGGTTGATGTCGAGCTTGTTCCAGATGAAATGCTTATGGATTGCATGGATAGGGTCAAGCAGAGCTTCCTGGCGAGGTATCCAAACATCATCTCCTTGGGCCTTCTGTGTCTTTAACCATGGCAGGTGAAGGCCACAGGCACCATTCTGTGTGGTGGATTCTGCAATGTGTGAAAATGTGGCCTGGATACAGACATCCAGCCCTGATGATCTACTAAGGCCTCAGTTGAGATTGCAAAGCATATAAATAGTAACAGGTGGTCTTTTGCCATGGAAAGAGGATACAGGCCTGAGCTCTTCCACACCTTTTAAGACTTGATGCAGTCACTCTCCGCCTTGCCACACCAGCCCCTGCTTCTCATGTTCCCTCTTTATGGCTGTTATCTTTGCACTGACCATCTTCCCTGTGAAATGCCTAGCATAAGATGATGCCCATGCTATGAGAAGATCCTCCCTGGCTAGAAAAATAACATCGTCGTGGACATTGAGGGCTTTGCAGAAAGATCAGAATTCATGTAGCCTGCTGGTGTCCTTGGACTGAGTCGATTTGCTCACTGCCACTTTTTGGACCCTGCTAATTCTTTCCCATAGTTCATCTGGCATAGCTAGGGTTGAAGGTGGTAGTTTCTTGCATGGTGTTGGGACTCGGGGGTTGAATGGGCATGATCAGCTGTGGTAGTGAGCAAAGCTTCCATTGTAAATTTGTGCCAGTTGGAGTAGGTTGCTTGTTTGCTTGTCCGAATGAGATATGGTCCTGAGAGAAGGCATCGCACATTGAGAAGTTTGTGGAGGTTGGTGGGATGGGACACAGCACATGTAATGTGACATGATCTCAAAATACAACAATGAAACCTATGCAATTCTTGCATCATGGTAGTCTACTGCTCTATGTATGAATTTCTGTAAATGAAAAGGTATCTTGGGAGGAAAAGCATATAGTGAGGATTTCCTGGGGAAAACCCCTCTCGAAGGAGCATCTGCTGTATTTTCTGTCATCAATACCCAGTGTTAGGAAACAGTCTCCTAACATGCCTATTACATAATACTATTTTTATTTTATTTTATTTTATTTTATTTCACCAAAATATGCTACCAAATGCCTATACATGCATTATTTGTCAGCAATGAATTTTCTATTTACATGCATCAATATGTACGTGCATGTGCGCATGCATCCGTAACAACATAGTACAATATATGTAACATAGTATATAACCCTAAAATAAATACTAGGAGACCTCAGTTGAGTTCTATTAGGTATTCCATCCACATTTGTGGTGCGAAAAGCCTATTTCAGCCAGCTAATCTATTTTTAACCCATTGCATCAAATCCATCAAATCCCCCCATCATGCACGCATGCCCTGCCACCTTCTAGTAGGAGAGCTCACACAGTCCAGCTAGCAGAACAGTGGGTGTTGCCCTAACACCCAGATAGTGGAAATCCACAACTTGTGGCCTTGGATGAGTTTTATGACTTCCCACAATATGGCATTCTGCTGAGTGCCCCATGATCTGCCTATCCCCAATGCCCCTACCACTTTGTTATCTGAACAAACAATTATGTGGTGGTTATATTGCTTCCCTGTAATCAAGGTTTGAATAGCCAACTCCATAGCCACCATCTCTGCCCATCCGATCTCCCATCCTTCTGAGTTCCAATCCTCCTTGAGCTTCCATACTAGCCATCTCCCATCGAGGATCAATCCAATGCCCCATCCCATTGATGCATCAACAAATAACCTCATATCCGCTGGAGTTGGGGGAAGGATAATGTCAATCCCTACAAACTGGTCCTGCAGGCATCGTCTCCACCAGGTAATATCCTCTGATACCCCTGCTGATACCTTGTGTTTTACTTCTTCTGAATGCCCAGCCTTGAACCCTCCCTGGAATTTATACAAAGTGACCATGCATGAATGCCCCTCTGGGACAACCAGGCAGATGTGGTTCAAGATGCCAATAATCTTCTCAGTGTTCTTCACAGAGTGACAAGATCCAGATATCCAGTCTGAGATATGCTCGAGGTATTTTGCCTTCTTTTTTTCTGGGAGCTCCACCTTCTTCGCAGCCAGATCCCACCAGAATGCTATGTACATGAATGTGGTCAAAAAATCAACAATTTTTGAAAGGGCCCATGGACAGCCTAGCTCTTCCACATTCCATATCAGTTCAGATGAGTAGGAATACTCATGAGTGCCATCAGCCTGCATCCTGGAGTAGCATAGAAATATGAAGTCATCCACCCATTTGATCACAGCATCAATGCCTTGATTCATGAGTATCTTGACCATGGCATCTGCAACCCTGCCAAAGATAGCTGGCGCTGGTGAACACACCAAAATTCAGGACATGATCAAGGTGAATCTGACCTTCTATCATGATAGCCAGGAAATGGCATGCCGAAGGGTGCATCGAAATGTTTCTGAATGCCACGTTGACATCAAAACCCGCTGCCTGAGTTCCCTCAGGAGCCTCAGCAACCAGGAGATAGCATTCTGAGAAGGATCCCCATGCACACTGGAATTTTTTTGAGTCAATAATCATGTTGATGGACGTTTTAGTGGGATCAATGTAATTGTCTGATGAGTCCAAATGGAGATTTTGGAGGTCAAGGTTACATTTATTCTTTGAATATGAATGATTTACAATTACTCGGCATTTTGTGAGACTTTGTTCAATAACTGAGAGGGGAGCTGTGCAAAAATGTCCAATGAGGGAAAAAAGTGTGTTAGGCTCATAACCATGCGATAGGCTACCAAATTCAATCTCCTCAGCATATTTTGCAATAATAAAATCTTCATCTTCTTGTGAAACATAGTGGTTCAGTGGAATCGATGTATGAGATAAGGAGAAAATTTCCAAGCCACAATAGAAGCCTTGCTGGAGACCCATCGGGATGTCAACAAACTCATCAAGGATGCTTGGGTCCCTCAGAGCGGTGATAGGTCCACTACGCGCTATAAGGTCTGGAGAACATTCCCACTCGTATCGAAACATTACGACATGCACTCCGAACATTACGAAATCGACTCCGAACTATTTTTGCATTATTTTGCACTATTTCAGACGACTTCGAGACACTTCGAATGCTTTCGAACTATTTCGCGACATTTCGAACGACTTTGCAATACTTTGAACAACTTTGGCAGCCGTATAGTTGTCCTCAAACACTTTCGATACATGCTGCACATCCAGAACAAGGTATTCCATCGCATATCAAGCATTGCCAGACACGAGGAGAGAGCACAAGAGAGTTAGAATGCGATAAGTGCGTTTTTGTGTTTCATTGAAGTACTTTTACTATATGGGAACACTATATGTTTCATCATTTATCATTTCTCATTTATTTTTGATCTACAAAGTCCTCATTGTATGATATATTTGCCTCATGTTTTACACATGTTCTTATTTCCTTTTTAGTACTATCTCTTTATTTTGTATATAGACTTGTATTAGTTAGTTAGAAAGATAGAAGAATAACAGGGAACAGCACAAGTTACCCTCACACTTATCGTCTGACTTAAGAGCCATTCTCTTGAGTCTTAGCTCGCATCATATCTCTAAGTTCTGTGAAATATCACGAGCTTCTTCGAAACTATCGTATTCGCCTCACGTTTTATCACCTATCGCCTATCATCATTCTAAAAACACATCACATTCGCTAAACTCATTCCTGGATATACATCGAACCTCTTCGAACCTCTTCGAACTACTTTGCACATCTTCGAATTTATTCGAACCACTTCACATGCCTTTGAACCTTTTTCGAACTCTTTCGGACATATTCATATGCCTATAAAGACTATTCGCACCATCCCTTATTATTTTGCATCACTAAAAACATCATCTTGGTCTCAGCGGTGATATTTAGTACCACCTCACACCCTTCCTCTGGCCTGTGTTATACCATCCGAAGCCATTAGTAGGTTTTGTTTGAGTTTCTGGGTTGAGTATCATCAGCGGCTTCCCAAGCATCTGCCTTCAGTTTGGTCATGATGGGGAAAATGCTCTCAGGTGTTGCATCTTACCGATCTGCACATGAGATCGCCACACAAGGAGCAGGAGTGGTTGTAGATGCAGGAGGGGCCTCATCTGCAGCCAAGTGGGCTAACATTATATGCAATGCAGATGACTCTACTCCTGAGAAGCCTGTCCACCCACTTTCCTTGTTTGAGCACCAGTTGCTTTGCATTTCCTTGATGGTCCTTGCGGAGGTGGGGGTCTGCACAGAGATAACATTTGAGAATGGAGAAAGGCTGGTGGGAGCAAAAATGTGGCAGGAGGGAGGGCAGAAAAAACTGAGTGTAGCCCCCCCCTCAACCAGAGGCGAACATGCCCCCCCCTTGCATTCCCTGACCCCTACCTCATATCCCCATTGAACTGCCTCATGTGGAGCTGCCAACACCTCTGTTTCCATTATAGGTCAAAGGGCTAGACAGAGGTTGCTTCAAGTGTTCCAACACCAATGGGATAATGTTCTTTATCTTAAATTTTACAAATCTCTGGCCAATCCATGAGGAGTAGGTCTCAATAAGGTAGGCCCTGTAAGAAGACCAGTCAACAGTGAAATCTGGTCACTTTGATTCCTTTGAACCTGAATGCTCTTTCAGGGCCCTGCAGTGTTTGACACTGCAGAACATGGTCAAAGAAGTTTTCTATGATGCTCTTGTGCATGTTCTGTGGGTCTCTAAATTTGAACCTTTTTGGGAGATATTCAGGATTGATGAATAGAGAGGTTTGGTCAGCAATTGCTTTGAATGGGATATGGCGACTATGACCATTGTTGGCTAGTTCTGCATGGAGATAAGTAATGGTTTGTAGCATGAGAAGTTGTCATACTGTAATGCCGCCACCCAACATACAACATAAACCATTGCTTCAGCTCTTTTTTCTTGTATTGTAATCCTTTCCAAGGTGTGGGCAGGATGGGTTCCCTATCCTGAGTCATCAGAAGTTGCGTTTGTAGTGTGGTGGTGTTAGGTTGCATTGCTGATCTTGAGGCAACATCTGATGCACATAAAGCCTTAACATAACTTATGAGGTTCTGCTTGAGCTCTGTGATATGATCATGATAGGTGTCCAGAAATGATCATGCAGGAGTAGCTATTAAAGAGGTGACATTTTTATGACTGTAATCAGCATCGGAATCAGCATTACAATTAAAGATTCCACTCATGTGTCAACAACCATCAAACCATTAGGTGCAGTATGGGCTGTAAATGTCACAGACAGCACTTCCATTTCTAACCAGTCTTGTCGGGCACTCTCCTCCACATGCTTACACAGGTTTGTCTCTGCTGGTCTGTAAAATGTCAGTCACTATCGGGATTGGCAGTGGCAACAGCATTAATGCACCTTCACTTTGTCTGCTCAGGATAACCTTCCTGCATCATTTTATCCTGCTTGATCTCAAGGATTACCTTTTTCTCTGCAGTCATGTTGTTAAAAACACTCTTGATGGCTGGCAGTCACATCTGGAACCATCCAGGTGTACTTGTGGTGGCATTCTCAATATCTAGCAGGTTTCCAATCTCTTTCAAAACTCGATCCTGGTATAAGGCCCAAACAGTTTTTGATTACTTCACTTTGAAGTTGTTTGATTTGTGCGAGTAGCCCTTCATCATTCACCAGTTGTTCAAAAGCCAGGTTGTTAGTTCCTGGTAATGTGATCAAAAATAGAACTTTCACATGCTTCAAGTTGATGGTTCACCTTGGCATGTAGGCAACTCTCCTCCTCATCCATTGGGGCCCTCTAAATTGACACCCAGTAATTGAATATGGCAGGGAGAATGTCACACTTGAGTATTTGCAACCAGCCAGCTTTGGATTCCTGTGATCAGAATGCATCAAGTATGACAAGAGCTCCTTACAAGAGAAAGAGAAGATCAAAGAAAAATGCACCCCTGCATGAGGACCATGATGATGGAGTTGATACTGTTACACATGTAGAAGTTGAGGTCAAAATGAGACATGGACCAAAGACAAAGTGTATCAAGGCTCCCTTGCATCTGGTTACAGGAGAATGTGGTGAATCGAGTTCAGCTGGTATCCACGACAATCCAGGTCTTGCTCCAGAATGGAATATGCAAGAACCTCAGGTGGCCAATGAGCAGGTTTGGCTATGGATTGGCATGGTCAGTTTCTGACAAGGATTGACTTATGGAGGCTTATATACAACTGATAGAGACAGAAGGACTATGTATTGCAGTTTGTGGGATGAGTGGATGAATTGCTACAAGCATCCCTGGCTCGGCAGGCATGGTCCATTGACAAACAAGTTTGCAACCACTGTCAACTGAATAAACAGGAAATTTGGAGATGTGTTGATTGTTCACTAGGAAGCACACTTTGCTGGACATGTATGTGCATAACACACAGGCAGAACCCCTTCCATCACTTTGAATGCTGGACTGGCATGCACTTCTGCCATGCTGAGCTATGGGAGGTTGGCACATATCTTTTGGTCTGGCACCAAATGGATCAGCCAATTTGCAATGCTCTTAACTTTCAAATGAAATATCTGGAGAAATTTGAAGAAATAAAGGATACAGCCAAGGCAGAGTCAGCCAATTATTACTTGGCAACAGCTCAACATCATGAGTTGGCATCGGGAATGACAGAGAGTACAGCAGATGATGAGACAGGGGCCAATGCAGCCTTTTTTGATCACCTTTGATGCCTTTTGGCATCAAGAAAAGGGCAATAATGATGTCAATGACAGCATACAAGACTTCTTTAATGGCAATGATGAACATGAAATTGAACATGCTGATGAGGACATCCATGGGTTTCAACCATATTTGCCTGAATGATGCATGAGGACTGATGCCCAGGCAACAACCATACTAGCAACTGCCAATCCTGAGCTGACCACCACACTGCCGACTGCCAATGCCTTGAACAACAGCTATATATGTGTGGTGCATGCAAATAGAATACATCATTTAGCAATGGTTACCTGCCAGTGTCAGGGAGAACACCAAATTCCCTTGGACCTAGTAACCAGTAACTCGCTCCCAACCAGCTTCACCAAAATACACACTCTTTTCACCATGCAGGTTCTAGACCATTTTTGGCTCTGGAATCTGGAATTAAAGACATCAGCCTATCGGTTTTACCAGCTGATTCAGCACATGACATTGCTGATGAGGCCTGCCAAAGTGGTCAACCTCTACCATGAGCTTTGGTGCATGTCCCACTTATGACATTGGATGAAAAGATTGAAATGGGCAGGGTATGGACACAATCAAAAAGATCCATTGAATCCTGAACCAGGATCACTTGCCAATTACTGTCTAGCCTGTCCTCAAGCAGGCATAAATATACCAGAAAATTGGAAGGATGATGTAAACTGGTGGGTGACTATATATCTTGATTGTACAAGTTGCATCTGAAATGATACTATGGCTCTCAGATTTGTTTTCAAATGCATATTAGTAGCTGATGGCAATTTCAAAGCTGACCATGTCTGGCAGAAAAACTCCAATGCTGATGCATGGCTATGAGATGGAGCTGGGATGGCCCCAAATCAAGCTGAATACGAGCAATTCCTTCAAGCTGCCATAGAATGATTCACAGTAGGTACACTTCACTTTGCGGTGGCTGATGCTGCAACCACTGCTGGTGCCACTCCTGATGCTGGTTCTGATTGGGATACATGGGTTTTTAGAAGGCTCCATGTGAAAATAAATTCTGAGCCATCGCAAATGCTTTTTTGGCATTGAAAACATGTGATAGGACTGGAGTAGCAGCCATTGCATGCACACGGCATGGCTATTATGCATCCAATGCACTGGTAGACTTGTTTCAGGAAGAACAGCAAAAGAATGTCAACTTTGCTTTCCTCCAGGCCCTGAAAACCACCAGGGTTGACCATCAAGGAGTGATGCTCATTTATGACATTGTCTGCCAATACATCATCCACATTCAGAAGCATATTGGTGCACATCTGCCAGCTGGCTTGAGCATTGACCAGGCCATTGGGCTTTTGCATGTTCATGGCCACAAAGATGAATGCTTTTTTCGCTATGCTCTATCTTTCATTCCAGGGTCTGCCATTGTAGCAGGGAAAATACTTGAGTCTTTGTGGTCATTGCTGAATTCCATTTTTCCAACAGTCAGAACAGCAATGTTGCCACATCAGGCTGAAATGCTTGATGATCATGCTACAGATTCAAATCACAAGAAAATGCTCAGCATGACAGTCATACTGTGCTCAAAATCTCAAGAAGCCCTTGAGATATCCACACAGCTCAGCAAGCACCATGCAGAACTGACAGCAGCTTTTGGTCAACAGGCAGTCGAATGATGGGAGGATGAAGTCACCACAGCAGAAATGCTAAGGCTAACAGATGTCAGGGTAATGGATATGTATGCCACTCAGGGATTGCAACTGGCATCAGGAATTAAAATGAGACCAGGACCAGGACTGGCATCAGGAGCAGCATCAGGAATGGTCACAGCATCGACACTCATTCAATCAGTGGTTGAGCAGTGGATTGATTTTGCTATTGTTTTTCAACAAATGTAGTGGGTCATACTTCCTGCTAAGATTGATGTATCACAATCCCTCATTGATCTGCACCATGATTCAATTATGAGACAAAGTCCATCAGCTTGGTAAAGCATCTCACACTTCTGACATGCAAGCTATTGAATGGGGAAGAGGAGCTCTCACATCTCATATGGCAACCTTAACACATTTACAAAATGCTGCCAACATTGGTGAGCATGATATTGTTCCCTCCCGAATCACCCACAACAATGAACCTGAATTTGAGAACTTTGATGACATAGAATCCTTTGATGAAGAGACTTCTGCTTCATCTATTCTGGCTGACACAAACACTATTCTAGTTGAGGAGCAACAAGTATACCTCCCACATGATGGAAAACTTGCTAATGTGGAGATTAACTCAGGAAGAACCAGGCAAGTCGACTGATGCATCAGTGGTGGGAGCTTGTTGCTGACAAATCATTTCAATATCTACACATAATCTGAGTGGTGCCCAGAAAGGGAGTTCACACCCAAGCACAAGCCATTGTCTAGGATGTGGTTAACAAAATTGCCTTGCATGCCTGAATGTATAACCATCGCTGAAGCCAATTGGTGGCACTAAATTGTGATGCTGAGACATCAAGTATGTTTCAGCAGTTAATGAAACATGACCTCAATGCTAGCACAGTTATTCTGAAGCCAAATGCACCAGGCTCCACTAATCTTTGCCTCTCCTGGATTTGGCATAATGCCCACAATCAAACTGATGTTATTACTGAACAGCACAGCAATGCTGATTCCATGCTGATGCCACTCGATTCTGAAAATGTAAATGTATTTTGTGGCCATCCATATTCATTACACTAACAGTTTTATTAGTCAGGAGAGAACACTGGGTTTGATCATGGGCTCAGAGAAATAGATGGGGGGAGGAATTTGTACTGGTCACATATGAAATGCAGTAGACTGTGCAATATTTCATCTATCACAGCCAATGGTGGCAGTCAGCCTTGCAGTCCGAGAATACCCTTCCTGGCCCACTAGCCTATGCTAATCACCAACAGCCTTTCTAGCAAGAATTAGCATTGAGGGCTGACAATGTATTTAGATCAGCAGATGCTGATTATATCTCCCTTATATGACCAAAACATTCTGTATTATGTAAACACAATTATCTTAATTATAGTCCACCATATTGCAAGGGCAAGGGAAAAAGCATTAGCAGTGGGATTAGCAACAGTGGAATCAGCAACAGTGGAATCAGCAATGGGGGGATCAGCAACAGTGGGATTGTGTTAGGAAACAGTCTCCTAACATGCCTATTACATAATACTATTTTTATTTTATTCTATTTCATTTTATTTTATTTTATTTCACCAAAATACGCTACAAAACACCTATACATGCATTATTTGTCAGTGTGGGAATTTTCTATTTATATGCATCAATATGTACGCACATGTACACGCATGTGTGTGCGCATCCGTAATAACATACTACAATATATGTAACATAGTATATAATCCTAAAATAAATACTAGGAGACCTCAGTTGTGTTCTCTTAGGTATTCCATCCACAATAGTGGTGCGAAAGGCCTAATTCAGCCAACTGTGCTATTTTTAACCCATAGCATCAAATCCATCAAATCCCCCCATCACGCACGCGTGCACCGCTGCCTTCTTGTAGGAGAACCTGCATGGTCCAGCTAGCAGATTAGTGGGTGTCACCCTAATAGAAGAACTCAATCACCCCATCAGTGCACCTTCTCTTACACATGCATATGTTGTTTGTCTCAGTGCGCCACATCTGCTTACTCATCATTTCGGCAAGAGCCAGAATTAATTGTATATACATATTTACCTTGTTTTTGTAAGCTGACACCAGGCCTCGCCTTACATTGCGACTGCCACTGATCGAGAGGCAGCGCTCATCATTAGGACAGCTGCAACCAGACAACCGATTGCATCTGGTTTAGCTAAGAATTACATTACTCAATTTGGACAACTATTTTAGGCAGTTACTAGCCAAATTCAGTAATAGCCCCGAGATCAGGCACTGTTGGAAGGGTTATTGATCCAAAGTGCCTAATAGCCGAAATCATGTGTTTTGCTGTGTTTGGTACCCAAAATAGCCAGATCACATGACTCGAAATTTTGCGAACAAATTCTACAGCTGAATCTTTACACAGCTGAAGAAGTGACTCATCACAGATTATGTAATCATGACAGCACAAGCAACTTTGAATCCTGGACACAATCCTGTTCCCACGCCCATTCTAGAAGCCAAAATTGATGCTCTAACAGCACAAATGTCCCAATTAGTATCAGTATTAGCAGCATCCCAGCCCAAACAAGCACAAATAAATGCAGAAACAGTAGAAGATAAAGATGATGAGATGGAGGAGATCGTGGAGTGGATGTCTCAGGAGGTGATCATGCAGAGGAGAGGTCTGAGAGTGGAAAAATGCATTTATCTAAATATGCACCTCTGCAAATATTTGACTGTACCATGGAGAACACAAATTCCTTCATCAGCTCTATAGTGTTGTATATTCATGGGAGAAAGCCTGAATTTCATATGACCAAGTCTAGGATTATGTTTGCTCTCTCATACATCCAGGGAGAGAAAGCACAGTTCTGGAGAAATGAAGCCATTAATCAAATTGCCATGGGATATAAACCATTTGCAACTTTCAGGGAATTTTTGGAGAGATTGGAGGCACAGTTTGGAGACCTGAACCCAAATGCAACAGCAAATGCTCAATTAAAAACCATCCGCCAAGGTTCTCTGATTGGAGACAAATTTATTTTGCAGTTTAAAGCAAAAGCATCACAGACCGATATGGGAGAAGCAGTGTTGGTAGAATATTTGAAGGCAGGATTAAATCCCTCTTTATTCAAGTCAATCTATCGACTACCTCCTATGCCAGAGAAGTTGGATGAATTGTATAATTGGGCAATGCATCTTGATCAGCAATATCAACAGGAACAGGCAGAATCGAAATTGATGTATGGAAATTCCAGATTTGGAAAGTCATTGGGAGGAAAGTCCGAGAAAGGAAGGACACCTCAGGTACAAGCTCTGAGGGCACAGCCACTGGCCATGGCAGTGACACCTATTGTTAAGGAGTCAGCAGCATCGATGGATGCAATGGATGTTGATCGAGTAGGGAGATGAGCTCCACTTAAATGTTTTAATTGTGGACAATTATGGCGTATGGCTCGAAATTGTAGGAGAAATGGAAGATTAGGGAAGCAGCAATTGAGGAAGTGAAGTTGGAGGAAGATAAGGAGAAGAATTTTGTGGAAGAGTTTCAGTGAAGGTTTCCCCATTGGTGACCCAGAATCAATATAATGTATTAGTATCCAAGGAAACCCAGAGTAAACCCGAAAAAGAAATTGAAGAGTATGACCATCATCATTTATCTGACAAAGAAAAATGCCCAGCCTTTTTTCTGAAGACCCCTAAATTCTTTATTCACTCAGCGCGGATAGAACCCAAAATCAGCTTGACAGTAGGATTGAAGACAGTGGATACGCATGCAGCAATTAATGTAGAGCCATTGCTTGACAGTGGTGCTACCGGATTATTTATTAATCAATCCCTAATTACCGGAAACAGTATTCGCATGCATAAACTGCCACAACCTATAATGGTGTACAATATTGATGGTACAATCAATTGTGGAGGAACTATTAAGGAGGAAGTGATGATGATATTGAAGTATCAGGATCATCAGGAATGAGCCATATTTGAGGTGTGTGCCCTTGGGAAAACCACTCTGATAATTGGATGTCTGTGGTTACAAAAGCATACAGAAGAAGGAATCAAAGTGGATGCCAGTGTGAAAGCCATGGGATCATGCTATTGAGATGAAGCTGGGATTTGTGCTTAAGAAGTCAAAAGTCTACCCGTTATCTCCAATGGAACAAGAAGAAGTGGATGCATTCCTTAATGAACAATTGCCCAAGGAATAGATATGACCTTCAAAATCACCACAGACATCACCAATACTCTTCGTACCAAAAAAAGATCAGAGGAAGAGGATGTGTACAGATTATAGGTATTTGAATGAGTGGACAGTGAAGAATGCGTACCCTTTGCCATTGATCTCAGAAATAATTGACAAGGTGGAAAGACCAATGTCTTTACAAAATTGGATTTACACTGGGGGTACAATAATTTACTAATAAAGAAAGGAGATGAGTGGAAAGCAGCATTTGCCATGTGTCAAGGATCCTTTGAACCATTTGTCACATTTTTTGGGATGACCAATAGTCCCCCAACTTTCCAAAATATGATGAATGTCATTTTCAAGGACATAATAGACAAAGATGTGGTAATAATATTTATTGACGACATTTTGGTATTTATGGAGGATGAAGAAAACTATGAGGTGATAGTGCAGGAGGTACTACAAAGGTTGGCAGAGAATGATCTATTTATTAACCCAGAGAAGTGTGTGTTTGAAGCAAGCAAGATTGAGTTCTTGTGATTAATGATTGGTCCTGATGGAATCAAGATGGATCCTATCAAGGTACAGGCAATTGTTGATTGGCCCATGCCCATCCGTATCAAGGAAGTTCAGGCTTTCTTGGAACTCACAAATTATTATCGTCGCTTTGTTCATAATTTTTCCAAATTGCTGCAACCCTACACAACCTTATGTGAAAAGGAGTAGTTTGGAGATGGGGAGAACAACAGCAGACAGAATTTGAGGAGTTGAAGTGGAAGTTTGTGGAAGAGCCAATATTAGCCCCAGTAGATTTAATGCATCCCTTATGAGGGTAATCAGATGCATCAGACTTTGCTACTGGAGCAGTATTATCAATGCTATGTGAAGATGACAAATGGCATCCTTGTGCATATTTGTCTCGAGGGTTGAATGATGTGGAGAGATATTATGATGTGCATGATAAAGAGATGTTAGGAATAATATGAGCATTGGAGGCATGGAGACATTATTTGGAGGGATGTATGCATCAGATTGAAATCTGGACAGACCATCAAAATCTGCAGTACTTCATGTCTGCTAAAAAGCTTAACCGTCGACAAGCACATTGGGCATTATTCCCATCATGCTTTAATTTTCACTTTGTCCACAAAGCGGGAAGCTTGATGAGAAAAGCAGATGCATTATTTAGATGTACAGATCATAAAAGGGGAGTGGAGGAGGACAATAAAAATATTACCCTACTCAAACCTGAATACTTTCATATTTGCGCTATGCATCAAGGGCATTTATTGGTGGATAGCTCAGAGACAGAAATGTTGTCTAAAATTAGGCAATGTTCAGAGATGGATGATGAAGTGGTGGAAGCTGTTGGTCGCCCAGAATTTCAAAGTATGTGTTGGGGTATGGGGATGGGTGTGATATGTGCATGAGGGGGAAGAATTTCTAGAAAAGCCTGCAGGGAAATTAATGCCGAACCCTATACCTAAAGTGCCATGGCGAGATATATCTGTGGACTTTATCACAGGATTACCTGAAGCTCAAGGATATGATTCAATATTTGTAGTATGCGACCGCTTCACAAAGGAAGTCCATATCATTCCTACTACTGCAGAAACATCATCATTGGGCTTGGCGCACCTCTATCTAAATCAGGTATGGTGATTACATGGATTATCTGATACAGTTATCTCCAATCGCAGATCACAATTTGCTTCTGCATTTATGTGAGAGTTAAATAACATATTGGGGATTCAAACCAAATTATCTACAGCATATCACCCACAAACTGATGGGCAGACAGAGAGAATGAATCAGGAGTTGGAGCAGTACTTACGTATGTTTGTCAATCACTGACAAACTGACTGGCCTGAATGGTTGGCAATTGCAGAATTTTCCCACAATAATAAATTCCATTTGGCTACTTGTATGTCACCCTTCTTTGCTAATTATGGGTATCATCCTAGAATGGGAGTAGAACCCTGAAGGGAAGTCAAGGTACAATCAGTGGAGGACTGTTAGGGCGATACCCATGGTTCTGCTAGCTGGACTGTGCAGGTTCTCCTACAAGAAGGCAGCGGGGGGCGTGCGCATGATGGGGGGATTGATGGATTTGATGTGAGGGGTTAAAAATAGAACAGTTGGCTGAATTAGGCCTTTCGCACCACTAATGTGGATGGAATACCTAAGAGAACTCAACTGAGGCCTCCTAGTATTTATTTTAAGGTTATATACTATGTTACACATATTGTAGTATGTTATTACGGATGCACGCACACATGCGCACACATATTGATGCATGTAAATAAAGAATTCCCATGCTGACAAATAATGTGTATATAGGCATTTTGTAGTGTATTTTGGTGAAATAAAATAAAATAAAATAAAAATAGTATTAGGTAATAGGCATGTTAGGAGACTGTTTCCTAACAAGGACTTTGTATCAAAAATGCAAAAGGTGCAGGAGGAAGCAGAGGCAGCATTGATGAAAGGATGAGATGACATGATGCGACATGCAGATCATACTCGAGCTGTTGCTCCAGAGTATAAAGTTGGTGACTTGGTATGGCTAAGTACCAAGGATCTAAATATTCCATGACCTTCAAGAAAGCTTACGGAGAAGCAAGTTGGCCCATATCCGATTTTTAAAATAATTTCACCCAATGCGGTAGTATTAAAATTACCTGAGTCATTCAAGATTGATCCTGAAATTAACATTTCCCATTTACTCCCCTACTGCCCACCCACTATTCCTGGTCAACAAACTACTCCACAGCCTCCAATAATGGTAGAAGGTGCTCCAGAATATATTGTGGAAGAGGTTTTGAACTCTCGTCTTCAATGAAATAAATTGGAGTTCTTAATCAAGTGGAAGAACTACACCGATGAAAATAATTCATGGGAGCCAGAAGAGAATTGTAAGCAAGCGCATAAAGCAATCACCAAATTCTTTAAATGTAATCCAAATGCTCTGCGTCGCATTGCTAGAATGGTGTATGAGGGGATGAATTTCCAGCCTTACCAAAATTTCACAGAGGGGACAGATGCAATATTTTCTTGCCTGGAAGTCGAGGCATCAAAGGGGGGGTAATGTTAGGAAACAGTCTCCTAACATGCCTATTACATAATATCATTTTTATTTCATTTCATTTTATTTTATTTTATTTTATTTCACCAAAATATGCTACCAAATGCCTATATTGCATTATTTGTCAGCGTGGGAACTTTCTATTTACATGCATCAATATGTACGTGCATGTGCGCATGCATCCGTAATAACATACTACAATATATGTAACATATTATATAATTCTAAAATAAATACTAGGAGACCTCAGTTGTGTTCTCTTAGATATTCCATCCACAATAGTGGTGCGAAAGGCCTAATTCAGCCAACTGTTCTATTTTTAACTCATCACATCAAATCCATCAAATCCCCCCATCATGCGCATGCATGCTGCTGCCTTCTTGTAGGAGAACCCGCATGGTCTAGCTAGCAGATTAGTGGGTGTCACCCTAACAGATTGGCAACAGTGAGATCAGCAATGGGGGCCAAATATTGCCAACTAAATAATCCCTCCTCGATAGATCTCTGATCACTGATTAAACACAATAGTGTTATCATCTCTCTTCCTACATCCATGCCTCTACAATGAGCAATCAGGAAGAAAGCTGGGCAGATATTGCTGATGGCTATGTCCGAATTCGAAGTGACAATGGGAAGCACTATCTCATGCCCCATTTTATGATTGTGGCTAACCACCAGGCAATGGAGGCCTATCAAAAGAAAGTAGAATTCAAAGTGCATATGGCACGTGGGGGGGTAAGATTTCCTTCAGTTCAAATGTTATTGCCAGTGGCCAATGCCATGCCTTTGGCTGATGCTGTGTCTTTGGCCAATGCCATATTTCCTTCTGGTGCTCTATCATCTCACTAATCATCATTTTTCAGTCTGAAAACAAGACTGATCAACTATACTATCTGTTGGCCCAAAACCAGCTCATGCTACTGGCCGACCCAGTAGGTGTCATGGTCCTCATTTGTGTGACTATAGTTGATCCTGTTGCAGAGATTGACAGCCAGGGAGCTGTTGAACTGCCATGCTGATGTGAAAGCCCTGCAAAACTAGCTTGGCACATCATATAAGGATGCCAGTCATCGTCTCTACATGGCTGAGGTCAAAAAGCTCGAACAGTAGGATGTCACCTTGAAGAAATATGCAACCTTGAAGGAAAGGATGGAGTTTAATCTAAAATCATCTGAGCGCAGGTTCTCCAAGATTCCAATCAGACCATCATCCCATGAGCATGACAATGATGCTGATCCCCCTGCCGATTCTCACTGATGTGATGCCAAAGACATGACATTCTTATTGTAACTACATTGAACCTTGCTGTGCTGTATCTAATTATTAAATATTGCTGCCTTTTGAATGGCCACTGTCAAGACACAGCACCAGCAAGACAATGCACCAGTCAAGACATGGCATCAGCCAAAGACACGGCATCAGCCAACAGGATGATGTTGGCCCAAGGATGGCATCAGGGCTAGGTTGCTGGCAATGAGACTTTGAAAAGAAGGAAATTTTACCCCCCCATGTGCCATGTGCACATTGAATTCAACCTTCTTGGAATAGGCCTCCATTGGCTGCTGGGTAACTGGAATCATAACCATTTAATCAGGGATAAATCACACATTGAAAATGAATAAAAAACACTATTACATCACATCAACCTCTTCAACAAGAAGAGCCAAGCTGGCTTAAGGCTACCCAACTACCAAATTTCAGCATACTCAAAAAGCTGGGTTTGAGTTTCAAAATGGGAACACCGCTTTGTTTGTATACATTGATTGCATAGGGAACAACATGTGATTGTTGATCTTCAGCGTTTCACTCTTTTTCATATCAATATCAACCCTGCTGCCACAGCCAACCTATCATCCATCATGAATGTTACATGCAACCAAGTCCTCACCCAGATCAGCAAGATCAAACAGGCCATTTGCAATGGACTTTGGGACAGAAGTATTGCCACAGTGATGAAGGAAAGAAAATCAGTGCTTGTGAGTGGATCGGCATGCTATCAGACCAACTATGCACTTATAATTTGTAGAAAACATTATTTGAGTGGCAAAGAGAGGTCCTCACAGAAGATTTGCAGGCCATCTTCTAGGCCAATGCCTTTTTGTGGGTATTTGTAGTAGCATGGTCAAAGTCAGACAGGACAGGGGACCAAAGGTTTATTGAGGGTCAATGGAGGGCAATGAAGACCTTTGATGATGAGAAAAAGAGCATCACAGGTGCTGCATCCACAGCAGCTGGACCAACCAACTTGACAATGGCAGCAGCGATGGGAGCTGGACCAGCAATGGCCACTGGAGCAGCAGCAGTAGTGGGAACAGCATCATCTGCCAGAACGGCTGCAGCAGTGGGAACAGGAATGGGAGTGGCCAAGAGGGCATTGATGGCTGCAGCCAAGAAATGAGGAATGGGAGTGGCAAAGGCAAAGACACCAGGAGCAGCAGCAGCAATGCCAATGCCAACAAGGAGAGAAGTGGCAGTGGCATGGGCCAAGATGCAGGCCCAACCAGAAGCATCAGGATCCAGAATTCCTGCCCCTGCCCAGCATCCAATACTGCCAGTCATCACAGTGACATGCAGGATGTGAGAGGTGGAGAGTAGCAAGAGATTGGATGAGGAGATGGATGAGGAGATGGAGAGCAATGCCAGTGCCAATCCCAGAGTAGAGTGGAAGGAGCACAATGCAGCAAGGGAGGGATGAGCACCACCCCAGTGAGGGAGTTGTGAACAACACCATGTGCATGATGTGTCAAGCTTAGGCATCAGTGTTGGGATCAGGTGAACGGCAAAACTACATGCTACTTCTGTGGGAAAGGGAAAGTTAGGTGTGATCCAGAGGATGTGGATTGAGTGCCAAGAATGAAGAAAGCAAAAGGATTGGCAAGACGAAAAGCAAAGAAGGCATGATTTTCCAGTCAAGACAGTGGAGAGGAATCATCTAAGCAGTTCACTGCAAGAGAAAAAGAAAAATCCAAAAATGAGTTCTTCCATATCATGACACATAAAACCACTAACTAATATGTATACCTATAGCTGTGGAACAGGATATCAACATGGCTGATCCCGAGCCCGAGCTGACTGCCCACCCTCCCCTGATGGCCAACCCCTCCCACGTCGACTATGCCCCCCTCACTGGACGTCTATACCAACTGGAAGAAGACATGTACCAGCATGCATAGTGGAATGAAGAGTCAGTACAAGAGTACTAACTCCATGTACAAGAACTCTGGGATGTGTTTCACTTGCTTCAAAACAGAGTGAACAACATTGAAGGATACCTTGGGTTGCAGACTGTTGCATAGCCAATCATGTTATACAATGGTTACATGGCTGGGCAGGTGGATGTCCTCGAGAGGACTCCAAGCAGGAGGGCAGAGGTGTATAGAAGGATGGATGCCGAGGAAGTCAATGCCACTCCCACTCCCACTCCCATTCCCACTGCTCCTCCCACTTCTCCCACTCCCACTCCCGCTCCTGCTCCCATGCCCACTCCTGCTCCTGCTCCTGCTGCTGGTTCCACACCTGCTCCCACTTCCACTCCAAATGCTGCTCCTGTTCCTGCTGCCATGGACAAAGATGAAGAGATGGCTGAGCTGGATGGTGAAGAGGGCTTGGCCATACCTGAAGAGGTTGCCAGAGAATGATCCTTGGTTGGTGCCCCCCCCATCCAAATTACTCGTGCCATGCCACAGGATTTTCACAAAATTGTACAGCCCACAACACCTATGGCCCCACAACTCCCTCTCCTCTTCCCCCCAATGTTGCTCAGTGAGCCTGAGCCTGATGCCCCATCATTGGTAGTCAATGTAATCACCTGATAGCTATTGCCAGTATAATCCCTTCCCCTCTGATCACCAGCTCATCATCAAATGATAGCCAACCAGCAGACAATGCTGCCAATGGCCAAGCCAACTGCTGATCTTGCATCGACCTGCAGGCTCTCATTGGGGATATTTTTGATAAAGCACATGGGATCTGTGACTTGGTAGATGGCTGTGAATCATCAGCAGAGGCTGCCATGAATGCGAATGTCCAGAAAGCAGCAGGGTTTCAATGGCTTCATGAGCCAGCCCTGCTCAAGGAGCTTCAGTCTGAACCACAGAAGTTAACAATGGCAGCGGCAGCAGCATCCACTCATGAACACACTGGAAGATGGTCAAGGCAATCAGCAATGAGAAGACAATTGGAACTGGTATCTGCACATGCACAGGCAGAACTCGAGTGCCTGAAGGCTCTTCCCCCCTCCTCCCACAAGTGGACCTGGGGTGTTGACATCACAGAGAGTGATGTTTTGGCATCCAACCCATCACCAAAAACCAAATATTATTCTGGGTATGCTCAGTCTCTGGCTGATGGTGCATACAATAAGAATAAGGAGTGGTCGATCACAGCCAGTCTCCCAACCTCCATTTCTGGTGCATACAGTTCACCACCTGCTGTAACTGGTATCGATGCTGGTATTTATTTTTCAGATGCTAAATCTGATAATTCATCACATTCTGCTGCTGAGCCTAATGCCACTGCTGTTTCCACTGCCACCACCATTTCTGATGCTGCCCCCACTCCCGATGCTGCTCCTGCTCCCGATGCTGATAATCCAGCTGATGATCTTTATGCTGATGCACACACTGCCCTTGCCCAGCCCACTGCCTCTTATTGCTATGTTATTGGAAGGGGAGGATGATGCATCAGAAGATGCCGATCAGCCTACCACATTTCAGGCAGCCATGGCTTGGGAGAACCATCATTCATCATCAGCATCTTCCCACACCAGTTCTCCAACTGGCTTTGATGCTGCTGCCTTTTACCTTGAAGCTTCTAATTCTCCCTCTTCATCTTCCCCTGCACCTGGCCTTTCAACTGCTTTCCCCACTGCTGATAGGTCCACTACGTGCTTTAAGGTCTGGAGAACATTTCCACTTGCATCGAGACATTATGACACACACTCCGAATCACTATGAATGCCATGAAATTGACTTCGAACCATTTTTGCATGATTTCGCACTATTTCGGACAACTTTGAACTACTTTGAACTATTTCACAACATTTCGCAAACACTTCGAATGACTTTGCAGCACTTTGAACAACTTCGGTGATGATACTCAACCCGGAAACCCAAACAAAACCTACTAATGGCTTCGGATGGTATAACACAGGCCAGAGGAAGGGTGCAAGGTGGTACTAAATATCACCGCTGAGACCAAAACATAATGTTTAGTAATGCGAAATGGTAAGGGCTGTGGATAAAAGTCTGTATAGGCGTACGAAGTTGTTCGAAAGAGTTCGAAAGTAGTTCGAAGGCGTGCGAAGCGGTTCGAATAAGTTTGAAGATGCGCAAAATAGTTCGAATAAGTTCGAAGTGGTTCGAAGTATATCGAACAGTGGGTTTAACGAATGTGAGGTGTTTGTCAAATAGAGACAGGCGATGGGCAATAAAACGGAGAGCAAATCCAATAGTTTCGAGGAAGTTTGCGATATTTCGCAGAACTTTTAGAGATACGATGCGAGCTAAGACCCAAGAGAATGACTCTTAAGTCTGACGATAACTGTGAGGGTGACTTGTGCTGTTCCCCATTGTTCCATTTCTCTTTTCTAAGTAGCTAATACAAGTCTATATACAAAATGAAGAGATAGTACTAAAAAGGAAATAAGAACATGTGTAAAAAATGAGGCAAATATATCATACAATGAGGACTTTGTAGATCAAAAATAAATGAGAAATGATAAATGATGAAACATACAGTGTTCCCATATAGTAAAAGTACTTCAATGAAACACAAAAACGCACTTATCGCATTCTAACTCTCTTGTACTCTCTCCTCGTGTCCGGTAGTGCTCGATATGCGACTAAATAGCTCATTCCGAATGTGCAACGTGTATCGAAAGTGTTTGAGGACAACTTTACGGCCGCCGAAGTCGTTTGAAGTATTGCGAAGTTGTTCGAAATGTCGCGAAATAGTTCGAAAGCGTTGGAAGTGTCTCAAAGTTGTCCGAAATAGTGCGAAATAATGCGAAAATAGTTCGGAGTCAATTTCGTAATGTTCGGAGTGCGTGTCGTAATGTTTCGATACGAGTGGGAATGTTCTCCAGACCTTATAGTGCGTAGTGGACCTATCATCGGCTGCCATATAGTTGTCTTAAAACACTTTTGATACATGATGCTCAACTGGAGTAAACTATTTAGTTGCATATCGAGCACTACCGGACACGAGGAGAGATGATAAAAGAATTAGGGTATGATAATGGCAGTTTTGGGGTTTCAACAATCTATTGAAACAACAAGAGAAGTACTCTTACTATATGGCGACACCGAACGTTTCACTTATTATCATTTTTCATTTGTTTCATGTTTTACAATACCTTTATTTGCTGTGCACATTGCCTCATGTTCTACAATTGTTATTATTTCCTTTTTAGTACTATTCCTTCAGATTGTATATAGACTTGTATTAGTTAGTTAGAAAGAACAAGTAATGGGGAACAGCACAAGTTACCCTCACACTTATCGTCTGACTTAAGAGTCATTCTCTTGAGTCTTAGCTCGCATCGTATCTCTAAGTTTTGCGAAATATCGCGAACTTCTTCGAAACTATCATATTTGCCCCATGTTTTATCACCCATCGCTTATCATTATTTGACAAACACATCACATTCACTAAACTCATTCCTCGATATACATCGAACATCTTTGAACTTATTTGAACCACTTCACATGCCTTCGAATCTTTTTCAAACTCTTTCAAACATATTCATATGCCTATAAAAACTATTCGCACCATCCCTTATTATTTCGCATCGCTAAACACATTGTTTTGGTCTCAGCAGTGATATTTAGTACCACCTCGCACCCTTCCTCTGACTCGTGTTATACCATCTGAAGCCATTTAGTAGGTTTTGTTTGGGTTTCTGGGTTGAGTACCATCACTGCATCTGATGTGGCTGATGTTTTCCTCTTATTGTCAGAGACCCATTCAGAGGCTGATTCAACCAGCCCCGATGCTGATTCCGATGACAATCATTTCCAAACTGGGTCCCCCAGCACCTCACAGATAGAAAACCCCACTCCATCTTGCATCACACTCCTGATCTATAGTGATGCGGACTTCAGTTATGTTGATGACACTTGGTTGCCTGGCTCTGATGATATGATGGACACTAGTGACAATGAGTGATAGCTTTCTTCCTATAAATATATGGTGCTTTAATTGGTAGACCAATAATATATACCTTTAAGGCCAATGTTCATACCAATTGCTGACCCCAGCTGTCTTCTCATAGTACTCGTTGATCTTCTCACATGCAGCATAAAGGGCAGAGGTGAATGGCTAAAATTTTAGATGGCTAGCCCGACTGGACCACGCTCAGTAAAGGGCTTCCAGTGTGGGGATTGCATAATGAAGAGTTGGGACATTGTCAGATGAAAATGCCTGTTGAGCATTATTAGCATGCTGAAGAACGTCAAGCTTTGATTTAGGTATATAATGGCAGACATACATTTAGCAAGCCAAGGAAGATATTCATGCGCACCCATTCCTCACTCGTAAGCTTCAGTTCACGTATCTGATCCCATTTCACAGAGTCGTGTTCTTTTCAACAAAGTTCATCGACAAAAGCATCAATGCACTGCAGAAAAGAAGTAAGGGATACAGATCTTCATTTGGAATTGGTTATGCACATTCTTTTTTCTTTCTGCATGATCAAGCATTAAATATGTTGATGACCATCGCACCTTCATATCAAGTATAAGTTGAACTACAGACCTGTGATTTACCTTATTCTGCATGGTTTTCCACATTTCTTTTTGCTTCAATGAGAAGCATTCCTGATCAGAGGTAAGCAATGTCAACATTCTCGGACTAAGTATTGATACCTGCCTTGACTACATTTGCCCTTACCAGCTCCACCTCATCGTGTGTTTTATTTTATTATGTCAAATTATACTACCAAATGCCCACAAATGCTACATTGTTAGCATGGGAATTTTATATTCATGCACATCAATATGTATGTGCATGTATGTGCATGTCAGTAACAACATAGTACAATATATGTAACATAGTATATAAACTTAAAATATACACCTACCCCAGTTGAGTTCTCTTAGGTATTCCATCCACAATAGTGGTGCGAAAAGCCTATTTCAGCCAGCTCATCTATTTATAACCCCTCACATCAAACCCATCAAAAACCCCATCACACGCATGCACCCTGCCCCCTTCTTGGAGGAGAACCCACATGGTCCAGCTAGCAGATTAGTGGGTGTTGCCCTAACAGAAGAACTCAACTCCCCCATCAGTGCACCTTCTCTTATATGTGCATATGTCATTGTTTCAGTGCACCACAACCGCTGACTCACCCTTTCGGCAAGGGCCAGAAGTAATTGTATATATGTATTTACCTTTGCTTTTGTAAGCCAATGCCAGGCCTCGCCTTACATTGTGATTGCCAGTAATCGAGAGGTAGTGCTCATCATTAGGAGAGCTGCAACCAGACAACTGATCGGATCTGGTTTAATCGAGATTTACTATACTCTATTCAGATGACTATTTTAGGTAGTTACTAGCCGAATTCAGTATTAACCCTGAGATCAGGCACTGTTGGAAGGGTTATTGATCTGAAGTGCCCAAGTGATGACAAATAGTCGAAATCATGTGTTTTGCCATGTTTGATACATGAATTGCTGGATCACATGACTCGAAATTTTGTGAAAAAATTCTGTAGCTGAATCTTGACTCAGCCAAAGAAGTGACTCATCACAGCTTACATCATTATGTCAGAACAATCAACTTCAAATCCTGGTCATAATCCTGTTCCCATGCCAGCACTTACAGCACAAATGTCCCAATTAGTGTCAGTATTGGCAGCATCACAGCACAAAGAAGCAGAAACAAAACCAGAGACAGTGGAAGATAAGGATGATGAGATGGAAGAGATGGTGGAGTGGATGTCTCAGGAGGATGTGCATGCAGAGGAGAGATCAGAGAGTGGAAAAATGTGTTTACCTAAATATGCACCCCCAGAAATGAGTTTCATACAACCAAGTCTAGGATTCTGTTTGCTCTCTCATATATGCAGGGAAGGAAAGCACAGTTCTGGAGAAATGAAGCTATTAATCAAATTGCTGTGAGATATAAACCATTTGCAACTTTTAGGAAATTTCTGGAGAGACTGGAGGCACAATTTTGGGACCCTAATCTAAAGGTGATGACTAATGCAAAATTAAAAACCATGTGCCAAGGTTCTTTAACGGCAGATGAATTTATTTTGCAGTTCTAGGCAGAAGCTTCACAAACGGATATGGGAGAAGACTCATTGGTAGAATTTTTGAAAGCAGGATTAAATCCCTCTTTATTCAAGTCTATCTATCAACTCCCTTCTATGCCAGAGAGGTTGGATGAGTGGTACAATTGGGCAATGCACCTTGATCGGCAATATTGACAGGAACAGGCAGAGTCAAAATTGATATATGGAAATGCCAGATTTGGAAGGTCATCAGGAGGAAAGTCCTAGAAAGGAAGGATGCCTCAAGCACAAACTCCGAGGGCACAGCCACTGGCCATGGCAGTGACACCTATTGTTAAGGAGTCAGCAGCATCAGCAGATGCAATGGATGTTGATCAAGCAGGGAGATGAGCCCCACTTGAATGTTTTAATTGTGGGCAATTAGGGCATATTGTTAGGAATTGTAGGCAGAAAAAGTAGATTAGAAAAGTGACAATCGAGAAAGTGAAGTTGGAGGAAGATAAACAGAAGAATTTTATGGAAGAGTCCCAGTGAAGGTTTCCCCATTGGTGACCCAGAATCAATATAATGTATTAGTATCCGAGGAAACCCAGAGTGAACCCAGAAGAAAAATTGAGGAGTATGACCATCACCATTTATGGAACAAAGAAAAATGCCCAGCCTTATTTCTGAAAACCACTAAATTCTTTATTTGCTCTGCATGGATAGAACCCAAAATCAGCTTGACAGTAGGGTTGAAGACAGTGGACAAAACATAACCTGGAAATTGATTGGAAAACTGGGAAGGTACACATGACTTGTTGGTCTAAACAATGTAATGTATATGGGAGAAAAGTAAAAAAGGAGAAGAAGGAAAGGAAAGAGAAAGAATGTCCAAGGACATATTCTGTTACGATAGAGGAAGTGGAGGATGAGGATATGCCAAACAAGGAAGTTTTAATCATGACCAGTAAGGAAGAACAGAAGCAAACCTTTAGGAAATTTGTGGAGGACAGTCATGGAATAAAAATGCTGTGAAAGTGGAGAAGCCAGTGGAGGAGTGGGTGCCAAAAACCTACCATAAATATTTGTCAGTCTTTGAGAAGAAATTGGAGCGGATGCCAGTGCAAAAGCAATGGGATCATGCAATTGAGATGAAGCCAGGATTTGTGCTGAAGAAGTCAAAAGTCTACCCATTATCTCCAATGGAACAAGAAGAAGTGGATGCATTCCTTAATGAACAATTGCCCAAAAGATACATATGACCTTTGAGATCACCACAGACATCACCAATATGCTTTGTACCAAAGAAAGATCAGAGGAAGATGATGTGTACAGATTATAGGTATCTGAATGAGTGGACAGTAAAGAATGCATACCCTTTGCCATTGATCTCAGAGATAATTGACAAGGTGGGAAATTGGATTTACGCTGGGGGTACAACAATGTACAAATAAAGAAAGGAGATGAGTGGAAAGCAGCATTTGCCATGCGTCGAGGATCCTTCGAGCCACTAGTCATGTTTTTTGGGATGACCAATAGTCCCCCAACTTTCCAAAATATGATGAATGACATTTTCAAGGACGTAATAGACAAAGATGTGGTAATAATATTTATTGACGACATTTTGGTATTTATGGAGGATGAAGAAAACCATGAGGTGATAGTGCAGGAGGTACTACAAAGGTTGGCAGAGAATGATCTATTTATTAAACCAGAGAAGTGTGTGTTTGAAGCAAGCAAGATTGAGATCTTGTGATTAATGATTGGTCCTGATGGAATCAAGATGGATCCTATCAAGGTACAGTCAATTGTTGATTGGCCCATGCCCACCCGTATCAAGGAAGTTCAGGCTTTCTTGGAACTCACAAATTATTATCGTCGCTTTGTTCATAATTTTTCCAAATTGCTGCAACCCTACACAACCTTATGTGAAAAGGAGTAGTTTGGAGATGGGGAGAACAACAGCAGACAGAATTTGAGGAGTTGAAGAGGAAGTTTGTGGAAGAGCCAATATTAGCCCCAGTAGATTTAATGCATCCCTTATGAGGGGAATCAGATGCATCCAACTTTGCTGTAGCAGTATTATCAATGCTATGTGAAGCTAACAAATGGCATCCTTGTGCATATTTGCCCCAAGAGTTGAATGATGTGGAGAGGAATTATGATGTGCATGATAAAGAGATGTTGGGAATAAAATGAGCATTGGAAGCATGGAGACATTATTTGGAAGGATGTATGCATCAGATCGAAATCTGAATGGATTATCAAAATCTGCAGTATTTCATGTCCACTAAGAAGCTTAACCATTGGCAAGTGCATTGGGCATTATTTCTATCGCATTTTAATTTTCACCCAGTCTAAAAAGTGGGAAGCTTTATGAGGAAAGCAGATGCATCCAGATGTACAGATCACAAAGGGGGGTGGAGGAGGACAATAAAAATATTACCCTACTCAAACCTGAATACTTTTGCATTTGCGCTATGCATCAGGACCACTAGGGCTGTTGGGTCCACCAGGAAGTTTGTCCTCTTCACCTGTAGCTTCCTTATTGGCAGTTATAGGCCCTGTGCTCATCTTGTGATTTAACTATACATTGTTAACAACTTTTGCCACAATATCTACACTTTTTATGTAGTTACTCTATCTGAAACAACTTCCACAATGTAAAATACCTCTCAGTCAAATAATGGCCAACCCTTTGTGAATTATCCTGATGAACCTGACCATCCTTCAAGTTTGAAAGCCCACCTCACATTTCATGCTTACAAATGCAATTTGGAGTTACTTAAGCCTGATGATGAGACTGACATTATCGAACACCTAAACCAACTCAAGATCTATTGGGAGCAAATCAATTCCTCTCCAAACCAAAATCATCACATCACTGATTTCAACTTCAAACTCACTATTGGTAATTCATTGTCATCATCTTGGGACAATTTCACTGACTCCTAGATCACTGAATATTCAGATCACAGAAAATTGATTAACTCTCAGGAGTTTGTGGGACTCATCAAAGAAGAGTATCAGCACCGTATAACCTTATCTAACCAAGCATCCATGTCCACCAATGGGTCAAAGCCAAAATTGCGCAAAGGTTGCAAGCACTGCAGATGGTTGAATCACAAAACCAATGAATGTCACTAGCTTGGTAGATCAAAGTGTCACTCATGTGGGGTCCCAAAGGTGCAGATTGCTATAATAAGAACAAATGTACCAGTGATGAAAGATCTCAGAAGAGAGCAAGACATGATGAATTCAATGTAGCAGAAGTGACTAGAGAAACTGTTGTATTTTAATAACAAAAAAGTCATTATTTGCTTATATTTCTATTGTTCTAATTTTTAAAATCAATTCTCAGAGACTGCTGTTCCTATCCCTAATGGGAAGCATGCTGCCAACAAGTATGGATGGTAATGACCATCTGTATGGCAGAGACCATAGTGATAGCTAAAGAGGAAATGTGTAGATGAGAAAAACATAGAGAATTATCTCCCAAAGGAATATGCACGTGATGGGTTGGACCCATCATATGCATTTATTTTGCCACAAATTTGTGCTAATTAGCCCAGATCTACATTGCACAACTAATTCCCATTCTTTTTGACCTACTACCATTGTCTCTACTCATTGTCTGCAGATGCCAAATCATTAGCCTGATTCCATCTTCTGAGATGTCAATATAGTGACAGATAATATATTGTGTTATGATGCCTGTGACAGTGACTGTCACATGCACATTTGATGTAGAACAAGTCATTGCACTAGCCTCTGGCCACTAAAAAATGAAAATACCTGAATTCCCAACTTTGGTATGCTTGTGGGATTTGGGAACAGTGAAAATCATGGATTTTGAATGAGTAAAGCTCAAGATACAAGTCCTTGTTCTTATAATTTTATGATTACCTTCTTCAGAACTTACATAAGGTTCTAAAACTTGCCAAATCCTTTAATTGACTTATTGTTACATATTCCAAGGCCAAATGTAGCAAAACATTGATTTTTGAAAGCCTCATTTATATAAAAACTTATATATTCTATATTTTCAGTATTTCCTATATATATCAAGAACCGGTGCACTGAAATTGATGATTTTAGGGTTAATCTGTCACTGTTCATCTCCTATATCCACTCTATTTATTGTTTTAATTGTTTTTTAATGGTTAAAACTGGCCATTTGACCAACTGGTGTTCTATGATGTGATGTCTGCCTTGTCTGTAATGATGGGGAGTCGGTTGGCTGGGTTGAAGGCTCACACCCCTTGCTTGTGCATCATCGCCAACAAATGCTTGACGTGTTTTTTGGCCACTGGACAGTTATTCCACTTACAAAAAAGCAATTTGACAGGTGGGTGCTGGAAATCGATCTTGTTCAGTAACAAGATCATGTGTTGTGCTTCCTGATCATCCAAGCTCACTCCTCCACCTCCTTGTCATCCTTCCTCTTCTATCATCTCCTCCTCCTCCTCCCCCTCCTCATCTTCCTCTTTCTCAACTCTACCCCTGTCTAATTTCCTCTTCTCCACATCCATTGCCTCATCTCTCTCCTTTTATTCATCTTCATCTGACCGCATTTCTATGTCCTGGCGCTATCATCTTTGCCTTTGCCTTTCCTTTTACAGCACCCTTCACTTCCCCCCCCCCGACCTCATTACCTTCTTCAATCCTACCATCTCCTTCATCATTGGAATCGACAAACTTCTGTGACTTTTTCACACTCTGGCTTCTCCCTGATCATGTAACTCATGTTACTCATGTTCCAGTGTCATGCGAGGTTGACATCTGACCTGCACCTGGCCCACCATGTTCAATTCAACCCTTGGGAACAATTTTTCATGTCTGCATACCTGTTAGATTGTTAGAAGATGGTGGTTCAAATTAACCAGCTGCACATCGATCTCATTGATTTTCATCACTTTCAATCCCAGTGAATATACCAAATCAGGATATCGAGCTATAAATATCCACCTGTACATTTGCTCTGCATGTAGTAATACTGTACAACTCCTTTCATAACTGCATTGTTTGATTGATGCATTTTTCAGTTGCTTTTCATACAATAGATACCCTGTTACAACTTCGCCTTTCAAGAATGTTCAACTGGCACATTTGGTAACATGCTTTAGGATACCCTGTTACAACTTCGCTGTTCAATAGCATCTGACTGGTGCATTTAATAACAACTGCACCATTCAATAATATTCAACCAGCACATTTAATAACAACTGCATCATGCAATAACTGGTGCATTTAATAAGGTCATAAATAAGTGCGCCATTCAATAACATTCAACTGACACATTTAATAATGTGGTATATAACTGCACCATTCAATATCTACTCCCACCTCATATTTTATCCGCTGGTCAATGCCACCCGAATGGCGCACTGCAAAGCTGCTTGGACTCATACATGATTGTGCTTAGCATACTCTGTCACTTCTATGCAACATAACTTATTTTGTCCCATGTAGGCTTCTTTCAGATGGTGCACTTTTCTGCTAGATTTCCTTGCCCACACCCTGCCCATACCCTCATCCATGGGTTAAAGATAGTACAGTTGCTTTTCATACAACAGATATCCTGTTACAACTGCACCTTTTAAGAATGTTCAACTGGTGCATTTAGTTAGCAAACTCTGTCACATATATGCAACATAACTTATTTTGTCCCATGTAGGCTTCCTTCAGATGGGGCACTTTTTTGCTGGATTTCCTAGCCCATACCCTGCTCATACCTTCACCCATGCATTATAGATAGTATAGAATTTTTTTCCTCACATGGCAAAGTCTGGTGAAAACACTATCTGAACATAGTGCAAGCACATGCTGTTCAAACACATCTGAATGGTGCAGATAACATTGTTCCAATGGAGCACATAAGCGCTGCTCCCATGGGGCTCACATGCACTGTTCAAATGTATTTGAGTCACAAGTTGTGTGCATGTAAACCCTGTAGGAACAACTTTGCAGTTGGAACATGTTTGGTATCATTCAAATCTGTTTGAACCATGCATGTGTCCACTATTTGAACATGTACAAGCCGTGCATATAAGCGCCATTCAAACAAGTCCAACCAGCATATGTGCGCCATTCAAACATGTCCTAACTGTGCATGTGTGCACCATTTGACTAAGTTTGAACTGTATATGTAATTGCCATTTGAACATGTTCAACCAGCATATGTGTGCCATTTGATTATGGCCTGTAAGCATCATCAGAATAAATCCATTGTTCAAATGCAACATAATGCTCCACTTGCATACTTCCATTGTACTGACCTCACTTACTTCCACCTGCTTTGTGTGATTACTGTGACACATCTGTACATCCATGGCACCACACATATCAAGACTTCCAATTATTGAGCATGCGCACCCTTTTAAGGTTTGTCTTTAGCTCTCATCAAAATTAACTGCATGAAAATGTGTTACAGCACAGTTACAGAGTTGAGGTTCAGCTAAACTCACATATGGCATGGAAAGTGACCTTCCATCACTACAATTATGGATTTTTCCAATCGTTTAAAAAGGTCAGCAGGTGCAGGGAGCATGTGGTATGTCTCTTGTTGTCTGCTCTAGTTTTCCTCACACCCCCTCCAGTGGAACCAAGTATGCATAGGAGAGTTTGTCATATTCGATTACAATGGTGAGGGTGTGGTGTTTGATCTCAATGACATACACAGGATCTTTGGTAGGTAGGTGTTATTTTGTTCATAAATGTCCATTCCATTGTCTAATCTCAAATCCAACAGATAGATTTAAATTTGTTTTGGGATGGTTTTGTTCTTATGCATACATTTAAACTTCAAAAAATGTGGAGTATTCTACATGCTTGTCGTTCCATGAGTTATTCCCCTATGCTCCCCTAACCTTCATCTGCTCAGTGATATATTAGTGTTCCTGCAACCCCAATGCTCATGAGTTTACACCTGGCACAGTCAATCTACTGTTAACTCTTCCTTCTTGGATGTCTGTGTGTGCACTCCTGAATACCATTATATCTAACTGAAAATAGTGTCAGAAAAAGTTGAACCAGTGGGAAATAGAAACCCAGTCAGATATCAATCTATTGAGGAGTGCACATGCAAACATCGAAGTTTCTTCCAGTCCTCTTTGACTGGTGCAGATTGGGAGGCCTCTGCATCTCCATACCATGCCCATATCATACATACCATAGAAATATATTATATTGGAGCAACATGTTTGTTACTCACAACTTGGGTCCAACACTCCCCATTACATCATGTTTGCCTGGCACATTTTGAAATAAAAAGTCTGATTGGCAGTGCGAACTGTACAAATTTGTGTGATGGACAGCACTATCACTTGTCGCATGGCAACACTGAATCTACCCTGGTCATATGTATTCCACTGGCAAATCTCAATCCACAAAGGGAATACATTCTGATGCTCAATGCTAGAGTAATTCTTTTTCACAACCTTGTGTTGTCTGGTGTATTACAAAATATGTATGTGTGTAAATTGTCATCACACCTTCTTTGGTGATATCAACTGTCCTTGTTTCGCCAACTCCTTTGCAATTTCCTGACCAAATTGTTGCTGAACAGCAAAATATTCACCATAATCATTATGCAAAAGCATTTGCCTTAGCTTTGAATAAAGCTGCTTTAATTTGTCTTGAGAACAAAATTTCCAGTTCGAACTATACTTTTATAATCTGGTGATGCTCATGTGATGAGCTTCTGTGAGGCCCATCCAAATAAAGTTCACTGCATGGATCTCCTTATTTCCTGCATGTACATTAGTATCAAGTAACCAAAATATTTGATTGCTCACTTGCCATGTTTGCTCATTAAACTGTCTCCCTGTGACCCATTGTTACCTTTGAGGCATTTGTAAAATTCTGTTCATGTGTCCCAGAATCCAATGAGCACAGTTGTCAACATAGTGACAAAGGGTTTTGGAGCTGTCATGCCTTTGTGACTCCAAGCAGTGTTTTTTATCCATGGCACTTCACAAATGGCTCTGGTTAGCTGTTGAACTCCAGTGGTCTTGGGCAGTGCTGCATAAGTTTGCCAAACATACTCCACTTCAGCTTTCCCTCTCTGAGTTTCCAAAGATGCATGTTCATTGTTACAGTCTGTTGCCAAGACCTCTTTCTTCCAAAGCTCCTTTATGCTGTAAAGCAGCACAGGAATATCCCATTCCACTCCTGGCTCATCATCTCTTGCCTGTTCTGCCATTTTCTGTTCAATGTCAAGTCTGTGGAATGTGCATTGGATGTGAAGCAGAGCCTCCACTCCTGTGCAGTATCATCCACTCAGTTGGCTGAGCTGCTCTGTCACCTTTGGTGTTTTTTTTTTTTTTTTTTTTTTTTTTTTTTTTCCAAGGAACAAAGTCAATATGCATGCAGCACATCATAGAAACAACTTCCAGAATGAGATATGTATCAGTTTTGGGAGATATTCCATGAAAAGCACAGATATAGTGAAAAGTGACAGGGAGAGCAGTTGAGAACAAACTATTGGAAGTCACAGGAGCTTCAACTGTGCTGTATTCATTAGTTGCCATTTTCCAAAAGTGCTTTGCCATTATTTCATAAGCCCAGGACTCATTGGATTTGTTGAGCTGACTCGGCTGCATTGCAGGATCAGAGTGTAAGATAGTCATCAGATAAAGATAGGTTTGAGTCTTTGATTTAGGTGTGGAGGACCAAGTCAAAGCAAGAAAGGTCTTTAACCACACCTTAAAAGCCTTTCAATGATGTAGGGTGAGTGTTTTGTCTGGATCATCACTGTCAAGATCTTGAGCAATGGAAGGATGAACATGATTTTCAACCAATGTCTTGCAATCCTGGATGAAAGTGGCAAGAGCATGGAAGAGAATTGAATGACAAGCAGCATCCTTTGGATTAGCAGCAGTGGTTTATTTGAGTTGAGGCCTGCTAGCAGCAAGTTTCATACTTAAATGAGCTAAAAACATCTGTGACAAATGTATCAGCAAAAGCAATAGTCATTTGAAAAATTGTAGCAGCATGTAAGGAGACAAATGTACTGGTGGGTGCACATCATGCCATGTGACAAGACACAACCAATGTGAAATATGGAATATGGGCAGGTAGTGCCTGCAAATGTGCTAGTTGGAAAAGTTTAATGGTGCATAAGTGCCCCAAAATGTGCCAGTTGGATAAGAGTGAACAGTGCGCTTGCGCTAGGCAGAAAACACCAGTCAGGAAACAGTGAAGTGCACACTTGCACAATTGGAAAACATCAAACAGTGCACTTGCACCAATCAAAAAGCATCAAATGGTGCATAAGGGCCCCCAAATGTGTTAGTCAGAAAACATCAAACAGCATACTTTGGACTCATGTTGAAACAAACAAATGTGTGCTGGTCAATACTTCTATTAACCAGAATACATTGGGACTCACATTAAAGTACAGTTTTCTGTATGTTAATATCTGGGAGTGTTTGGAACTGCTGAGTGGCTGGTACTTCTTTTTGTTGTAGGGCCAGACCTCAGGTAATGCTTTGACATGGGTTCCATGGGCTGTTACAAAGGGATTCATCATGCATGTGGTGATTACAGCAGCATTCCTGGTATGCATGTAGTTTAGAGCCCATTCAGTGACTGAGCAGATCTCAACCAGCAAAAGATCCTGCTTGGAAGTATTGTTGGTAGGTGTTAGGGCAACACCCACTGTTCTGCTAGCTGGACCGTGCGGGCTCTCCTACACGAAGGCGGCGGGGCATGCACACATGATGGGGGGTTTTGATGGTTTGGACGCAACAGGTTAAAAATAGATCAGTTGGCTGAAAAAGGTGTTTCACACCACAAATGTGGATGGAATACCTAAGAGAACTCAACTGAGGTCCCCTGGTTTATATTTTAAGGTTATATACTATGTTACATATATTGTACTATGTTGCTACCAATGCATGCATACATGCACATACATATTGATGCATGTAAATACAAAATTTCCACACTGACAAATATTGTGTTTATAGGCATTTGGTAGCATATTTTGATGTAATAGAATAAAATAAAATGAAATGAAATAAAAATAAAATATTATTATGTAATAGGCATGTCAGGAGACTGTTTCCTAACAGTAGGCCAAGCTTGCTTGAAGATAGTTTTGATAAGGCATGTCAAAGGATAAGTTGTCCAATTATAAATGGCAGAGAAAGCCTGTGACATGCCATCAATGTAGATGAAAAACAAGTTGGAACAAAGATTAAAATACCTCTGGTTTAAAAAGAATGATGGCATCCCTGAATCTATTCAACAAATCACCATGTTCCCAGATTGATGAAAGAGGAAGCAATATATCATTCTAGATCAAGCAATGTGAGTATCAAAGATGGCATGTTTTTTTTCAGTTACCTTCCATTTCTCTGGTGTGGCATGAGGGCCTTCATGTTAATGTAGTAAACATTTTCCAGACCTAAATCTGTGCTCATCGCAGAACTCTGTATTTTCTATGCTTCATGTGGCAAAGCCTGTTGACAAGTGCATATTAAGCATTTGGATAAACTGATGTGCTGGGGTGTCTTGGTGAACATTCCAGCTAAAGCAGCAGTAACTTGACTGACTTGTACTTCATGATGTTGTGCTGTTCTTCCACATGTAAGATGCATCATCCCATTGTATGCCTGTGAAGCAATTCCATGGATAACAGGCCTGGTTAGAACATCATCATCATCTTCACCATCAGAAATGTCTCCAGGAGTGTAACCAAGATGCCCATTTATATCTCTAATTAAAGGGTAACAGCCTGCAACTAACCCTTTTGCTTGGAAATGGCCAGCATCTGAGCCCAGCCTGTGGATAATCAGTGAAGTCTATGGAGCAAGGTTCTTCATCGATCAGATCATCAGCATCATTCATGAATAAAACTTTTGTCTGGAGGAGGTCAATCAAGATGCCATGAGGTTTAACATTGCGATTGAAAACAGTGGCTCTTCTCTAAATTTGAAAAACATCGACTGAGTACAAAGGAAAGTTAAACCCATCTTCTGTGACAAAGGGGATGTCATCCAGATCCTCTGGAGGGATTTGTTCACGAGTGCTGGGATATAGCATGGTGAATATGCCATCATGGTTGATATCATCCACTAGTCTGGATAGTCCAACCAGTAGCTTGTCTAATGCTTAAAAAGGAATAAGTAATGGACAAAGTACATGAATTAAAAAAGGAAATACCAAAGATGAGTAGCAATGGCCACTGATATGTAGCAGATCCTGTTGTACTGTCTGTCTCTCTCCCAATTTGCATGCTCTTCATCTAAATCAGCTGTTAGTGAGCAAAGCTCTTGGTTTTGCCCATATCTCAAAGTGATTGCCACAGGGTGCCATTTGAGAGGGAAACCATTATCTGTCTAATGGGTGGGAGCATTGCTAACCCATGTGTCATAGCCCTGAATGATGGCCTCATCAAAGTTTCTGAGTTGACAAAGAGTGAGAAAGATCTTGCTTCTATCACTGTGGTGAAATGTTAGTGAACAGGTCATTGCAATCAAGTGTGTGTGCCATTCGATTGTGCAAGTCATGCTGAACATTTGATCAGCAGGATGACCCAGTGTATGGGTTTAATCAGATGCACCCTTTGGTCCTTTGGTTATGTGGGATCATGCAGTATTAAAATGGCATTCATAAGAAAGTGTGCTATTCAAACTGTGCTGAACAGCGCAGTTGGAGTGATAAAAGTGTGATTCAAAAGCAATCACAAACAGAGAGCTGTTTGATCACCATCAAATAGAGAAGTTGAAGTGACACAATGTGTGGCCCAAGACCAGATGGAGAGCTGTCCAATCCTGATTGAATGGCGCACTTTATGCCAGTTGAATACTCCAATGATGCAAGAAATGGAGAGCTAGTCAATCATGATCGAATAGTGCACTTTATGCCAGTCAAGTACTCAAACAATGCACGAAATGGAGAGCTGTTTAAGCATAATCAAATGGCACACTTCTATGCCCATGCCAATCAAGAAATAAGAGCCATTCAAGGGTGATTGAATGGTGCACTTCATGCCAGTCGAGTACTCATATGATGCGAGAAATGGAGAGCCATTCAATCATGTTCAAATGGCACACTTCTATACCCATGACAATTAAATGGTGCAATGCAAAGTAATAGACTCACAGTATCCTGGTTGCATCTCTAAACTTTTATCATCATCTACATTTGGGTACTCAGATAGCATCAGAACATTTCTTGCTCCAATCTTCTCCAACATTGTGGCCAAAAACATAAACGAGATGTGATTTCTTCAGGTTGGCATCACAGTGCTTCCACTGCATTTGCCTACTGGGGTCCATGCAAGCAATACATCTTCAGAGGCCAGAGAATGTCCAATGAACTGTGTACAACCAGTGGGATCAAAACCAAGCATAGCAAACTTTGTACTGAATATGGCTGCAATAAATCAATCATCATCTCATAGTTGTGGGGAATTCGGAGATTGGGTATGAGCACTCCAAGCCCTAACCTATCACCAATGCAAATCATGAAGTTGAGGTAGTGAGCATAAGGGATCCATGCCAAGGCTGGGTCCATCGGTGAGGTAACGAAGGAGGAGTCATGGAACTTGATTTCAGCATGATGATCCAAGGAAGAGACTGCTTGATTATGGTCTCTACGCTCATACATGAGTTTATAGTAATCCTGATCTCTGTGCTGCTTTGTTAGGAAACAGTCTCCTAGCATCTCTATTACATAATAATATTTTATTTCTACTTTATTTCATTTTATTTTATTTTATTACATCAAAATATGCTACCAAATGCCTACAAATGCTATATTTGTCAGTGTGGAAATTTTATGTTTACATGCATCAATATGTATGTGCATGTATGTGCACATTGGTAACAACATATTACAATATGTGTAACATAGTATATGAACTTAAAATATACAAGCTTATGACCCATGCCTTTGTCATGGTGTTCACTCGCTGTGCTCACTCAGCCTGACACCAGCATGGGCCAGCTCGCATATATGTAACACAATGCTTAATCCCACTACAGTTACTCAAGTCTACCTTGTTATCAGACTAACACATTATTGATGTATTGACTTCATTACAAACTCATATTAACTTGTTACTGACTTTATTACAAACTTGTATTGACTTTGTATTGACTTGTATTAAGGTGTTATTGACATTATTACAAAGTTGTATTGACTTGTTATATCGACTTTACTACAAACTTGTTACTGACATCATTACAAACTTTTCTTGACTTGTCATTGACTTTATTACAAATGTGTATTGACTTGTTATTGACATTATTACCAACTTTTATCGACTTGTTATTGACATTATTACAAACTTTTATTGACTTGTTATTGACATTATTACAAACTTGTACTGACCTGTCATTGACATTATTACAAACTTTTATTAACTTGTTATTGAATACACACCAAGGTTTAGTAACCTGCCCTAAAGTCTTCTCACAATAAATTTTCAACCATTTGATTCAATCCAAGTACAATCCAAAACTAATTCTAAATCTAAATCCAAGTCTATCTTGATATCTATATTAGTTTCCAATTCCTGTAAATAATCTCTCAAGTTACTCACCTTTGCTAAACAACTCCATGCAACACTTCCTTGTATACCACATTGGCAGTTCTCTTATTTCCATTGTTTTCATTCAACAGCACCTTGATCCTTTCTCCAGATGTACACCTTGACAGTGCAACATATAGCTGCCCATGTGAGAACACTGGGGTCTGCAAGTCCAAGCCAACATGGGATACAGATTGGCCTTGTGACTTGTTGATAGTCATGGCAAATCCCAAGTGAACTGGAAATTGATGTCGATGGAGTGGTAATGGCAAGGTCTCTGCTGAAGGCTCCAATGTGATCTGAGGAATAAAAACAATATCTCCTGCAAACTGTGCATCTCCACTGATGATCCTGCACTTCAATACACGTGGTCTGGCTTCAAGGAGGATAAGTCAAGTTTTATTGCAAGGACCCATGGTGACATCCAGATTGCATAGAAGCATGAGAGGACAGCCTATCTTAAGTGCCAGCCTGGAGAGAGGAAGGCCACTTGCTTTGATAGAGTTTAGATACTCTGCAGAATATGGCTAGTAGTTGTTTAGCTCCTGTTCTCTGAATGAGACTGTATCAGCACTGTTGAAAACCTGCTCTGGTCCAGGAAATTTGCTAAGGAGAAGAGAGTTGATGACATAGACATTGTCATTTGTGCAGGAGAGAATGGTCCTATCCAAATAGTACTGATCTGGCTTGTTACCCTGCTCTATGCCTGGATTTGTGGAGTTGATAAGGTGATCCATGGTATTTCCATGGCAGAGCATGTTCTGTGGAATCTGGATAGTGTCTGCAGCATCCACTGTTGTGCCTGCACCGATGTGCAAGAGCCAGGCAGCATGTGCAGTGTTCTCTGGAGTTCTGTTGAGTCACATATTCTCAGTCAAGTGATAGACAGTAATGCATTGCCGGAGAGTGCTCCTTTTGATGGATGAAGCTATGATCTGTTCTCTAGTGCCCCTAGGAATGACAGGTAGGGTCTGTCTAAAGTCACCTCCAAACAAAATGGTGATTCCACCAAATGGAACATTCTTTTTCTTGAGATCATGCAAAGTGCAGTCAACTGCATCTGTGGCATATTTGTGCTGCATAGGAACTTCATCCCAGATGATGATGGAAGTTTGATCAAGGACCTGGTGCAGACCTGAACCTTGAAGTATTCTGCAAGTAGAGGCCTCATAAATTTCAATTGGGATTTTGAACATGGAATGTGCTGTGCAACCCCCTTCTAGAAGCAATGCAGCAATTCTGGTGATGATACTCAATCCAGAAACCCAAACAAAACCTACTAAATAGCTTTGGATGGTATAACACAAGTCAGAGGAAGGGTGCGAGTTAGTACTAAATATCACTGCTGAGACCAAAACATTGTGCTTAGTGACGCGAAATAATAAGGGATGGTGTGAATAGTCTGTAAGAGCATAGGAAGTTGTTCGAATGAGTTCGAAATAGGTTCAAAGATGTGCGAAATAGTTCAAATAAGTTCGAAGATGTGCGAAGTAGTTTGAATAAGTTGAAGGGGTTCGAAGTATATCGAGGAACAAGTTTAGTGAATGTGAAGTGTTTTTCAAATGTCAATAGGTGATGGGCAATGAGTCAAGATACTAATATGAAAGTTCGAAGAAGTTTGCGATATTTCACAGAACTTGGAGATACAGCATGAAGATAAGACTCAAGAGAACGGCTCTTAAATCTGACGATGAGTGAGAGGGTAACTTTTGCTCTGTTCCCCATTGGTATTCTTCCTTATGTTATAAGTAACTAATACAAGTCTATATACAATTTGAAGAAATATTACTAAAAATAAAACAAGAACATGTGGAAAACACGAGGCAATATGCACAGCAATAAAGGTATTGTAAAACATAAAACAAATGAAAAATAAGTGAAACATACATTGTCCCAGTATGGTAAGAGTTCTTGTTCTATTGCTTTAATATATCAATGAAACATAAAACTGCACTTATCATATTCTAAGTCTCTTGTAGTCTCTCCTCATGTCCAGTAGTGCTCGATATGTGATGGAATAGTTTGTTCCAGATGTGCAGCATATACAGTGACTCACAAAACTGAGTCAATGTTTTAAACTTTTTGATTCATTGTTGAATAGCTTCCCATAAACAACAAAACCAAACAAGGTATTGGTGTACCGAATAACATACATGATCAGGGCTACCAAACAAACAAAGAATTATGTAATTTTAATCATCCCTCATGGAGATATGATTATTTTAATTCAGGGACTCATTGACTCAGTTTTGTGAGGGGTAGTCAGAAATATTAGAATCTGATGCTCCACCAACTGTATAATGTCAAAAACTTGACAGATGGTTTCTAAGGTGATGTGACCCTTGATGGGACCTTAAATTATAGTATTTAATCAGGACTAGCATTCTTCATACTTCAATATTCTCCAATGCATCCCATCTCCTCTGCTCAGAAGGAAAACATTCTTTCCCTGGCCTCCAATCATTATTCTACCCACAATATTGCCTCTAAACTCAACCTCACCCAGTCTAGTGTATCCAGAACACTCAGGGCTCTCCATCCAAACCTGGATTTCCCCTCTGGTGGTCATCCTTCTAAGCTCTCATTTACCTCTCAGAGAGCCATTTTTACCCAAATCACCACTGGCAAGGCTGCAAATGCTGTTCAGGCCACCCATTACATTAACAGCATCATCCCCACTCCAGTCTCCTCAGAAACAGTCAGAAGAGTTCTCAGAAAAAACTCATTCAAGGCTGTGGTGAAGAAGAAAAAGCCTTTGCTTAGTATAAGGCATAGGAAAGCAAGATTGGCTTTTGCTCAGAAGTATAGAGAGTGGACTGTGGAGGACTGGAGGAGGGTTATTTGGTCAGATAAGACTAAAATTAACAGGTTTGGGTCAGATGGGAGAGAGTGGGTCTGGAAACAGAAGGGAGAGGAGCTGATTGAGAGAGAGGTGCAGGGAACTGTCAAATTTTGGGGAGGAAACATTATGGTATGGGAGTGTATGGGATGGAATGGAGTGGGGCATCTTGCAGAGGTTGAGGGGAGGATGAATGCTGACCAGTATGTGTCCATTTTGAAGGACCATATGCTGCCTAGCTTGGAGGAAAGTGGAATTTCTAGAGAAGAAGTGATTTTTCAACAAGACAATGACCCCAAGCATACCTCAAAAAAGGCCAAGAAATGGATGGAGAACAACAATATTACTCTTCTGGATTGTCCTGCCCAATCTCCAGACCTCAGTCCTATTGAACATCATTGGGTTCACCTCAAGAACCAGTTAGACAAGTATCCAACAGCACCAAAAGGAATTTGGGAGTTATGGGAAAGAGTAGTAGAAGAGTGGAATAATATTCCATCAGAGGTGTGTCAGAATTTGATTAAAAGCATGCCTAGAAGGTTGGGAGCAGTTATTAAGGCCAAGGGAGGTCATACAAAATACTAGAATTACAATTTATCATAATATTGATACCACCTCACAAAACTGAGTCAATGAGTCCCTGAATTAAAATGATCATATCTCCATGAGGGATGATTAAAATTACATAATTCTTTGTTTGTTTGATAGCCCTGATAATGTACTTTATTTGGTACAACAATACTTTGTCTGTATTTGTTGTTAATGAGAAGTTATTCAACAATAAATTAAAAAGTGCAAAACATTGACTCAGTTTTGTGAGTCACTGTATCAAAAGTGTTTTAAGACAGCTGTACCCCAACCAATATCATTTGAAATGCTGTGAAGTCGTTCGAAGTGTCGCAAAATAGTTCAAAAGCATTTGAAATGTCTCGAAGTCATCCGAAATAGTGCAAAATAGTTTGGAAAGGATTCGACATCAATTTTGTGGTGTTCATGGTGATTTGGAGTGCATGTCATAATGTATCGATACAGTTAGATCCTTCTCCAGACCTTATAGAGCATAGTGGACCTATCACCCAATGATGCCACACAGAGAGCAATTTTTCTTTGAGTATGAACAGCAGCTGCAATGGTGTTGCAGACAAAGGTCTTTCCACAACCTCCAGCACTATGCAAAAACATGAGCTTTCCCTTGTTATTGTTCACAGAATACATTGCAGCATCAAAAACTTATCTCTGCCTGTGATTACAAAGCTGCAGATTGTGAGTGACAGTGATGGCCAACTCTTCAACATTGTAATCCCTCTGTTCCTGCAAAAGCCTATTGGCAGGAACATCAATGTGCCAGTTTTCTTTAATGGGAGGCATCTCTGGATAATCAGAAAGTTGTTTGCTTGATCTGATAAGGATCTGATTGATGAGGTACAAGCCATACATGTACACTTGATCATCTGTAAAGTCTGTATCTGGATAGATTGAAAGAAGTTTGACTCTGAGGTCATCACAAATGTGATGTTTGAACTGGTTCCACAGGATATCAGGAGATGTTGGATTGCAATGAAGAAGAATGGTGGCAAAGAGCAATCTGAGAGAGGAACTAAGCTGCATCTGGGCTGCCTCTGTAAGATACTGGACCCACTCCTGGTCATCCTGCAAAAGACCCAATGCAACACAGGCCTGCTTGAATGCATTATGGATGACACAATTGACAGTAGAAGTGCTGTAATGATGTTGCCCTTGTGACAACAGTAAGAATGAGCCTGAGGTAGAACCTTTTCCCCTGGGCAGGAGAAGCAAAGGACATTTTGCCAATAGTAGGCTCGCCATGCCTTCTTGGGTTCCACTGCTTCTTGGTTCCATTGTAGACCAATACTTGAGGAAAGTTCTGGTAGGTGACAGTACATGCTGCTTCATATCTTCTGTTGGCTTCAAACCAAGCAGTGAGATGTGTGGTCTTGGCAGCAGGCCTTTCCAAAACCTCATCAATGTTGTCATCTGCATTGAAGTAGACTGTTTGCTGGTCCTCCAGATGGACAGGCAGACAATAAACATGAGGAGACTCTGAGTGCATTTCAAATTCATTTATTTGCCAGCAGCTTTCCACAGATCCAATGTAATGTGCATCAAAATACTCCTTGACCTCATCTCCGTCTTGATCCAGAATCTCAATCATGGTTCTGTCATGGCCTTTGTATATGTACTTGTGGATGTACTTGACAGCCTCGATTGAAGAACAGATCTCAACATTGATGTGACAGTTGTATCTGACAAATGAACCAAATTGTTAACCAATAAATATGATGTCAGATAAATGTTCCTTACTTTGCAGCCAAAGATTGTGTGGGACCAATGTCTGTTATCATAGACATAGTTATGCTTTCTCACTGTTCTACCATTGTTGGGTCTGGCATAATCAGGATAATGGTTTACAGTAAAAGAGGTTTGTTCTCTGAACTCCTTGGGATATCTCTTGCTGCACTTGTTGTCGACCATGCATGAAGCCTTGGGTTTGTCATGACTGCAAGGACCATGAAGCATGCAGGTAGTTATAGTGTGATAGAGCATTGGCTGTGTGACAGGATCAGGAATCTGTACTGATACAATGGAATCAACATCATGGGCATCACAGATTTTGTCAGCTGGATCGAGAAATATAAGGAGGTGCATATGTGGAAGGCCTCTCTTTTGAAACTCGATGGTATGGATGTGTGCCACTACTTTACCCAAAACACCATCCTTGATATCCTTAAGCAATGCATTTCTTTTCTGTTCAAAGACACATGCAACAACATTTGGCCTGTCATAGGCTTCCTGCTTTTTCCTATTTGTGGTAAAATGTGGATTGGGTGATTCCTCCTGTAACAGTGCTTTCTGGATCTCTGGTCACTATGGATTGGCAGTCATGGTGAGAAAGAAATCTGGCTTTCTGAAAAAGTGACAAATGGCCATGGAATTCTGGAAAAGCTGATTTATATGCCTTTCACTGCCTATATGGGTTGATGGAAGAATGATGTGACTCCCATGATTCTCCAGATTAATATTTTCATCCTGATCACCCATGGCAGCATCCCTCAATCCAGCATACACATCAGCCACAAGCTCCTTCTGGTGATGTTTGACCCAGTTCAACATATTCTGTTCAATAGATGCCCAAGCATCTACAACATACTGTTGCTAGAGATTTCCACCCCAAAATAATGGTGGCCACTCTCCTGGCCTTGGATGCAATCAATAAGCATGATAGCATCTCTGACTGACATTCAGTGCCCTTCTGGCTCCATTTGCACCTTGGTGTGCAGGTATATCTGGGTGCCATCCATCTTTACCATGAGGGAAAAGCAAAACATAGTGCAGAGTTGAATGGGATGGATGCAACTGGCTGATGTGCTTGAGCCCTTCCCCTCATAGCCTGAGAACAATATCTCTGTGGTTAGACCATTACTCAGAGCCATCACCTGGAATAATGGCTGCCACCTCATCACTGGCTGTAGGGAGATTATAATGACATAAATCTTGGGTTCTATCTGATCGCAGCCATATGGAGACATTATTCTGCTCTTCTGGAGGCTTTTCCCTCATGATCTGGAATGCCTGCTTGAATAAAGGCACATAAGGATGGGTGTTATTTAGCATGGCCTGCAGCTCTGTCATGATAACTGAGTTGAGGTTATTATTCCATTGCTCATGAAGATCAAGCTGTGCAATAGGATCATGGATATAGAGCTGTGCATAGGCTACAGGTTGTCCAGGCAGTGGCAAAAGTGATCCAAAATAATGATGAAGATCGCCATGAATATGAAAGCTGTATACACCTGATGTACCTGTGACAGAACAGTCCACCTTGACACCCAAAGAAGTGAATGCAAATGCAGCATTGTACTGTCAGATGTTTGTTTTAAATTCCTTAGAAAGAGGACTTTTGCCACACAACAGATCTTGCAATGTGGCAGGAGGAGGTTGGAAGGATGGCAGATGAATTTGTCCCTGCAAGCAGTAACTTCCAAACTTTGGTACAGCTCAGGTAGACCTCAACAGCTTTTCACAGTCAAAATGCAAGGCATGGCAGTGTGGACACTCCACATTCATGGGTCCAAGTGAATGTCTGGGAATTGGCTTCTGATAAGGTGCACGACCGAGTGGTAATGGCCTTGCAGGTCGATGTGGAGGTAGAGGCACAGGCATAGGTGGAGGCAAAGGTGGCAACATTGAGGGATTCAAGAATGAAGCAGGCAGCAGTGGTGAAGGAGATTGCATGGGAGATGGTGGCAATAATGGAACATGGAATATTGAGTCAGACAGCAGTGGTGATAAAGATTGTGGAGGAGAAGATGGAAATTGTAGAGGAGACACCCTTCCAAACTCATCATAATAATCTGATGGCATAGGAGATGGTGGAAATTGCAAAGCAGTCACCCTTCCAAATTCATCATAATAATCTGATGGCAGAGGAGAAGGTGGAACTTGCAAAGAAAACTGGCTCTCATCATCATGATCAGATTCCTCTTTATCCATTTCCCTCCTCAAAGCACTCTCATTATTCCTCTGTTCTTCATACTCAGCAGCCAACAATGCAGCCATTTCTCTATTCATCTGAATTTGTTCCACCTGTGCATCCACTTGAGCTCGATATTGATCAATCTGATCTCCAGACATATTGTTAGCCAATTGGTCCAACCTTATCATTTGTTGATGTAAGTTCCTGTCTGCAATGGATAGACATTGGAGTTCCTCAGCCTCATCCATCTGTACCTGCTCCTCTGCACCCTTTTCGTTTCTCCACATCTGATGCATCCTGAGAGCCCATTACTGATCGCACCTGTTATGTTCTTGCAATGCAGCCTCTATATCAATATGTCTGGGTGGATCATGATATTGTGGCTCAGCAGCTAAAGCAGCTTGCTGTGCAGCTGCCTGCCTGTCCCTTTCCTCTTCAGTCAGCTGCTGCAATTGTTGATTGTGCTGCCTAGCTGCTTTAGCTTCAGCAGCCTGTCTTTGTGCATACTCCTCAGCTTCAGCAGCTTGCCTGTTCTTTTCCTGTTTAGCCAGCTGCTGCAACTGCCAATTATGCCATCTAGCTACTTCCACTTCAGCAGCTTGCCTGTTCCTTTCCTGTTTTGGCAGCTGCTGCAATATCCAATTCGGTTGCCTAGCCACTTCAGCTTCAGCAGCTTGTCTTTGTGGATACTCTTCAGCTTCAGCTGCTTGCCTATCCCTATCTTGTTCAGCCAGCTGCTGCAATTGCTAATTATGCTGCATAGCTCCTCCCACTTCAGCAGCTTCCCTCTCTTCATGAACCTGCTGCAATTGCAGATTATGCTGCCTACTCATTTCACTCACCTGCTGTGATATCCTCTGGCTGGCAGCAACAGCCTCAGCAATTCTTCTTTTCTCAGCAACTTTCTGTAATAATTCCTGCTGATGCTGATATTGCTTAGCTGCCTCAGCTTGTTGTGACTCCTGAACATGTGCATCATAATCTGCAATTCTTTCCCTCATTGTAATATGTCCCCTATGCAGATTATTCAGTGCAGGATCTGCTTGACCACCTGAAATATTATGCAATGGTCCCAGTTCCCTCCCTATCCCTCTCCCCCTTCTTGTTTGTAACTGAGGTGCAGGTGGAACTACAGGAATAGGATTGGCCAAAGGTGCATTCCACCCTGCTAGCAGTCAAACCTGTGGTATAGTAGAAGTTATATTTGCCCATATTCCATGGTTTGCCAAAACAGGTCCAGATGGCATCACAGGAGAACCGTTCCCATGTAATACAGGAGCAAAAGGTACAACAGGCAATCCAAACTGCCTTGGAGCATCCCAATCAGCAGGCATCTGTACCTGTGGTATCTGAGCAGCCAATGCAGCTCCATAGTTCAGTGAAACAATTTCTTCAGCAGGGGCAGTCACTCTGACTCTGCTTCTCCTCTCATCAGGATTGGTCATCTGCAACCTTTCCAAATGGTCTGCATTTCTAATTCTAGCCCTTTCCACTTCTGGTGTAGAAGGTCTACTTTGATTCCTGCAAACCCTCTAATCAGCCATCATTATTGCAACATATGCCAACACCACTCACATGTTTAGTAATGGTAAAGCCCAACAATAATTTTGTTCAATAGCCAACAATGCAGCACAGCTGAGGTAAGGTCAGCAACAACTTTTTTTAACAGCCAGTTGTCACAACACTCACTATAATCCAACTGTTTTCAAGTTTCAGTAGCCAATTCCAACACCTTTGTAATGACAATTACAATATTGCTATTTGATAATAGATAGCAATTGCAATAGTACCACTATTATAGTCCCAAATGTTGTGTGAAGAGAGGTACTCAACTGATTGTTGTGCACTCTCTCTCTACATGTAGGGAAAAGTCAGCTGTTTGGTCATGTTGTGCCTGTTCCAGGTGAGGCGTGAAAGTAGGTATCCACTATATCGCAACCAAAATTCTATGCAAGCAGATCTGCCTTTTCAGTATTTGAGTTGTTACTGACCTCATTACACATTTGTATTAACATGTTACTGACTTCATTATGCACAGAGGAAGAGACAACATGTTCTTTATAACCTGCCTGGGGTTTAGTAAGTCTTAGAGCTAGGGTTTAGCAGAGGTAAGAACACTATATTCCTACTATGGTACAGGTTCTCCTTTATATACATAATAATAAGAATGTCACATGACTTGGGAATGTGTTTACCACATGTATGCACAGTAAGTGCAGTAACCTGTGTATGCTGCATATTGCCTCATGTATGCAGCATGCTTCTTGGGGTCTAATTTCAACACCCCCCCTCAAACTGTACAACACTCTAAGCAACTAAGTTTGAATCTCAAAGGTAATTCTGAGAGAGTCTCTAAATTTCCTGAATAGGATGGTGCCAAGGTTCTTTGTGAACATGTCAGCCGGATTATCACTTCCAGGAATGAAAATGACTGTGACTTTGTCATTTTCTATGCACTCACAGATATAGTGGTAGCAAATGTCTATATGTTTTGTCCTTCTTTCCTGAACTGGATTTGATCCAATAAAGATGGATCCTTGATTATCAGCGCAGATTAGTATGCACTTCAGTATATATCCAAGTTTCTGGACTAAGTACTCTATCCACACTATCTGTCAACAAGTGTCAGAGAGAGCCATATATTTGGCTTCTGTGGATGACAGTGCTACAGTTTTTGGTAAACGGGACTGCCAGCACACAATACCACTTGCTAGAGTAGCAAAGTAACCCATTGTAGATTGGCATTTGATAGTGTCAGCTGCCCAATCAGAATCTGTGAAGGCCTGTAGCTCTTTTAGACTTCTCTCCATCATAGACTATGTTATATTTCTGGGTTCCCACCAGGTAGCCCATGATGTACATCGCTTTGTCTAGATGTTCTTGGCTAGGATTAGCTGAGAACTGCGACATCCTGATCACTGCATAAGCAATATCAGGTCACATTCTGAGCATCAGATACAATAGAGATCCAATCACAAACTGATATCTTGATCTAAGTGCCATGTATGGCATCGCTGTGTTTTCCAATGGTTTGTAACCAGTCAGGAGTGGAGTGAGGGCCACTTTAACATTTGTCATCTCGAACCTCTCAAGCACTTTGGCAAGATATTCAGTTTGATCGAGTCTGACTTTGCTTGCAGTCTGGGTGACATGCATGCCTAAGAATTCTGCGACTTTTTCAGTACTATGGCACTCCAATGCTTTAGACAAGCATTCTTCTTTTCATCCACAAATTTCTTGTTCTTCCCCATGAACAAGCCATCATCAACATAGACCAGTGCAATAACAATGGTGCCTGTCTTAGGATCCTTGTGTATGAAAATGCTGGCATCGGAGCTAGCGCACACAAATCCAATGGTGTGCATAAATGCCTCTAGCTCTTTCCACTATGCTAGTGAGGCCTGTTTGAGGCCATACAATGCTCGGCATAAGCACATTACTTTGCACTCTTTTCCCTCAAGTCTGAAACCCTCAGGTTGATCCATATAGATTTCCTCTTCTAATTTCGACTTGTGAAAAGCCTTTGGCCATGAGTCTGGCTCGTTTTCTTCCATTCGATTTCATGGAGAGAACTTATCTATTTTTGATCATTCTTCAATTATGTGGAAGATCGACGATGTCATAGACTTGTTGCTTACAAAAAGCCTCTAATTACTCATGATAAACCTGTTTCCACTCATGTTGCTGCTGCAGTGGTAGGCATGCAATATCGCGAAATTGGTTTGGAACTTGGCTTATTTTGCTTGATGGTTTGACTGCTTTTGACAACAGCCAGTGAATAAGCTTATCTCCACCTTCCTTGGTTATCTTTTTAATATAACCTGCTTCATCTGGTTACTCCATAGGGTGATCATGTTCTTGATTATTGGAATTGGGCACACTCTCATGGGGTGCCAAACTCAGTCTAGTAACCAGTTCTTTCTGTTGAGATTGTGGTTGTGTTTGGTTATGATCTGAATCTTGACCCACAGATTTCTTCCAATATCGATCACATGCAATGTCTCTCTCTATGTCAGAGGGGAGTCACTTTTCTCCATAGGTATTGCTGGGACAGTTTGGGATGTTCCTCTGCCTGCCTGATCGACAGGGTAATTGCTGCCATTTCTGTTGATCATAACATCTTGGACGAAAGTCCTCAGTGGTTACTGGAGGCAGTGGAGGAGGAACATCATTCACATCGTCATGTGCCTTTTGCTTGCTTGATACATCATCATCATCATCATCATTTTCTGATGATGGAGGAAGGGGCAGATTTTGTGGCGGTATAGAATATTGCCATCTGTTCCAGATGAGTGGTCATCATCTTCTGGTTCTGGAGGTGGAAAATCACCAAGGTCTGTCTTGGCAGGAGTTTTAGCTCTGGGACAGCATGGGAACAATGTTTCATCAAATAGTGCGATAGCACCAATGAATATTGTGCCACTAAGTCGCATGAAATGGTATGCTTTAATGCCATCTTCTAATCCAAGGTATGTCATTAACTCTGATCGAGGAGCTAATATGGTTGGACATTTCTCCTTGGGTAGATAGACATAAGCACTGCAGCCGAAGACCTTCAGATTGTTTAGATCTGGGTGGACCTTTGTCAGGTCCTCAAAAGGTGTCAGCCATTTTAGGCAACTTATTGGGGTTCAGTTGTATAGGTGTGTTGCATGTTCAATGCATAGGACTGGGAGTTCCTTTAGATCGGAATGTATTAATTCAAAGGGTTTCTCTGTGTTAGGGCGACACCCACTAATCTGCTAGCTGGACTGTGCAGGCTCTCCTACAAGAAGGCAGTGGGGTGCATGCACATCATGGGGGATTTGATGGCTTTGATGTGAGAGGTTATAAATAGATTAGTTGGCTGAATTAGGCTTTTTGCACCACTATAGTGGATGGAATACCTAAGAGAACTCAACTGAGGTCTCCTAGTATTTATTTTATGGTTATATACTATATTACAGATATTGTACTATGTCGTTATGGATGTGTGCACACATATGCGTACATATTGGTGCATGTAAATAGAAAATCCCCATGCTGACGAATAATGCATGTATAGGCGTTTCATAGCATAATTTGGTGAAATCAAATAAAATAAAATAAAATAAAATAAAATAAAAATAGTATTATGTAATAGGCATGTTAGGAGACTGTTTCCTAACATTACCCCCCTTTTATACCTCGACTTCCAGGCAAGAAAATATTGTATTTGTCCCCTCTGTGAAATTCTGTTAAGGCCAGAAATTCATCCCCTCATACACCATTCTAGCAATGCGACACAGAGCATTTGGATTACATTTAAAGAATTGGGGAATTGCTATATGCGCTCACTTACAATTTTCTTTGGGTTCCCATGAGTTATTTTCATCGGTGTAGTTCTTCCACTTGATTGAGAACTCCAATTTATTTCATCGAAGACGTGAGTCCAAAACCTCTTCCACAATATATTCTGGAGCACCTTCTACCATTATTGGAGGCTGTGGAGTAGTTTGTTGACTGGGAATAGTGGGTGGGTGGTAAGGGCATAAATGGGAAATGTTAATTTCAGGATCAATCTTGAATGACTGAGGTAATTTTAACACTACTGCATTGGGTGAAATTATTTTAGAAATAGGATATGGGCAAACTTGCTTCTCCATAAGCTTTCTTGAAGGTTGTGGAATATTCAGATCCTTGGTACTTAGCCATACCAAGTCACCAACTTTACATCTTCTTTAATATTACCTTTCTTCTCTCCCCTCAAAGCTTTCACAGCTTCCACCACTTCATGATCCATCTCTGAACATTGCCTAATTTTAGACAACATTTCCATCTCTGAGCTATCCACCAATAAATGCCCTTGATGCATAGCACAAATACGAAAGTATTCAGGTTTGAGTAGGGTAGTATTTTTATTGTCCTCCTCCACTCCCCTTTTATGGTCTGTACGTCTGGATAATGCATCTGCTTTCCTCATCAAGCTTCCCACTTTGTGGACCAAGTGAAAATTAAAACGTGATAGGAATAATGCCCAATGTGCTTGTCGACAGTTAAGCTTTTTAGCAGACATGAAGTACTGCAGATTTTGATGGTCTGTCCAGATCTCGATCTGATGCATACATCCCTCCAAATAATGTCTCCATGCTTCCAATGCTCGTATTATTCCCAACATCTCTTTATCATGCACATCATAATTTCTCTCCACATCATTCAACCCTCAAGACAAATATGCACAAGGATGCCATTTGTCATCTTCACATAGCATTGATAATACTGCTCCAGTAGCAAAGTCTGATGCATGTGATTCCACTCGTAAAGGGCATGTGAAATCTACTGGGACCAATATTGGCTCTTCCACAAACTTCCTCTTTAACTCCTCAAATGCTGTCTGCTGTTGTTCTCGCCATCTACACACTACTCCCTTTCATGTTGTTATGGTGACACCCACTAATCTGCTAGCTGGACCATGTGGGTTCTCCTCCAAGAAGGTGGTGGGGGGTGTGCACGTGATGGGGGGTTTGATGGTTTTGATGCGAGGGGTTAAAAATAGAACAGTTGGCTGAAATAGGCCTTTTGCACCACTATTGTGGATGGAATACCTAAGAAAACTCAACTGAGGTATCCTAGTATTTATTTTAGGATTATATACTATGTTACATATATTGTAGTATGTTGTTACAGAGGTGCACGTACATGCATGTACATGCGCATACATATTGATGCGTGTAAATAGAAAATTCCCATGCTGACAAATAATGCGTATATAGGCATTTTGTAGCGTATTTTGGTGAAATGAAATGAAATAAAATAAAATAAAAATAGTATGATGTAATAGGCATGTTAGGAGATTGTTTCCTAACACACATAAGGTTGTGTAGTGGTGCGGCAATTTTGGAAAAATTATGAACAAAGTGACGATAAAAATTGGTGAGTCCCAAGAAAGCTTGAACTTCCTTGATACGGGTAGGCACAAGCCAATCAACAATTGCCTGTACCTTGATAGGATCCATCTTGATTCCATCAGGACCAATCTTTAATCCCAAGAATGCGATCTCGCTTGCTCCCAATACACACTTCTCTGGTTTAACGAATAAATCATTCTCTGCCAACCTCTTCAACACCTCCTGCACTATCGCCTCATGATTTTCTGCATTCTCTGTGAATATCAAAATGTCATCAATGAATATTATCACCACACCTTTGTCTATCACATCCTTGAAAATGTCGTTCATTATATTTTGGAAAGTGAGGGGACTATTGGTCATCTCAAAAAACATGACTAGTGGCTCAAAAGATCCTCGATGCATGGCAAATGCTGCCTTCCACTCATCTCCTTTCTTTATTTGTACATCATTGTACCCCCAGTGTAAATCCAATTTTGTACAGACCTTGGCCTTTTCCACCTTGTCAATTATCTCTGAGATCAACAGCAAAGGATACGCATTCTTCACTGTCCACTCATTCAGATACCTATAATCTGTACACATCCTCTTCCCCTGATCTTTTTCCAGTACAAAGAATACTGGTGATGTCTGTGGTGATTTTGAAGGTCGTATGTATCCCTTGCACAATTGTTCATTAAGAAAACACTTCTTCTTGTTCCTTCAGAGATAACAGATAGACTTTTAACTTCTTTGGCACAAATCCCAGCTTCATCTCAATTGCATGATCCCATGGCTTTCGCACTGGCATCCGCTCCAATTCCTTCTTCTGAAAAACTGACAAATATTTATGGTAGGCTTTCAGCACCCACTCCTCCACTGGCTTCTCCACTTTCTCCACATTTTTATCCTGTGACTGTCCTCCACAAATTTCCCTAAAGGTTTGCTTCTGTTCTTCTTTGCTTGTCATAATTGGAACTTCCCTGTTTGGCATATCCTCATCTTCCACTTCCTCCATCGTAACAGAATACTTCCTTGGACGTTCTTTCTCTTTCTGTTCCTGCTTCTCCTTTTTTACTTTCCTCCTATATACATACATTACATTCTTTAGTACAATGAGTCATATGTCCCTTCCCAGTTTCCAATCAATTTCCGGGTTATGTTTTCATAACCATGGACATCCAATTATCAGATTGGTTTTCCCAAGGTCGCACACCTCAAATATGGCTCGTTCCTGATGATCCTGATACTTCGATATCATCATCACTTCCCATTATAGGTTGTGGCAGTTTATGCATGCGAATACCATTTCCAGTAATTAGGGATCAATTAATAAATAATCCGGTGGCACCACTGTTAAGCAATGCCTCCACATTAATTGCTGCATGCATGTCCACTGTCTTCAATCCTACTGTCAAGCTGATTTCGGGTTCTATCCGCACTGAGTGAATAAAAAATTTAGGGGTCTTCGGAAATAAGGCTGGGCATTTTTTTTTATTGAATAAATGATGATGGTCGTACTCTTCAATTTCTCTTTCAGGTTCACTCTCGGTTTCCTCAGATACTAATACATTATATTGATTCTGGGTCACCAATGGGGAAACCTTCACTGGGACTCTTCCACAAGTCGATATTGCTGATCAAGATGCATTGCCCAATTATAGCACTCATCCAACCTCTCCGGCATAGAAAATATTTGATAGATTGACTTGAATAAAGAGGGATTTAATCCTGCCTTCAAATATTCTACCAATGCAGCTTCTCCCATATCGGTCTGTGATGCTTCTGCTTTGAACTGCAAAATAAATTCGTCTGCAGTCAGAGAACCTTGGCACATGGTTTTTAATTTAGCATTCACTGTCACTTTAGGGTTAGGGTGTCCAAATTGTGCCTCCAATCTCTCCAAAAATTCCCTGAAGCTCGCAAACGGTTTATATCCCATGGCAATTTGATTAACAGCTTCATTTCTCCAGAACTGTGCTTTCCCTCCCTGGATGTATGAGAGAGCAAACATAATTCTAGACTCAGTCATATGAAATTTGGGCTTTCTTCCATGAATATACAAGACTATAGAGCTGATGATGGATTTTGTGTTCTCCATGGTACCATCAAATATTTGCAGGGGCGTGTATTTAGGCAAACAAATTTTTTCACCCTCAGATCTCTCCACTGCATGCTCACCCTCCTGAGACCTATTTTTATTTTATTTTATTTTATTTTATTTCACCAAAATACACTACAAAATGCCTATATACACATTATTTGTCAGCATGGGAATTCTTTATTTACACACATCAATATGTACGCGCATGTGTGCGTGCATCCATAATAACATACTACAATATGTGTAACATAGTATATAACCCTAAAATAAATACTAGGAGGCCTCAGTTGTGTTCTCTTAGGTATTCCATCCACATTAGTGGTGCGAAAGGCCTATTTCAGCCAACTGTTCTATTTTTAACCCTCGCATCAAAGCCATCAAATGCCCCCATCACACGTGCGCCCCCCGCCGCCTTCTTGTAGGAGAACCTGCACGGTCCAGCTAGCAGATTGTGTTGCCCTAACAGAAGAACTCAACTACCCTATCAGTGTGCCTTCTCTTACTCATGCACATACATCATTTGTCTCAGCGCACCGCATCTGCTTATGCATCATTTCGGCAAGAGCCGGAATTAATTGTATATATGTATTTACCTTTGCTTTCATAAGCTGATGCCAGGCCTCACCTTACATTGCGACTGCCAGTGATCGAAAGGCAGCGCTCGTCATTAGGACAGCTGCAACCAGACAACCGATCGGATCTGCTTTAGCTAAGATTTACATTACTCAATTTGGATGACTATTTTAGGTAGTTACTAGCCAAATTCAGTAATAGCCCCGAGATCAGGCACTGTTGGAAGGGTTATTGATCCGAAGTGCCCAATAGCCAAAATCACGTGTTTTGCCATGTTTGGTACCCGAAATAGCCGGATCACGTGACTCGAAATTTTGCGAAAAAATTCTACAGCCGAATGTCTACACAGCCGAAGAAGTGACTCATCACAGATTACATAATCATGTCAGAACAAGCAGCTTCGAATCCTGGTCACAATCCTGTTCCCACGCCTATTCTTGAAGCCAAAATTGATGCTCTAACAGCACAAATGTCCCAATTAGTGTCAGTATTAGCAGCATCCCAGCCCAAACAAGTACAAACAAATGCAGAAACAGTAGAAGATAAAGATGATGAGATGAAGGAGATGGTGGAGTGGATGTCTCAGGAGGGTGAGCATGCAGAGGAGAGATCTGAGAGTGAAAAAATGCATTTACCTAAATATGCGCCCCTGCAAATATTTGATGGTACTATGGAGAACACAAAATCCTTTATCAGCTCTATAGTGTTGTATATTCATGGGAGAAAGCCCAAATTTTGTACGACCGAGTCTAGAATTATGTTTGCTCTCTCATACATCCAGGGAGGGAAAGCACAGTTCTGGAGAAACGAAGCCATTAATCAAATTGCCGCAGGATATAAACCATTTGCGACCTTCAGGGAATTTTTGGAGAGGTTGGAGGCACAGTTTGGAGACCCTAACCCAAAGGCAACAGATAATGCAAAATTAAAAACCATGCGCCAAGGTTTTCTGACAGCAGATGAATTTATTTTGCACTTTAAAGCAGAAGCATCACAGACCGATATGGGAGAAGCAGTGTTGGTAGAATATTTGAAGGCAGGATTAAATCCCTCGTTATTCAAGTCTATGTATCGACTACCTTCTATGCCGGAGAGGTTGGATGAGTGGTATAATTGGGCAATGCATCTTGATCGGCAGTATCGACAGGAACCGGCAGAATCGAAATTGATGTATGGGAATTCCAGATTTGGAAAGTCATTGGGAGGAAAGTCTGAGAAAGGAAGGACACCTCAGGTACAAACTCCGAGGGCACAGCCACTGGCCATGGCAGTGACACCTGTTGTTAAGGAGTCAGCAGCATCGATGGATGCGATGGATGTTGATCGAGTAGGGAGATGAGCTCCAGTTAAATGTTTTAACTGTGGGCAATTAGGGCATATGGCTCGAAATTGTAGGCAGAAAAGGAAGATTAGGGAAGTGAGAATCGAGGAAGTGAAGTTGGAGGAAGATAAGCAGAAGAATTTTGTGGAAGAGTCCCAATGAAGGTTTCCCCATTGGTGACCCAGAATCAATATAATGTATTAGTATCCGAGGAAACTGAGAGTGAACCCGAAAGAGAAATTGAAGAGTACGACCATCATCATTTATCCAACAAAGAAAAATGCCCAGCCTTATTTCCGAAGACCCCTAAATTTTTTATTCGCTCAGCGCGGATAGAACCCGAAATCAGCTTGACAGTAGGATTGAAGACAGTGGACATGCATGCAGCAAGTAATGTGGAGGCATTGCTTGACAGTGGTGCTACCGGATTATTTATTAATCAATCCCTAATTACCGGAAATGGTATTCGCACACGTAAACTGCCACAACCTATAATGGTGTACAATATTGATGGTACGATCAATTGTGGAGGAACTATTAAGGAGGAAGTGACGATGATATTGAAGTATCAGGATCATCAGGAGAGAGCCGTATTTGAACTGTGTGACCTTGGAAAAACCAATCTGATAATTGGATGTCCATGGTTATGAAAACATAATCCAGAAATTGATTGGAAAACTGGGAAGGTACACATGACTCATTGTCCTAAAGAATGTAATGTGTATAGGAGAAAAGTAAAAAAGGAGAAGAAGGAAAAGAAAGAGAAAGAACGTCCAAGGAAGTATTCTGTTACGATGGAGGAAGTGGAGGATGAGGATATGCCAAATGGGGAAGTTCCAATTATGACAATCAAAGAAGACAGAAGCAGACCTTTAGGGAAATTCATGGAGGACAGTCATGGGATAAAAATGTGGAGAAAGTGGAGAAGCCAGTGGAGGAGTGGGTGCCAAAAGCCTACCATAAATATTTGTCAGTTTTTCAGAAGAAGGAATTGGAGCGGATGCCAGTGTGAAAGCCATGGGATCATGCTATTGAAATGAAGCCAGGATTTGTGCCAAAGAAGTCAAAAGTCTATCCATTATCTCCGAAGGAACAAGAAGAAGTGGATGCATTCCTTAATGAACAGTTGTGCAAGGGATACATATGACCTTCGAAATCACTGCAGACCTCACCAGTATCCTTTGTACCAAAAAAAGAGCACAGGAAGAGGATGTGTACAGATTATAGGTATTTGAACGATTGGACAGCGAAGAATGCATACCCTTTGCTGTTGATTTCAGAGATAATTGACAAGGTGGGAAATTGGATTTACGCTGGGGGTACAACAATGTACGAATAAATAAAGGAGATGAGTGGAAAGCAGCATTTGCCATGCGTCAAGGATCCTTTGAACCATTTGTCATGTTTTTTGGGATGACCAATAGTCCCCCAACTTTCCAAAATATGATGAATGACATTTTCAAGGACATAATAGACAAAGATGTGGTAATAATATTTATTGATGACATTTTGGTATCTATGGAGGATGAAGAAAACCATGAGGTGATAGTGCAGGAGGTACTACAAAGGTTGGCAGAGAATGATCTATTCATTAAACCATAGAAGTGTGTGTTTGAAGCAAGCGAGATTGAGTTCTTGTGATTAATGATTGGTCCTGATGGAATCAAGATGGATCCTATCAAGGTACAGGCAATTGTTGATTGGCCCATGCCCACCCGTATCAAGGAAGTTCAAGCTTTCTTGGGACTTGCCAATTTTTATCATCGCTTTGTGCATAATTTTTCCAAAATTGCCGCACCATTACACAACCTTACATGAAAGGGAGTAGTGTGGAGATGGGGAGACCAACAGCAGACAGCATTTGAGGAGTTAAAGAGGAAGTTTGTGGTAGAGCCAATATTGGTCCCAGTAGATTTCACATGTCCCTTATGAGTGGAATCAGATGCATCAGATTTTGCTACTGGAGCAGTATTATCAATGCTATGTGAAGATGATTCGACCACTATCGTTGGACACTTGTGGCTGCAGAGCATGTTGAGGGTTGGGAAGCAGAATTGAACTGTTATTTGAATGATATTCCAGACGATGTTACTCCAGAGACTGACGTTGTCAAATACTGAAAGGTGTGTAAACCTTGTCTCATTCTGAATCTAACTCACATTGAAGCAATAGAAACATCATGCAGTATACTCTACATTTGGTTGGATGGCTCTCGATTATCTCCCATGTCCAGCCCTGTCTGTCCCTTGTGAGCATCTGTTCTCCACAAGCAAGGAAATTCTAGATGATCAACGGTCTCATCTGGATGCAAAGAAGTTTGAAGAGCTGCAGATTATGAAATTTGCATGGCATAACAATATCCTCAATCTGGCTGCCTGGAACTCAGCTGACATAGAGGAGATTGAGATTGATGAATATCAAGAGATTTTAATTGCTAACAAAAAAGAGGATCAGTTAGAACAGGGTGACGAGGACTTCACAATGGAAGTAGACCCATAGTTGCTCATCTATATACATGTTTGAGGCACCTTTTCCATTCAACTCACTGACACATCTCACCTATCTTTTTCTTTGCAAAAAAAACTGCCAAAAGTTGGTCAGAACAAGGTAGTTGGAACACAACCAGACCATCAAAACTGGTCTTTCATGGTTCAGTCTGGCTGTCCTCAAATCAGGAACATCCACCAACCAGTTACAGTTGCCAGTTTTGCAACCAGGGTAGGAAAATGTTAGGGCAACACCCACGGTTCTGCTAGCTGGACTGTGCGGGCTCTCCTACAAGAAGGCGGTGGGGCACATGCATGTGATGGAGGGTTTGATGAATTTGATGCAAGGGGTTAAAAATAGAATAGTTGGCTGAATTAGGCTTTTTGCACCACTATTGTGGATGGAATACATAAGAGAACTCAACTGAAGTCTCCTGGTATTTATTTTATGGTTATAAACTAGGTTACATATATTGTAGTGTGTTGCTACCGACACATGCATACATGCACATACATATTGATGTGTGTAAATAGAAAATTCCCATGCTGACAAATAGAGCATGTATAGGCATTTTGTAGCGTATTTTGGTGAAATAAAATAAAATAAAATAAAATAAAATAAAATAAAAATAGTATTATGTAATAGGCATGTTAGGAGACTGTTTCCTAAAATTACCCCCCTTTTATGCCTCGACTTCCAGGTGAAAAAATATTGTATCTGTCCCCTGTGTGAAATTCTGGTAAGACCAGAAATTCATCCCCTCATACACCATTCTAGCAATGTGACGCAGAGCATTTGGATTCTGTTTAAAGAATTGGGCAATTGCATTACGTGCTCGCTTACAATTCTCCTCAGGTTCCCATGAATTATTTTTGTTGGTGTAGTTCTTCCACTTGATTAAGGACTCCAATTTATTTCATCGAAGATGTGAGTCCAAAACCTCTTCCACAATATATTCTAGAGCACCTTCTACCATTATTGGAGGCTGTGGAGTAGTTTGTTGACCAGGAATAGTGGGTGGGCAGTAAGGACATAAACGGGAAATGCTAATTTCAGGATCAATCTTGAATGATTGAGGATATTTTAACACTACCGCATTGGGTGAAATTATTTTAGAAATCGGATATGGGCCAACTTGCTTCTCCGTAAGCTTTCTTGAAGGTCGTGGAATATTCAGATCCTTGGTACTTAGCCATACCAAGTCACCAACTTTATACTCTGGAGCAACAGCTTGAGTATGATCTGCGTGTCACATCATATCATCACATGCTTTCATCAATGCTGCCTCTGCTTCCTCCTGCACCTTTCGCATTTTTGACACAAAGTCCTCCACTGATTGTACCTTGACTTCCCTTCGAGGTTCTACCCCCAATTTGGGATGATACCCATAATTAGCAAAGAAGAGTGACATGTGAGTAGCCAAATGGAATTTATTATTGTGGGAAAATTCTGCAATTGCCAACCATTCAGGCCAGTCAGTTTGTCGGTGATTGACAAACATGTGTAGGTACTTCTCCAACTCCTGATTCATTCTCTCTGTCTGCCCATCAGTTTGTGGGTGATATGCCATAGGTAATTTGGTTTGAATCCCCAATATGTTATTTAATTCCCACATAAATGCAGAAGCAAATTGTGATCCACGATCAGAGATAACCATATCAGGAAATCCATGTAACCACCATACCTGATTTAGATAGAGGCATGCCAAGCTCAATGATGAGGTTTCTGCGGTAGTAGGAATGATATGGACTTCCTTTGTGAAGCGGTCACATACTACAAATATTGCATTGTATCCTTGAGCTTCAGGTAATCCTGTGATAAAGTCCACAGATATATCTTGCCATGGCACTTTAGGTATAGGGTTCGGCATTAATTTCCCTGTGGGCTTTTCTGGAAATTTCTTCCCCCTCATGCACATATTACACCCATCCACATACCCCAACACATACTTTGAAATTCTGGGCCACCAACAATCTCTCATCACCAACTCCAATGTTTTCCACCTTCCTGGATGTCCAGCAGCTGGTGTGTTATGATGTAACTGTACAATCTTCCATCATAAATCTTGATCCTTCGGTACATACACTTTTCCTCTGAACAACACTAACCCTTGTTCTTCAACCCATTCATCTCCTTTAATATTACCTTTCTTCTCTCCTTTCAAAGCTTTCACAGCTTCCACCACTTCATCATCCATCTCTGAACATTGCCTAATTTTAGACAACATTTCCATCTCTGAGCTATCCACCAATAGATGCCCTTGATGCATAGCACAAATACAAAGGTATTCAGGTTTGAGTAGGGTAATATTTTTATTGTCCTCCTCCACTCCCCTTTTATAATCTATAAGTCTGGATAATGCATCTGCTTTCCTCATCAAGCTTCCCACTTTGTGGACAAAGTGAAAATTAAAGCGCGATAGGAATAATGCCCAATGTGCTTGTTGATGGTTAAGCTTTTTAGCAGACATGAAGTATTGCAGATTTTGATGGTCTGTCCAGATTTCGATCTGATGCATACATCCCTCCAAATAATGTCTCCATGCCTCCAATGCTCATATTATTCCCAACATCTCTTTATCATGCACATCATAATTTCTCTTCACATCATTCAACCCTTTAGACAAATATGCACAAGGATGCCATTTGTCATCTTCACATAACATTGATAATACTGTGCCAGTAGCAAAGTCTGATGCATCTGATTCCACTCATAAGGGACATGTGAAATCTACTGGGACCAATATTGGTTCTTCCACAAACTTCCTCTTCAACTCTTCAAATGCTGTCTGCTGTTGTTCTCCCCATCTCCACACTACTATTTTTTGCATAAGGTTGTGTAATGGTGTGGCAATTTTGGAAAAATTATGAGCAAGCGACGATTAAAACTGGCGAGTCCCAAGAAAGCCTGATATGGGTAGGCATGGGCCAATCAACAGTTGCCTGTACCTTGATAGGATCCATCTTGATTTTATCAGGACCAATCTTTAATCCCAAGGACTTGATCTCGCTTGCTCCAAATACACACTTCTCTGGTTTAATAAATAGATCATTCTCTGCCAACCTTCATAGTACCTCCTGCACTATCACCTCATGATTTTCTTCATCCTCCATAAATACCAAAATGTCGTCAATAAATATTATTGCCACATCTTTGTCTATTACATGTTTGAAAATGTCATTCATCATATTTTGGAAAGTTGGGGGACTATTGGTCATCCCAAAAAACATGACAAATGGTTCAAAGGATCCTTGACACGTGGCAAATGCTGCTTTCCACTCATCTCCTTTATTTATTAGTACATTATTGTAACCCCAGTGTAAATCCAATTTTGTAAAGACCTTGGCCTTTCCCACCTTGTCAATTATTCCTGAGATCAATGGCAAAGGGTACACATTCTTCATTGTCCACTCGTTCGGATACCTATAATCTGTACACATCCTCTTCCTCTGATCTTTCTTTGGTACAAAGAATATTGGTGATGTCTGTGGTAATTTCAAAGGTCGTATGTATCCCTGGGGCAATTGTTCATTAAGGAATGCATCCACTTCTTCTTGTTCTATCAGAGATAATGGGTAGACTTTTGACTTCTTCGGCACAAATCCCAGCTTCATCTCAATTGCATTATCCCATGGCTTTTGCACTGGCATCCACTCCGATTCCTTCTTCTGAAAAACTGACAAATATTTATGGTAGGCTTTTGGCACCCACTCCTCCACTGGCTTCTCCACTTTCTCCACATGTTTATCCCATGACTGTCCTCCACAAATTTTCCTGAAGGTTTGCTTCTGTTCTTCCTTACTAGTCATAATTGGAACTTCTCTGTTTGGCATATCCTCATCCTCCACTTCCTCCATCATAACAGAATACTTCCTCAGACATTCTTTCTCTTTCTTTTCCTTCTTCTCCTTTTTTACTTTCCTCCCATACAAATTACATTCTTTAGGACAATGAGTCATGTGTACCTTCCCAGTTTTCCAATCAATTTCCAGGTTATGCTTTCATAACCACAGACATCCAATTATCAGATTGGTTTTCCCAAGGTCACACACCTCAAATATGGCTCATTCCTGATGATCCTGATACTTCAATATCATCATCACTTCCTCCTTAATGGCTCTTCCATGATTGATCGTACCATCAATATTGTACACCATTATAGGTTGTGGCAGTTTACGCGTGCGAATACCATTCCAGTAATTAAGGATCAATTAAAGAATAATCCAGTAGCACCACTGTCAAGCAATGCCTCCACATTAATTGCTGCATGCATGTCCACTGTCTTCAATCCTACTGTCAAGCTGATTTTGAGTTCTATCTGCGCTGAGCGAATAAAGAATTTAGGGGTCTTTGGAAATAAGGCTAGGCATTTTTCTTTGTCGGATAAATAGTGATGGTCGTACTATTTAATTTCTCTTTCGGGTTCACTCTTGGTTTCCTTGGATACTAATACATTATATTGAATCTGGGTCACCAATGGGGAAACCTTCACTGGGACTCTTCCACAAAATTCTTCTGCTTATCTTCCTCCAACTTTACTTCCTCAATTGTTGCTTCCCTAATCTTCCTTTTCTGCCTACAATTTTGAGCCATATGCCCTAATTGCCCACAATTAAAACATTTAACTGGAGCTTGTCTTCCTACTCAATCAATGTCCATTGCATCCATCGATGCTGCTGACTCCTTAACAATAGGTGTCACTGCCATGGCTGGTGGCTGTGCCCTCGGAGCTTGTACCTGAGGTGTCTTTCCTTTCTCAAACTTTCCTCCTGACGACTTTCCAAATCTGGCATTCCCATGCATCAATTTCGATTCTGCCTGTTCCTGTTGATATTGCCAATCAAGACCCATTGCCCAATATACCACTCATCCAACCTCTGGCATAGAAGGTAGTCAATAGATAGACTTGAATAAAGAGGGATTTAATCCTGCCTTCAAAAATTCTACCAATGCAGCTTCTCCCATATCGGTTTGTGATGCTGATGATACTCAACCCGGAAACCCAAACAAAACCTACTAAATGGCTTCAGATGGTATAACATGAGTCACAGGAAGGGTGCGAGTTGGTACTAAATATCACCACTGAGAAAAATACGATGTGTTTAGCGACGCAAAATAATAAGTGACGGTTCAAATACGCTGTAAGAGCATACAAAATTGTTTGAAAGAGTTCGAAAGAGGTTTGAAGATGTGTGAAATAGTTCGAAGTAGGCTTGAAGAAGTTCAAAGAGGTTCGAAGTATATTGAAGAACGAGTTTAGCAAATGTGTAGTGTTTGTCGAAAGGCAATAGGCGATGGTTAATAAAACGAGAAGCAAATACGATAGCTTTGAAGAAGTTCACGATATTTCGCAGAACTTAGAGATATGACCCAAAGATATGACTCAAGAGAATGGCTCTTAAATCTGACGATAGCGAGAGAGTAACTTATGCTGTTCCATGTTCATTCTATATTATATGTTGTTCTAACTAACTAATACAACTCTATATACAAAATGAAGAGATAGTACTAAAAAGGAAATAAGAACATGTGTAAAACATGAGGCAAATATATCAAACAATGAGGACTTGTGGATCATGAAACAAATGAAAAATGATAAATGATGAAACATATAGTGTTCCCATATAATAAAAGTACTTATCTTGTGCTTCAATATATTAATGAAACATAAAAATGCACTTATTGCATTCTAACTCTCTTGTAATCCCTTCTCTTGGTAGTGCTTGATATGCGATGGAATAACCTGTTCTGGATGTGCGGCATGTATTGAAAGTGGTTTCAAGACAGCTATATGGCAGCCGATGTTGTTTGAAATACTGTGAAGTCATTTCGAAGTGTCACGAAATAGTTCGAAGTCATTCGAAGTTGTCCAAAATAGTGCGAAATAGTGCAAAAATGGTTCGAAGTCGATTTTGTGGTGTTCATAGTGATTCAGAGTGTGTGTCATAATGTCTCCATATGAGTGGAAATGTTTCCCAGACATTAAAGCATGTAGTGGACCCATCAATGCTTCTGCCTTGAACTGCAAAGTAAATTCATCTGCAGTCAGAGAACCTTGGCGCATGGGTTTTAATTTAGCATTCACTGTTGCCTTTGGGTTAGGGTCTTCAAACTGTGCCTCCAATCTCTCCAAAAATTCCCTTAAAGTTGCAAACAGTTTATATCCCACAGCAATTTGATTAATGGCTTCATTTCTCCAGAACTGTGCTTTCCCTCCCTGGATGTATGAGAGAGAAAACATAATCCTAGACTCGGTCATACGAAATTCAGGCTTTCTCCCATGAATATACAACACTGTAGAGCTGATAAAAAATTTTGTGTTCTCCATGGTACCATCAAATATTTGTAGAGGTGTGTATTTAGGTAAACACATTTTTCCACTCTCAGATCTCTCCTCTGCATGCTCACCCTCCTGAGACATCCACTCCACCATCTCCTCCATCTCATCATCTTTATCTTCTACTGTCTCTGCTTTTGTTTCTGCTTGTTTGGGCTGGGATGCTGCTAATACTGATACTAATTGGGACATTTGTGCTGTAAGAGCATCAATTTTGGCTTCTAGAGCTGGTGTGGGAACAGGATTGTGACTAGGATTCAAAGTTGATTGTTCTGACATAATGACATAAGCTGTGATGATTCACTTCTTTGGCTGAGTCAGAATTTGGCTTCAGAATTTTTTCGCAAAATTTCAAGTCATGTGATCTGGCAATTTGGGTACCAAACATGGCAAAACATGTGATTCCAGCTGTTTGTCAACACTTGGGCACTTCCAACAGTGCCTGATCTCGGGGCTAATACTGAATTCGGCTAGTAGCTATCTAAAATAGTCGTCCAAATTGAGTAATGTAAATCTCGGCTAAACCAGATTCAATCGGTTGTCTGGTTGCAGCTGTTCTAATGATGAGTGCTGCCTTTTGATCACTGGCAGTCGCAATGTAAGGTGAGGCCTGGCATCGGCTTATGAAAGCAAGGTAAATATGTATATATAATTAATTCTGGCTCTTGCCGAAATAATGAGTAAGCAGATGTGGCGCGTTGAGACAAATGACATATGCACATGTAAGAGAAGGTGCACTGATGGGGTAGTTGAGTTCTTCTGTTAGGGCAACACCCATGGTTCTGCTAGCTAGACCATGTGGGCTCTCCTATAAGAAGGCAGTGGGGGCATGTGCACATGATGGGGAGTTTGATGGTTTTGATGCAAGGGGTTAAAAATAGATTAGTTGGCTGAAATAGGCATTTTGCACCACTATAGTGGATGGAATACCTAAGAGAACTCAACTGAGGTCTTCTAGTATTTATTTTATGGTTATATACTAGGTTACATATATTGTAGTATGTTGCTACAGATGCATGCACACATGTGCATACATATTGATGTATGTAAATAGAAAATTCCCATGCTGACAAATAATGCATGTATAGGCATATGTTGGTGAAATAAAATAAAATAAAATAGAAATAGTATTATGTAATAGGCATATTAGGAGACTGTTTCCTAACAGGTGAGCAGTACTTTCAGCAGAACAATGACTCCAAACACACATCTTGGAAGGCCACACAATGGTTTGAAGACAATGATATCCAAGTTCTATCATGGCCACCACAGTCTCCAGACCTTAATCCCATTGAACACCTCTGGGAACATCTCAAACGACAACTTCGCAAGCATGAAACTCCACCCAAAGGAGCACATGAATTGTAGGACAGATTGGTTGATGAGTAGAATGGAATTCCACCAGAGGTATGTCAAGGCCTCATAGAAAGTATGCCTAGGTGCATACAGGCAGTTATCAAGGCAGGTGGGGGTCATATCAAGTACTAGACAGCAAAATAATAGATGCTCACAAAACTGTCCCAATGAGTCCCAACTTGGTTTGACTCATTACTCCATGAGTTTTTATCCAAATAACATGACCCAAGGTGTTTTAGAAAGCTGGGACAATGTAGTTTATGGGACATGAGTGCCAAGACCCTAGATTATGTCATCACTTCACACCAAGTGCATCTGTCAAAAATGACCAAACATTGGAACAGTTTTGTGAGCCACTGTAGAGTCTACTGAACCATGCCTGTATCACCAATTCAAAGGTTATCATATCTATGCAACTTACATGTTCAATTATCTACTGTATTGTACTGTGCTGTACTATACAGGAAGCTATCAAATAGTGCAATCCCAGCTGCCTAATGCCAATGCCTGTGTTAACCAATCCATTGATTACCATGTCTGTACAACTTACATGTTGTATTGTAATACACTGTACAGTCCATTTCTAGCTCTCCTTTGCAAAATTGCTCCATCAGGGCTTGTTATGCCTTTACTGATTTACTCTCTCCTTCTGCTCTTTGCCACTTTCTGTCATCATCCTGGTCCTGGCTTGTAATATCATTGATGTCAGACAGTGAAGACACATGTCTCTTTTTAGAGGTAGATGCCGATGGAAGGTGAAAGAATGAAGCTAATGATATTTGTTTTGTCAGTCCACAGATACATTGCATGAAATGATATTGGGAAGAATAATGCCACATGAAAACTAGTCTGTCTGAATGCCATGCTCCAAGCAGTTTCTGTTGTTGACACAGCTTATACTGACCGCATCACAAAGCCACCTTTGTAGACTATGCACAAATTTCCTGGGTGGTCCATACTGAGGTGAGAGTGGATCACCTATAAATGCTATTAATCCATGAGCTGAAGTTTTGCTAGAATGACATGCCCCCAAACCAATCAATCCATGTGGATGTTGGAGCAGACTACATACGCTGCACAGAGAAAGAGACGACACGTTCCTTATAACCTACCTGGGGTTTAGTTAGTCTTAGAGCTAGGGTTTAGCAGAGGTAAGAACACTGTATATCTTCTATAGTACAGGTTCTCCTTATATACATAATAGTAAGGATGTCACATGACTCAGGAATGTGTTTACCACATGTATGCGCAGTAAGCGCAGTAACATGTGTGTGCTGCATGCTTGGCCTCATGTATGCAGCATGCATCAGGATTTAATTTCAACACCCCCCCTCAAACTGTACAGCGCTCTAAGCAGCTAAGTTTGAATCTTGAAAGTAATTCCAAGAGAGTCTCTAAATTTCCTGAATAAGACAGCGCCAAGGTTCTTTGTGAACATGTCAGCTGGATTATCATTTCCAGGAATGAAAACGACTGTGACTTTGTCATTTTCTATGCATTCGTGGGTATAGTGGTAGCGAATGTCTATATGTTTGGTCCTTCTTTCCTGAACTGGATTTGATCTGATAAAGATGGATCCCTGATTATCAGCGCAGATTGGTACACGCTTCAGTACATATCCAAGTTCCTGGAATAAGGACTCTATCCACACTATCTGTCGACAAGTGTTGGAGAGAGCCATATATTCAGCTTCTGTGGATGACAGTGCTACAGTTTTTTGTAAACGGGACTGCCAGCACACAATGCCACTTGCTAGAGTAGCAAAGTAACCCATTGTAGATCGGCGTTTGACAGTGTCAGCTGCCCAATCAGAATCTGTGAAGGCCTGTAGCCCCTCGGACTTTTCACCATCATAGACAATGTTATATTTCTGGGTTCCCACCAGATAGCGCATGATGTACATCGCTTTGTCTAGATGTTCTTGGCTAGGATTAGCCGAGAATTGCGACATCTTGATTACCGCATAAGCGATATCAGGTCGCGTTCCGAGCATCAGATACAATAAAGATCCGATCACAGACTGATATTTTGATCTAAGCATCGCATTGGGTGTTGCTGTGTTTTCTGATGGTTTGTAACCAGTCGGGAGTGGAGTGGGGGTCGCTTTGGCATTTGTCATCTCAAATCTCTCAAGCACTTTGGCGAGATATTCAGTTTGATCGAGTTTGACTTTGCTTGCAGTCTGGGTGACGCGCATGCCTAAGAATTCCGTGACTTTTTCAGTACTACGGCACTCCCAATGCTTTAGACAAGCATTTTTCTTTTCATCCACAAGTTTCTTGTTCTTCCCCATGAACAAGCCATCATCAACATAGACGAGTGCAATAACAATGCTGCCTGTTTTAGGATCCTTGTGTATGAAAATGCTGGCATCGGAGCTGGCGCGCACGAACCCAATGGTGCGCATAAATGCCTCTAGCTCTTTCCATCATGCAAGTGAGGCTTGTTTAAGGCCATACAATGCTCGGCATAAGCGCAATACTTTGCGCTCTTTTCCCTCGAGTCTGAAACCCTCGGGTTGATCCATATAGATCTCCTCATCTAGTTTGCCATATAAAAATGCAGTTTTTACATCTAGGCCGGTCATATACATGCCTTCTAGAGATGCAAGTGCAAACATGAGGCGTACAGTCTCGTAGCGGACTACCGGTGAGAAAATCTCATCAAAGTCAATGCCTTTGACTTGTGAAAAGCCTTTGGCCACGAGTCTGGCTCGTTTTCTTCCATCTGATTTTATGGAGAAAACCCATCGATTTTTTATTGTTTTTCAATCATGTGGAAGATCGACAATGTCATAGACTTGTCGCTTACGAAGAGCCTCTAATTCTTCATGACAAGCTTGTTTCCACTCATGTTGCTGCTGCCGTGGTAGGCGTGCAATATTGCAAAATTGGTTTGGAACTTGGCTTATTTCGCTCGATGGTTTGACTGCTTTTGACAACAGCCAGCGAATAAGCTTATATCCTCCTTCCTTGGTTATCTTTTTAATATAACCTGCTTTGTCCGGTTCCCCCATTGGGTGATCATGTTCTTGATCATTGGAATCGGGCACACTCTCGTGGGGTGCCGAACTCGGTCCAGCAACCAGTTCTTTCTGTTGAGTTTGTGGTCGTGTTCGGTTATGATCCGAATCTTGACCCACAGATCTCTTCCAATATCGATCACGTGCAATGTCTCTCTCTATGTCAGAGGGGAGTCGCTTCTCTCCATAGGTATTGCCAGGACGGTTTGGGATGTTCCTCTGCCTGCCTGATCGATGGGGCAATTGCTGCCATTCCTGTTGATCATCACGTCTTGGACGAAAGTCCTCAGTGGTTACTGGAGGCAGCAGAGGAGGAGCATTTGTCACATTGTCATGTGCCTTTTGCTCACTTGGTACATCATCATCATCATTTTCTGATGATGGAGGAAGGGGCGGATCTTGTGGCGGTATAGAATCATCGCCATCCGTTCCAGATGAGTGGTCATCATCTTCTGGTTCTGGAGGTGGAAAATCACCAAGGTCTGTATTGGCAGGAGTCTTAGCTCTGGGACAGCATGGGAACAATGTTTCATCAAATAGTGCTGTAGCACCAATGAATATTGCGCCACTAGGTCGCATGAAATGGTATGCTTTAATGCCATCTTCTAATCCAAGGTACGTCATCAACTCCGATCGAGGAGCCAATGTGTTTGGACGCTTCTCCTTGGGCAGGTAGATGTAAGCACCACAACCAAAAACCTTCAGATTGTTTAGATCTGGGCGGACCTTTGTCAGGTCCTCAACCAGTGTCAGCCATTTCAGGCGCCTTATCGGGGTTCGGTTGTATAGGTGTGTTGCATGTTCAATGCAAAATTCCCACCATGATTGTGGTAGACATGCAGTAAATCGCAGGGTTTGCGACTTTTCCATTATTGTCCTTATGGCACGCTCTGAGCGCCCATTCTGTTGGTGAACGTGGGGTGCAGACATCTCTATTTTGATGCCAAAGTCCTTGAGCACATTTTGTAGCTCACGATCTTTGAACTCCCCCCCTGGATCAACATGCCAGCGCTTGATTGTAGTGCCATACTGTGTCAAAGCCACTGCCCGAAATTGTCTGATGGCCACAGCAGCATCAGATTTCTTTTTAAGGCATTGGACCCAGATATGTGACGTTTTGTCATCCAGAAATACAATAAAGTATTTATGTTTATGGTACGATAGTACTGGGAGTTCCTTCAGATCGGAATGTATTAATTCAAAGGGTCTTTCAGCGCGTGAATCTGATTCAGGAAAAGATTTTGAGGTCATTTTCCCTTCAGCGCACCCTGGACATATAATTTTGTCTTTAGGAATAATTAAATTCCTGGGAATTTTATGGTGCTATTAGGCATCTTTCCTAGCGCCTCTTTGGATGGGTGTCCAAGTCGCTTATGCCAAGTTGAGTAGTCTGCGACATACATTGTCGCGACATTGATTCCCTTGGTGCTCAATATATGAGTCTGAGCCCAATAAATAGTGTCACGTTTCATAAGAGGGACGCAATCCATAATTGGGTTTCCTTGCTTGAAAAATGAAATGTGTGCGGAGGAACCACGCACATCACTTCCGTCTTGTAAGAAGACGCCCATTGACAGTAATCGAGCATTACAGTCGGGTATGTAGTAGACGGGGTATAATTGCGTTTCACGCGTCTCTGACTTCCCATGACATACTACCTGATGTCTAATGAAGACTGCTCCTTTCCCTACTATATGAGTAGTACCCGTGGCTGTTTGAACCAGGGTAGAGTCCTTTCTCGGTAAAGGCTCGTAAGAAGCAAAATCTTTAATTTCACCAGTGAAGTGTTTTGATGTGCCTGAATCCATGATCCAGTCGGCACCTTTCTTACAATTTCCATTTGCACACGTAACACATATATTAAGATGTAAATTGTTCCATGATACATTTAGTAGCGGTAAAATTTCACATGAAAAGTTCACTGTGATCAGTGGAATGTTAATTCTTGTGCTTGTGGCAAGGAAAAGGACTGACTTTTCATCATATGTACCTGTTTCAAGTGGTTCATCGACAAGCATTTCGTCGACGGCTTTCCATCCTTCTTCATCAGAAATGGCAGGTTCCGATCCAAGGGAGACGCTATCGTCTTCTACCTCTATGATCCTTGGTTCTGGTTCAATCCTCCTCCTCTTACCTTCTCGCACTGTTAGGTGCTCTTCCAGCGGTCGCAGATTTTTCGCGCTGCATGGGAGATTCATTTGCTCGAGGGTGTCTCGAGCCTGCTGATATTCGGTATAGACTGAATGAGAGGTAGAGGCCGTGCCCATGTATGCCTGTGTAGGCGGTCGGCGGCGAGGATCCCTTGTGGGAGTATGTTCACGCTTCTCGATGCGCTGGATGAGCGGCATCGGCGGTATGATGGTGCCATTACCATTTATGGTAGTAAAGGCTTGTGAGGCGAGGTGGGAATGTTTCTCTTTAGGTTTTTCCTCTTTAGTCTTTTTGTCCCCACGTCATCCATGTTTTTGGGACGATTCTCCATTGTTGCCTTGAGATTGCCATTCGGGGTTTCCCCCTTTGCGCTTGACAGCGGAAAGCTTGGTGGCCTGAGGTGGGCCAATGGGCTTTCCAACTGCTGTGCGCTGTGAGGCTTCAGCGACAATGGAGTCCTTGACATGTTTAAATGTCAAGGCTCTAGTAGCGGTCGTGTTAAGGACCGTGGCAGATAGAGAATCGTACTCGCATGGCATCGCAGCAAGTAGAATCATTGCCTGTACTAATTCGGGGATGGCAACATTGGCAGCCGTAAGGCGCTCGAATTTATCAGCCATTTTGGCAATCTCTGGCACAGGATTTGCAGCTGGAATTTTGATTGCAATTGCAGACCTAAAGTCCGCAAAGACTTGGGAGGGGCCATCGACACCATAGTCGGTGCGGATGAGATCCCATACCTCCTCAGCAGTGTCCTTGGTGTTGGCACGCTGCCAAATAGAGGGGGCCAGGCAGAGCACTAGGCTACCAATTGCCTGGTCATTCTTATTGTTCCAGGTCTGGAGCTTGGCATTAGCTTCCGCTACTAGTGCAGCGTTTGTCGCCGTCAAAGGAGGCGCCAGGGGTGGTTTTAGTTCCATCCTGCTAGTTATTTGCCAGAGGCCCTGAGACCTGAGCCACGCCTTCATTGAGTCGGCCCATTGAATGTAGTTAGAGCCATCGAAAGTTTGTACGAGTTTTTCAAGAGTTGAAGACATGATGTTATAGTGGCAGCTGGTAAAAGCGCTCAATCAGTCCTCTTATTCAAGAAAACACGTTCCATAACCTCAGGCAAAAACACTCCTTCAGAGTGGTTAACCCTAGTCAACCTGGGTTTTTAAATGCAGCTCGCAGAGAGCGCAATGCAGCTCACGAAGAGCGCAAGGTTACAATTTGGAGACAATGAAGTCAACGTCGTTCACAGCCAGTTAAGGCGCGTTCGCGACGTGCCCAGCAGGGCCCATAACCTGTTGGAGCAGACTACATACGCTGCACAGAGGAAGAGATGACACATTCCTTATAACCTACCTGGGGTTTAGTTAGTCTTAGAGCTAGGGTTTAGCAGAGGTAAGAACACTGTATATCTTCTATAGTACAGGTTCTCCTTATATACATAATAGTAAGGATGTCACATGACTCAGGAATGTGTTTACCACATGTATGCGCAGTAAGCGCAGTAACATGTGTGTGCTGCATGCTTGGCCTCATGTATGCAGCATGCATCAGGATTTAATTTCAACAGTGGAATATTGATAACACCAGTAATCCAGTGCTTGCTGTTAATGTTAACAGGAAAGTATATTATTTTAACTCCTTCTTTGATCTGATTCTGATAGCAATGTAGAAGTCATGAGTTATTCTTTGCATAGGTCTTCACTTTGGCATTGTGGTTGATTGGATTTGAAAAGCCAGTGGGGCAATAATAACTTTTGAGGCTAGTTCTGGGTGTAACACTAGTCTTGCAGCAAGCTCCTCCATCATCATATTAATGTGCTCATTCCCAAGCCATGAAGAGCTAAGCAAGGTAGAAACCACTGAGGATGAGACCATGCCTCGCTGGTATTGCATTGGAATATCCCACCTCTGCTTAATCTATCCTCACCCTCCATCTGGAAACCCTCTGGATATCTGAACCACCTCCACCAGAAATTGGAGAACTGACAAGGAGAAGGGTGCAACTTCTTACAAGTTAAAGCCAAGTCCTCTCTAACCCCTTTTCACCTGGCCTGCTACAGTCTGGTGGATTCTGCCTGGAAACCTCTGAAACCCTCTGACCACCGATGACTGGGTCTGACCGGAAGTCTGGTGTTTTTCCTGACCAAGTCCTAATCTTGGTAGTAGCAATCTGAATTTTGACAAAATGTCATCTTTCTCCTTGCCTTTGTATCTTTGGTATCAAGCCACTGGCAACTTCTTTTCCACAGGACCTGCTTTTCCACAACTCCTGCCATTTTTGGCCAGAAGGCCAGAACCGATAGTGGCAGATGGTCTTGACCATCATTATTCCGCTGATCAACAATTGACAGTGATCTGTTGAGCCATGCTTGACCAAAAGAGTTGGTGAGGGATCCAAGAACACTTTTGGTGCAGTGGGCCTCATCAAAAATCCAGCTATGTTAACATGTGGAGGGTCTTTGCTGAACCAGACTTTTGTTGATGTCGTTATGATTTCTGTAGACTGAGTTGGAAGAGTAAGTTCTATAAACTCTGTGACCAGTAGATTGACAGCTGGGAATTCGTAGTAAATCAAATACATGTTGGGAATGATGAGCTGCTGTTCTTTTTGGAAGTGAACATGCAATGGAATATCGCACAAGATGTATTTTTTTCCAACACCAATCCATTCTTGAGCCTCGAAGAAAGGAAGCGCATCAACATTGTCGGGTACTTCTTCTTCCATCAGGAGCATTACATATCAAGAGTGGTAGGCAAGGTGCCAAAAGGCTGATTGACAGTGCCAGTATCTCCGGGGAGAAAAAAAAAAAAACAGTGGTGCAAATAAAAATGTGGACAAAATATAGGAAACAGAACAAGTTTCAAACCCTCAACCTACAAGACTCAGTAGATCAATGTAAGTGGAATCTACCGCTGAACTACCCGATCATGTCCGGGTTGGGAGATGTAGCCTTCACATGAATGGTGACCTCCTGTCCGGTCACCCGATCTAACTGTACCCCCATTTTCGCCCCATCCTGTCCCTTTTGGAACTGGCCTAAGGCCAAATTTTTCTCAAGATTTGTCCAGATGGGCGAATGGGTATAATCCGGGGTCCTGTGACGACCCGAGAACCTGAGGGATGATGTGACAAGTGCCCGTAAATTGCTGAGACAAGTTGAGTCCTCGTAATCCGTCGACCGTCAAACGGCCGTCTTGATACCTGTGTCATACAGTCAGCCATCTCAGCAGGTAAGTGTGTGGACGGTATACGGGCAAGCCGTAGACCGTCAGTCACCGTATACTGTACGGCCGTGGCCGTAGCAGCCACTGAGACAGCAGCCTTAAGTCTCGCTGATGAAGATGACTTTTCATCGCACAGGAGTACAAGTTGTGGAGAATGTGATTAGAATGTGAGTCTCTATAGATATCGCTGTACGTATAGGAATGTTGTTCCCACGTTGCTGTTCTACTCCGCTCCTCCAATGACGATCAACCTGGACACACTCAAACAGGCTAAAAACACAGTTATTGGAAACCCCTCTGCAAAAGTATCACTTGCCAGAGACGGCGTCTTTATACGAACGTGAGCCAGGAATGAAGAATAGAATAAACTAGGCTATTGATAAGTTGTACGTAGACTAATCGAGTGCTTGAATTACCCACAGAATCATACAGTAGACGCTCATAACGAGACGTGGATCAGAATAGAAGCCGCACACGTCCTTTCTTCTCTTTCTTACGGTAACTATCCTTCATCTCTGCCCAAACCCTAACCCTCATTCTACGTAGGCTCTGAAGAAGCACTAAGTGCCCTCCTACATAGCCATGCACCCAGAGCCTTCCTCTACGCCATATCAAAATTCCAACCCTCAGATCCACAAGCCCTGCGCTCCGCTTTCGCAAGGGGTCTCCGCGCTTTAGCTGTATCCATCGCTGACGTCGTAGGCCCTTCACAATGGGGCTTACGTCCAGAAAAGTCGACCATAAGGAACGAGGCAAGGATGGCACTTGATTACATCTTCCAGGCATGTCTCTATTCTACTATTTTACACGTTGGCTGACGTAAATCAGAACGACTCACTTGATATATTCCTCCCACTCCTAAACCTCCCCACCACCACGAACCAACCTACGCACGCTCCGCCAACCAGTATTCCAACTTCCGTCGCCCAGCTTCTCGGCGCTGCTATCCGTTCCCCCGTCCATCGCAAAGCGGTCTCGGAGTGGCTTCCACCCCTCGAACGAGCTAAAGAAGCTAAAGTCAGGCAAAGTCGTGGCTGGGAAAAGGTTAGTGTGGTGGGGAGGGAGGCGGCGAGGGGCGGGGGATGGGTTGCTAGGGGGTTGACGGGTCTGTTGAGGAGTAAGGATGTCAAGGTTCGTTTATTCCTTGTTTTTGTTGATGGATTGGGAATTGAATGGACTGCAGCTGCAGGAAGCGGCGTTGAGTGCGCTTGCTGTATTGGCAAAGGAGAATCCATCCGTGGCGGGCGCGTTGGCAAAGTCTTTTTTGGACAGAGAAAGCAAGTCATTTTCGACCGTTAGTTGATATCCCCAAATCACTAATCCCGATCTACCCTAGCTCCATCGACGCTCTCCATTGTGCTCTCCATGTCCAAATCACGTTCTACCGACGTCCAGCTCGCCGCTTGTCTCTGGTAAGCTTTCGTCTTCCCATCAGTCTCAACCCTAACCTTCCCTTTGTAGCGCAACACACATCTTCCGTGCCACATCATCCTCCACCCCTTCCCTCTCTTCCCTCTCTTACCCCACCTCCCCCCACGGACACACAGGACCCTCGCACCATACACACTCCCACGCGGATGACTCATGCGTACGCACAGTTATGAACATCGTTAACCGCATGCTCAGCGAACCTTCCAAGTCTCCCTCTGGGACGGGGCTCGTATCCAAGACTCGAGCATGCTTCGTTTTATGTACGTACCCCTCCTTGAAGGTAAACAGGTATCCAAACTATAATCCGCTCTTTTTCGCTTGAATAGACTATCTCGTATCAGACGACCCGGAGTTGTGTCAAGCTGCGTACGAGCGCGGGTGTTTGGAGAGTTTGGTCCGCGTCGTTCATGAGATCACTCCTGTTTTGGGTGCTCGAGCGGAAGTTGATGAGGGCATGGGAACGGGGGGGTTCGGGATGAGTACCAGTATCAACGGTGCTGGCGGGATCGGCACGAGTGCCAATCCGAATCCAAGCTCAATCGCAAAAGACCTAGACTCTTGGGAATGGGATGGCGAAGAAGAGCCGGAGTCCATCTCCTGTCTACGAGAGGTGGAGCAAACCTTCATTTCTTGATCGATGGATGAATTGTCTAACCTAAAAAAAAACAGGGAGCGTTAACGGCTATTGCGGCGATCTCACTATTTGATAACGATATACGACGATTCCTTACGTCACCTACGTCGTTTACGCTTCCGCTACCTTCGTCTAACCCATCCAATATAGAGAGCAGTCCCCCTCCCAACACCACCAACACCATCACACCAACACCACTCCCCCTCTCCCCCCTGATTCACGCGGCCCTCCATCATCAACACATCGGCACGCGCTACGCCGCATGTCAGTGCGTACGCGCCCTCGGTAGGGGCGTGGCTGTGCTCAGGACGAATATTGTGGATAGCGGATTGGGGATGAGAGTGTTTGGTATTTTTTGTAGGGGGGTTGGAGTGGAAGGACGAGGAGAAGGAGAGGAAGATTGGGGAGGGGAGGAAGTGGAAGTGGAAGTGGAAGATCGACGTGTGCTAGGTGCTGCATTAGCAGCTATATGTAACATCGTGAACGAGTTCTCGCCGTTGAGGCCTGTAGGTCCTTCTTGCACCCCTTAGGTTTTTTGCCTGGAGCTGATACCTGCATTAATTTGTGTAGGTGTTCCTTGAGAAAGGTCTCATGCCGCGGTTAGTGAGGGTTATGAGAATGGATGCTCCTGCGCTTCGCGTAAGTGCTCTGTGGGCGGTGAAGAACCTCTTGAGGAGGACGTCGAGCGAGACGAAAAGGGATGTGATGCGGTGTCTTGGGTGGGGAAGGATTCCTGTGTGAGTTTTCCTTTTTACATTTCCACTTGGGTTTTGAGCTTCCATTTTTTACGTGCGTTTAATTACAGGATGCTAGGAGACCCAGATGAGGGTGTACAAGAGCAGGCATTGAACGTGGTGCGGAACCTTGCGGAGGATGAAGACGGGATTGAGATGGTATTTCGTGAGATTGGCCCCGTGGTGTTGATGGGATATATCGAAGTTGCATTTCACTCTCCAGAAGAGAACGTCGTACTCCAAGTAAGCAATCTCCCTCTCTAATCCCACTCACCGCACCCACCTCCGCACACAACCCAAAGGCAGCATACCTCCTCGCCAACCTCTCCAACGGCACATCAACTCACAAATCTTACATCCTCGACTCCCGAGAGATCCTCTCTTCCTTACAAACGTGTCTTGCTGGTACAAAGATGGAGATCAAGAAACCGGTGGTGGGGTGTGTGTTTGAGTTGGCGCATTCGGATGTGGAAGGGAGGCGGCTGATGGTGGCGGCGGGGTTGGTGGAGCCTTTGAGAAGGATTTGTGAGTTTGGAGGAGGGGCGGGGACGGGAGTTGGAGGGGCAGGAACGGGAGCAGGTGGGGGTGGGGGTGGGGGGCATGGATGGGTTAGGGGGGTGTTGGAGGATGATAGGGATGTGGTGGAACATGCACGCATGGCGTTGTATTTGTTGGAGCAGGGAGAGGTGCCTAGTTTGTGAGAGGTGGGAATGGGGGCTTGTGGGAATAGAGTCGTATCTTGGATCGTGGACATCTTTTATAATGGTCCTGCGCTGAGTTAGTGTTGGCGTTCTATAGGGTTAGTAATAAACTAGGCATTTGTGATCCTTGGGATGATAAGATCATGTTATACCAAAACCAGGATTTCCCAAATGCGACACACTAAGCTGGCTGTTTCACCGATTATATAACATAATTTTGAACCTCCGACATGTCACGTACGAGCTTATGACCCATGCCTTTGTCATGGCGTTCGCTCGCTTTGCTCACTCAGCCTGACACCGGCATGGGCCAGCTCGCGTACATGTAACACAATGCTTAATCCCACTACAGTTACTCAAGTCTACCTTGATTTACTACAAACTTGTTACTGACATCATTACAAACTTTTCTTGACTTGTTATTGACTTTATTACAAATTTGTATTGACTTGTTATTGACTTGTTATTGACTTTATTACAAACCCATATTAACTTGTTACTGACTTGTATTAAGGTGTTATCGACATTATTACAAACTTGTATTGACTTGTTATCAACATCATTAGAAACTTGTATTGACCTGTTATTGACATTATTACAAACTTTTATTGACTTGTTATTGAATACACACCAAGGTTTAGTAACCTGCCCTAAAGTCTTCTCACAATAAATTTTTCAACCATTTGATTCAATCCAAGTACAATCCAAATCTAATTATAAATCTAAATCTAAATCTAAATCTACATCCAAGTCTATCTTGATATCTATATTAGTTTTCAATTCCTGTAAATAATCTTTCAAGTTACTCACCTTTGCTAAACAACTCCATTCAACACTTCCTTGTATACCACATTGGCAGTTCTGTTATTTCCATTGTTTTCATTCAACAGCACCTTGATCCTTTCTCCAGATGTACACCTTGATAGTGCCACATATAGCTGCCCATGTGAGAACACTTGTTATGGTCAATAACTCCTAGATCAAAATATAATCGAAGCTCGTGAGCAACGACGTTCAGAGAGTTTCAAGTTTCACCGAAGCTCGTAAGCGACAGTTGAGCTAAGCTTAGATCACGACTCGATAGGAGTTGTAGAAAGGACTAGGTCAAGCTAGTTGACCAGTCGTATATTCGTTGCATTAAATAGTACAAGCGAGATCGAGAACAATAAGGACGGTAAAGACAATAAAGACAATAGAAACAATAAGTGTCCACAGTACACTACAACAGCGTGAGAAGGTGAAAGGCGCAGAGTGAAGACACGCGTTACCGAAACAAAAGAGTAAGGGACGATAGTGTGAGACATACGTGATACAAGACAATAAAGACAATAGAAAATTGAATTCCCCCATCTGCGCAGTTCTCTCATAACATTAGCTTCCCCTCAACGTTTCGAGTCCCATCCGAAACTAAGGTCTTATCATCCACATTGGGTCGAAGGACGCCCCGTCGCTGGTCGTCGCGGTGAATGTAGAGAAGGAAGTGGGAGTTGGGGTATCGTGCCCGTAAACCCGAGTCGGCAGCTCAATGTCTCCTCCTCCAGCGAAATGAACCGAAGTCCCAGTGAGGATGGAGGTGAGTCGAGGGAGGTGCGGAGCGGTGACGATTTTGAATAAAATAAGCATATAGCACAAGAATATAATAAGAATTGACGCGCCGAATATGGCGCCGAGAGCGATGATGACATGTGAGTTGTAGAGCATGGTGGCTAGTTCTAAGTTGTGCGATGACGTGGTGGGACGTCATGTGTGGGATTGTTCGGGCAGAAAAGTACTGAGTGTTCTGGTTGCCACCGTCGACAGTGCGGGCATTGGTATTCCGGGCAGTGCGACGAGAAGTGCCCCACCTGAGCGCAGGTGAAGCAAACTGAGTTTCTCATCCAGGCCGGTGCTGGCGCGTACTCAGGGGCGGCGGTTTGGACAGGGTAGGGCATGGGTGCTCATCTCGGTGGAGAGTGTGGGACGTGAGGTGGGAGAGGAGGATGTGGAGATGCTGTCATCGGCGTTTCTTCGTCTTCTTCGCTGTCGAGTGGGTCTATAATAAAGATCTGTTGAGGGGTGGGGACCCGTTCTCTGGGTCTGTATCGGAGCGCTTGTTCATCTAAACTTCTCATTAGTGGGAGCAAATCGAGGTAATATGCTTCCTTGGTCAATCGTCGAAATACCCGCTGGAGTCGGGAGATAGCTCTGTATGTTTCAAAAAGGTTTTGTGTCGTGCTATGCAGCAATGCGCGGTCTTGGGTCACCGATAATAATCTTTCTTCGTTTCTGATGCCGTCTGTGTCTCGGACGAAGCTGAGGATTAGCTCGAAGGTTCTGACAGGGTCCGGATCGGGTGTGACGTTCATGAAGAAATGAAGAGGGCGACTCATATCTGCGGGAGGTTGTGGGTGGTTCTGTATTCTCCCAATAATTCAGCCGCGTTCTTTAAGTGAATCGGTGGTTCCCAGGTGTTCTCCGCTGAGCCGTACCCTTTCCACTTCACCAAGAACCGCATCCTCTTACCCCTTCCTTTATGCGCCAAAATAGCCTCCACCTCGTGTTCAAGCTCCCCTTCGATCAGATCGGGTGTTGGAGGAAGTGGGTTCGGTCCGTGGGTGTCATTCTCCTTGAAACATGAGAGTAGAGAAGCGTGAAATACAGGGTGGATCCTCCACTGAGGGGGAAGCTTTAGTTCATAGACGTGGGATGAAATCACCCGCGTGATGAGGAAGGGTCCCTCTCGTCTAGGGGCGAGCTTCCTGGTTGGGTACCCTAGTTTCAAATTCCTCGAGTCAAGCCAGACCTTTTCTCCTACGGTGAATGGGCGGAATCCTCATCCATTTCACCCGATCATTACTTGTTGAGAGAGTTCATGGGCCACTAGGGCCTCCCGCCGTACATTTCCTAGTTCGGCTATCCGCTGTTCGGTAGCCAGTATGTTAGTCTTTAGATAGGTTGTGGGAATGGCTTTAGGATGTGCTCCCATCATCACGTAAAACGGGGTGTTTTTGATGGCCGAGTGGTGTTTCTGATTATGTGTGAACTCGGCGGTGGTGAGGTGATTCTTCCATTGCGAAGGTTTGTTAGCACAGAAGATTTGGAGGTAGATTTCGAGTTCCTGGTTCACCCTCTCAGTCTCCCCATCAATTTGTGGGTGGTAGGCTGTGCTCATTGCTAGCCTTATTCCCAATCGTCTTCCCAGTTCTTGAAAAGCCCTAGAGGCAAAGCGAGGATCTCGGTCGGATATGATCTTGTCCGGGAGGACAAATCTCTTAAATACGTTATGTAAATAGAGGTCGGCCGCCCCTAGCGCGTCGATGTTCTTGTTGCAGGGGATGAAAATCACCCCCTTAGTAAGACCATGGTCTACCACGACCATGATTGTGTCAGATCCGTCGCTTATCGGGAGATCGGTAATGAAATCCATCGTCACCAGAGCAAATGGTCGTGTGATGTTAGATTTGATCGGAGATAGTCCGGGTGTTGTCGGGTGAGTGTTCACCTTCATCTGTTGGCAGGTTGCGCAGCCATCGACGTAGTTCTGGATGAAGATGGTCATACCTGGCCACCAGTAATCCCTTTGCACCAGTTCAAGAGTTTGGAATCGGCCGGGGTGTCCTGTAAGTAAATTGTCGTGGTACTTTTCCACGATCTTCCTTCTCAATTCTTTGTCATCAGGTATGTAGCATCGGTCTTTGAAGAAGACCGTCCCATCATCTTCCATCCTCCAGTCTTCTACCGCCGACTTGATCAGTGGTGTTCCTCCTTCTTTGATTGCTCTTACTATTTCTTTTAGCAAGTCGTCTTTCATCATGTTTTCAGCTAGTATTTCCTTCAGTTCAGTGTCGATTGTCCGTGCGAAGATCTCGTCCTTTAGCAGGGTGATATCGTCGTTATCGTTGTCAATATCAGGGATGTGATCTCCCCTTCGTGATAAGGCGTCAGACTGGACCATCATTTTCCCGGGGACGTGCACTAATTTTAGGTTGAATTGCGACAGGAAAACGGCCTGTCACCGATTCAATTTTCATGCTGTCCTGAAATACATTAAGTTTTTATGATCCGACAAGATTGTAGTCACGTGTTTTGATCCCTGGAGATAGTGTCTCCAGGTCTCGAGTGCCCGTATAATTCCCAATAATTCCCGATCGTAGATTTCGTAGTTTCGTTTGGTTGCCGTAAGGGAGTGGGAGATATACCCACAAGGGTGCCAATCTCCATTAGAGTCGGTCTGTTTTAGTATGGCGCCCGTTGCATATTTCGAAGTGTCGCTTTCGACTACGAATGGTTTCTCTGTGTCGGGCATCAGTAATACTGGTGCCTCGGAAAACTTCTTTTTTAATAAGTCGAACACCCTTTGGCATTCGTCAGTCCAGTTGAACAGCTGGTCTTTTCTTGTTAAGTCATTTAACAGTTTGGTGATCGCGGCAAAATTGCCGATGAATCTTCTGTAGAAGTTCCCGAAGCCTAGGAACAATCTAACTCCCTTTACGTTGGTCGGGGCTGGCCAGTCCCTTATTCCGCTTAGCTTGGTGGGGTCCATGGCTAATTGGTTCAGTCACAGGATCAAGCCAAGGAATTCGACCTCTTGTACGTCGAACTTAGACTTTTCCAGTTTCAGGTACAGATCATTTTCCTTAAGCCGTGCCAGGACCCTCTTCGTTCTCTCCTCGTGTTCTTTTTTGTCTTTGGAGAAGATGAGGATGTCATCCATATATATTACCAGCCAGCCCTCGTTCAGCATGTCTCTGAAGATGTCATTCATCATGGCCTGGAAAGTCGCCGGGGAGTTGCAGAGGCCGAAAAACATAACCTTGGGCTCGAACAGCCCCTTGTTAGTCTTGAATGCTGCTTTCCATTCATCTCCCTTTTTGATCCTGATGTTGTGATAACCCCATCTGATGTCCAACTTGGTGAACCACTTTGCCCCTTTCAGCTTATCCAGCAGATCGCCGATTAATGGCAGCGGGTATGAGTTCTTGATGGTCCCCTCATTCAGATACCGATAGTCTTGACACGGCCTGAGGGCGTCGGAGTCCTTCTTTGCCACAAAGAAAAATGGCGATGCCATCGGAGATTTGGATGGGGTGATGTACCCCTTTCTCAGGTTATCATCGATGAATTCGTCCAGCTTCTTTTGTTCTGCCGGGGTAATCGGGTAGACCTTGCAGTCTTTGGGGATGAAGTCCGGCTTGAGTTCGATCGCGTGATCCCATGGTCTTGATTCAGGAAACCTCTCCGATGCTGCCTTTTTGAACACGCTTCGATACTCTTTATACTTGTCGGGGAGCAGGTCATCGAGTGATAGTTTCTCCTTGTCATCTTCCTTCTCGTGAGCGAGCCTCTGCGAGACGGAGGTCTTGGCTCGGATATGGGTGGTGTGAGAAAAGACGAATCTGCCTGTCGATCGAGATCGAGTGATGCGCACAATGTGCCTGAGTTTCTGATAATTTGGGGGAATGTAGTCGTATTCGATGGTAAGGGGGGATTCTTCGGCCCTGAATACCCCAATCATCGGTTCCCCCCGGATGTAAGCGAATAAGGCATCCATTCCGTCGTTGTTTCCGTTAAGTGATAAGCCGATGTCAGATTCGTCCGGTGTGGAGATCGGTGGATCGATCTCGGAGCGGGTGTCCGTAGTCGTGTCATTTACCGTGTGTGATCCGTTTCCATCCGGTTTGTCCGCGGTGCAAAGCCCTCTTGCGAGATGAACTGTCCCGAGTCTACTCTTCACGTACTCGGTGGCAGCGAGGTGGGTTTCCCCGAAGGTCTCCCCAGCACTCCTTATAGGTAGCCTCCCGAGAGTTGGACTCAACGTTACTCTCGGTTCTAACGGCCCCTTGTCATCTATAGTAAGGCTTTGCTTACCGATTGTGGTCCGTGTCTGCTCGATCATAGTCCGGATTTTCTTCATGAGGGACCTTTCGGTCTGCCTGTCCGTGAGGGTCCCTTTTTCCCAATCGATGATAGGGTTGCGCTTCTGGAGCCACGTGTATCCCAAGATCATCATCTCTTTTCCCAGCCCTGTGATCAGCATCACGATCTCCTCTTCCTTTCCCCCGATCTCGGTGTTAATTCGGACGTAGTGTGAGATCGTCCCATTTTTGTTAAAGGTTCCATCGACGTTTTTGGCGAGGATTCTCCGGGCGAGTGGGAGTTTCTTTAGCCCGAGTTTTTGGACGACTCGGTGATCTATGAAGGTTTCGCCCGCCCCTGAGTCGATCAGGGCAGGGATTTTGGCTTTTCCGTTGTCTAACAAGCAGTGAACGGGAATATGCATAGACTGATTGCTTACATCAGCTACGAGTACACTTGAGACAATTATTCTGGCGGGCTCTGCTGCCGATGCAGGCTGCCACTTCAAAAACCCTCCTCGACCATTAAGTCCAATACTTCCTCCTTCTGCTTCTCCTCCAATTCGTTGATGAGCACTCTGATCTTTGTGTAATGTTCTCGAGACGTTTTCTTTGTCTCGATCTTCTTCTCTTCTTTCGTGGGTGGCTCTTTCCTGCCCTTGTGGTCACTGGCCCGGTGCCCTGTTTTATGACAAATAAAACACCTTCCCTCTTTCATATGCTTTACCCTCTCTGCATAAGAGAGGCGCGTCGCGTCGATGTCCATGGCGTTGGGGTCCCTTGAGGAGCTAACCTGCTCCTCCTCCCCCTATCTTACTATACGTTCGTTCTTTTATCGCCTTTGCTCTCCTCAGATGTCCCTCGGCCCTCGCTGCGTGGGTGTACCACCCTTCGATTGTATTGGGTGGGTTCTCCATGCCAAAGACTTTATCTAGCACTTTGTTGTTTAGTCCGTCAATGAAATACTCAATGAGAGCAACGTCTTCTTTAATTTTTGTTCTGTATGCGAGTGTCTTGAATTGTGCGATGTATTCGTCGACCCCCCTTCCTCCCTGAGAGAGCGCCCATAATTGGGTGCGCGCATTCCCTGCGTCGTCAATGGGAGAGAATGCTCCACGTACTTTGGCGATAAACTCCTGGAACGTGTCCCAGGGTTTAGACTCAATATATCTTTCTTCTAAATATGCCTGGTTCCAGGGCCCTGCCATCCCCCCGTTCATGTACGACAGCATAAACAGGATTTTGTGCCTGTCGTCTGGGAACGCGGCCGTGTTCACATCTACATAAGCTCCGCACTCGAGGAGGAAGAGCATCGTCTTAGCTCTGTCCCCGGAGTAGTCGGTTGGGGCCCTCATTTTGATCTCGGTGGGGCGAGCGATGGGAGCGGTGGGTGCGGTTGGAGCGGTGGGTGTCGATGATGTTGCCATGATTCATCTGGTAGGAAGAGGTCAGATAGTTCTCGTAAGAATGTCGTCGAATGATGTGTGCTGCCTAGACTGTAGTTTAGTCAGCAGAGTTGAAGAATCAGCTTGACCTTTTGTTATGGTCAATAACTCCTAGATCAAAATATAATCGAAGCTCGTGAGCAACGACGTTCAGAGAGTTTCAAGTTTCACCGAAGCTTGTAAGCGATGGTTGAGCTAAGCTTAGATCACGACTCGATAGGAGTTGGAGAAAGGACTAGGTCAAGCTAGTTGACCAGTCGTATATTCGTTGCATTAAATAGTACAAGCGAGATCGAGAACAATAAGGATGGTAAAGACAATAAAGACAATAGAAACAATAAGTGTCCGCAGTACACTACAACAGCGTGAGAAGGTGAAAGGCGCAGAGTGAAGACACGCGTTACCGAAACAAAAGAGTAAGGGACGATAGTGTGAGACGTACGTGATACAAGACAATAAAGACAATAGAAAATTGAATTCCCCCATCTGCACAGTTCTCTCGTAACAACACTGGTGTCTGCAAGTCCAAGCCAACATGGGATACTGATTGGCCTTGTGACTTGTTGATAGTCATGGCAAATGCCAAGCGAACTGGAAATTGATGTCGACGAAGTGGTAATGGCAAGGTCTCTGCTGAAGGCTCCAATGTGATCCGAGGAATGAAAACGATATTTCCTGCAAACTGTGCATCTCCACTGATGATCCTGCACTTCAATACACGTGGTCTGGCTTCAAGAAGGATAAGTCGAGTTCCATTGCAAAGACCCATGGTGACATCCAGATTGCGTAAAAGCATGAGAGGACAGCCTATCTTAAGTGCCAGCCTGGAGAGAGGAAGGCCACTTGCTTTGATAGAGTTTAGATACTCTGCAGGATATGGCTGGTAGTTGTTAAGCTCCTGCTCTCTGAATGAAACTGTATCAGCACTGTTAAAGACATGCTCTGGTCCAGGAAATCTGGCAAGGGGAACAGAGTTGATGACATCGACATTGTCATTTGTGCAGGAGAGAATGGTCCTATCCAGATAGTACTGATCTGGCTTGTTCCCTGCTCTATGCCTGGATATGTAGAGTTGATAAGGTGATCCATGGTATTTCCATGGGAGAGCATGTTCTGTGGAATCTGTATAGTGTCTGCAGCATCCACCGTTGTGCCTGCACCGATGTGCAAGAGCCAGGCAGCATGTGCAGTGTTCTCTGGAGTTCTGTCAAGTCGCATATTCTCAGTCAAGTGATAGACAGTAATGCGTTGCCAGAGAGTGCTCCTTTTGATGGATGAAGCTATGATCTGTTCTCTAGTGCCCCTAGGAATGACAGGTAGGGTCTGTCTAAAGTCACCTCCAAACAAAACAGTGATTCCACCAAATGGAACATTCTTCTTCTTAAGATCACGCAAAGTGCGGTCTACTGCATCTGTGGCATATTTGTGCTGCATAGGAACTTCATCCCAAATGATGATAGAAGTTTGATCAAGGACCTGGTGCAGATCTGAACCTCGAAGTATTCTGCAAGTAGAGGCCTCATCGATTTCGATTGGGATTTTGAACATGGAATGTGCTGTGCGACCACCTTCTAGAAGCAATGCAGCGATTCCAGATGATGCCACACAGAGAGCAATTTTGCCTTGAGCATGAACAGTGGCTGTGATGGTGTTGCAAACAAAGGTCATTCCACAACCTCCAGCACTATGCAAGAACATGAGCTTTCCCTTGTTATTGTTGACAGAATCCATTGCAGCATCAAAAACCTGTCTCTGCCTATGATTAAAAAGCTGAAGATTGTGAGCGACAGTGATGGCCAACTCTTCAACATTGTAATCCCTTTGTTCCTGCAAAAGCCTATTGGCAGGAACATCAATGTGCCAGTTTCCTTCAATGGCAGGCATCTCTGGATAATCAGAAAGTTGTTTGCCAGATCTGATAAGAATCTGATTGATGAGATGCAAGCCATATATGTACACCTGATCATCTGTAAAGTCTGTATCTGGATAGATGGAAAGAAGCTTGACTCTGAGGTCATCACAAATGTGATGTTTGAACAGGTTCCACAGGATGTCAGGTGATGTTGGATTGCAATGAAGAAGAATGGTGGCAAAGAGCAATCTGAGAGAGGAACCAAGCTGCATCTGGGCTGCCTCTGTAGGACACTGGACCCATTCCTGGTCATCCTGCAAAAGACCCAATGCAACACAGGCCTGCTTGAATGTATTATGGATGACACCATTGATAGTGCGCAAGTGCTGGAATGATGTTGCCCCTGTGACAACAGTAAGAAGCAGCCTGAGGTAGAACCTTTCCCCCTGGGCAGGAGAAGCAAAGTACATTCTGCCAATAGCAGGCTCGCCACGCCTTCTTGGATTCCACTGCTTCTTGGTTGCATTGTAGACCCATGTTTGAGGAAAGTTCTGGTAGGTGACAGTACGTGCTGCTTCATATCTTCTGTTGGCTTCAAACCAAGCAGTGAGACATGTGGTCTTGGTAGCAGGCCTTTCCAAAACCTCATCAATGCTGTCATCTGCATTGAAGTAGACTGTTTGCTGGTCCTCCAGATGGACGGGCAGACGATAAACATGAGGAGACTCTGAGTGCATTCCAAATTCATTTATGTGCCAGCAGCTTTCCACAGATCCAATGTAACGTGCATCCAGATACTCCTTGACCTCGTGTCTGTCTTGGTCAAGAATCTCAATCATGGTTCTGTCATGGCCTTTGTATATGTACTTGTGGATGTACTTGACAGCCTCGATTGAAGAACAGATCTCAACATTGATGTGACAGTTGTATCTGACAAATGAACCAAATTGTTAACCAATAAATATGATGTCAAATAAATGTTCCTTACTTTGCAGCCAAATAAGGATTGTGTGGGACCACATGTCTGTTATCATAGACATAATTACACTTTCTCACTGTTCTACCATTGTTGGGTCTGGCATAATCAGGTTAATTGTTTACAGTAAAAGAGGTTTGTTCTCTGAACTCCTTGGGATATCTCTTGCTGCACTTGTTGTCAACCATGCATAAAGCCTTGGGTTTGTCATGACCGCAAGGACCATGAAGCATGCAGGTAGTTATAGTGTGATAGAGCATTGGCTGTGTGACAGGATCAGGAATCTGTGCTGATACAATGGAATCAACATCATGGGCATCACGGATTTTGTCGGCTGGATCGAGAAATATAAGGAGGTGCATATGTGGAAGGCCTCTCTTTTGAAACTCAATGGTATGGATGTGTGCCACTACTTTACCTAAAACACCATCCTTGATATCCTTGAGCAATGCATTCTTTTTCTGTTCAAAGACACGTGCAACAATGTCTGGCCTGTCATAGGCTTCCTGCTTTTTTCTATTTGTGGTAAAATGTGGATTGGGTGATTCCTCCTGCAACAGAGCTTCCTGAATCTCTGGCCACTGTGGATTGGCAGTCATGGTGAGAAAGAGATCTGGCTTGCCAAAAAAGCGACAAATGGCCATGGAATCCTGGAAAAGCTGATTCATATGCCTTTCACTGCCTATATGGGTTGAAGGAAGAATGATGCGACTCCCACGATTCTCTAGATTGATATTTTGATCCTGGTCACCCATGGCAGCATCCCTCAATCCAGCATACACATCAGCCCTAAGCTCCTTCTGGTGATGTCGGACCCAATTCAACATATTCTGTTCAATAGATGCCCAAGCATCTACAACATACTGCTGCAAAAGATTTCCTCCCCACAATAATGGTGGCTGCTCTCCTGGCCTTGGGTGCAATCGATAAGCATGGTAGCATCTCTGACTGACATTGGGTGCCCTTCTGGCTCCATTTGCACCTTGGTGTGCAGGTATATCTGGGTGCCATCCATCTTCACCATGAGGGAAAAGCAAGACATAGTGCAGAGTTGAATAGAATGGATGCAACTGGCTGATGCGCTTGAGCCCTCCCCCTCATAGCCTGAGAACAATATCTCTGTGGTTAGACCGTTCCTCAGAGCCATCACCTGGAATAATAGCTGCTACCTCATCATTAGCTGTAGGGAGATTATACTGACGTAAATCTTGGGTTCTATCTGATTGCAGCCATATGGAGACATTATCCTGCTCTTCTGGAGGCTTTTCCCTCATGATCTGGAATGCCTGCTTGAATAAAGGCACATAAGAATGGGTATTATTTAGCATAGCCTGCAGCTCTGTCATGATGACTGAGTTGAGGTTATTATTCCATCGCTCACGAAGATCAAGCTGTGCGATAGGATCATGGATATAGAGCTGTGCATAGGCTACAGGTTGTCCAGGAGGTGGCAAAAGTGCTCCAGAAAGATGATGAAGATCACCATGAATACGAAAGCTGTATACACCTGATGTACCTGTGACAGAACGGTCCACTTTGACACCCAAGGAAGTGAATGCAAATGCAGCATTGTATTGTCAGATGTTTGTTTTAAATTCTTTGGAAAGAGGACTTTTGCCACACAACAGATCTTGCAATGTGGCAGGAGCAGGTCGGAAAGATGGCAGACGAATTTGTCCCTGCAAGCAGCAACTTCCAAACTTTGGCACAGCTCTGGTAGACCTGGACAGTTTTTCACAATCAAAATGCAAGGCATGGCAGTGTGGACACTCCACATTCATGGGTCCAAGTGAATGTCTGGGAATTGGCTCCTGATAAGGTGCACGACCGAGTGGTAATGGCCTTGCAGGTTGATGTGGAGGTAGAGGACAGGCATAGGTGGAGGCAAAGGTGGCAACATTGGGGGATTCAGAAATGAAGCAGGCAGCAATGGTGAAGGAGATTGGGTGGGAGATGGTGGCAATGATGGAACATGGAATATTGGGTCAGGCAGCAGTGGTGATGAAGATTGTGGAGGAGAAGATGGAAATTGTAGAGGAGACACTCTGCCAAACTCATCATAATAATCTGATGGCATAGGAGATGGTGGAAATTGCAAAGCAGTCACTCTTCCAAATTCATCATAATAATCTGATGGCAGAGGAGAAGGTGGAACTTGCAAAGAAAACTGGCTCTCATCATCATGATCAGATTCCTCATTATCCATTTCCCTCCTCAAAGCACTCTCATTATTCCTCTGTTCTTCATACTCAGCAGCCAACAATGCAGCCATTTCTCTATTCATCTGAATTTGTTCCACCTGTGCATCCACTTGAGCTCGATATTGATCAATCTGATCTCCAGACATATTGTTAGCCAATTGGTCCAACCTTATCATTCGTTGATGTAAGTTCCTGTCTGCAATGGATAGACATTGGAGTTCCTCAGCCTCATCCATCTGTACCTGCTCCTCTGCACCCTTTTCGTTTCTCCACATCTGATGCATCCTGAGAGCCCATTCCTGATCGCGCCTGTTACGTTCTTGCAATGCAGCCTCTATATTAATATGTCTGGGTGGGTCATGATATCGTGGCTCAGCAGCTAAAGCAGCTTGCTGGGCAGCTGCCTGCCTCTCCAACTCCTGTTCAGCCAGCTGCTGCAATTGTTGATTGGCTGCTTCATCTTCAGCAGCCTGCCTATTCCTTTCCTGTTCAGCCAGCTGCTGCATTTGCCAATTATGCTGTCTAGCTGTTTCAGCTTCAGCAGCTTGTCTTTGTGCATTCACATGCTGCAGTTGTAGATTACGCTCCCTACTCACTTCAGTCTTCTGCTGTAATATCCTCTCTCTGGCAGCAACAGCCTCAGCAGTTCTCCTTTCCTCTGCAATGTTCTGTAATACTTCCTGCTGCTGCTGATATTGCTTAGCTGCCTCAGCTTGTTGTAACTCCTGAACATGTGCATCATAATCTGCAGTTCTTTCCCTCAATGCAATATGTCCCCTATGCAGATTATTGAGTGCAGGATCTGCTTGACCACCTGAAATATTATGCAATGGTCCCAGTCCCCTCCCTCTCCCTCTCCCTCTCCCTCTCCCTCTCCCCTTTCTTGTTTGTAACTGAGGTGCAGGTGGAACTACAGGAATAGAATTGGCCAAAGGTGCATTCCACCCTGCTGGCAGTTGAACCTGTGGTATAGTAGAAGCTATATTTGCCCCTATTCCATGGTTTGCCAAAACAGGTCCAGATGGCATCACAGGAGCCCCTCTCCTATGTAATACAGGAGCAGGAGGTAAAACAGGCAATTCAAACTGCCTTGGAGCATCCCAATTAGCAGGCATCTGCACCTGTGGTATCTGAGCTGCCAATGCAGCTCCATAGTTCAGTGGAACAATTCCCTCAGCAGGGGCAGTCACTCTGACTCTGCTTCTCCTCTCATCAGGATTGGTCATCTGCAATCTTTCCAGATGGTCTGCATCTCTAATTCTAGCCCTTTCCACTTCTGGTGTAGAAGGTCTACTTTGATTCCTGCAAATAGTCTCATAAGCCATTATTATTGCAACATATGTTAACACCACTCACATATTTAGTAATGGTAAAGCCCAACAATAATTTTGGTCAATAGCCAACAATGTAGCACAGCTGAAGTAAGGTCAGCAACAACTTCCTTTAAAAGCCAGTTGTCACAACACTCACTGTAATTCAACTGTTTTCAAGTTTCAATAGCCAATTCCAACACTTATGTAATGACAATCCCAATTTTGCTATTTGATAATAGATAGCAATTGCAATAGTGTCACTATTATAGCCCCAAATGTTGTGTGAAGAGAGGTACTCAACTGATTGTCGTGCACTCTCTCTCCACATATAAGGAATTGTCAGCTGTTTGGTCGTGTTGTGTGTGTTCCGGAAGAGGCGTGAAAGTAGGTGTCCACTATATCGCGACTGAAATTTTATGCACCCAAATCTCCCTTTTTGGTATTTGACTTGTTACTGACCTCATTACATATTTATATTGACATGTTATTACTTCATTAAATTTGAATTGACCTGTTACTGACTTCAGACTTTTTACTGACCTCGTTACAAATTTGTATTGACATGTTATTACAAATTTGTATTGTCATGTTACTGACCTCGTTACAAATCACAAATTTGTATTGACTTGTTACTGACTGGTACTATTACATATGGGATGATCGCATTTCAAACCCAGTTGTATTTGTCAGAGCTGACAAATTTTAGTCAGCTCTGACTAATGCCATCACTTCTGACCAAGCCTGACAAATTTTAGATAATCACATCAACCATCAGTCCCATCATTCCCACAAAATGACTGTAGCCTATGTTATGCAGCACATCACCTATTTTTAGCCCTGATCCCATCATGCCATCACTCCCACAAAAATCGTCATAGCATATGTAATAGATGATAGTCGTTACGAGCTTATGACCCATGCCTTTGTCATGGCATTCGCTCACATATATGTAACACAATGCTTAATCCCACTACAGTCACTCAACTCTAACTTGTTATCAAACTAACAAACACATTATTGATGTATTGACTTCAATTACAAACTCATATTAACTTGTTACTGACTTTATTACAAACTTGTATTGACTTGTTATTGAATACACACCAAGGTGGAGACGATCTTGACACTCTTTTTATACAAAACCATGTCCATTTTGAACCAAACTTGCCCAGCTTTCATTTATACAAAACCATGTCCATTATGAACTCAACTCACCCTGCTTTCATTTCTTCCTCGTCTTCAAAGACAGATTCCTTCGATCTTCTTGTTATGGTGTTCGCTCACTTTGCTCGCTCAGCCTGACACCAGCATGGGCCAGCTCGCATATACATAACACAATGTTTAATCCCACTAACAGTGAGTTTGACTTTATTACAAACTTGTATTGACTTGGTATTGACTTGTATTAAGGTGTTATTGACATTATTACAAACTTGTATTGACTTGTTATATCGACTTCACTACAAACTTGTTACTGACATCATTACAAATTTTATTGACTTGTTATTGACTTGTTATTGATCATTACAAACTTGTATTAACCTGTTATTGACATTATTACAAACTTTTATTGACCTGTTATTGACATTATTACAAACTTTTATTGACTTGTTATTGAATACACACACCAAGGTTTAGTAACCTGCCCTAAAGTCTTCTCACAATAAATTTTTCAACCATTTGATTCAATCCAAGTACAATCCAAATCTAATTCTAATTCTAATTCTAATTCTAATTCTAATTCTAATTCTAATTCTAAATCTAAATTTAAATCTAAATCTAAATCTAAATCTAAATCTAAATCTAAATCTAAATCTAAATCTAAATCCAAGTCTATCTTGATATCTATATTAGTTTCCAATTCCTGTAAATAATCTTTCAAGTTACTCACCTTTGCTAAACAACTCCATTCAACACTTCCTTGTATACCACATTGGCAGTTCTGTTATTTCCATTGTTTTCATTCAACAGCACCTTGATCCTTTCTCCAGATGTACACCTTGACATATAGCTGCCCATGTGAAAATACTGGTGTCTGCAAGTCCAAGCCAACATGGGATACAGATTGGCCTTGTGACTTGTTGATAGTCATGGCAAATGCCAAGTGAACTGGAAATTGATGTCGATGGAGTGGTAATGGCAAGGTCTCTGCTGAAGGCTCCAATGTGATCTGAGGAATGAAATCAATATCTCCTGCAAACTGTGCATCTCCACTGATGATCCTGCACTTCAATACACGTGGTCTGGCTTCAAAGGATACATTGAGTTCCATTGCAAAGACCCATGCTGACATCCAGATTGCATAGAAGCATGAGAGGACAGGCTATCTTAAGTGCCAGCCTGGAGAGAGAAAGGCCACTTGCTTTGATAGAGTTTAGATACTCTGCAGGATATGGCTGGTAGTTGTTTAGCTCCTGCTCTCTGAATGAGACTGTATCAGCACTGTTGAAAACATGCTCTGGTCCAGGAAATCTGTTAAGGAGAAGAGAGTTGATGACATCAACATTGTCATTTGTGCAGGAGAGAATGGTCCTATCCAGATAGTACTGATCTGGCTTGTTCCCCTGCTCTATGCCTGGATAGTTGATAATGTGATCCATGGTATTTCCATGGCAGAGCATGTTCTGTGGAATCTGGATAGTGTCTGCAGCATCCACCATTGTGCCTGCACCAATGTGCAAGAGCCAGGCAGCATTTGCAGTGTTCTCTGGAGTTCTGTCGAGTCGCATATTTTTGGTCAAGTGATAGACAGTAATGTGTTACCAGAGAGTGCTCCTTTTGATGGATGAAGCTATGATCTGTTCTCTAGTGCCCCTAGGAATGACAGGTAGGGTCTGTCTAAAGTCACCTCCAAACAAAACAGTGATTCCACCAAATGGAACATTCTTTTTCTTGAAATCACGCAAAGTGCAGTCTACTGCATCTGTGGCATATTTGTGCTGCATAGGAACTTCATCCCAGATGATGATGGAAGTTTGATCAAGGGCCTGGTGCAAATCTGAACCTTGAAGTATCCTGCAAGTAGAGGCCTCATCGATTTTAATTGGGATTTTGAACATGGAATGTGCTGTGCAACCACCTTCTAGAAGCAATGCAGTGATTCTGGATGATGCCACACAGAGAGCAATTTTGCCTTGAGCATGAACAGTGGCTGTGATGGTGTTGCAAACAAAGGTCATTCCACAACCTCCAGCACTATACAAGAAGATGAGCTTTCCCTTGTTATTGTTTACAGAATCCATTGCAGCATCAAAAACCTGTCTCTGCCTGTGATTGAAAAGCTGGAGATTGTGAGTGACAGTGATGGCCAACTCTTCAACATTGTAATCCCTTTGTTCCTGCAAAAGCCTATTGGCAGGAACATCAATGTGCCAGTTTCCTTCAATGGGAGGCATCTACAGATAATCAGAAAGTTGTTTGCTTGATCTGATAAGGATCTGATTGATAAGATGCAAGCCATACATGTAAACTTGATCATTGTAAAGTCTGTATCTGGATAGATTGAAAGATGCTTGACTCTGAGGTCATCACAAATATGATGTCTGAACTGGTTCCATAGGATATCAGGATATGTTAGATTGCAATGAAGAAGAATGGTGGCAAAGAGCAATCTGAGAGAGGAACTGAGCTGCATCTGGGCTGCCTCTGTAAGACACTGGGCCCATTCCTGGTCATCTTGCAAAAGACCCAGTGCAACACAGGCCTGCTTGAATGTATTATGGATGACACCATTGATAGTGCACAAGTGCTGGAATGATGTTGCCCCTGTGACAACAGTAAGAAGCAGCCTGAGGTAGAACCTTTCCCCCAGGGCAGGAGAAGCAAAGTATATTCCCCATGCTTGAGGAAAGTTCTGGTAGGTGACAGTATGTGCTGCTTCATATCTTCTGTTGGCTTCAAACCAAGCAGTGAGACATGTGGTCTTGGCAGCAGGCCTTTCCAAAACCTCATCAATGTTGTCGTCTGCATTAAAGTAGACCATTTGCTGGTCCTCCAGATGGACAGGCAGACAATAAACATGAGGAGACTCTGAGTGCATTTCAAATTCATTTATGTGCCAGCAGCTTTTCACAGATCCAATGTAATGTGCATCAAGATACTCCTTGACCTCATGTCTGTCTTGATCCAGAATCTCAATCATGGCTCTGTCATGGCCTTTGTATATGTACTTGTGGATGTACTTGACAGCCTCGATTGAAGAACAGATCTCAACATTGATGTGACAGTTGTATCTGACAAATGAACCAAATTGTTAACCAATAAACATGATGTCAGATAAATGTTCCTTACTTTGCAGCCAAATAAGGATTGTGTGGGATGACATGTCTGTTATCATAGACATAATTATGCTTCCTCACTGTTCTACCATTGTTGGGTCTGGCATAATCAGGATAATGGTTTACAGTAAAAGAGGTTTGTTCTTTGAACTCCTTGGGATATCTCTTGCTGCACTTGTTGTCAACCATGCATAAAGCCTTGGGTTTGTCATGACCGCAAGGACCATGAAGCATGCAGGTAGTTATAGTGTGATAGAGCATTGGCTGTGTGACAGGATCAGGAATCTGTGCTGATACAATGGAATCAACATCATGGGCATCACGGATTTTGTCGGCTGGATCGAGAAATATAAGGAGGTGCATATGTGGAAGGCCTCTCTTTTGAAACTCAATGGTATGGATGTGTGCCACTACTTTACCTAAAACACCATCCTTGATATCCTTGAGCAATGCATTCTTTTTCTGTTCAAAGACACGTGCAACAATGTCTGGCCTGTCATAGGCTTCCTGCTTTTTTCTATTTGTGGTAAAATGTGGATTGGGTGATTCCTCCTGCAACAGAGCTTCCTGAATCTCTGGCCACTGTGGATTGGCGGTCATGGTGAGAAAGAGATCTGGCTTTCCGAAAAAGCAACAAATGGCCATGGAATCCTGGAAAAGCTGATTTCTATGCCTTTCACTGCCTATATGGGTTGATGGAGGAATGATGAAACTCTCATGATTCTCCAGATTGATATTTTTATCCTGATCACCCATGGCAGCATCCCTCAATCCAGCATACACATCAGCTCTAAGCTCCTTCTGGTGATGTTGGACCCAGTTCAACATATTCTGTTCAATAGATGCCCAAGCATCTACAACATACTGTTGCAAGAGATTTCCACTTCAAAATAATGGTGGCTGCTCTCCTGGCCTTGGATGTAGCCAATAAGCATGGTAGCATTTCTGACCAACATTCGGTGCCTTTCTGGCTCCATTTGCACCTTGGTGTGCAGGTATATCTGGGTGCCATCCATCTTCACCATGAGGGAAAAGCAAAACATAGTGCAGAGTTGAATAGGATGGATGCAGCTGGCTGATGTGTTTGAGCCCTTCCTCTCATAGCCTGAGAACAATATCTCTGTGGTTAGACCATTCCTCAGAGCCATCACCTGGAATAATGGCTGCCACCTCATCATTGGCTGTAGGGATATTATAATGACATAAATCTTGGGTTCTATCTGATCGCAGCCATATGGAGACATTATTCTGCTCTTCTGGAGGCTTTTCCCTCATGATCTGGAATGCCTGCTTGAATAAAGGCACATAAGGATGGGTGTTATTTAGCATGGCCTGCAGCTCTGTCATGATAACTGAGTTGAGGTTATTATTCCGTTGCTCATGAAGATCAAGCTGTGCGATAGAATCATGAATATAGAGCTGTGCATAGGCTACAGGTTGTCCAGGTGGTGGCAAAAGTGATCCAAAATAATGATGAAAATTGCCATGAATATGAAAGCTGTATACACCTGATGTACCTGTGACAGAATGGTTCACCTTGACACCCAAAGAAGTGAATGCAAATGCAGCATTGTACTGTTGGATGTTTGTTTTAAATTCCTTAGAAAGAGGACTTTTGCCACACAACAGATCTTGCAATGTGGCAGGAGCAGGTTGGAAAGATGGCAGACGAATTTGTCCCTGCAAGCAGCAACTTCCAAACTTTGGTACAGCTCAGGTAGACCTGGACAGCTTTTCACAGTCAAAATGCAAGGCATGGCAGTGTGGACACTCAACATTCATGGGTCCAAGTGAATGTCTGGGAATTGGCTCCTGATAAGGTGCACAACTGAGTGGTAATGGCCTTGCAGTCGATGTGGAGGTAGAGGTACAGGCATAGGTGGAGGCAAAGGTGGCAACATTGGGGGATTCAAGAATGAAGCAGGCAGCAGCAGTGAAGGAGATTGCATGGGAGAAGGTGGCAATAATGGAACATGGAATATTGGGTCAGGCAGCAGTGGTGATGAAGATTGTGGAGGAGAAGATGGAAATTGTAGAGGAGAAACCCTTCCAAACTCATCATAATAATCTGATGGAATAGGAGATGGTGGAAATTGTAAAGCAGTCACCCTTCCAAATTCATCATAATAATCTGATGGCAGGGGAGAAGGTGGAAATTGCAAAGAAGACTCGCTCCCATCATCATCATCAGATTCCTCATTCGCCATTTCCCTCCTCAAAGCAATCTCATTATTTCTCTGTTCTTCATACTCAGCAGCCAACAATGCAGCCATTTCCCTATCCATCTGAATTTGTTCCACCTGTGCATCCACTTGAGCTCAATATTGATCAATCTGATCTCCAGACATATTGTTAGCCAATTGATCCAACGTCATCATTTGTTGATGCAAGTTCCTGTCTGCAATGAGTAGATGTTGGAGCTCCTCAGCCTCATCCATCTGTACCTGCTCGTCTGCATGCTGTTCATTTCTCCACATCTGATGCATCCTGAAAGCCCATTCCTGATTGCACCTTTTATGTTCTTGCAATGCAGCCTCTATATTAATATGTCTGGGTGGATCATGATATCGTGGCTCAGCAGCTAAAGCAGCTTGCTAGGCAGCTGCCTGCCTCTCCAACTCCTGTTCAGCTAGCTGTTGCAATTGTTGATTGGCTGCTTCATCTTCAGCAGCCTGCCTATTCCTTTCCTGTTCAGCCAGCTGCTGCATTTGCCAATTATGCTGTCTAGCTGTTTCAGCTTCAGCAGCTTGTCTTTGTGCATTCACATGCTGCAGTTGTAGATTATGCTCCCTACTCACTTCAGCCTTCTGTTGTAATATCCTCTCTCTGGCAGCAACGGCCTCATCACTTCTCCTTTCCTCTGCAATGTTCTGTAATAATTCCTGCTGATGATAATACTGCCTAGCTGCTTTCGTTGTAACTCCTGAACATGTGCATCATAATCTGCAGTTCTTTCCCTCAATGCAATATGTCCCCTATGCAGATTATTGAGTGCAGGATCTGCATGACTACTTGAAATATTATGCAATGGTCCCAGTCCCCTCCCTTTCTCTCTGCCACTTCTTGTTTGTAACTGAGGTGCAGGTGGAACCACAGGAATAGGATTGGTCAAAGGTGCATTCCACTCTGCTGGCAGTTGAACCTGTGGTATAGTAGAAGCTATATTTGCCCCTACTCCATGGTTTGCCAAAACAGGTCCAGATGGCATCACAGGAGCCCCTCTCCTATGTAATACAGGAGCAGGAGGTATAACAGGCAATTCAAACTGCCTTGGAGCATCCCAATTTGCAGGCATCTGCACCTGTGGTATCTAAGCAGCCAATGCAGCTCCATAGTTCAGTGGAACAATTCCCTCAGCAGGGGCAGTCACTCTGACTCTGCTTCTTCTCTCATCAGGATTGGTCATCTACAACCTTTCCAAATGGTCTGCATCTCTAATTCTAACCCTTTCCACTTCTGGTGTAGAAGGTCTACTTTGATTCCTGCAAACACTCTAATCAGCCATCATTATTGCAACACATGCCAACACCACTCACATGTTTAGTAATGGTAAAGCCCAATAATAATTTTGGTCAATAGCCAACAATGCAGCACAGCTGAAGTAAGGTTAGCAACAACTTCCTTTAACAGCCAGTTGTCACAACACTCACTGTAATCCAACTGTTTTCAAGTTTCAATAGCCAATTCCAACACCTTTGTAATGGCAATCACAATTTTGCTATTTGATAATAGATAGCAATTGCAATAGTATCACTATTATAGCCCCAAATGTTGTGTGAAGAGAGGTACTCAATTGATTGTTGTGCACTCTCTCTCCACATGTAAGGAAATGACAGCTGCTTGGTCATGTTGTGCCTGTTCCAGGCGAGGCGTGAAAGTAGGTGTCCACTATATTGCAACCAAAATTTTATGCATGCAGATCTCCCTTTTTGGTATTTGACTTGTTACTGACCTCATTACACATTTCTATTGACATGTTACTGACTTCATTAAATTTGTATTGACCTGTTACTGACTTCAGACTTTTTACTGACCTCATTACAAATTTGTATTGACCTGTTACTGACCTCATTACAAATTTGTATTAACATGTTACTGACTTCATTAAAAATCACAAATTTGCATTGACTTGTTACTGACTAGCACTATTGGTGCTATACATATGGGACAACAATGTTTCAAACCCAGTTATATGACCTATTTTTAGTCAGCTCTGACTAATGCCATCATTTCTGACCAAGCCTGACAAATTTTAGATAATTCCATCAACCATCACTCTCATTATTCCTACAAAATGACCATAGCATATGTTATGCAGGTTGTCATCTATTTTTAGCCCTGATCCCATCATGCCATCACTCCCACAAACTGCTTTCCATGCTTACTAGGGACATCTATACTCCCCCAACCACTCTTGAAGAACAACAGTTTACTCTTGATATCATGAGCATCATTGCTATCATAAAAACCCATTATCTCAATGGCCGGCACCCAGTTCCTAAAGCTGGAAATAGATTTTTTGACTATATGCTAAAAATCCATCTGATCACCACTGCTTTGTTACCATGCTTTGTGTTTCTCCACTTGTGTTTGATGTCCTCCACACTCTCATTCAGGATCATCCTATTTTCACCAATCACTCAAATCTGTGGAAGATGTAGCACAGACAGCTGTTTGCTCAGAGGATTCTGTTGAAAACTACACAAACCAATGCTTTACTGCAACTGAAGGCCTCTTTGATCTGTTTGTCTAGAAGTTAACCCCTGCAGAGAAGGAGGTAAAGAAAAAATAGATAGATGATAATTTTGGGTTTAAGGAGCTTTGGTATGAGGGTTGTATGATGTATGATGGGACGATTGTGCTTCTATTTCAAAAACCAGGGTTTAATGGAGATGCCTACTATACTAGAAAGGCTAATTATGGCCTCAATGTCCAGGTTAGCATGCTGAGTATTGTGTTGAATCCAAGTGACTTAGGTTTCTCCAGATTGGCAATACTCCATCAAATCTTTGAATTGCAGACTTTTTGCATGCTCTGACTGGGTCTGCACATGATGCTGCTGCTTTCCAACATACCACAGCTTCCATCCACCCTGAAATTCTTTTTGAGGGTAAGGAATTTGCATGGACAGATTCTGCCTATCCAGTCACAACATGATCCATTCCTGTTCACAAACAACCTGCATCTCTTGATCCTGCAAATGCACTCTTTGATCATGGTCTTGCAAATCCTCATGTATGTTCAGAACATTGCATGGGTGCACTCAAGGGGAGATTCCAGTGTTTGAGTAGGCTCCATGTTCACATTAATTCAAATCTGAACCATGCTAAGGCTCTTCAGTGGATTACTGTAGCAATTATTCCACATAATCTGATAATTGAAGTAGAAGGAAGCTCATCAACAACTCAATTTCTAACAAATCATGATTATGCTGAGGAGCTGGAGGATCATGGAAGACAGGATGACTTGCAAGTTGTGGCAGATGGCCTAGGAAGCAAAGCGACAGCATCTTGTAGCAGAATTAGTAGTGTACCAAAGCAATAATTAAACATATGTAGTCTAATGAGTGAACCAAGGTAATTATGTAGAATGAATAGAGAAACAATTTGGAAAATTATTTTCACAGCTCATCAATTGATTGGATGTATCCCTCCCAACCACTAAGATCCCAATCAGGAAAGGGATGACATGTTTATCACCTGGAATTAAATCATCCAACAATGCAAATTTGGCAAGATATTCATCCTTGTCTCATATTCCAAGCTTGAACTCTTCAAGGAGTGGGCCATGTTTATCAATCAGTACCTTTTCATGGGCCTCTTGATTAAGATGCTTCATATTATCCCTGTGATGTCATTAGCTAATTGTAAAAACACCAACTATTCATTTACATACTGTTGCATGTCCATGAGGACATCGACTAAAGTATGTCTTGGAAAAGCTTTTTAAATTGAAGATCATGCTTTACTAATCACATCCTGCACCAAGAATGTGGGTTTCAGACTGGCTTCTGGATAATCAGTGATTTCAGTGCCAAATGTATGGGGATTGATGGGAGAAGGTGGGCTTGGAGATGGCCTGGTAGACAATTCTAAAAACTGGGGATTAATAACATCATCTTCAATCATTGAAATTGGAACCTGACTTGGTGGCTAATACCAGGTAGTTGTATGGCCATGAAGACCAAGAGCTGTCATTGCACAGATGGGTGTTGTAAGGGGAGGGGAAGGTGCTCCAGGCATCTGGGCAATTCTCTGCATTCATCCCATATTTTTTTATATTTTATTTCACCCCATTCTGCCTTTTCTATGATTTCCTATGATCTATTTCTATTTTATTATTATATTTCGGCTTTTTCCATGTTGGCACATGTTGACAGTTCCATTTTTAGAGGCAGGACCTCTTCTGGATGTTTACCCATCAAGGTGACATCATCCCACAGCTTGATCTGCCTATTTCCTTTTTTTTGTTATTTTTAGCTTACTATTTGATTTTTGGCTCCATCACATATACTGGGCATCAACAGATGGGTCTTTAAAGTTTTCTCTTTGGATTCCCCTTTGTTAGGTGCATCTAAAGTGTCTGTACTATGTAGTGTAATATTAACTTTGGATTCCCCTCTGTTAGCTCACTCCTAAGTGAGGCTTGAGGTTGCCCTTACATCCACAATCTTCATCACCACTGCTGTCTCATCCAATATTCCATGTCCCATCATTGCCATCTTCTCCCATACAATCTCCTTTACCACTGCAGCCTGCTTCATTCCTGAATGCCCCAATATTGCCACCTTTGGCCTCCACCTCTGCCTGCACCTCCATCTCCACCTCAATCTGCAAGGCCATTACCACCTGGTCATGCACGTTATCAGGAGCCACTTCACAGACATTTACTTGGACTGATGAGTGTGGAGTGTCCACACCGCCATGCCTTGCATTTTGATTGTGAGAAGTTGTCCAGGTCTATGAAAGCTCTACCAAAGTTTGGAAGTTGCTGCTTGCAGGGACAAATTCATTTGCCATATTTCTGAGAAATTTAAAACAAACATCCAACAGTACAATGCTGCATTTGCATTCACTTCTTTGGGTGTCAAGGTGGACTGTTCTGTCACAGGTACATCAGGTGTATACAGCTTTCATATTCATGGTGATCTTCATCAACTTTCTGGAGCACTTCTGCCACCTCCTGGACAACATGCAGCCTATGCACAGCTCTATATTCACAATCCTATTGCACAGCTTGATCTTCATGAGCAACAAAACAATACCCTGAACTCAGTCATCATGACAGAGCTGCAGGCCATGCTGAACAACACCCATCCTTATGTGCCTTTATTCAAGCAGGCATTCCAGATCATGAGGGAACAACCTCCAGAAAAGCAGGATAATGTCTCCATACAGCTGCAATCAGATAGAACCCAAGATTTGTATTGCTATAATCTCCCTACAGCCAATGATGAAGTGGCAGCCATTATTCCAGGTGATGGCTCTGAGGCATGGTCTAACCACAGAGATATTGTTCTCACTCTAAGGGGGAGGGCTCAAATGCATCAGCCAGTTGAATCCATCCTATTCAACTCTGCACTATGTCTTGCTTTTCTCTCATGGTGAAGATGGATGGCACCCAGATATACCTGCACACCAAGGTGCAAATGGAGCCAGAAGGGCATCGAATGTCAGTCAGAAATGCTACCATGCTTATTGGCTACATCCAAGGCCAGGAGAGCAGCCACTGTTGTTGTGGGGAGGAAATCTCTTGCAACAGCATGTTGTAGATGCTTGGGCCTCTATAGAGCAGAATACATTGAACTGGGTCAGATATCACCAGAAGCAGCTCCACACTGATGTATATGCTGGATTGAGGGATGCTTCCATGGGTGACCAGGATGAAAATATCAATCTGGAGAATCATGGAAGTTGCATCATTCTTCCATAAACCCACATAGGTAGTGAAAGGCATATGTGTTATGGTCAATACTCCTAATCAAACGTAAGTCGACACTCGTAAGTGACGACGTTCAGTAAAGGTTTAGATTGCCGAAGCTCGTAAGCGACGGTTGAGCAAGAGACTTAGATCACACTTTGTTAGAAGTGTAGGAAAGACTAGGTCAAGCTGATTTGACCAGTCCTGCATTCATAGTTTAAATAGTACAAACACGGGTCATAGATACGAGTCATGCTAAGAGAACAATAGAGACAATAAAGATGAAAAGACAATAGAAAAAGGGGCATCCGCAGTATGCTACAATAAGGTGGGAATGTAGGGATGTAAATCAAGGGCGCGTGTTGGACAAGACAAAAGGGAAGAGACAATAACGTGAGATGCACATCGGCAGAACAATAGGAACGAAAGAAAAATGGAATCCCCATGCCTCTTTGTAACAATATGAATCAGTTTTTCCAGGATTCCATGGCCATTTGTCACTTTTTTGGCAAGCCAGATCTCTTTCTCACCATGACTCCCAATCAGAGATCCAGGAAGCTCTGTTGCAGGAGGAATCACCCAATCCACATCTTACCACACATAGAAAAAAGCAGGAAGCCTATGACAGGTCAGACATTGTTGGATGCATCTTTGAACAGAAAAAAAAGCATTGCTCAAGGATATCAAGGATGGTGTTTTGGGTAAAGGGGTGGCACATATTCATACCACCAATTTTCAAAAGAGAGGCCTTCCACATATGCACCTCTTCATATTTCTCGATCCAGCCAACAAAATCCATGATGCCCATGATATTGATTCCATTGTGTCAGCTCAGCTTCCTGACCCAGTTACACAGCCAATGTTGTATCATACTATAACCATCTGCATGCTATGGTCCTTGTGGTCATGACAAACCCAAGGCTTCATGCATGGTCGACAACAAGTGCAGCAAGAGATATTCCAAGGAGTTCAGAGAACAAACCTTCTTTCCTGATTATGCCAGACTCAACAATGGTAGAATGGTGAGGAAGAATAACAATGTCTATGATAACAGACATGTGGTCCCACACAATCCTTATTTGGCTGCAAAGTAAGGAGCACTCATTTGAGAAGATGTTTATCAGTTAACAACTTGGTTCATTTGTGTCAGAGTTCAAGATTCCTACTACCAAGGTAAGGACTTGGTCAGGAATACACCAGACTTCTGGTTGGACCCAGTCATCAGTGGTCGGAGGGTTTTAGGGGTTTCCAGGCAGAATCCACTAGGCTGTAGTGGGCCAGGTGAAAAGGGGCCAGAGAGGACTTGGCTTCAACTTATAAGAAGTTGTGCTCTTCCCCTCATCAGTTGTCCAATTTCAGATGAAGTGGTTCAGATGTCCAGTGGGTTTGTGGATAGAGGGTGAAGATAGATTAAGCAAAGATTATAGAGTGATTTGAAGTCAAGAAGAGTCAAAGAATCAAGAGTTTAAGTCATGATTAAGTTGAGGATGATTTAAGGATTGATATTAGACTTGAAGATGAATAGATGAAGATTCACAGGCAAGATACACACAAGATACAATGTAAGACACAATGTAATTTGCAAACTGGAGACTAAGGCTAAGCTATGGATGCTTAAATATCAAGGGCCAGAAGAATAACAGAAAATGCAGAAGTTTACTAATGGGTCTTGGTAAGTGTTCATGACCAAAATCAGTAAGACTGTATTAGAAATAAAGTGAGTAAGCAAATGATTACTAAGGCACATGATAACTTGTCTGATGACTCAAAAGTGCTGCGGCCAGACGATGGACAAGGTTGGAAAAGAGTCAGAAAAGAGTTGGGAATTGTTAGAAATCTGATTGGGTGAAACAGGTCTTGACAGAATATCCCAAAGATCCACCAGATTTCTGGGGACAGCTGAGGATTTGGCTGTGAGGCCTTCTGGAGAAAAGATTATCTCAAAAGCAATAGCTCTAGAAAGTATGCTAGCATGCATGTAAGTGGCAGCATTGATGAAGGAGATTTCAGGAGGTAAGTGGGTTTTTGCTGGAGGGTTCAGAGGTGACTCAGAAGTTGGAGGGTCAGAAGACATCATGGGTGCTGGACGTCTATAATCTGCAGAGTGGAAAGTTATTCAGCCAGATACCAGTCAATCAATGGATTGTATTGCTTCAGCCAGATATGACCAAGGACTGCAGAACAGGAAGAGTTGAGCAGAGTTACAAAAAATATCAGATTGAACACTTCACCAGATGGAAAAGTGACTGGGAGTTTCACAACTTGAGTAATGATGGAGTTACAAGTCCCATCGAATAGTTGGAGTCTGATCAGTAGAATGGTTTCCAGCGAAGGAGGAGTCAAGGAAGCAATGGAATGAGCCAGAATCAATAAGGGTTTGGGTTTGTATGGAGTTGTCAGAAATGGATAGGAGGATGGTGAGGGATTCAGGATCGGAAAGAGCTGATGCATTGAGATGGACATAGGAAGCCAGCTGGGAAAAGTCAATGCAACCCTCAGCCCATTGGCATGTTCCTGAGGGTTGTGGACTATTTTTTTGAGTCTCCAGAATCTGGCTTGAATTCAGTCACTGCAGCTGCATGGGTTTTTGTGACTTTTGACTTGCTGCAACTCCCAGCTAGATGTCCCTCATCACTGCAATAAAGGCAAAGACCTTCCTTTATCCAGTGCTCGCATTCTTCTCCAGTTAGTTTTCCATTCTTCCCCAACTTGTCAGAGATGGAGTCCTCAGCTTGTTGCTCTTGGATCCAGAGGAGCTGCCAGTCAAGGGTTGATTAGTGCAATTCAAGTTAAATGGGTTTTAAGGTTTGGACTGATTACTGGGGTTGGAGTTAGGATTGGAATTTGGGGGACCATTGGGGACCTTCCTTCCAGAGTTTCTGCAATTTTTGGGAGTCTTGGCATTGAGGTAATTCTCTTCTTCCTGCATCCAGTAGATGTTGTCAGCATCTTGGGCCTTGAGGCACAATGCTGCTAGAGTGTCAGGCTTTCCTCCCTGCAATACTTCTATACAGAGGTAGAGCGGAAGGCCATGGAAGTACTGGTTGTGAAGAATGGCTTCATTCCAATCACCCCAGAAAGGAAGTTCCCAAAAGTCCACATTATACTTGACTATCTGGCCCCCTTTCTTCATTGTGAGTTTGGAAAGAGGTTTTTCAGCATCCCCCAAAGAGTCGTGAGGGCCAAAATTGCTCTTTAGCTCCCCAAGGAATATGTCATAATTCCACATCCAGTGGGTGGAATCCATCAGGTTGTTGAGACAGGTTCAAACCAGCTGAGAGCTGATCCTTGAGGTAGGAAATGATGAATAAGATCTTCCTTTCGTTGGAAGCAAAGACATAAGGGTGATCTTGACAATGGAGGTTGCAAGTGACTAGGAAGTCCCAAAGCTTCCAGGGGTTGGAACCATCAAATGTGTTGGGTTCCTGAACTTTAATCTTTGCAGGCTTGGGGGCTTGGTTCTGGAAGAGAGTGCAGAGTCTGTCCAAGAGGTCAAACAGAGCATCAACAAATCTGTTGTTCAGATCTGGGTTTCCATATACAGGAGGCTGATCTCCAGGGTCATCAGCATCAGGGTCATCCCTGGGGCCATCAGGACTGCTAGGATTGTCAGATCCACCATGAAGTCCATCCTCTTCACCTGTAACTTCCTTGTTAGCAGGATCAGGTTGCCTGTCATCTGCTATGTAGTCAAGTGGAGTCAAAATCCAAGGAAGTTCCAAAGGCAGATGTGTAGACATGATGTTGATGCTGATGGATGGTGCACCAGAGCCAACTCATTGAAATATGTTTGATGGTTGAGCTGAGGCACCAAAAGTTGAAGTGGGTCTAGGGGCTGGGAGTTCTGATTGTTGGATAGCTGATAAGCCTAGTAATGTGCCTGCATGGTGGGAGTTCCTTGTTGTCCGCTGAGTTTGTGATTCTGTGTGGGACATAAGAATAGGGTTGAGAATAGTGGGATGATTGATGAGAGAAGTGTGAGTTTGCAAATATTGTCAGAGGTCAAGATTGTTACTACCAAGGTCAGGACTTGGTCAGGAAAAACACTAGACTTCCAGTCAGACCTGGTCATTGGTGGTCAGAGGGTTCAGAGGTTTGGGGCAGAATCCATTGTGCTGTAGCAGGTGAGGTGAAAAAGGGCCAAAGAGGGCTTGGCTTCAACTTGTAAGAAGTTGCACCCTTCTCCTCATCAGTTGTTCAATTTCAGGGTGGAGAAGGTTCAGGTTTCTGGAAGGTTTCTGGATGGAGGGCAAGGGTAGATTAAGCAGAGGTTTGTTAATGACCTTGGGGTCAAGAAGAGTAGTGAGATTAAGCAATTAAGTCAAGATTAGGTCAAGTATGAATAAGGATGAGTTAGAGATTGATGTTAGACTGGAGGTGATTAAGCACAGGTGAATTACAACCTGTAGATGAATATAATTTGCAAACTGAAGTACAAGGCTAAGCTATGGGCACTTAAATAATGAAAGCCAGAAAAATAATGGAAAAGGCAGAAGTTTACTAATGGGGTCTTGGTAAGTGTCTGTTACCATAATTGGTAGGATTGTATTAGGAATAAAGTGAGTAAGCAAATGATTACTAAGGCATGTGATGACTTGTCTGATGACTAAAAAGTCCTGCAGCCAGAATGCCAGCAGAGAAGGTGGGAAAAGAGTTGGAAAAGAGGCAGGAGTTATCAGGAATCCCATTGGGTAAAATGGGTCTTCACAGTATGGCCAGGTATACCAGCTTGAAGCTGGGGATGTTATACATGCTTGTGAGCTTAACCCACCCCAATCTGATAGCCATGACATGTCATTTGTCCAGGTATGTATTGATGTATCTGATATGGTACACATTGACATATTTCTATTTTAGTATCAGCTTTTGATAAATTCACTCATCAACGATGCCGAACATCTGAGTTTGAACTCCATGACTTCTTTGTCACCTTCTTATCATCAGCATTCCTGATTTGCACAATGACCAAGTCCCAGCCCCAAATGTTCATCTACTGTAGTGCATGTCATGGGTAACCCATGGGTCACTCGACCTCTACCCACACCCACACCCATATGAAACCCATACCTGCACTTGTGGGTATGGGTGTAGATGGGTATGGGTATGGGTATCGAAACCCATGTGGGTTGACACTGCAGGTTGTGGCATAGATGGTAGTACTACTACAATACATCGTCCCAACCACTATCTAGCTTAGCCTTGCTCCCCTTTACATCAAACAGTCTCGCTGCCTCCATCACATCCTTGTACTTCACCAAACCCATCCTACTCCAAGTGCTGAGACACATTAGTGCATGTGTGGACTGAACTGAGAGTCCACTCTGAACATGAGATAGAACAAGTCTCCCCTTACTGAAGACACATTCCACGTGAACCGAAGTGGCTGTAGGAGTTGTTGGATCAAGTATGGGAGACTTAATGATGGAACACATACCTGGTATCGACAAGTAGTCTAATGCCATCCAAGAGAGACAGGGGTAGATTGCTTGTTCTTGATCCACCATGTGAATGTGTTCTTGACATTCTTGACAGGACACTCAAGGTATTGTTCAAGCTCATCCTTGAGCTTGGAGGTGACAGGGGCAGAAAGCGAGGGTAGATCATTGAAGATGTTCTGCTTGGTGGGCCTAGTAGTCTAAAAACATATGTTGGTGAGTTTCAATGGGGAAAGATGTTGGATGGGCAACACTTACATTCTTTGTATGAACCACAACGACCTCATCAACAGGGAGGTCCGCATATGCTCGCACAAACTCATCATGGACAATTGCAGTTACAGTGATGATCCACACATCGTCCCAGTTGGCCTCACAGAAATATTGAAGTTTGTGTCATGGATGTAAGACTGTTCAACATAATTAGAATTAAATAAAATGATTAGGGGAAGAGCACCCACTCATGGCTATTCGGTAGACTTCTGAATGATTGGTCATGTCATAGTATTTGGTTAGATGGGCTTTTCCAAGTGCCAGTGAAGCGTGAATGGCAGGCGAGTACTTCAGGTTTGGCTTGCATTGGCGAGATGCACATCGATGTGATTCATTGCAGGTATCACAGTAGCAAGATTCAGTGTCAAATGTGAAAAGAAAAGTGTTGCATCCTTGAATATCTGGAGAAAATGTGAGTGGCTGGAATGGGAAGATGACCAGTACAACATACACCCAATACATCGCACAGCTGTTGAACAAGCTCCCATTCCTCCTCTAAAAGCTCATACTTCCTCATGTCCCTGTCACCAGAAATTTCATCAATTGCCTCATGGTATTCAAGAGCAAATTCCAGCATGTTTTATGTCAAATTCCAGCATGTTGTAACATCACATGGCATCATTCAAATGGTGAGGGGATCAGAAAGGTTAGTTCATTTGCAAGATCTTCAAGGAGCTGGATTCAGCAAGGGAGTAGGATTGTTGTGGAGTTTTTAATTGTGTATGCAAGTTTTTCTAGCTAGATTCGATGTGGGTACAATCATTAGAGTTCGATCTGAGTTTGAACTTACTTTTACCAGTACAAAGCACACTGGATGCACCAACAAATCCAACTCATTGTGATCCTCCTGTGACATCCCATCGCATGGATTGATCCATCCCTCCTCTCTGTCACATCATCATCCTCCTCCTCATCATCTCTCTCATCCATAATGGCCTCCTCCATCTCAATATCTCCTGCAAGGTCCACCAGTGCCTGCAATGCCACATCAAGCACTTCATCTGCCTTGGCTTTTGGCACACTGAATTGGCAAAGGATTACCTTGATGACTAGATTCAAAATATGTGTAAAGCAATGTGTTTGATTTGCAGCACCTGGGAATGCAACAAGTAGCTCAGCAAGTGCATCAATCATCACATTGTTCAGTGATGCATTATCACATGTAACACTGAGAATATGGCACACGAGGTCATGGTAAGTCCTATTTTCTCATGAAATGATCTAGCTAACTACCTTGTGTGCTATTCCAAAATCAGCCAGTATTTTCACAAATGCAGATGCAAGATTCACACCGGAATGTGATTTTGCAACCTCAACAAGGTCAAGCAGAAGGCACATCAGATCCCAAGCTCCCCATTCTGCTCAAAGTGGACAATTACAGCGACATAAGCTTTGTGGTTAGGTGAAGTCCATGCATCTGTCCCAAAGCTGAGGGTGCCTTCATGTTCCTAGATAGGGTAAATCAATCTTGTCATATGTCCATCTAGCTGATTTAATTCTTACTTGAAGCCTCTTTGCAATCCTATCCCAAACCTTTGTAAACACTTGCTTGACATCACGCGAGACAGTAGAAGAAGACAGTATGTAATATTCTGGTCTGCCTGTCTTCATCAAGCATTGAAATCCATGATCACTGACAATAGAAAAAGGTTGCATGCTTTCTGATACCCAATGAACAATTTCAGCCCTGAGCCATACATTAAATAGGTTATATGATTCTTGATTGCCACGAACCTAGTTTGGGCCTTATCATGTTGGCAATGGGAAAAGGTAACCTTTCCTTTTCCCTTCCTCTCAAAGGCTGTTCTGATTGATCCATCTTTTAGCTTCTTGGCTTTGTCTAACCCTTTCCGAGCACTGTCTAGGTCGCCACATGCATCTGCACCTTGCAAAATTTCATCTCCCCAACACAGTCATGCATGCTTGCGAAGGTTTCCCATTGAGTTTCAATTGGATGTATCAAGGTAATGTTGGACAATTCTTAAGTTTTTGCTGTGCCCCTTACAATTTGATGCTGTGCACCTGAATTTGTGAACATGCCATCCATCAACGGTCACAATGGATGGGGTTGGCTGGAAGAATGCATATATCAGAGACACCCACTCATCTCATAGTCATTCTAATGGGGAAATTATGTGAGCCAGGGTTTAGTTTTCATACTGTGATTTGTTTGGCTCACTGCATTGTTCTTTTGCTGTCTCAACTGGTTTAGTTACCTCTGGCTCATATTCACCATCATCATCCTCTTCAAAGTCCCTGAGTGCTGGAGCTGCATCATTATCCAGCATCTCAACATCGTCACTTCCATCAGCAGCCTCAAGAATGGCATTTGGGTTTTTTGGTGAGCTATTCACTGATCCACTATCCTCATCCTCAGCATCCTCAACTAATGGTTGCCTTTGTCAATGTTTTACAGATGCCTGAGCTGCATCAGCAGACAGCTTGAGGTGTTTGGTGACAGCATTACTCTCTGCACCTACAAAGTTTTCATCAGTTATTTTAGAAGATGCTTTCCTTTTCCATTGTGCTGTTATCTCAGGGGGCATTATGAGAGGTGTCGGGAGTTTTGATTGAGCCAGAGCCATTGTGATGGTAGTCAACTTCCAAATCTGTCAAGGCAGTGAAAATATCTTTGAAAATGTGTGGCGTAAACTGTACAGTAGCAGTGATTAGAATAATGGTGCCTCGAGAAAACCCGCCAAACCTGTTGCATGAGTGTGGGTTTCGAACAGGTACCTTGCATTGAACCCTGACCCATACCTGTCTAACCCATACCTGTGTACCCACATGGGTTTGCAAACCCATGACGTGCACTGCATCTACATGCTTATCAAGTCAGTTAAATTAATTAATCTTACCACAGATAGGATCAAATATTATAAAGGCCCATGGAATTTGTCAACCTCAACAGGGTAAAATGTGTCATTGGATGGGTCATGGATCATGGGAGGTGGGCCATTGTTAATTGCAGCACATCTTCTGCATGGCCACATGTTACAAATTGACTCTGTGTTGTATTTGCCTAGCTGTCTTAAATAAAGGTTCTTACAGTCATCTCTGTCTTAACCCATACCTGTAATAACCCATAACCTCCCATGAGCCATACTTTCTCATGTCCACCGAGTCAGTTCCCTGCCAAATGGACCAAACTCTCCCATATCACATAATCCATACCTTTTGGTGGACCATAACCCATAGGTGGACATGTTACCAATCACCAAATTGCCATATATGGATGCTCCTGTGTCACTATATATGAACTTTCTAAGCTATCTATGTCAAATTTCAGCTAAATAATGTACTGTAGGAGAGAGGATAGTGAGTATGGGTGCCAAAAAATATAATCAAACCATTTTTTTTTCAACATTTCTCAACACCTTCTATGGGCAAAAACCCACTTCAAGTCCTCAAGTGAGGGTCAACTAAAGGACATATTCATATGGATAGACAGAACTCTTTTATGTGTAAGATCTCCACTGAGCTTGTAATCATGCCTCGATCTCAATGTATTTTATTAAGATGCCACCAGACTGAGGCCTGATGGATAAGCCATCATCAGGACTCAAGAGAAATAAAAAGCAGCTCACTTATGCATTTACGGTGAATGCAGATGGAAGTGAGAAACTTTCCACTTTTGTTATAGGGAAGGCAGCCTATCCCCACACATTCAATAAGAAAACTGGCAAACAGCTCAGATTTTATTATCAGAACAATGCTAAGGCATGGATGACTTCCATGCTTTACTAGGAGTTTCTTCATGATTAAGACAGTAAACTATGAGTGCAAGGCCAGCATATTCTGCTGTTTCAGGATAATCTTCAGTGGTCATATTGTTTCTGATGGCCTCACAAACATTTCTGTTGAGAATTTTGAGCCAAACCTGACCTCTCATGTCCAACCAAACAGCGCTGGCATCATCCATTGCTTCAAAGCTCACTACGGTGGCAAATGCATCACAAGAGCCATTGATCGGTATGATAACGAGGTTGTCCCCTCAAAAATTTATCAACTTGAAGCAATGCGACTTGTGGAGTTGGTATGGAATCAAGTTGATACAACTGCCATATGGAATTGTTGGAGAAAAACTTCCTAATAATACCAACACCTCAGAAACCCTTCCACCACCTTCAATTCCCATCACCTCCCTCCTCAGTTTACTGGCCCCTCTAGATCCCACCACCCATGCCGAGAATGACATTGCTGACTCATTAGCAGAACTGGAAAAGAGAGGGGTCTTACCAAGGGCCAATCAGATGGATATTGACGAATTACTCAACCCCAAGCCTGAGAGTGAGATTATCACAATGAATGTATCTGATAAAGAAATCTTTGAATCAGTTCGTGAATGCTGACAGGGAGAGGAAATGATGGAAACCAATGGGGGGGACAATACCAATGAGGAGATCATCAACATGCCAAGCCATTGAGATGCTCTAGTAGCATCACTCATCCTGCAATGGTATGTAGCAGATCTCAATGATCCCTGTGCACGTAAAATCGAGGACATTCTTGTGGGCTTTGGCCATCAAGTGCACCTGCAGGAATCATGAGACATAAAACCAACTTTAATTACATCCTATTTCACCTCAAATTGTTCATAATTATCATATATAGTCAGTATATAGTCATCTAATACATAATACAGCACTTGAATGACCAAAAAAATGGGCCTGGGATGAGCTCTGCCAAAACCCATACTCTGTAATAACCCATACTTTTAGGTGTCCACTGACTAGTATGGGTTAAGACAGAGACGACTGTAGTTATTTCTCAAGGCATCGAGAACATGCCAAAATTCAGCCCAAAATTCATGCTGAAATTCATCGAAGTCTCATCAGAAATTCATGTTGTTGATGTAGCCCAAAACTATTTGAAATTCCTATCATTGTCGAAGTGAAAAATCATCCCATATATTTCAGCCACTCCTGGTATTTTATTCCACCACATAAAAAGTAGAAATATGAAATTCATACCCTAAGTGTTTGGAAACATTGCAGGTGAAAAGTCATCCCAAATTCATCCACCCTTAATTCATCCACATATGAACTAAACAAATGAAAAACAGGCACTGCCAGGTCCACAGTGATAGCTTTCACATAAGAAAGACTTGGATAAGGCAAGCTCCCCATTCAGTAGGTGAGGGCCTCACATACAAACATGATTGGAGACATTTCCTCCTTGGTTTCCTGATGATGCTGTTGGTGCATCACTGCATGGCATAGATGTGTGTGTCAGATTTTGTACGACAGTGAAGCCCATCCACGAAGCTCCGATTTTCGTGAAGGCTCTCTGGGGAAAAGAAATAGTGTTAGCAGACCTACCATCGAATCGGGCACGATAATCGTCAATCGTCAAGGCAACCTCCGGAATGCAATGTCGGTACATATGTACCCTAAGGATCACACTGAGTAAAAACTTTGGGATGACAAATAACTTGTTGCAGGTTGATCATCGATCATCTCTCATCACGACCTTGCCTCGTCCATCCTTGTATATTTACCCGACAAAACGAACCAGTGCAAACCGCACCTCAACAAACCATGCCAGCCGAACGTACTACTCGCGGACCGGATTCCGCACACGCTCGTTCGCCCTCCCGCTGTGCAAAGTGCATGCGAGTCTCTTGCTGGTGCGGTCACCCATCCTTCAAACCGGACCAGACTGCCCGGGTGCGGCGTTCCACTCGACACTATCAGCAGCTCCCGCCGCTCCGCGTTCTCCTTCCTGCTCTCGCAGAACACCAGGGCCCACAGGTCTCGGGACGTCTACCTACTCAATCCGTTTCCGACTTGCCACAAGACGATGATACAGCAGCGAACGGGAGAAGAGAAGACAGAAGCGCACAGTCTTGCAAGTGGAGACACCCTGCTGAGCTGGAGTATATCGAGCCTAGTGACTGGGACGAAAGCAGAATCATCAATTATCTGTGCATGAACGCCGCCTTTTCCCTTCCTCCGCGTGATCCACTCACCAGCAGCTTCCCCTGGGTCACGGTTATTCCCCGTAATCCCAACGATGGTCCTATAGCTCTGCCACGAGGTTACAGAATCCCCCTGATGTTCACAGCAAAATTCATGTGGGAGAGTCTTAAACTTGTTCTAGAGTCCCCAACGCGTGCGGAGGACTGGGACGAGTGCAAGTTTGATATATTGCATGTGGCAAGGTTGTGTTCCAGGTTTTTGGGCGATGCGAGAAAGGCTGAAGCGATAGGTGGGGAGAAGGAAAAGAAACAGGGAGGCATGAGCAGAACGTGGAGATGTGCCACCTTTGATCGGACGTTGATTAGGTACTATAGACGATGGCTCGTTAGTCGCGAGGAGTTTGTGAGGGACTTCTGGGTCGAGTTTGACGAGGAGGAGTTTGAGATTGATGTTCTCAAGAGAGGTGCGTTCAATTCTCCATATCTATACTCGTTCTAAATACAATCTATACACAGATTGGAGCGGGTTTGCGATAAAAGGTCATAAAGGCTTCCATCTCACCAGAGATGAAATCGCAAAGGGCATAACCCTTGAAGAATTCACTCACGGTCTTACTTGTATTAACGGACGCTGGAGCTGGAATACCTCGCTGCCACGTCACCTTCCAGATTACCCAACATCATCACGTCCTCCTCACCCAGTCCCAATGACGACAACTGTCATGGACGTCGACACGAATAACACACCTAACCCCGGACCTCCGACAACCCGAAACCACAGCACAAGCCAAACAAGGAGCCCCTCCTCCTCCCCCCTCTCCACCGCCCCTTCCCTAATCGAGCTCGAGCTCGACAACTACTCTCCATCTCTCCGCATCAAGTGTGAGCTCATCGACGCCAGCCTCCTCTCCGACACCCCCGACGTCCTACAAACTGCAGCCCCAAAACAAGAATGCATGGAAGAAGCCAACACAAACTGGTTCCATGCTCACCCGAATTTGAATCCGACTGGCAATGGCAATGGCAATGGCGACCAGTCGGGGGGGGTGGAGTACCACAGGAAAGGTCGGGCGCCTGAGCGTCCGACTGTGGTTAGGGATCATCAAGGGACGCCTGCTGCATATCCATCCCCTGTTTCGGATGTTGAGGTGGGTCTGGATAATGCTCTGGGTACCGGTACGGGTATGGGTGTGGGTGAGGGGGCAAGTGACGGTGTGGGGGAAGGTGAGGATGAGGGTGAGGGTGAGGGTGCGGCGCTTGGCTTTATGTTGAATTTTGCGCCCGGGCCTGCTGTTGTTGTTTCGAAGGTAGACGGCGGGATGACTTGTTCGGTGGAAATGCGGGGTGAGGCTGATCGTTCAGGGGTGGTATTGCAGCCGCAAGGATGGGTACCTGAGTTTGCTGATGTTGATATGCATGATGGTGATACATCACCTCAGCGGCCTGGGACTGAGGAGACCGAGATTCAGAAGGATGGTGGTGGTTTGCATGCTGGTAATGATCCTGTTGAAACGAGGTCTAGTGCCGCGAGCAACGTTTCAACCCAGGAGGTCGTGGATATGGTTTTCGGGGGCGTTGATGCAGGTGAGGGTGAGGATAACCGCGGCGCTCTCTCCAGCGACAGTGGGGTTCGGAGTAAAACCGCATACGAGTCGATGGCCCAAGTCGAAGGAAACACTGCTGATGAACACGCACGTCGGGAGAAAAACGTCAACACCACCAGCGCATTTGTCCTCCTACGCGATGGGCTACCAACCCTATGCGGTCCTAATCTACCAGCACATCACGACTCGGACTCCGATTCCCTCCTTCCGTCCTCTCCATCGTCTGTATCCGCCCCATCTCCTACAAGGTTTGTCCTCCTGCGTGATGGGCAGGCGTTGCTGGGCCCACGACTCCTTCCTACGGGGTATTGCGGTCCCGCGTATACTCGTCCTGAGATAGATTCAGAGAGAGATAACGTGGGAATGGGGACTGTGCTTCCATCCGCTTACAAGTCTCCGTCTGTATCAAGTTCGAGTTCAAGCGCTAGCGCCATTCCTAAACCCGGTACCGATCCAAGTGTATCCGCACCTCCACCTCCACCTTCACCTTCCACGAACGACGAACCACTCGAGCTTGTGCCCGTGAGCACGCGGTATTCAGAAGCACGGGGAGAGCGAATGGGTGCAGCGCAGCGGCGGCGGGGGTTATATGCTGGCTCGTATGCGGGGCGTGTGACGGAGCAGCAGGCGGATAAGGTGTTCAGGGAGGCGTGTTATTATGTTTCGGGGAATGCGTTGGCTGCGAGTGTGGATGAGGGGGATGAATGGGCGAAGGAGACGATGAGAGGGATGGAGGAGAGGGAGAGGGAGAGGGAGAGGGAGAGGGAGAGGGAGAGGGAGAGGGAGAGGGAGAGGGAGAGGGAGAGGGAGAGGGAGAGGGAGAGGGAGAGGGAGAGGGAGAGGGAGGAGAGGTGGAAGGAGGAGAGGCTGAAGCAGGGAGAGAAGGAAAAGGAAGGGAATAGTGACGGTGGTGTGGGTACGGAGATTACAACTGAGAAGCAGGGCGGATGGGTTGATGGAGAGGGCTTACAGTCGAAATTGGGCAAGCGGAAGAGGAAGGGTGGAGAGGACGGAAATGGGAGTGGGAAGAGGAAAGCTGGTTTGTCCGATGGGCAAGAAGCAGCAGAAGTTCCGGATGTGAGTTTGCGTCATACTTCTGTGCCTCTTTCTGCGTCCACACCCACACCCACACCCACACCTCCGCCCACACCTGCTTCGATGTCGAGTGTAGTAGGACAAGAGAAAACTGTCCAGGCGGCGTCATTATCATCGGCACCAGCAGACGTAATGGGCGGCACGAATTCACCGCATTCCTCTGTCATGTCATCAAGCAAACAGTTGCGACAGCCAGCCCCGGCCCAGCTTCCTCCCACGTCTGTGGATACGGAGATTGGAGACAAGACACCATTTTTCCGGGCATCAACATCGTCCGAAAGCTCTGAATCCAGCACGCCGCTTCCTCCTGTATCTCAACGCAACGGACGAGGAGATGGTGATAGTGATGGAGGTACTAGTAACATGTGTATGTCTGTGCGCATGGACGAAGAGACTTCGATCCCCCGTCGCCGCGTGCTGGCTACCCTTATAAAAGTCGCTGGTGGTGTTACAAACTCCCGGGCTAAAAGTGTTCTTAATGTACCAGAAGAAACGCTTGCTGTGCCGTCCATCTCGCCTCCACTTCAAACTCAACTTAGTCACAATCCCAGTCCCAGTCCGAGCGCAATTACCAACAGCAGCACCAGTGACAACACCGACACCAACAATCCTTCTCTCGTTCCTCTCAAGTCAACGCCCAAGCCCAAGCCACAGTATACGAAGAGCTGGCACGAAAGAGTCGCAGCTGCGATGGAGAGTGCGCGGCAGGTGCAGGTGCGGGTGCGGGGACATGAGGGAGATGGGGATATGAATGGGTTCTTGGAGATGATGGAATGCTTGAAGGTGCCTGAGCATGAACGTGAGTCGGAACCAGAGCCAGAGCGTGATAGGCAGAAGGATGATGTCGATGCGACTGTGAACTTGGCTTTGACGACGACTGAGGCTCAAGTCGCGTTTTTGCTTCTAGCGCCCGTGTGCCCATCGAATGATGCCCCTGAACATACGCATCCCGCTGATACGGATCAAGCTCGATGTGACCCTGTGCCGCCTAAGCCGATGGTAGCATTGGTGACGCAGAATGGCCTGCACATTGAGGATGCGGCGCAATGCGTCGCTGTTGGCAGACCTGGAACTCCTAGCATTGCGGACGAGAATATGACTGCTGAAGTAAGAAGTTCTTTATTTTCACGTCTTCCTTTTTTTTAACTGGTCTGATGTTCGGTCCGCCACAGGATCACGCAACTGATGCTCTTGTACAAACGCCTCTGACAGTTGAGGAACGAGACCGACGCGAGACTCCGACAGCGATCGAACCGAAGGTGACCGATGGCGGGCAAGTTGCGGCGACAGAGCCCAGTATTCCTATCACAGCAGCGGGAACTGGAGCTACGGATAAGTGCACGGCTGTCAATGTAGGTTTTCCTGCTTCGTTTTCATGTTTCCAACCCAACAGATGTTCTTTTGTTCTTAGGAACTCGAACCGCCTTCTTCAGCTCGCCCTCATGCGCATGCGAATCCTACGGTTGCGCAGCAAGACCGATATGAAATGACCACAGAGGAACCCGGAGTGACAGCGGTGCAGCACGTTAGCATGCACAATCCAGATGGGAGACAGCTTTCTACGGAATCAGATGTAACCGATCATATGGATAGGCAAATGGCCGTCGATGTGTGTTTCTCACTTTATTCCTAATTCAACTAATCATCGATCTCTTTTAGGGATATCCAGGGCCAAGAGCGGAGGACCACCCACTCAGAGTTAGACCACCAGACGACAACGATACCGCTGCTGATGCTCCTCCTTTCGGTGTATCATCAGATATGTCTGGGTCATCCACAGAGGTTGAGATGGGTGGCATTGATATGCAAACTCGTGTATCCAACCATGCAACTGCGAGGGGTTCTCTGCAATCACAGCCATCATCTAACATCCCTCATGCCGATACCACACTGGTAGATTTAGGCCATACGCCCGCACTCGCAATCGCATCTCTTAACAGATCACATCACAAGATGTCACAGACGCATGCTGACGAACACCCAATGATGGCCATAGACCCCAGCCCCGTTGTGAAAAAGGTGGTATCGATGTTCCGGGATACTTTGTTGGGACTTTCCGACATCTTGGAGACCGTCGGGTTGGAGGATGCGAAGAGAGCGATGACCCAGGCCGCACCTCCGACTCCTTCCGTAACTGCAGTACCACCGATTACTCCATCAACGTCGCGCATTGAACCACAATATGAAGCTTCGACGTCGACGTCGCTTGGGGCAGTAAGCGAACTACTCGATGAGATCAAGGGCTTGCGCCAGCAGATACAAGAGGACAAGGAGCAGAGGGAGGAACGGGACAGGGAAGTAAGGCAGTTGCAGAATGAAGTGGATAACCTGCGGCGCGAAATTGGAATGTTGGACTTTGGAGCTGCGGTACAGGGCCAGACGGATGACGACGATGGCGTGGTTGACATGGACATATCGCCACCCTCGTCTGTTCCGGCTTCTCCATCAGCCTTGTCGACACCCACGGCGACATGGCGAAGGAGGCGTTTCCGTGATGTCGATGACGCTGATCGCATTAGGTCTCCGCACCCACTTGCTCACCTTTTGGCACCAACTTTGCCCTTGCCCTTGCGGCTTTCTCAGCGCATGTCCCGGTCATCTATAACCCCATTGGCACTGCCGTGCGAAAGTGAGAGCTCCCGAGCCCTATCGATAGCATCTACACCAGTAACCTCGACGCCTCCGCCCAAGGAGTTCCTCCCGTCGTCCATGGCTCCCTTGAGAACACCTCCTTGTCCAAAATCTGTTCCTCATGATGGTGTCCCCCTCCCAATCAAGTCACAGCGCAAACAACACATGTTCTTCCAATCTGATCGCCAGCAGAATTAATACAGCATGCAGTTGCAACTCAGATTCTATTTTTTCTATGCTTTTTGTCATTCATCAGCGCCTTTACCGATGTTCACATACGCTTCATAGGTCCGTTTTTCTCGTCTTCCATTTCGATATTCCATATCAATTCCATGTTCAGCGTAGTAAAACAGCCCTTCCTCCCCGTAAGTAATTACACACTCTCTGAAATCTCTTCAACATTCTGTGCCCACACTGGTATTCAAATTCCTCCATCGCCGATTTCCAACCACGATGAAACTTTGTCTCTGAGCACAAAGTTTGAACTTAACAGCTGATTACGGAGGTATGTACAAGCCGAATGAGCAAATTAAAGGGTATCATGTACAAACCACAACTCATTGAAACATGTTATTCACAATAGCCATTTTCGGGCCATTTTCGGCTCATTTTCAGTGTTCATTTTTTCAAAAATGAACTTCAGAATGAGACGAGAATGAACCGAAAAATGGTCATGTTTTACTCATATTCAATAAAACTTGCCTCATCCCTCGTTTTCTGCATTTTTGACATCCCCTATGTGGTCTGCGGAGATTTTAGGCCAAATCCAGCCAATCCAGCCAAATTTTAGCAAAAATAGTAAGGTATGGTGGTCCGGACAAAGCTTGGAAATTTCGGGGAGGCCAGATGCAATCCGGAAATTTTGATAATGCCTCTGTCCGGACGAAAGATGTCTTTCCAGGATCAGGACTCATCCCCTACCCGGGGTCCTTCTTTTATTTCCAAATCTTTGCCCTTCGCCCTCTACTTTGCTGACTGATTCATCACACCCCCCGATGACGAGGCGGACCACGCGTTCCCGGCGCCCGACTTCTCCGAATTTCGACGTATATAAATGAGCTGTTTTGTAACTCGTAGCTCCAGAATTTCGAAATTAAACTGTCTATCGAGTGAACTTAGAATTTCATGTGACTCACAAGGGGTCAGAAGCATGTGTCAAGAATCAGGCCGCACAGTATGATGTAACCATTTTTGCTTGACCTCAGTTCCTAACGAGCTTATGACCCATGCCTTTGTCATGGTGTTCGCTCGCTTTGCTCGCTCAGCCTGACACCGGCATGGGCCTGCTCGCGTATATGTAACACAATGCTTAATCCCACTACAGTTACTCAAGTCTACCTTGATTTACTACAAACTTGTTACTGACATCATTACAAACTTTTCTTGACTTGTTATTGACTTTATTACAAATTTGTATTGACTTGTTATTGACTTGTTATTGACTTTATTACAAACCCATATTAACTTGTTACTGACTTGTATTAAGGTGTTATCGACATTATTACAAACTTGTATTGACTTGTTATCAACATCATTAGAAACTTGTATTGACCTGTTATTGACATTATTACAAACTTTTATTGACTTGTTATTGAATACACACCAAGGTTTAGTAACCTGCCCTAAAGTCTTCTCACAATAAATTTTTCAACCATTTGATTCAATCCAAGTACAATCCAAATCTAATTATAAATCTAAATCTAAATCTAAATCCACATCCAAGTCTATCTTGATATCTATATTAGTTTTCAATTCCTGTAAATAATCTTTCAAGTTACTCACCTTTGCTAAACAACTCCATTCAACACTTCCTTGTATACCACATTGGCAGTTCTGTTATTTCCATTGTTTTCATTCAACAGCACCTTGATCCTTTCTCCAGATGTACACCTTGATAGTGCCACATATAGCTGCCCATGTGAGAACACTGGTGTCTGCAAGTCCAAGCCAACATGGGATACTGATTGGCCTTGTGACTTGTTGATAGTCATGGCAAATGCCAAGCGAACTGGAAATTGATGTCGACGAAGTGGTAATGGCAAGGTCTCTGCTGAAGGCTCCAATGTGATCCGAGGAATGAAAACGATATTTCCTGCAAACTGTGCATCTCCACTGATGATCCTGCACTTCAATACACGTGGTCTGGCTTCAAGAAGGATAAGTCGAGTTCCATTGCAAAGACCCATGGTGACATCCAGATTGCGTAAAAGCATGAGAGGACACAGCCTATCTTAAGTGCCAGCCTGGAGAGAGGAAGGCCACTTGCTTTGATAGAGTTTAGATACTCTGCAGGATATGGCTGGTAGTTGTTAAGCTCCTGCTCTCTGAATGAAACTGTATCAGCACTGTTAAAGACATGCTCTGGTCCAGGAAATCTGGCAAGGAGAAGAGAGTTGATGACATCGACATTGTCATTTGTGCAGGAGAGAATGGTCCTATCCAGATAGTACTGATCTGGCTTGTTCCCCTGCTCTATGCCTGGATATGTAGAGTTGATAAGGTGATCCATGGTATTTCCATGGGAGAGCATGTTCTGTGGAATCTGTATAGTGTCTGCAGCATCCACTGTTGTGCCTGCACCAATGTGCAAGAGCCAGGCAGCATGTGCAGTGTTCTCTGGAGTTCTGTCAAGTCGCATATTCTCGGTCAAGTGATAGACAGTAATGCGTTGCCAGAGAGTGCTCCTTTTGATGGATGAAGCTATGATCTGTTCTCTAGTGCCCCTAGGAATGACAGGTAGGGTCTGTCTAAAGTCACCTCCAAACAAAACAGTGATTCCACCAAATGGAACATTCTTCTTCTTAAGATCATGCAAAGTGCGGTCTACTGCATCTGTGGCATATTTGTGCTGCATAGGAACTTCATCCCAAATGATGATAGAAGTTTGATCAAGGACCTGGTGCAGATCTGAACCTCGAAGTATTCTGCAAGTAGAGGCCTCATCGATTTCGATTGGGATTTTGAACATGGAATGTGCTGTGCGACCACCTTCTAGAAGCAATGCAGCGATTCTGGATGATGCCACACAGAGAGCAATTTTTTCTTGAGCACGAACAGCAGCTGCGATGGTGTTGCAGACAAAGGTCTTTCCACAACCTCCAGCACTATGCAAGAACATGAGCTTTCCCTTGTTATTGTTAACAGAATCCATTGCAGCATCAAAAATCTCTCTTTGCCTATGATAAAAAAGCTGAAGATTGTGAGCGACAGTGATGGCCAACTCTTCAACATTGTAATCCCTTTGTTCCTGCAAAAGCCTATTGGCAGGAACATCAATGTGCCAGTTTCCTTCAATGGCGGGCATCTCTGGATAATCAGAAAGTTGTTTGCCAGATCTGATAAGAATCTGATTGATGAGATGCAAGCCATACATGTACACCTGATCATCTGTAAAGTCTGTATCTGGATAGATGGAAAGAAGCTTGACTCTGAGGTCATCACAAATGTGATGTTTGAACAGGTTCCACAGGATGTCAGGTGATGTTGGATTGCAATGAAGAAGAATGGTGGCAAAGAGCAATCTGAAAGAGGAACCAAGCTGCATCTGGGCTGCCTCTGTAAGACACTGGACCCATTCCTGGTCATCCTGCAAAAGACCCAATGCAACACAGGCCTGCTTGAATGTATTATGGATGACACCATTGATAGTGCGCAAGTGCTGGAATGATGTTGCCCCTGTGACAACAGTAAGAAGCAGCCTGAGGTAGAACCTTTCCCCCTGGGCAGGTGAAGCAAAGTACATTCTGCCAATAGCAGGCTCGCCATGCCTTCTTGGGTTCCACTGCTTCTTGGTTGCATTGTAGACCCATGTTTGAGGAAAGTTCTGGTAGGTGACAGTATGTGCTGCTTCATATGTTCTGTTGGCTTCAAACCAAGCAGTGAGACATGTGGTCTTGGTAGCAGGCCTTTCCAAAACCTCATCAATGTTGTCGTCTGCATTAAAGTAGACCATTTGCTGGTCCTCCAGATGGACAGGCAGACAATAAACATGAGGAGACTCTGAGTGCATTTCAAATTCATTTATGTGCCAGCAGCTTTTCACAGATCCAATGTAATGTGCATCAAGATACTCCTTGACCTCATGTCTGTCTTGATCCAGAATCTCAATCATGGTTCTGTCATGGCCTTTGTATATGTACTTGTGGATGTACTTGACAGCCTCGATTGAAGAACAGATCTCAACATTGATGTGACAGTTGTATCTGACAAATGAACCAAATTGTTAACCAATAAACATGATGTCAAATAAATGTTCCTTACTTTGCAGCCAAATAAGGATTGTGTGGGACCACATGTCTGTTATCATAGACATAATTATGCTTTCTCACTGTTCTACCATTGTTGGGTCTGGCATAATCTGGATAATTGTTTACAGTAAAAGAGGTTTGTTCTCTGAACTCCTTGGGATATCTCTTGCTGCACTTGTTGTCAACCATGCATGAAGCCTTGGGTTTGTCATGACCGCAAGGACCATGAAGCATGCAGGTAGTTATAGTGTGATAGAGCATTGGCTGTGTGACAGGATCAGGAATCTGTGCTGATACAATGGAATCAACATCATGGGCATCACGGATTTTGTCGGCTGGATCGAGAAATATAAGGAGGTGCATATGTGGAAGGCCTCTCTTTTGAAACTCAATGGTATGGATGTGTGCCACTACTTTACCCAAAACACCATCCTTGATATCCTTGAGCAATGCATTCTTTTTCTGTTCAAAGACACGTGCAACAATGTCTGGCCTGTCATAGGCTTCCTGCTTTTTTCTATTTGTGGTAAAATGTGGATTGGGTGATTCCTCCTGCAACAGAACTTCCTGAATCTCTGGCCACTGTGGATTGGCAGTCATGGTGAGAAAGAGATCTGGCTTGCCAAAAAAGCGACAAATGGCCATGGAATCCTGGAAAAGCTGATTCATATGCCTTTCACTGCCTATATGGGTTGAAGGAAGAATGATGCAACTCCCACAATTCTCTAGATTGATATTTTGATCCTGGTCACCCATGGCAGCATCCCTAAATCCAGCATACACATCAGCCCTAAGCTCCTTCTGGTGATGTCGGACCCAATTCAACATATTCTGTTCAATAGATGCCCAAGCATCTACAACATACTGCTGCAAAAGATTTCCTCCCCACAACAATGGTGGCTGCTCTCCTGGCCTTGGGTGCAATCGATAAGCATGGTAGCATCTCTGACTGACATTGGGTGCCCTTCTGGCTCCATTTGCACCTTGGTGTGCAGGTATATCTGGGTGCCATCCATCTTCACCATGAGGGAAAAGCAAGACATAGTGCAGAGTTGAATAGGATGGATGCAACTGGCTGATGCGCTTGAGCCCTCCCCCTCGTAGCCTGAGAACAATATCTCTGTGGTTAGACCGTTCCTCAGAGCCATCACCTGGAATAATAGCTGCTACCTCATCATTAGCTGTAGGGAGATTATACCAACGTAAATCTTGGGTTCTATCTGATCGCAGCCATATGGAGACATTATCCTGCTCTTCTGGAGGCTTTTCCCTCATGATCTGGAATGCCTGCTTGAATAAAGGCACATGAGGATGGGTATTATTTAGCATAGCCTGCAGCTCTGTCATGATGACTGAGTTGAGGTTATTATTCCGTTGCTCACGAAGATCAAGCTGTGCGATAGGATCATGGATATAGAGCTGTGCATAGGCTACAGGTTGTCCAGGAGGTGGCAAAAGTGCTCCAGAAAGATGATGAAGATCACCATGAATACGAAAGCTGTATACACCTGATGTACCTGTGACAGAACGGTCCACTTTGACACCCAAGGAAGTGAATGCAAATGCAGCATTGTATTGTCAGATGTTTGTTTTAAATTCTTTGGAAAGAGGACTTTTGCCACACAACAGATCTTGCAATGTGGCAGGAGCAGGTCGGAAAGATGGCAGACGAATTTGTCCCTGCAAGCAGCAACTTCCAAACTTTGGCACAGCTCTGGTAGACCTGGACAGTTTTTCACAATCAAAATGCAAGGCATGGCAGTGTGGACACTCCACATTCATGGGTCCAAGTGAATGTCTGGGAATTGGCTCCTGATAAGGTGCACGACCGAGTGGTAATGGCCTTGCAGGTTGATGTGGAGGTAGAGGGACAGGCATAGGTGGAGGCAAAGGTGGCAACATTGGGGGATTCAGAAATGAAGCAGGCAGCAATGGTGAAGGAGATTGGGTGGGAGATGGTGGCAATGATGGAACATGGAATATTGGGTCAGGCAGCAGTGGTGATGAAGATTGTGGAGGAGAAGATGGAAATTGTAGAGGAGACACTCTGCCAAACTCATCATAATAATCTGATGGCATAGGAGATGGTGGAAATTGCAAAGCAGTCACCCTTCCAAATCCATCATAATAATCTGATGGCAGGGGAGAAGGTGGAAATTGCAAAGAAGACTGGCTCCCATCATCATCATCAGATTCCTCATTCTCCATTTCTCTCCTCAAAGCAATCTCATTATTCCTCTGTTCTTCATACTCAGCAGCCAACAATGCAGCCATTTCCCTATCCATCTGAATTTGTTCCACCTGTGCATCCACTTGAGCTCGATATTGATCAATCCGATCACCAGACATATTGTTAGCCAATTGGTCCAACCTCATCATTTGTTGATGCAAGTTTCTGTCTGCAATGGATAGACGTTGGAGCTCCTCAGCCTCATCCATCTGTGCCTGCTCATCTGCACGCTGTTCATTTCTCCACATCTGATGCATCCTGAGAGCCCATTCCTGATCGTGCCTGTTACGTTCTTGCAATGCAGCCTCTATATTAATATGTCTGGGTGGGTCATGATATCGTGGCTCAGCAGCTAAAGCAGCTTGCTGGGCAGCTGCCTGCCTCTCCAACTCCTGTTCAGCCAGCTGCTGCAATTGTTGATTGGCTGCTTCATCTTCAGCAGCCTGCCTATTCCTTTCCTGTTCAGCCAGCTGCTGCATTTGCCAATTATGCTGTCTAGCTGTTTCAGCTTCAGCAGCTTGTCTTTGTGCATTCACATGCTGCAGTTGTAGATTATGCTCCCTACTCACTTCAGCCTTCTGCTGTAATATCCTCTCTCTGGCAGCAACAGCCTCAGCAGTTCTCCTTTCCTCTGCAATGTTCTGTAATACTTCCTGCTGATGCTGATATTGCTTAGCTGCCTCAGCTTGTTGTAACTCCTGAACATGTGCATCATAATCTGCAGTTCTTTCCCTCAATGCAATATGTCTCCTATGCAGATTATTGAGTGCAGGATCTGCTTGACCACCTGAAATATTATGCAATGGTCCCAGTCCCCTCCCTCTCCCTCTCCCTCTCCCTCTCCCTCTCCCCTTTCTTGTTTGTAACTGAGGTGCAGGTGGAACTACAGGAATAGAATTGGCCAAAGGTGCATTCCACCCTGCTGGCAGTTGAACCTGTGGTATAGTAGAAGCTATATTTGCCCCTATTCCATGGTTTGCCAAAACAGGTCCAGATGGCATCACAGGAGCCCCTCTCCTATGTAATACAGGAGCAGGAGGTAAAACAGGCAATTCAAACTGCCTTGGAGCATCCCAATTAGCAGGCATCTGCACCTGTGGTATCTGAGCTGCCAATGCAGCTCCATAGTTCAGTGGAACAATTCCCTCAGCAGGGGCAGTCACTCTGACTCTGCTTCTCCTCTCATCAGGATTGGTCATCTGCAATCTTTCCAGATGGTCTGCATCTCTAATTCTAGCCCTTTCCACTTCTGGTGTAGAAGGTCTACTTTGATTCCTGCAAATAGTCTCATAAGCCATTATTATTGCAACATATGCCAACACTACTCACATATTTAGTAATGGTAAAGCCCAACAATAATTTTGTTCAATAGCCAACAATGTAGCACAGCTGAAGTAAGGTCAGCAACAACTTCCTTTAAAAGCCAGTTGTCACAACACTCACTGTAATTCAACTGTTTTCAAGTTTCAATAGCCAATTCCAACACTTATGTAATGACAATCCCAATTTTGCTATTTGATAATAGATAGCAATTGCAATAGTGTCACTATTATAGCCCCAAATGTTGTGTGAAGAGAGGTACTCAACTGATTGTCGTGCACTCTCTCTCCACATATAAGGAATTGTCAGCTGTTTGGTCGTGTTGTGTGTGTTCCGGAAGAGGCGTGAAAGTAGGTGTCCACTATATCGCGACTGAAATTTTATGCACCCAAATCTCCCTTTTTGGTATTTGACTTGTTACTGACCTCATTACATATTTATATTGACATGTTATTACTTCATTAAATTTGAATTGACCTGTTACTGACTTCAGACTTTTTACTGACCTCGTTACAAATTTGTATTGACATGTTATTACAAATTTGTATTGTCATGTTACTGACTTCATTACAAATCACAAATTTGTATTGACTTGTTACTGACCTCACTACACAGTTGTATTGACTTGTTACTGACCGGTACTATTACATATGGGATGATCGCATTTCAAACCCAGTTGTATTTGTCAGAGCTGACAAATTTTAGTCAGCTCTGACTAATGCCATCATTTCTGACCAAGCCTGACAAATTTTAGATAATCACATCAACCATCAGTCCCATCATTCCCACAAAACGACTGTAGCCTATATTATGCAGCACATCACCTATTTTTAGCCCTTATCCCATCACGCCATCACTCCCACAAAAATCATCATAGCATATGTAATAGATACCATGACACAGATCCAGAGAACCCATCCGAATGAGCCACTATAGGTGTGCCAACATCAGAACATGGCCCAGGTACAACAGAAGAGAACTTGGTCACATACGTTGTACCCAAGATTTTACTAATGCTTTTAGTGATGTGCAGGGCCTGGCTCAGCTTGACCAGGCTCAGGCTTGAGCAGGAGCTGAGCTGAGCCTTGTTGAGGGGCCTGGGCCTGTGTTTGCAACCATAAATTGCATTTAAATATCTATGTAGTTCATCTACACAATGTCTGCTACATATATAGGTAAGCTACAATGTATCAAATGATATGGTCTATTGAATGTATACAATGTATTGAATCATATGGGTTCAGTGGATGCTGTCGAATGCTCTATATATGTACCTACTATACTAACCAATGTATACAACCATTGGATAGCTTCATGGACAGTACAGTGCATTACAATACAACATGTAAGTTGTTGTACAGACATGGTAACCAATGAATTGGCCAACACAGGCATTGGCATTGGCATTAGGCAGCTGGGATTGCACTATTTGATAGCTTCCTGCATATTGAGCATGTAAGTTGCATAGATATGATAACCTATGAATTGGTGACACAGGCATGGTTCAGTGGACAACTCTATGTATATATATGTATGTACTATAGTAACAAATGAATGCACTATTCAATTCTTGCTGTACCACACTAGACATATTAAAAATGTGGTACAGATTGGTGACCTATGAGACAGCATCAGACACATGCATCCGCATCAGCATATTTATCAGGGGTTGGCAATTTGGTATGGGCATTGGCCTTAAAGGTATATATTATTGGTTTACCAATTAAAGCACCATATATCTACATGAAGAAAATCTATCACTCATTGTCAGTAGTGTCCATCATATTATCAGAACCAGGCATAGGGAATGGCACAAGTTTTACCTGTGGGTTTCCCACACTTTTATTTTCTAATTTATTCAATGAGTTTTGCATGAAAAATCATGAAAAAATGATTTTCTGGAAGCTTTTTCTTGGCTCTATGTGATCCAATGCATAAAATAATATTTGGGTCACATCTTTTATGTGACAAGGTTGAAAATATATTATTTTGTCCAATGTATCACAAGCACCCATTGAACAGCTACCAGAAAATCATTTTTTCATGATTTTTCATGCAAAACTCATTGAATAAATTAGAAAATAAAAGTGTGGGAAACCTGTGGGTAAAACCCATCCCATTTCCTAACCAGGCAACCAAGTGTCATCAACATAACTGAAGCCCACATGACTATATGTTGGAGCAGACTATATATGCTGCACAGGGGAAGAGACAACACATTCCTTACAACCTACCTGGGGTTTAATTAGACTTACAGCTAGGGTTAGCAGAGGTAAGAACACTGTATTCCTACTACAGTACAGGTTCTCCTTATATACATAATAATAAGGATGTCACATGACTTGGGAATGTGTTTACCACATGTATGTGCAGTAAGTGCAGTAACATGTGTATGCTGCATGTATTGCCTCATGTATGCAGCATGCATCTCGGGGTTTAATTTCAACACCCCCCCTCAAACTGTACAGCGCTCTAAGCAGCTAAGTTTGAATCTCAAAAGTAATTCCAAGAGAGTCTCTAAATTTCCTGAATAGGATGGTGCCAAGGTTCTTTGTGAACATGTCAGCCAGATTATCACTTCCAGGAATGAAAACGACTGTGACTTTGTCATTTTCTATGCATTCGTGGGTATAGTGGTAGTGAATGTCTATATGTTTGGTCCTTCTTTCCTGAACTGGATTTGATCCGATAAAGATGGATCCCTGATTATCAGCGCAGATTGGCATGCACTTCAGTATATATCCAAGTTCCTGGAATAAGGACTCTATCCACATTATCTGCTGACAAGTGTTGGAGAGAGCCATATATTCAGCTTCTGTGGATGACAGTGCTACAGTTTTTTTGTAAATGAGACTGCCAGCACACAATGCCACTCGCTAGAGTAGCAAAGTAACCCATTGTAGATCAGCGTTTGACAGTGTCAGCTGCCCAATCAGAATCTGTGAAGGCCTGTAGCCCTTCAGATTTCTCTCCATCGTAGACTATGTTATATTTCTGGGTTCCCACCAGATAGCGCATGATGTACATTGCTTTGCCTAGATGTTCTTGGCTAGGATTAGCCGAGAATTGCGACATCCTGATTACCACATAAGCAATATCAGGTTGCATTCCGAGCATTAGATATAATAAAGATCCGATCACAGACTTATATTTTGATCTAAGCACCATGTTTTGCATCACTGTGTTTTCCGACAGTTTGTAACCAGTCGGGAGCAGAGTGGGGGCAGCTTTGGCATTTGTCATCTTGAACCTCTCAAGCATTTTGGCGAGATATTCAGTTTGATCGAGTTTGACTTTGCTTGCAGTCTGGGTGATGTGCATGCCTAAGAATTCTGTGACTTTTTCAGTACTACGGCACTCCCAATGCTTCAGACAGGTATTCTTCTTTTCATCCACAAGTTTCTTGTTCTTCCCCATGAACAAGCCATCACAAACACAGACCAATGCAATAACAATGCTGCCTGTCTTAGGATCCTTGTGTATGAAAATGCTGGCATTGGAGCTGGCGTGCACAAACCCAATGGTGTGCATAAATGCCTCTAGCTCTTTCCACCATGCTAGTGAGGCCTGTTTAAGGGCGTACAATGCTCGGCATAAGTGCATTACTTTGCGCTCTTTTCTCTCGAGTATGAAACCCTCAGGTTGATCCATATAGATTTCCTCTTCTAGTTTGCTGTATAAAAATGTGGTTTTTACATCTAGGCCAGTCATATACATGCCTTCTAGAGATCCAAGTGCAAACATGAGAGGTACAGTTTTGTAGTGGACTACTGGTGAGAAAATCTCATCAAAGTCAACACCTTCGACTTGTGAAAAGCCTTCTGCCATGAGTCTGGCTCGTTTTCTTCTGTCCGATTTCATGGAGAAAACCCATCTATTTTTGATCGTTTTTTGATCATGTGGAAGATCGACGATGTCATAGACTTGTCGCTTTCGAAGAGCCTCTAATTCTTTATGACAAGCCTGTTTCCACTCAAGTTGCTGCTGCCATGGTAGGTGCACAATATCATGAAATTGGTTTGGAACTTGGCTTGTTTCGCTTGATGGTGTGACTGCTTTTGACAACAGCCAGCAAATAAGCTTATCTCCACCTTCCTCGGTTATCTTTTGAATATAACCTGCTTCATCCAGTTCCCCCATTGGGTGATCATGTTCTTGATTATTGGAATCGGGCACACTCTCACAGGGTGCTGAACTCGGTCCAGCAACTGGTTCTTTCTGTTGAGATTTTGGTCGTGTTCAGTTATGATCCAAATCTTGACCCACAGATCTCTTCCAATATCAATCATGTGCAATGTCTCTCTCTATGTCAGAGGGGAGTCACTTCTCTCCATAGTTATTGCCGAAACGGTTTGGGATGTTCCTCTGCCTGCCTGATCGATGGGGCAATTGCTGCCATTCCTGTTGATCATCACATCTTGGACAAAAGTCCTCAGTGGTTACTGGAGGTGGCAGAGGAGGAGCATCAGTTGCATCATCATGCACCTTTTGCTCGCTTGGTACATCATCATTATCATCATTTTCTGATGATGGAGAAAGGGGTGGATTTTGTGGCAGTATAGAATCATAGCCATCCATTCCAGATGAGTGGTCATCATCTTCTGGTTCTGGAGGTGGAAAATCACCAAGGTCTGTCTTGGCAGGAGTTTTAGCTCTGGGACAGCATGGGAACAATGTTTCATCAAATAGTGCTGTAGCACCAATGAATATTGCGCCACTAAGTCGCATGAAATGGTATGCTTTAATGCCATCTTCTAATCCAAGGTACGTCATTAACTCTGATCAAGGAGCTAATGTGATTGGACATTTTTCCTTGGGTAGATAGATGTTGATGATACTCAACCCAGAAACCTACCAAAAACCTGTTAAAAGGCCTAAGTAGTATAACACAGGCTAGAGGAAGGGTGCGAGGTGGTACTAAATATCACCACTGATATCCAGAAGTCATAATGAGTGATGTAAAATGACAAAGTGTGTTGCAAATAGGCTTTAGAAGCGTATAAAGAAGTTCGAAATTGTTCGAAAGATGTTCAAAAATGTGCAAAATAGTTCGAAAGAAGTTCAAAGGTGTGCAAAATAGTTCGAAGTGGGTCAAGGTATATCGAGAAGCGATTATAGCGAATGTGAAGTGTTTTTCAAATGGTGATAAGTTGAGAGCGAATACGATAGTTCGAAGAAGTTTGCAATATTTTACAGAAATTTGAGATATGATGTGAAGATAAGATGCGAGAGGATGGCTCTTAAATCAGATGATAAGTGAGAGGGTGACTGTGTCTCTGTTCCCCATTGCTTGGCTTCTGTTCTAAGTAGCTAACACAGGTATATATACAAGTTGAAAAGATAGTACTAAAAAGGGAAATAAAACCTGTGTAAAACATGAGGCAATATATCAAACAATGAGGACTTTGTAGATCATAAAATAAATGAGAAGTGATAAATAATTGAAACATATGTGCCCCCATATGGTAAAGTACTTATCTTGTGCTTCAATATATCATTGAAACATAAAAACACTATTATCGCATCCTAAATCTCTTGTAATCTCTCCTCGTGTCTGGCGGTGCTCAATATGCGACAAAAAGGTTTGTTCCGGATGTGCAGCATGTATCAAAAGTGTTTCAAGACAGCTATACGGTGGCTGATATCGTTCGAAATGCTGTGAAGTCATTCAAAGTGTCGCGAAATAGTTCAAAGTTGTTCGAAGTCATCGGAAATAGTGCAAAATTGTGCGAAATTGTTCGAAGTCAATTTTGTGGTGTTTGCAGCGATTCGGAGGGTGTGTAGTAATGTGTCGATACGAGTGGGAACCTTCTCCAGACCTTATAATGCGTAGTGGACCTATCAATGTAAGCACTGCATCCAAAGACCTTCAGATTGTTTAGATCTGGGTGGACCTTTGTCAGGTCCTCAAAAGGTGTCAGCCATTTCAGGCACCTTATTGGGGTTTGGTTGTATAGGTGTGTTGCATGTTCAATGCAAAATTCCCACCATGATTGTGTTAGACAAGCAGTAAATCACAGGGTTTGTGACTTTTCCATTATTGTCCTTATGACATGCTCTGCGCACCCATTCTGTTGGTGAACATGGGGTGTGGACATCTCTATTTTGATGCCAAAATCCTTGAGCATATTTTGTAGCTCTCGATCTTTAAACTTCCCCCCTGGATCAACATGCCAGCACTTGATTTTAGCGCCATACTGGGTCAAAGCCATTGCCTAAAATTGTCTAATTGCTGCAGCAGCGTCAGACTTCTTTCTAAGGCATTGGACCCAGATATGTGATGTCTTGTCATCCAGAAATACAATAAAGTATTTATGTTTGTGGTATGATAGTACTGAGAGTTCCTTTAGATTGGAATGTATTAATTCAAAGGGTTTCTCTGCACGTGAATTTGATTTGGGAAATGATTTTGAGGTTATTTTCCCTTCAGCGCACACTGGACATATAATTTTGTTTTTAGGAATAATTAAATTCCTTGGGAATTTTATGGTGCTATTAGGCATTTTCCCTAGCGCCTCTTTGGATGGGTGTGCAAGTCGCCTATGCCAAGTCAAGTAGTCTGCAACATACATGGTCGTGACATTGATCCTCTTGGTGCTCAATATATGAGTCTGAGCCCAATAAATCATGTCACGTCTCCTAAGAGGGACACAATCCATAATTGGGTTTCCTTTCTCGAAAAATGAAATGTGTGCGGAGGAACCATGCACATCACTTCTGTCCTGTAAGAAGACACCCATTGACAGTAATCGAGTATTACAGTCAGGTATGTAGTAGACGGGGTATAATCATGTTTCATGTGTCTCTGACTTCCTGACATACTACCTGATGTCTAATGAAGACTGCTTCTTTTCCTACTATATGAGTAGTACCCATGGCTGTTTGAACCAGGGTAGAGTCCTTTCTTGGTAAAGGCTTGTAAGAAGCGAAATCTTTCATTTCACCAGTGAAGTGTTTTGATGCGCCTGAATCTATGATCCAGTTGGCACCTTTCTTACAATTTTTATTTGCACACATAACACATATATTAAAATCCAAATTGTTCCATGATACATTTAATAGCAGTAAAATTTCACATGAAAAGTTCGCTGTAATCATTGGAATATTAATCTTAGTGCTTGCAGCAAAGAAAGGACTGACCTATCATCATATTTTCCCATTTCAAGCGGTTCATCGATGAGCATCTCATTGATGGCTTTCCATACTTCCTCATCAGAAACTGGAGGTTCTGATCTGAGGGAGACAATGTCGTCTTCTACTTCCACAATCCTCGGTTCTGGTTCGATCCTCCTCCTTTTACCTTCTTGCACTTTTAGGTGCTCTTCCAGTGGTCACAGATTTTTTGCACTGCACAGAAGATGCATTTGCTCAAGGGTGTCTCCAGCTTGCTGATATTCGGTGTAAACTGAATGAGAGGTAGAGGCCATGCCCATATATGCCTGTGCAGGTGGTCGGTGGCGAGGATCCCTTGTGGGAGTGTGGTTATGCTTTTCGATGTGCTGAATGAGTGGCATTGGCGGTATGATGGTGTCTTTACCATTTATGGTAATAAAGACACTGGAGGCGAGGTGGGTGTGCTTCTCTTTAGGCTTTTCCTCCTTAGTCCTTTTTGTCCCTGCATCATCCACATTTTCGGGATGAATCTCCATTGTTGTTTTGCCCTTCTTTGGGCTGCCATTTGGGGTTTCTCCCTTTGCATTTGACAGCAGAAAGCTTGGTGGCCTGAGGTGGGCTGGTAGGCTTCCCAACTGCCATGCACCTTGAGGCTTCAGCAACAATGGAGTCCTTGACATGTTTAAATGTCAAGGCACTAGTAGCAGTCATGTTAAGAACTGTGGTGAACAAAGAATCGTACTCACGCAGCATCACAGCAAGTAGGATCATTGCCTGAACTAGTTCAGGGATGGCAACATTGGCAGCCATGAGGGACTTGAACTTGTTAGCCATCTTAGCAATCTCTGGTGTGGGATTCGCAGCCGGAATTTTAATTGCTATTGCAGACCTAAAGTCCACAAAGACTTGGGAGGGGCCATCGACACCATAATCAGTGCAAATAAGATCCCACACTTCCCCAGCAGTGTCCTTAGTGTTGGCATGCTGCCGAATAAAAGGGGCCAGACAGAGCACTAGGCTACCAATAGCTTGGTCATTTTTGTTGTTCCAGGTCTGGAGCTTGGCAGTATCATCCGCTATGAGAGTAGCATTCATTGATGTCAGGGGAGGCACCAGAGGTGGTTTGATTTCTGCCTCACTAGTTATCTGCCAGAGGCCCTGAGACCTGAGCCACGCCTTCATGGAGTCGGCCCATTGAATGTAATTTGAGCCATCGAAAGTTTGTACAAGTTTTTCAAAGGTTAAAGACATGATTTTGTGGTGGCGGCTGGTATAAGTGCTCAATCAGTCTTTTATCCAAGAAAACATGTTTCACAATCTCAGGAAAAAACACTCCTTTGGAGTGGTTAACCCTAGTCAACCTAGGCTTCTTAAGTGCAGCTCACGAAGAGCGCAAGGTTATAATTTAGAGACTATGAAGTCAACATCATTTGCAGCCAGTTAAGGCATGTTTGCGATGTGCCCAGCAGGGTTCATAACCTGTTGGAGCAGACTATATACGCTGCACAGGGGAAGAGACAACACATTCCTTACAACCTACCTGGGGTTTAATTAGACTTACAGCTAGGGTTAGCAGAGGTAAGAACACTGTATTCCTACTACAGTACAGGTTCTCCTTATATACATGAGAATAAGAATGTCACATGACTTGGGAATGTGTTTACCACATGTATGCACAGTAAGCACAGTAACATGTGTATGCTGCATGTATTGCCTCATGTATGCAGCATGCATCTCGGGGTTTAATTTCAACACTATAGATCAGGAGTGTGATGTGAGAAGGAGTGGGGTTCTCTATCTGTGAGGTGCTGGGAGACCTGGTTCAGAAATTATCCTTATCAGAATCAGCATTGGGGCCAGTTGAATCAGCCTCTGAATGGGTTTTTGATGAGGAGAGAAAACATCAGCCACATCAGATGCAGTGGGAAAATGTTAGGGCAACACCCACTTATCTGCTAACTGGACCGTGTGGGTTCTCCTACAAGAAGGGGGCAGGACATGTGCACATGATGGGGGGTTTGATGGATTTGATGTAAGAGGTTATTAATAGATGAGTTGGCTGAAATAGGCTTTTTGCACCACTATTGTGGATGGAATACCTATGAGAACTCAACTGCCATTCCCTAGGTGTATATTTAAGGTTTATATACTATGTTACATATATTGTACTATGTTGTTACCGATGTGTGCATACATATTGATGTGTGTGAATATAAAATTTCCATGCTAACAAATGTAGTGTTCTTGGGCATTTCGTAGCATAATTTGACATAATAAAATAAAATAAAAATAAAATAAAGTATTATTATGTAGTAGGACTGTTTTCTAACATTACCCCCCTTTTATGCCTCGACTTCCAGGCGAGAAAATATTGTATTTGTCCCCTCCATGAAATTTTGGTAAGGCTGGAAATTCATCCCCTCATACACCATTCTAGCAATGCGACACAGAGCATTGGGATTAAGTTTAAAGAATTGGACGGTTGCATTACGTGCTCACTTACAATTCTCTTTGGATTCCCATGAGGTATTTTTGTTGGTGTAGTTCTTCCACTTGATTGAGAACTGCAATTTGTTTTGTTGAAGACATGAGTCTAAAACGTCTTCCACTACATATTCTGGCACATAGGTAAGCTACAATGTGTCGAATGATATGGTCTATCAAACATATACAGTGTATCGAATGATACAGGTTCGGTGGATGCTGTCGAAGTCACTATATAAAGTCACTATATTGACCAATGACTACATTGCACACTGATTATTATACCTTACAATAGACATGCATTAGGAATGTAATACAGACATTAGTAATGTTTGAAATGCAATGGGGATGGATATGGGGATGGACATGGGGATGGACATGGGGACAGCCATGGCATTGGCATCAGGCATGGACATGGGGATGGCCATGGCATTGGCATCAGGCATGGACATGGGGATGGCCACAGCATCAGCATCAGGCACAGACACAATGTTAACCTACCAACGACTACATTGTACACTGATTATTATACCTTACAATAAACATGCATTAGGAATGTAATACAGACATTAGTAGCATTTGAAATGTAATGGGGATGGACACGGCATTGGCATCGGGCACGGACACAATGTTAACATACCAAAGACTTGTACACTGCCACTATTCCTACCCCTGATGAATACCTGATCACTACCTCCCATGGTTCATCAATGCACGCTACAGCTTCGGCTAACATTGCACTCATCATCCTACAATGAGCATGCCTTTCCACTCATACCTGACCATTTCCCTTCGCTTTTTTTGTATATTGATCCTTATGCATGTATATATAGTAATTATAAACATCTATTTTCGCTTTTTCATTTATGTCTAAGCATACAATCAACATTCTCCCTTGAACAAGGAATAAGCAGGGGTCTCTTCCCACCATTGAGGGGTTCTACTACATATACAGGGCTCTAAATTGATTTATTTAGCTCAATACATGACTTGGGAAGGCTGTACAGGGGTGGGGAAGAGGGGAAGTAAGGAGAAGTCAGAGGAGTGTGAGACAGAGTACCATTTACTGGGGTTGCACACCCTCTAGAACCCAAGAAGTATAGGTAGAAGGGTAGAGGGATGTACGTAGAGGTGGAGAGTGATGTAGGAAGTGCTTGTAACAAGGAACTCATTGATAATGCACCTGTATGAAGAAGGGAGAGAGGTTGTTACTTACCTGCATTCCCAGGCCTTCCCCTTACCAAATGCAAATGGAAAGAGGACATCAATTTTGACTCTGCCTATTCCTGTGGATATTGCCGATCAAGACGCATTGTCCAATTGTACCACTCATCCAACCTCTCTGGCATAGAAGGTAGTCGATAGATAGACTTGAATAACGAGGGATTTAATCCTGCTTTCAAAAATTCTACCAATGCAGCTTCTCCCATATCCATCTGTGAAGCTTCTGTTTTGAATTGCAAAATAAATTTGTCTGCTGTTAGAGAACCTTGGCACATGGTTTTTAATTTAGCATTAGCCATTGCCTTTGGATTAGGGTCTCCAAACTGTGCCTCCAGTCTCTCCAGAAATTTTTGGAAGGTTGCAAGTGGTTTATATCCCATGGCAATTTGATTAATAGCTTTGTTTCTCCAGAACTGTGCTTCCCCCCCCTGAATGTATGTGAGAACAAACATAATCCTAGACTCGGTTGTACAAAACTCAGGCTTTCTCCCATGGATGTACAATACTATAGAGCTGATGAAGGACTTTGTATTCTCCATGGTACCATCAAAGATTTGCAGGGGTGCATATTTAGGTAAGTGCACTTTTCCACTTTCAGATCTCTCCTCTGCCTGAACATCATCCTGAGACATCCACTTCACCATCTCCTCCATTTCATCATCTCTATCTTCCACTGTCTCTAATTTTATTTCTGCTGGTTTGGGCTATGATGCTGCCAATACTGACACTAATTGGGACATTTGTGCTGTAAGCGCATCACTTTTGGCTTCTAGCACTGGGATTCAAAGTTGATTGTTCTGACATAATGATGTAAGCTGTGATGAGTCACTTCTTTGACTGCATCAAGATTCGGCTTGGGAAAATTTCCACAAATTTTCGAGTCACGTGATCTGGTAACTCGGGTACCAAACTTGGCAAAACTCGTGATTTGGCGATTTGTCAACTGTTGGGCATGTGAGACACTTCAGATCAATATCTCTTCTGACAGTGCCTGATCTCAGGGATAATACTGAATTTGGCTAGTAACTAATATAACTAAAATAGTTGTCTGAATAGAGTATAGTAAATCTTGATTAAACCAGATCCGATTGGTTGTCTAGTTGCAGCTGTCCTAATGATGAGCGCTGCCTCTTGATCACTGGCGGTCACAATGTAAGGCGAGGCCTGGTGTTGGCTTACAAAAGCAAAAGTAAATACATATATACAATTACTTCCAGCTTGTGCCGAAAGGATGAGTAAGCAGTTGTGGCATGCTGAAACAATGATGTATGCATGTGTAAGAGAAGGCGCACTGATGGGGTAGTTGAGTTTTTCTGTTAGGGCGACACCCACTAATCTGTTAGCTGGACCATGTGGGCTCTCCTACAAGAAGGTGGTGGGGTGCACATGCATGATGGGTGGTTTTGATGGTTTTGATGTGAGGGGTTAAAAATAGACAAGTTGGCTGAAAAAGGTGTTTCACACCACTAATGTGGATGGAATACCTAAGAGAACTCAACTGAGGTCCCCCAGGTGTATATTTAATGTTTATATACTATGTTACATGTATTGTAATATGTTGTTACTGATGTGCACATATGTGCGCATACATATTGATGTGTGTAAATATAAAATTCCCATGCTGACAAATGTAGCATTTGTAGGCATTTGGTAGCATAATTTGATGTAATAAAATAAAATAAAATAAAATAAAGATAAAATACTATTATGTAATGGGAATGCTAGGAGACTGTTTCCTAACACATGAGAGCACCCAAACTCTCTGCTCTAGCTTGCAGCCTGTCCTTCCCAAATCAGATAAATGACACTGATATCAAGCTGAAGGGAATGACAATCTTAGAGTTATGACTTATGAGGTTGGTACTGGGGTGTCATACAAGGAGAATAATCTTGCCATCCAGTATAACGGTGAGTGGATAGGTGTCGATCACCTGTTCAGCGTCCTGTATAAGTTGTTGCCTGATGATCGTGATAAGATTGTGTTCACGTGACTGCATATATTTTGAACCACTTTTTTGCCCACCTTACCCTCATCCATCATCCACCTCTCCCAGCGTCTCATGCAGTAAGGTGGACCACTCCTCTCCTGCCTTCTCCCTTGCCTTGTCCTCATCTGCTCACCTTGATGCCCTGTTTCTCCTCTTGTCTTGTGTTACTCACAGCTACCTTGGAGTTGAATCAATTGAATCTCCTACTGTCTGGTACAGTGAACCACCTTCTCCCATGGTTCTAATGTCTTCTCCCTCAAACATCTTGGGATGTAGGTATGCAGACCTCCCCTCCCCTGAAATCAAGCTGACAGAATGGTATTGCAGCTGTTCAGTCCATTGACAACCACATGGATATTACCTGCCTCCTCTCATTACCCTCCACATCACCACCTTTTGCAGACTCCCATGTCTTGTCATCTGCCTTTTCATGCATCTCTTGCCTTCACCAGAAGCCTCTTATGGTCGAACATCAATAACTGCCTTCTGCTGTCTATTTTCTTGATTCTGCAGTAGTTCAGAATGCACCTTTGCAGAAGGCATTGAATACCCCAGATTTCAGTTATGAAGTATGTATGCATGTCTGTCACCCATGGAACAAACTAACAAAATTGTATTGAAGCAGTTTCAAACTGGCCTTAGCAGAAAAATTGACCCTGCATATTTTTCCCAAAGCAGGAGCCCCCTTGGTGTGATGGGATAGGATTAGGGATAAGTAGGTGGGGCGAGATGCATGACAATAGTCACAGTACAGTGGAGAATACAGCAAACAGACATGGCAAACAGACATGGCAAACAGACATGGCAAACAGACATGGTAAAGAAGGCTCAGCATAGCCATGGCAAGGTGAGATGAAGAGACAGGCAGTATTGTGATCATCTTCACCTTCAACCAGCCCACAACCTCATTCTTTTTATCTGAGTCATTTCACCCATTAGCGGTCCCAAGCCCTCTTAGGAGTATATCCACAATTCTCTATTTCCAGTGTCAGGCTCAGAATATGGTAAGAGATCTATAACTCATGTTTGATGCATATGAATACTAATTCTTTACAAAGATATTCCGACAACTGATTCTACGTTGTTAATTTTTCCTGTTCCTATGATTCCCTGCACCAAGTTGGTCAATGATATTCAATGATGCCATTAAAATACCAACTTGCTTTTCTTTTGGTGTGAAGCATTATTCTAGCGATTCTTCTTCTTCTCAAACATTGAGATATGCATTGATGACATTGTAAGCATCTAAAATACCTCTATTCTACAGTTTAATGATGTACCTCTTGTACTGGTACAAAATGAAAGGGGGAGAGCAGCCTAATTTTGCAAAAACCTTCTTGTGGAGTGACCGATCCTGGTACACAAGGTATGCCAGTTCCTTCAAGACATCTGGGTAGTCACAAAATTCTGGGGATTGTTGTGTACCAGGAGGGGCCCATGATGGTCAAATGGTGGGCCATATGGGGCGAGGCAGAAGTAACAAATGGTTCCTCAAGGGAACTGTGAGTCAGATTTGAATATTTGCCATTTGTCCCCAGGACATATTATGGTAGTGCAACGGAAAGTGGCATGGGGATGTGACACTTCCCTATTGACCCAACAGATGCGGCACCAATTGATGATATCCTGTACCGCTGAAAAGATACAACAGAGCTTGTTTTGGCTGTCATAACCATTTACAGCAACATCGGAACTAAATGAGGAAAAGGATGAGGTGGTCATGCGAGTGGACACAGTCGATTGACAAGATAGAGCCTGAGTCTAGCTAGCCTCCAAATCTGATGGGGTTAGTTGCAAAGATGGAGGAGTAGGAACAAATGATGGTTGAGTGGACAGTGGAGTCCCATCTGGAGGTGGCTGAGAGGCAGTGTTTGTTGGTAAAGGTTCCCAATCTGAGGGTGAGGAGGACTCCTTGAACTGAGGTAAGAGTGATACCCAAACAACCCCTGTTTTCAACTGTATCATCCCACCATTCATTGTAGGATCTTGGGTATTGTTGTTGCCAGCATTCTCCTGTTAATCTGAGGTTGTTGGCTGGGTGGGCATCAGGGAAGGTGGGGCATTTTCTGCCATTGCATTCTCATCTAATGCAGAGTCAAGGTAAAAATTCAGTCATGTAAATGTTTTTTACATACTCACCACTTTCATCCAGGACATGATAGAGATGTATATTTCTATTCTCTAAGGGGCACTCATAAATACTACAAGTGATGGCTGCTACCTTCCCAGCATTGGCTGTGATGGCATGGGCCTCTGAATCTTCCAGGTTTACAAATAAAGCGTAGCAGCCTAAGGGGTACCCAGGATGTTAGCAATGACACAAGAATGGCAAAATTGCTGCCCCTTCCTCCTGCAAGGGGGGTTCATGGCTCCAAACGGTGGGGTCGAACATTTCGACCTGTGCATGGTTTACCAGACTGCTCATGGGACACGCTCCTCTAGGAGAGTATTGCCTTCATTTTCATGTCCTGGGCACCATTGCCTGTGACTGCCTACTAGCTGAACATGTCCTGTGCATCTGCCCCAGGGTGAAATGCCCCAAACACAGACAGCCCCCTCAATCCATTGAGGAACTGGCTATGCTCGTGGTAAAAAACTCTGTACTGGGATCCTTTGCTACCCCACACTCAGAGTGGGATCCAGGATAGGTGGGTTGCACAGGGCACATGACCCCCATCTTCCATTTGAGGGGCAGTCACCCCTGGTCAGTAAATTTTTTTAAGAGGAAGTTGAGGACCCCCCCCCTTGTGGGATATCACTGCTATATTTGGAAATAATGACATAATCTTTTAAAAAAAACGATTTTTGCTCACCTTTGGCCCACAGTGATTAGGGCTCCACACCAACAGTTACATGTGTTAGGAAACAATTACCTATTCCTGTTAGGAATGTTAGAAAACACTACCATTATATAATAATATTTTATTTTATTTTTATTTTATTTTTTTTTATTACATCAAATTACACTACGAAACACCCAAGAATGCTACATTATTTAGCATGAGAATTTTATATTCACATGCATCAATATGTACGTGCATGTATGCATGCATCGGTAACAACATAGTACAACATATGTAACATAGTATATACATAAACCTTAAATATACACCTAGGGAATGGCAGTTGAGTTCTCCTAGGTATTCCATCCACAATAGTGGTGCAAAAAGCCTATTTCAGCCAACTCATCTATTAATAACCCCTCACATCAAAACCATCAAAACCCCCATCATGCACATGCATCCTGCTCCCTTCTTGTAGGACAACCTGCACAGTCCAGCTAGCAGATAAGTGGGTGTCGCCCTAACAGAAGAACTCAACTACCCCATCAGTGTGCCTTCTCTTACACATGCAGACGTCATTGTTTCATCACACCACAACTGCTTACTCATCCTTTCAACACGAGCTGGAAGTACTTGTATATATGTATTTACCTTTGCTTTTATGAGCCAATGCCAGGCCTCACCTTACATTGTGACCGCCAGTGATCAAGAGGCAGCACTCATTATTAGGACAGCTGCAACCAGACAACTGATTGGATCTGGTTTAATTGAGATTTACTATACTCTATTCAGACAACTATTTTAGTTACACAGTTACCAGCTGAATTCAGTATTATCCCCGAGATCAGGCACTGTCAGAAGGGATATTGATCCAAAGTGTCTCATATGCCCAACAGTTGACAAATAGCTGAATCATGAGTTTTGCTGAGTTTGGTACCCGAGTTACCAGATCATGTGACTCGAAAATTTGGGGAGAAATTCTGACTTGACTCAGCTGAAGAAGTGACTCATCACAGCTTACATCATTATGTCAGAACAATCAACTTTGAATACCAGTGCTAGAAGCCAAAAGTGATGCGCTTACAGCACAAATGTCCCAATTAGTGTCAGTATTGGCAGCATCACAGCCCAAACCAGCAGAAATAAAATTAGAGACAGTGGAAGATAGAGATGATGAGATGGAGGAGATGATGGAGTGGATGTCTCAGAATGATGTTCAGGCAGAGGAGAGATCTGAAAGTGGAAAAATGCACTTACCTAAATATGCACCCCTGCAAATCTTTGATGGTACCATGGAGAATACAAAGTCCTTCATCAGCTCTATAGTATTGTACATCCATGGGAGAAAGCCTGAGTTTTGTACAACCAAGTTTAGGATTATGTTTGCTCTCACATACATTCAGGGGGGGGAAGCACAGTTCTGGAGAAACAAAGCTATTAATCAAATTGCCATGGGATATAAACCACTTGCAACCTTCCAAAAATTTCTGGAGAGACTGGAGGCACAGTTTGGAGACCCTAATCCAAAGGCGATGGCTAATGCTAAATTAAAAACCATGTGCCAAGGTTCTCTAACAGCAGACAAATTTATTTTGCAATTCAAAACAGAAGCTTCACAGATGGATATGGGAGAAGCTGCATTGGTAGAATTTTTGAAAGCAGGATTAAATCCCTCATTATTCAAGTCTATCTATCGACTACTTTCCATGCCAGAGAGGTTGGATAAGTGGTACAATTGGGAAATGCATGTTACAAGAAGGAGGCAGATGTTATGAGGAGGGGGGCAATATTTTTCTCACACTATTGTCCTCATTTGCTTATTGTTCTTATTGTCTTATACACACTTATTGTTGCTTATTCTTATTGTCTCATACACAGCCTCATCCATGCATTGCTAATCCCATGTTGTCACTCTCCCGCATTATTGTAGTACTTTGTGGAATGCTTACCTACCTTCTCATGTTATTGTACATTCGCTTGATTACTGTACTTAGGAAACATCCTGCATTTGTAGTATTTAAACCTGCAATGTAGCACCCGGCAAACTTAGCTTGACCTAGTCATTCTAACGCTCTCAACTTGATCATAAGTCATTCTCAACTGTTGCTTATGAGTGACAGCAAACTCGAACTGATAAACACCAAAGAGAGCTTTTGATCTTAACAAACGGTCAAGCTGTTCTAACTCTGCTGACTAATCTAAGTCTAGGCAGTCATCACTCTGATAACAAACAAACGATTCTTATGAGAATCTATCATTCACCAAAGACACCACGGCATCACCCTCCATGAACATCACCGCTGCCATGCAACTCACCCCACCCAGCTGACTGGGCAAAATCAAAATGCGGGCACCAACCGACTATTCAGGCAACTGATCCAAAACCATGCTCTTCCTCCTAGAGTGTGGAGCCTACGTTGATGCTAACTCCCAGGCTTTTGAAGATGACCAACACAAAATTTTGTTTATGCTATCCTACATGAATGGAGGGACTGCAGGGCTGTGGAAGCAGGCCTATTTAGAGGAAATATACATGGAGCAGAAGCCCTGGGATACATTCCAGAAATTCATTATGAAGGTCAGAAGCACCTTCTCACCGATTAATGACACAGGGGCTGCATGAACACAGCTGAGAACTCTCTCCCAAGGGACCAAGGGGGTCAATGAATACATTGCCCAGTTTAAAACACTGGCATATCACACAAAAATCAAGGAAGATAATGCACTGATTGAATACTTTATAGACAGCCTCAACAACAAGATTCTCGACAAAGTGTTCAGTATGGAGAACCTGCCTGACATAATTGAAGGGTGGTACATGCGTGCAGCCAGGGCAGAGGAGCACTTGAGGAGGGCAGAAGCAATAAAAGAAAGGACCTACAGCAAGGGAGGAGGAGGAGCTGGAGGTGCCTCAAAGGACCATAACACAATGGATATTGATGCGACTCGTCTCTCTTATGCAGAGAGACTCGAACACATTAAAAAAGGGAAGTGCTTTATCTGTCACAAAGCAGGGCACAGAGTGAGTGATCACAAAGGAGGAAAAAGCCTCCCGCGAAAGAAGAAACAAAGAAACCTGAGGTGAAGAAGCTGGAGGTGAAAAAAACACCCAGAGACCACTACCAAAAAATTAGAGTTTTAATCAACGAGCTAGAAGAGGAGGAGAAGGAGAAAGTTCTTGATTTAATGGTGGCAGAGGGTTTTTAAAGCAGCGGCCCACATCGGTGATAGGTCCACTGCACGCTTTAAAGTCTGGAGGAGATTCCCACTCGTATCGACACATTATGACATGCACTCCGAACCACTATGAATGCCACTAAATTGACTTCGAATCATTTTCGAACTACTTCGCACGATTTCGCACTACTTTGAACAACTTCGAATGATTTTGCAACACTTCAAACAACTTTGCAGCATTTTGAATGACATTGGCCACCGTATAGTTGTTCTGTAACACTTTCGATACATGCTGCACATTCGGGACAAACCATGTCATCGCATATCAAGCACCACCAGACACAAGGAGAGACTACAACAGACTTAGAATGCGATAAGTGCATTTTTATGTTTCAATGATATTTAAAGCAGTAGAACAAGGATTCTTACTATACTGGGACAATGTACATTTCACTTATTATCATTTCTCATTTGTTTTATGTTTTACAATACCTTTATTTGCTGTGCATATTGCCTCGTGTTGGATTATGTAATCTGTCACATGATGTATGTGGCAGTGTCAGCTGTTGAGCTGATGCACTAGAGACCCTGGCTGATAAGCAGTGATAATACTGTGAACTTAGCTGGGTTGCAATCTGGGTGAGATTACCTCTAATACCAAACTATGTATTAAACCCAGTAAGACCTGATAGCTCAGTTGGTAGAGCATCTGGTATATGTCCAGTTGGTCCTGGGTTCAATTCCCAGTCTGGTCATCTTTTTGTCTTAACAGGTTATGGGCCCTGGTGCACTGAGTCAGCTGACTAAATTAGTCAGTATTTGATGGCTTGGTCATCTAGCTTACCTAAGCAGATTTGATGTATCAGATTATGGGGGCTGTGTTGGATTGTGTAATCTAACACATTGTTTGGTGATTATGTAATATGGAGGCTTTGCTCCTTAACAGACAAACTGGATGCAGTTAATCCCCCCCTGCTGTAATATTGACAGTGGTCAAGTGGTGGTTACATCAATAGTGTCTGGTTCATATCACATTGTTGTATTGAACCTAGTAAGATCTGATAGCTCAGTTGGTAGAGCATCTGGTATATGTCCAGTTGGTCCTGGGTTCAATCCCCAGTCTGGTCATCTTTCTGTCTTAACACCTCGTGTTTTCCACATGTTCTTGTTTCCTTTTTAGTAATATCTCTTCAAATTGTATATAGACCTGTATTAACTACTTAGAAAAGAAGACAAGCATCGGGGAACAGAGATGAAGTCACCCTCTCCATTACCATTCGATTTAAAAGCCGTTCTCTTGCATCTTATTATGGCGTTGATGATACTCAACCCGGAAACCCAAACACAACCTACTAAATGGCTTCGGATGGTATAACACGAGTCAGAGGAAGGGTGCAAGGTGGTACTAAATATCACTGCTGAGACCAATACATTGTGTTTAGTGATGCGAAATAATAAGGGATAATGCGACTAGTCTTTATAGGCATACAAATATGTCCAAAAGAGTTCGAAAGAAGTTTGAATATGTGCGAAGAGGTTCGAAAAAGGTTTGAAGAGGTTCAAAGTTGTGTGAAGTAGTCCGAATAAGTTCGAAGAGGTTCGAGGTATGTTGAAGAGCAAGTTTAATGAATGTGAAGTGTTTGTTGAATAGCGATAGGCAATGGGTGATAAAACATGAGGCGAATACGATAGTTTCAAAGAAGTTCACGATATTTCGCAGAACTTAGAGACACAATGCGAGCTAAGACTCAAGAGAACGGCTCTTAAATCTGATGATGAGCAAGAGGGTAACTTGTACTGTGTTCCCCATTGTTATTCCCTTTGTCCTAAGTGGCTAATACAAGTCTATATACAAAATGAAGAGATAGTACTAAAAAGGGAAATAAGACATGTGTAAAACATGAGGCAATATATCAAACAATGAGGACTTTATAGATCATGAAACAAATGATAAATGATAAATGATGAAACGTATAGTGTTCCCATATGGTAAAAGTACTTATCCTGTGCTTCAATATATCAATGAAACACAAACATGCACTTATCGCATTCTAACTCTCTTTTAATCTCTCCTCGTGTCCGCTAGTGCTCGATATGCGGAGAATTGGCTTGTTCTGAATCTGCTGCATGTATTGAAAGTGTTTCAAGACATCTATATAGTGGCCAAAGTCGTTCTAAATGCTGCGAAATAGGTTCGAAGTGTTGCAAAATTGTTCGAAAGCATTTGAAATGTCTCGAATTCGTCCGAAATAGTGCGAAATAATTCGAAAATGTTCGAAGTAGATTTCGTGGCATTCATAGTAATTCGGAGTGTGTGTCGTAATGTGTCGATACGAGTGGAAATCTTCTCCAGACCTTAGCGTGCGCAGTGGACCTATCAGCATCGTATCTCTAAGTTCTGCAAAATATTGTGAACTTCTTTGAAACTATTGTATTCGCTTCTCATTTTATCGCACATCGCCTATTGCCTCTCGACAAACACTCTTTATTTGTTATATTTGCTTTTCGACATACCTCGACATTAGTCCGACATCTACAAACTTCTCCAAACCTCTTCGAACTTCTTTGAGCCTACTTTGAACTCTTTTGCACATCTTCGAATCTATTTCAACCTCTTTCAAACTATTTCATATGCTCTCACAGACTATTTGCGCCATTTCTTATCCTTTTGCGTCACTAAAAACAATGTTTGGATATCAGCGGTGATATTTAGTACCACCTTGCACCCTTCCTCTGACTCGTGTTATACCATCTGAAGCCATTTAATAGGTTTTGTTTGGGTTTCCAGGTTGAGTATTATCATCGGCAATGGACCCCACCAGAATCATAGTTTTTAGTATATTGGTAGCACAAGTAAGCAACCAATCTATGCACATTCCTGTTCACTGTGTGCTAGGAGACAAGAAAGCCGAACTACCTGCCCTAATTGAATCTGGGGTGGGAGGAACATTCATCGATCACCGAGTAGTGGAGAAACTCGGACTAAAGAAACTACCACTCCCAAGGAAGATCCTTGCCAAAAATGTCGATGGAACCCTCAACAAAAATGGAACAATCACATACTATATTGACATGAACATGGAGATTGGGGGGGAAGAAGAGAAGATCAGATTGCTGATAACTGGCCTGGAAAAAGAAAGGGTGATTTCAGGGTACCCCTGGCTTCAGAAACAAAACCCTATGATCGACTGGAAAAGGGGGACTCTTTCCATCAAACCAACCAAGAGGCTCCTAATCAGAGAAGTCCAGATCATGATCGAACAAATGCGAATTAACAGTAAGCAAAGCTCCACTATAGATGACAAGGGGCTGTTCACACTGAGAGTAATGTTGAGCCCGACTCTCGGGGGACTACCTATAAGGAGTGCTGGGGAGACCTTTGGGGAAACCCACCTCGCCACCATCGAGCACGTGAAGGGTAGGCTCAGGATAGTTCATCTCGCAAGAGGGCTTTGCGCTAAATGCGAACAAGACAATTATGGATCACATTTGGGAACCGACACCAACTCTGACAATGACCTGCAGACACTGGTACTGGATGCCATGGGCATCAAGGTATCCCCCTTCACTGAGGGAAGTCAGGATGACACAAACACTCTATTTGCATACATTCAGGGATTTTCATGATTGGGGTGTTCAAGGGCAGTGAAGCACTCCTCACCATCGAACATGACTACATTCCACCAAATTATCAGAAACTCAGGCAAATATCCCACATCACACAATCTCGATCAACCAGCAGAATTGCATACTCGAATACCGCACACATCCGAGCAAAAATGTCCATCTCACAGAAGCTCACCCGCGAGAGTGAGAATGGAGAAAAGGAACAATCTCTGAATGATCTACTCCCTGACAGGTATAAGGAATATTTGTTATGAGAAGCGGCAGATGGGGAGAATTCATTTTCTTTTGGCATGTCATTCACTTCTATTGTTCTTATTGTCTTTGCTCTACTATTGTTTTTATTGTCTCTCTTACGCCTATCGCCTCGCACTCTATTGTCTTGCAACCACACATCTCTAATCACTCACCCTCACATTCCCACGCTATTGTAGTACTCTGTGGACACCTCTCACGTTATTGTTCTAACATTCTTATTGTTCTCTCTATGTGACTCACTCTATGCACATATCTATGATCCTGTGCTTGTAGTATTTAAGCTGTAATGAAGGGACCAGTCAAGCTTAGCTTGACCTGGTCATTCCTACGTTCTTAATGAACTACAATAAGTCATCCTCAACTGTTGTTCATGAGCTTCAGTGATCTATGAATTAAGAACCCTTGGTCTTAACAAAAGGTCAAGCTGATTCTGATTCTGCTGACTAACCTCAGTCTAGGCAGCACACACACCACGATATGCAATTCTTACGAGAACCCATCGACAACACTGCACAAGAACTATGGCAGCACCTGCTGCTCCCATTCTCCCTACACCACCTGCAGCTCTCGCTCGACCTGCAGAAATCAAGATGAGAGCACACACTGATTATGCTGGGGATCGCTCCAAGACCATGCTCTTTCTTTTAGAATGTGGAGCATATGTCGACGCCAACACCGCCACCTTCCCTGACGACAGACACAAGATCTTGTTTATGTTGTCTTACATGAACGGGGGGACAGCGGGGCCTTGGAAGCAGGCGTATCTAGAAGAGAAGTATGTGGAGGAGAAACCCTGGGACTCATTCCGAGACTTTGTGACAAAGGTTAAACTCGCGTTCTCACCAATCGACGATGCGGGAAACGCCCGAACGCAACTTAGGGCACTCACACAAGGGGCAAAGGGGGTATATGAGTATATCGCCCAGTTTAAAATGCTGGCATACCGCACCAAAATCAAAGAAGATGCCACCCTGATTGAATACTTCGTTGATGGACTCAACAACCGAGTCCTCAACAAGGTCTTTGGCATGGAAAATCCACCAGATACAATTGAGGGATGGTATACCCATGCGGCGAGGGCAGAAGGGCATCTGAGGAGAATGAAAGCGATGAAAGACAGGACTTATAGCAAGGTGGGAGGGGGAGGAGCAGGGAGTTCTTCCAAAGACCCAAACGCTATGGACATCGATGCAACACGCCTCTCTTATGCAGAGAGGCTCGAGCACATTAAAAAAGGAAAGTGTTTTATTTGCCACAAAGCAGGACACAGGGTGGCCAACCACAAAGGGGGGAAAGAGCCACCTGTAAAAGAAGAGAAGAAAACTAAGACAAAGAAGACACGCCGTGACCACTATACAAAGATCCGCGCCCTCATCAACGAGTCAGAAGAGAAGGAAAAGGAAGAGGTATTGGATCTTATGGTGGCTGAGGGTTTTTAAAGCGGCGGCCCACATCGGCAGCGAAACCCGCCAGACTAATTGTCTCAACTGTAATGATAGCGCAAGTGAGCCATCAATCTATGCGCATTCCCATTTACTGCGTGATAAAAGACAACAAAGCCAAATTACTTGCCCTGATCGACTCTGGGGCAGGAGAAACATTTATCAACCACCGGGTTGTCGAGAAACTCGGACTAAAGAAAATCTTGCTCGTCAGAAGAATCCTCACCAAAAATGTTGATGGAACCCTAAACAAGAATGGAACGATCACCCACTACGTCCATGTCAACACTGAGATAGGAGGAAAGGAGGAGAGGATAAGGATGCTGATAATGGGGCTGGGGAAGGAAAGGATCATTCTGGGCTACTCCTGGCTCCAGAGGTGTAACCCCATAATCGACTAGGAGAAGGGAACTCTCACCGACAAGCCAACCGAGAGACTCCTCATGAATAAAATCTGGGCTATGGTCGAATGAACGTGCACTACCATTGGTAAGCAAAGTCCCACTCTAGATGACAAGGGGCCGTCTGTATCGAGAGTAACGTTGATGATACTCAACCCAGAAACCCAAACAAAACCTACTAAATGGCTTCGGATGGTATAACACAGGCCAGAGGAAGGGTGCGAGGTGGTACTAAATATCACTGCTGAGACCAAAGCGTAACGTTTAGTGATGTGAAATGGTAAGGGCTGTGGATAATAGTCTGTATAGGCGTATGAAGGTGTTCAAAATAGTTCGAAAGAGGTTCGAAGATGTGCGAAATAGGTTCGAAAAAGGTTCGAAGTGGTTCGAAGTCGTGCGAAGTCGTGCGAAGAAGTTCGAATAAGTTCGAAAAGGTTTGAGGTATATCGAAGAGCAAGTTTAACGAATGTAAAGTGTTTGTCGAATGGCAGTAGGCGATGGGCGATAAAATGGAGAGCAAATACAATAGTTTTGAGGAAGTTCGCGATATTTCACAGAACTTTAGAGATATGATGCAAAGATAAGACTAAAGAGAACAATTTTTAAATCTGATGATAGCGAGAGGGTGACTTGTGCTGTTCCCCATTGTTCTTCTCTTTGTTCTAAGTAGCTAATACAAGTCTATATACAAAATGAAGGAATAGTACTAAAAAGGAAATAAGAACATGTGTAAAACATGAGGCAAATATATCATACAATGAGGACTTTGTAGATCAAAAATAAATGAGAAATGATAAATGATGAAACATACAGTGTTCCCATATAGCAAAAGTACTTCAATGAAACACAAAAATGCACTTATCGCATTCTAACTCTCTTGTACTTTCTCCTCGTGTCCGGTAGTGCTCGATATGCGACAGAATAACTTGTTCCGGATGTGCAGCATATATCGAAATTGTTTAAAGACAGCTATACGGCGGCCGAAGTCGTTCGAAATGCTGTGAAGTGGTTCGAAGTGTCGCGAAATAGTTCGAAAGCGTTCGAAATAGTTCGAAGTCGTCCGAAATAGTGCGAAATAGTGTGAAATAATGCGAAATGGATTTCGTAGGATTCGTAGCAGTTCGGAATGCATGTCGTAATGTGTCGATACGAGTGGGAATCTTTTCCAGACCTAAAAGCGTGCAGTGAACCTATCAACGTTGAGCCCGACTCTCAAGAGGCTACCTATAAGGAGTGCTGGGGAAACCTCCAGGGAAACCCACCTCGCCGCCGCCGAGCATGTGAAGAGTAGGCTCAAAATGGTTCATCTTGCAAGAGGACTTTGCGCTGAAGACAAACCCGATTACAATGGACCACACTTGGCTAAGGACACACACCCTGAGATCGATCTACAGATACCGGTACTAGATGCTGCGGGCGTCAACATATCACTCTGCACCGAGGGAGATCAGGATGGCATGGATGCACTTTTTGCCTATATTTGAGGGGAGCCAATGATCGGGGTATTCAGAACTGAGGAATCCCCCCTTATGATTGAACATGACTACATTTCCCCGAACTACCAGAGACTTAGGTATATCTCACACATCACTCGATCATGATCAACTGGCAGAGTGGCTTACTCCAACACCACATACATTTGAGCAAAAACCTCCATCTCACAGAAACTCACTCACAAACATGAGGGCAAGGAAGAGAAACGGTTGCTTGACGATCTGCTCCCAGACAAGTATAAGGAGTACCGGAGTGTATTCGAAAAGGCGGCATCGAAAAGGTTCCCTGAGTCAAGACCGTGGAATCATGTGATCGAATTGAAACCAGACTTCATCCCGAAAGACTGCAAAATCTATCCCATCACCCCAGCCAAACAGAAGAAGCTAGACGAGTTCATTGACGAGAACCTGAGAAAGGGGTACATTGTCCCGTTTAAGTCACCCATGGCATTCCTGTTCTTCTTTGTGGCGAAGAAGGATTCTGATGCGCTACGACCCTGCCAGGACTACCGGTACTTAAATGAAGGAACCATCAAGAATTCCTACCCCCTACCACTAATCGGCGATCTGCTTGATAAGCTGAAAGGGGCAAAGTGGTTCACGAAACTGGACATCAGATGGGGATATCACAACGTGAGGATTAGGAAGGGGGATGAATGGAAGGCCACATTTAAGACCAACAAGGGGCTGTGCGAGCCCAAAGTCATGTTCTTCGGCCTCTGCAACTCTCCGGCCACTTTCCAAGCCATGATGAACGATACTTTCTGAAACATGCCTCTGCAACTCTCCGGCCACTTTCCAAGCCATGATGAACGATACTTTCTGAAACATGCCTCTGCAACTCTCCAGCCACTTTCCAAGCCATGATGAACGATACTTTCCGAAACATGCTGAACAAAGGATGGATGGTGATCTACATGGACAACATTTTGATCTTCTCCAAAGATCGAAAGGAACACGAGGAAAGGACAAAGAGGGTCTTGGCAAGATTAAGGGAGAACGATCTCTTCCTAAAACCCAAAAAATCTAGATTCGACGTTCAAGAAGTCAAATTCCTCGGATTGATCCTAAAACCCGATCAACTGACGATGGACCCGACGAAGCTTAGTGGAATCAAGGACTCGCCATCCCCAACAAACGTCAAGGGAGTCAGATCATTCTTGGGCTTCAGGAACGTCTATCGAAGATTCATCGGCAACTTTGCTGCAATTACGAAGCCACTAAACGACCTAACTAAGAAGAATCAGGCCTTCAACTGGACAAGTGAATGTTAAAATGCATTCGAAATGCTAAAACGTAAATTCTCTGAGGCACCAGTTTTGCTGATGCTGGACACCGAGAAGCCATTCATGGTGGAAAGCGATCTTCGAAGTACGCAATGGGGGCGGTCCTGAAACAGACTGATACAAACAGAGACTGGCACCCCTGCGGCTACATTTCCCACTCCCCGACGGCTACCGAGCAAAACTATGAGATCTATGACTGCAAACTACTAGGAATAATATGAGCCCTAGAAACCTGGAGACATTACCTTCAAGGATCTGAGCACCCAACTATGATCCTATCCAATCACAAAAACCTGATGTATTTCAGGACGGCATGGAAATTGAACTGGCGACAAGCCAGATGGAGTTTATTCCTGTCGCAATTTAATTTACAATTGGTACACATGCCTGGGAAGATGATGGTTCAATCAGATGCACTGTCCCGATGGGGAGATCACATACCCGAAATCGACGATGATAATGATGACATTACCTTACTGAAGGATGAAATCTTCGCATGAATGATTGATGTAGGGTTAAAAGATCTACTAATGGAAAAGATGATGGGCGATGACTTACTAAAGGAGATAGTAAAGGCCATCAAAGAAGGAGGAACACCACCAATCAAGTCAGCAGTAGAAGACTGGAAGATGGAGGATGATGGGATGGTCTTTTTCAAAGACCGATGTTATGTCCCAGATGACAAGGATCTGCGGAGAAAGATCGTGGAGAAATACCATGATAATTTACTTACAGGGCACCCCAGCCAATTCCAAACACTAGAGTTGATCCGGAGGGACTACTGGTGGCCCAGTATGACCATTTTTATCAGAAACTATGTTGATGGATGCACCACCTGTCAACAAATGAAGGTAAACATGCATCCAATGATACCCCCGTTGCTCCCGATCAAGTCTGAAGGGACACGACTGTTCGCACTGGTGACCATGGATTTCATCACCGACTTACCAATCAGTGATCTATCTGACACCATCATGGTCGTGGTAGACCATGGCCTTACTAAGGGGGTAATTTTCATCCCTTGCAACAAGTCTATCGATGCACTGGGGGCAGTGGACCTTTACCTCCACAATGTGTTCAAGAGATTTGGCCTACCTGACAAGATCATATAGGATTGCGACCCCCGATTTGCTTCTAATGCGTTCCAAGAGCTGGGAAGACTCCTGGGAATCAAACTGGCCATGAGTACGGCTTACCACCCACAGACCGATGGAGAAACGGAACGGGTCAATCGGGAACTGGAGATTTATCTCCAGATCTTTTGCGCAAACAGGCCCTCACAATGGAGGAAACACCTCACCACCACTGAATTTACCCACAATCAGAAACACCACTCGGCAATCAAAAATACCCCCTTCTACATAATGATGGGAGCCCATCCCAGGGCCATACCCACGATTTACAAAAAAACAAATGTGCCGGCTACCGAACAAAGGATAGCCGAGTTAGAAAATGCATGGAGAGAGGCCCTAGCGGCACACGAACTGTCCCGACAAGTCATGATCGGGCGAACCAGTCGAGATTTCCGCCCATTCATGAAAGGAGAAAAGGTCTGGTTAGACTTTAAGAACTTGAAGCTGGGATACCCAACCAGAAAACTCGCCCCGAAGCATGAAGGACCATTTCCTATCACCTGAGTAATATCCTCCCATGCTTATGAATTAAAACTTCCTTCACAATGGAAAATTCACCTGGTCTTCCACGCCTCACTTCTTTCGCATTTTAAGGAGAACAAAACACATGGACCAAACCTTCTCCCTCCACCTCCCGAGCTGATCGAGGGAGAATTGGAACACGAGGTTGAAGCAATTTTAGCTCACAAGAAAAGAGGCCGAGAAACCCTATTTTTGGTAAGGTGGAAGGGCTACACCACAGCCGAGAACACTTGGGAACCCGAATCGCATTTAAGAAACGCCTCAGAAGTTCTAAGAGAATACAAATCTACCCATAACCTCCTTCTATTATGAGTCACCCTCTGCACTTTGTCATGAACGTCACACCCGACCCTGACCCGGTACGAACTTTCAAACTGATCCTGAGTTTTGTTCGAGACACAGATGACTCCCGAAACGAGGAGAGACTGCTTTTCATGACCCAAGACAGAGCGTTGCTCAACGGGACCGTTCATAACCTGTTCGAGAGACCTATCGAGCGATCTCCGCCCTTGAGCGGGTATTCCAACGCCTTTCTCAAGAAGTGTATCATCCCAAATTACTCCCCCTCATGAGGGATTTGGACGAGCAAGTGTTATGATACAGACCCAGAGAGCGGGTACCCACACCCCACCATGTATTCATTGTGGGGGGCTCAGATGATGAAGAAGACAAACTATTCGCAACGGCGCCAGAACAGCCATCGCCACCACCACCATCATCACCACCACGCACACCGACGCCTTATCCAAGGCCAGCCATGCCTGAATACCCTCCTGCACCCCGATGGATGCAAAATTCTGTGTGCTTCACCTGTGCTCAAATCGGGCATTTCTCATCTCACTGCCCATGGTATCAGTGCCCCCACTGCTGACATTGGCACCCCGAACACTCAGTGCTTTTCTGTCCAAGCAACCCGTCATGTGACAACCCACCACGTCACTGCACCACCTGAACCTGCACCATCATGATCGAAAACCTCACCCTCGTCATCATCCTCAGCGCTGTATTTGGCGCCGCTATTCTTTCTATGTTCATATTTTACATTCTTGTGATGATCAAGATCATCACCGCCGCCCCCCTCACCCACATCGTCACATTCATGACTGGCACCTCTGTACATTTTGCAGGGGCTCATACTAATGACATCGAACTACCCACGAGAGTCTATACCCACGACGCACCCACACTCACCACAATCAGCATGTTCACCGTGATGACTGACGACGAACAGGCAACAACCTTTGACCCAATGTGGACGATTCGGATCTATTTTTGGATGGGACTCAAAATCTTAGGGGGAAGCTAATGTTACGAGAAGCGGCAGATGGGGAGAATTCATTTTCTTTTGGCACGTCATTCACTTCTATTGTTCTTATTGTCTTTGCTCTACTATTGTTCTTATTGTCTCTCTTATGCCTATTGCCTCGCACTCTATTGTCTTGCAACCACACATCTCTAATCACTCACCTTCACATTCCCATGCTATTGTAGTACTCTGTGGACACCTCTCACATTATTGTTCTAACATTCTTATTGTTCTCTCTATGTGACTCACTCTATGCACATATCTATGATCCTGCGCTTGTAGTATTTAAGCTGTAATGAAGGGACCAGTCAAGCTTAGCTTGACCTGGTCATTCCTACGTTCTTAACGAACTACGATAAGTCATCCTCAACTGTTGTTCACGAGCTTCAGTGATCTATGAATTAAGAACCCTTGGTCTTGACAATATTGAAAGGTGTTCAAAAAGGCGGCATCAGAAAGATTTCCTGAATCAGGACTGTGGGACCATGTGATTGAGCTAAAACCAGATTTCATCCTGAAGAATTGCAAGGTCTACCCCATCACCCCGGCTGAACAGGAGAAATTAGACGAATTAATAGACAAGAACCTACGAAAGGGGTACATTGTCCCATCCAAATCGCCCATGACATCCCTGTTCTTTTTCATTGCTAAAAAGGATTCTGCCAAGACTACTGGTACCTGAATGATGGAACCATAAACAACTCCTATCCCCTTCCTCTAATTGGAGATCTACTCGACAAACTGAAGGGGGCTAAATGGGTCATGAAGCTAGACATCAGGTGGGAATACCACAACGTCAGGATCAAGAAGGGAGATGAATGGAAGGCCACATTCAAAACCAACAAGGGGCTATTCGAGCCCAAGGTTATGTTTTTCAGCCTCTGCAATTCCCCAGCTACCTTCCAAGCTATGATGAACACTGTTTTCTGGGACATGCTAAATGAGGGATGGCTAGTGATCTACATGGATGACATCCTGATCTTCTCGAAAGATCGAAAGGAACACAAGGAGAGTACAAAAAAGGTTTTGGCAAGATTGAGATAAAATGATCTGTTCCTCAAACCTGAAAAATCCAAGTTTGACATGCAGGAGGTGGAATTCCTCAGATTGATCCTATGGCCAAATCAATTGGCAATGGACCCAACTAAGCTTAGTGGGATAAGGGACTAGCCATCCCCAACCAATGTCAAGGGAGTCCGATCATTCCTTGGTTTCAGCAATTTCTATTGAAGATTCATCAGAAACTTTGCTGCAATCACAAAACTGCTAAATGACCTAACAAAGAAGGACCAACCCTTCAACTGGACAAGTGAATGCCAAAATGCATTTAAAACACTAAAATGGAAATTTTCTGAGGCACCACTGCTACTCATGTCAAACACAGAAAAACCATTCATAGTAGAAATTAATGCATCAAAATATGCTACCGGGGCAGTACTCAAGCTAATGGACACTAATGGGGACTGGTATCCATGTGGCTATATTTCCCACTCCCTCACACCAACCGAAAGAAACTACGAGATCTACTATTGGGAGCTCCTCGGAATAATACAAGCACTAGAAACCTGGAGACACTATTTACAGGATTCTAAACACCCAACAATAATTCTATTGGACCATAAAAACCTGATGTACTTCAGGACCACATGAAAACTAAACCGATGATAGGCTAGATGGAGTCTGTTCCTTTCACAATTCAACCTGCAACTCGTGCATGTCCCTAAGAAGATGATGGTGGAGTCCGATGCACTCTCCCGATGGGAAGATCATGTACCGGAAGTAGATAATGACAATGATGATGTCACACTGATAATACTCAACCTGGAAACACAAACAAAACCTACTAAATGGCTTCGGATGGTATAACGCGAGTCAGAGGAAGGGTGCGAGGTGGTACTAAATATCACTGCTGATATCCAAACGTTGTTGTTAGTGATGCGAAATGATGAGGAATGTTGCGAATAGTCTGTGGGAGTGTATGAAGTTGTGTGAAAGAGTTCGAAAATGTTCAGAGAGAAGTCAAAGTTGATCTCGTGGCCTTCATAGTGATTTGGAGCATCTGTCATAGTGTGTCAATATGATTGAAAAGCTTCTCCAGACCTTAAAGTGCACAGTGGACCTATCAACGCTACTCAGGGATGAGATTTTTACATGAACGATTGATACTGATCTAAAGGACCTATTAGCGGAAAGAATAATGGGGGATGACCTGCTAAAAGAAATAGTAAGAGTGATCAAGAAGGGAGGAATGCTGCTGATTAAGTCAGCGGTAGAGGACTGGGAAATGGAAGACAATGGGACAGTCTTCTTCAAAGGACAATGCTATATACCAAACAACAAGGACCTATGAAAAAGGATCGTGAAAAAATACCATGATAATATCCTCACCAGGCACCCTGGCCAATTCCAAACACTGGAATTGGTCTGAAGAGATTATTGGTAGCCAGGCATGACCATCTTTATTAGAAATTATGTTAATGGATGCGCTACATGTCAACAAATGAAGGTCAATACTCCTGGACAATGCCACCTCTCCTACCCATAAAATCGGAAGCAACATGGCCATTTGCCTTGGTAACCATGGACTCCATCACTGATCTCCTGACCAATGACGGATCTGATAACATCATGGTCATGGTAGACCATGGTCTTACTAAGGCAGTAATTTTTATGCCCTGCAACAAAACAGTCGATGCTCTAGGGGCAACTGACCTCTATCTCCATAATGTGTTCAGGAGATTCAGCCTACCAGATAAGATCATATCTGACTGGGACCCTAGATTTGCATCTAAGGCTTCACAAGAATTGGGGAGATTGCTGGGCATTAAACTGGCCATGAGCACCACCTATCATCTGCAGACTGATGGGGAAACAGAATGGGTCAACCAGGAACTGGAAATCTATCTCCAAATCTTCTGTGCAAACAACCCCTCACAGTTGAAAAGGCATCTTACTACCACCAAGTTCACTCACAACCAGAAGCACCACTCAGTGATCAAGAGCACTCCTTTTTACATAATGATGGGAACCCATCCAAAGGTCATTCCCATGATGTACAAAAAGACTAACGTACCCGCTACTGAACAGAGGATAGCTGAATTGGGAAAAGCATGGCAAGAGGCCCTGGCAGCACATGAGTTATCCCTACAAGCCATGATCGGACAAACTGGCTGGACCTTCCGCCCATTTGCAGTAGGAGACAGGGTCTGGCTGGACTCAAAAAACCTGAAACTCGGATATCCGACCAGCAAGCTCGCCCCAAAACATGAGGGGCCATTCCCCATCACATGTGTCATCTCTTTCCATGCCTATGAACTGAAACTTCCACCACAGTGGAGAATCCACACAGTCTTCCATGCATCACTTCTCTCATGTTTCAAGGAGAATGAAATGCATGAACCAAACTTTCTTCCTCCACCCCACGAGCTGATCGAGGGATAATTGGAACACGAGGTCGAGACAATTATAGCCCACAAAAAAAGAGGCTGGGGCACCCAATTTTTGGTGAAATGGAAGGGATATGGCATGGCAGAGAACACCTGGAAGCTTGAAGTGCCTTTAAAAAATGCTTCTGAGATACTAAGGCAGTACAAGTCCACCCACAACCTCTCCATACCATGAGCCGCCCCTTACGCTTTGTTGCAAATGACGCACCTGACCCCAATCCTGAAAGAATTTTTCATCCTCGAAAGCATCTCTGACAATGCAGAAGATTGTTTTGGTACTGCGCCAGAGTTGCCACCACACGTGCCCATGAAAACCCTGACACTGATGCATTCACCTCACTGAGGTGCATGCAAAAGTTTGCTTCACATGTGCCGAGACTGGGCACTTCTCCTTGCACTGCCCCCACTATCAATGCCCCCACTGCTGTGTTTGGCGGCTGAGACATTTGGCATTGCTGTGTCCATGTGCACCATCATGTGATGGTCCACCCTGTCACTGCACAACTTAAACCAATACCACCATGATCGCCCACCTACCGCTCATCATCATCCTCTGCGCTGTCTTTGGTGCTGCAATTTTGATTATGCTCATCATCTAACTCTTCTTGATATTTAAAGCCCTCACCTCTAGCCCTCACCCACGCTGATGATACTCAACCTGGAAACCTAACAAAAACCTGATAAAAGGCTTAGGAAGTATAACACAGGCTAGAGGAAGGGTGCGAGGTGGTACTAAATATCACTGCTAATATCCAAACGTTGTTTTTAGTGAGGCAAAATGATAAGGGATGGTGCTAATAGTCTGTGAGGGCATACAAAGTTGTTTAAATGAGATTCAAAATAGGTTCGAAGACGTGCAAAATAGTTTGAAGAAAATTTGGAGAGGTTCGAAGATGTTGGACTGGTGGTGAGATATGTCGAGAAATGAATATAGCAAATAAGAAGTGGTTTTCAAGTGGTGATAGGCGATAGGCAACGAGTTGAGAGTGAATATGAAAGTTCGAAGAAGTTTGCGATATTTCGCAGAACTTAGAGATATGATGCAAGCTAAGACTCAAGAGAACTGCTCTTAAATCAAACAATAATGGAGAGGGTGACTTATTCTCTGTTGTTCTAAGTAACTAGTACAAGTCTATATACAATTCGAAGAGGTAAGTACTAAAAAGGAAATATAACAAGTGTAGAACATGAGGCAGTATGCACAGCAATAAAGGTATTGTAAAACATAAAAACAAATGAGAAATGATGATAATGAAGTGTACAGTGTCACCATATAGTAAGAGTACTCCTCTTGTTGTTTCAATAGATTATTGAAACCCCAAAACTGCCATTATCATATTATAATCCTTTTATCGTCTCTCCTTGTGTCCAGTAGTGTTCGATATGTGATGCAGTGGCTCATGCCGGATGTTTTTCATGTGTCAAAAGGGTTTTAGAATATTCCTATGGTGGCCGATGTCGTTCTAAGTAGTGCAAAGTCATTCAAAAGCGTTCAAAGTGTTGCAAAATCGTTCAAAGCTATTCAAAATTGTGCAAAGTTGTTTGAAAAGTGTTTGAAATTGATTTCGTGGCATTCATAGTGGTTCAGAGCATTTGTTGTAACATGTCAATACAATTGGGAATCTTCTTCAGACCTTAGAGTGCACAGTGGACCTATCAGTGCACTCCCACATTCCTAACCTGGACCCCAGTGCAGTTCACCAACATCCAGCCTGACGAAATTGAGCTCCCTCCTGCCATTTACTCTCATGGTTTGGTTGCTGGTGTGTCAATCAACACCTTCACCACCACCCCCGATGAATCCAGCATCTATGTTGCAAATAGTTTGTAGGAGCATACAAAGATGTTCGAAAGATGTTTAAAATAGGTTCAAAGATGTTTGAAGTAGTTTGAAGAAGGTTTAAAGGGGTTTGAAGAGGTTCAAGGAGTTTTGAAGGAGTCAGACTGGTGTCGAGGTATATTGAAGAATGGATATAGTGAATTAGAAGTGTTTTTGAGAGATGATAGGCAATATGCAATAAGCCAAGAAGCTAATATGAAAGCTCAAAGAAGTTCATGATAATTCACAGAACTTAGAGATACAAAGCAAGGCTTGGACTCAAGAGGATGGCTCTTATATCAAATGATAATGATGAGGGTAACTTCTTCTCTGTTCTTCTAAGTAACTAATACAAGTCTATATACATTCTGAAGAGATAGTACTTAAAAAGGAAATATAACATGTGCAGAACATGAGGTAACATACACAACAATAAAGGACTTTGTAAGTCATAAAACAAATGAGAAATGATAGTAATTGAAGCATACAGTGTCCCCATATAGTAAAAATACTTATCTTATTGCTTCAATATATCATTGAGATCCAAAAGCGCTATCATTGCATCCTAAGTCTTTTGTCGTCTCTCCTCATGTCCAGTAGTGTTTAATATGTGACACAGTAGCTCATGCTGATTGTGCCATGTGTATCAAAAGGGTTTTCCAATAACTATATGGTGGCTGACATCATTCGAAGTGGTGCGAAGTCATTCAAAATCATTTGAAGTCAGTTCAAAATCGAATTCATAGGGTTCATAGGGGTTGGGATCATAAGCCGTAATGTGTCGATACATTTGGAACCTTTTCCAGACCCTATAGTGCACCATGGACCTATCAGCATCTTGAATCAAAGCTGCAAAATGCTTCAAACTCATTCACAAACAGATGATGTGCAACTACAACTTCACAAAAGGAGATTTAGTGCTACTTCAAAACATGCAAATCAAGAAATCCCTCAATCGCAAGATGAAACCACGATATTTCAGCCCTCTCATTGCTATCGAAACTATGGAGGAGCTTATATTTTCTGCGAACTCAACGGATCAGTACTACATTGACCTGTTGCTGCATTTCATTTGCTACCATATCTAGCTTGAAAATAGATTCCCCTTCCACCGAATTTCCTCAATATTGACTCCAAACATCTCAAACAACTTCAAACAACTTCAAACTTCAATGAAGATACTTCTGAAGACTTTCAGGACTTTGAAAATAAATAATCATTCTTTTTTCTCTTTTTCATGATTCCTTACAAAAGATTTTGATTGCTTTTAGTGTACAATACAAGTCACAATATCACATCATAGCATGGTCATGCAAACTCCAAAGAGTTTTTCAGCTATGATGAATTACTGAGCCTTTTCCTAAATTTTCATTTTTGTTCGTTATACCTTTATTTTCTTTTTATCTTACTTTCCAAAGACATTTAACAAAATTTTAAATTTTAAATAAAAATAAAAATCCCCTACTCCTCTAACATCTGCTCTAACAATTCAATTTCTCTCCCCAATACCTCCAACTCCACCTTCTTCTACACCAATTTTGCAACAATCAACCTGCAGCACAAAACCCATCCATTTTCACTCCCTTTGACATCCTCAACCATCCAAACTTCCTTTGCCTTTGCCTTGCCTTTCAATGACTGCTCCTTCTGCTTCAATTTGGGCATCGATGGCTTGGACAGCCCCACAAATGGCTCATTGTTCTTAACAGGGCCCACAAGACAAATTTGACGTACTTCAAAATTCAAAAAACATGTTAGCAACCACTTTGAATAAATTTTGAACAAGTTTTGTACCTAGTCTGGCATGCGAATCTTTTTTTTCTCCCCCAAACTTCTTTACCTCACCTTTGCAAAGTTCCCATCTTGACAACCCATTCCAATAGCAGCCTTGAGCTTCTTGAGTGCATTTCGTGCACTTTATGGCCCCCTCCTTGATGATACAGCATGCCTGGGACCTAAACCCAGCACAATGATTACACTATAGACAAGATTAGTAAAATTTGCACTCAAAATTGAAGTTCGAAACTTACAGGACCCTCAAAATTGAGCAATCCATTCGTTTTGAGTTTTGCCCACTTGGCCTCAGCCACATCTGCCACCTCCTCATCCTCATCCTCATCCTCCTCTACCTCTCCCACCTTTCGCTTTGCCACTCACACCACTGGCAGCTCCTTCTTGTTCTCCTCCTCAACCCCTGCCTCAGCTCTCTCAATCGCCTTTGCCTCAGCCGACAGCTCTTGATTTCATCGCATCAGCTCTGCCTTCAAAAGCTTCTTCTCATGAAATACACCTATGACAAGCTGCTGAGCCTCGACAAGAGTGGCCCTCCGATTGTCCAGTCACTCCTGCTTTGCAGCCACTGCTGCCTCATGAGCCAGTGCCTCCTCCTCTTGAAATTGGCTTGCTTCTTCCTCAGCCTCCACCAGTGCCTTCACCTCAGCAGCTTCTCGTTCTTCATGCTTGACCTCTTCACACAAATCTAACAATAATACTTCCACCCCACGAAAGCCACTTGCGATGAGCCATGGGGGCAAAAAGGTCACAGGCTTCATCCATGACCTTCTGGATGGTGTCTGATCATTCTTCCTCAAGGCCTTCAGCAAGCTCATCGTATTCAACCTTGAAAAACATCGTTAGCACATGAAAGCAATATGAAAAATGCGTAGGAACTCACCATTCCCTCACAAAACTATTTGCCCCATGTTTTGAAGTCAAACTCTTCAGCTTTGCCAACTTTGGTCATACTTTTCATTAACTCGAGGATGATAGTTTTAAAGTCTTGAAGAAGTGACATAATAAGATGATGAGCATAGAAGGATAAAATAGCGAAGATGAAGAACAAAAGGTATTTCAAACTTCGCTAACTTTTTCAACACAATCACACATTTCACATGTGACTTTGATCAGCTGACTGGGACAGTCAGGATTTCAGCAAGGGGGAGGATGATAGGTCCATTGTGCTCTCTAGGGTCTGGAAAAAGTTCCAAATATATTGACACATTATGACTTATGATCCCAACTCCTATGAACCTTATGAATTTGATTCCAAACCAATTTTGAACCATTTCAAATGACTTCGAACAATTTCAAATGACTTTCAAAGACTTTGCAATACTTCAAATGTCTTCAAATAACTTCACACCACTTTGAATGATGTTGGCTACCATATGGCTATTCCAAAACCCTTTCGATTTACACAGCACATTTAGCATGAACCATTGTGTCACATATCGAGCACTACTGGACACGAGGAGACATGACAAAAGACCTTAAGATGCAATGATAGCACTTTTTTGGTTTCAATGATATATTGAAACAATAGAATAAGTACTTTTACTATACTGGGACACTGTATGTTTCAATTATCATTTCTCATTTGTTTTATGATTTAAGAACTCCTTTATTGCTCTGCATACTGCCTCATGTTCTACACATGTTATATTTCCTTTTTAGTACTATCTCTTCAAAATGTATATAGACTTGTACTGGTTACTTAGAACAACAGAGAAGAAGTTGCCCTCTCCAATATCGTCTGATTTAAGAGCCATCCTCTTGAGTCCAAGCCTCACTTCATATTCCTAAGTTCTGCAAATTAATGTGAACTTCTTCAAACTTTTGTACTAGACTCTCGACTCATTGCTTATTGCCTTTCATCACTCAAAAACTCTCTCGATTTGCTATATTTGTTTCCAAATATCCCTTGACACCAGCCCAATTCCTTCAAACATTTTTCGAACATCTTTGTATGCTCCTAACAACTGTTTGCAATGTCTTTCACCATTCTACACCTCTAACTACAACCTTTGGGTAACAGTGGTGATATTTAGTACCAACTTGCACCTTTCCTCTAGCCTGTGTTATACTTCTTAGGCCTTTTAACAGGTTTTTGTTAGGTTTCCAGGTTTAATATTATCAATAGGACTTCTTCTGGACATTTACCCATCAAGGTGATGTCATCCCACAGCTTAATCTGCCTATCTCTGCCTTTTTGCTATTTTTAGCTTACTATTTGATTTTCAGCTCTATCACATATACTGGGCATCGACAGATGGGTCCTTAAATTTTTCTCTTTGGATTTCCCTCTGTTAGATGCACCTGAAGTGTCTGTACTACGTAGTATAATATTAACTTTGGATTCCTCTCTGTTAGCTCACTATTAAGTGAGGCCTTGAAGTTGCCCTTACAATCCAGGTGTTTCCGAAGTTGAAACATAGCATGATTTTGCTCCATACAAACAGTTTCAAGTCCTCAATGCTCCATAAGTGAGCATGTTTAAAGACCAGGCTCTATGAGATTGGAACATGTTGTGATAGCACAGATATCCTTCAGTGTGACATGGTTTTGACAAAACAATGAGCATTGCATTGGCAAAGGGTCCTAACAATCATGTTCTCCACAACCTGGATGTCCCAGTCCAGTTCCATTGGATACCATTGCATGCAGGGCCTCTGTTCATGTTGCTAGATGACAATGAGAATGAAGTGGAAAAGATACATCTGGACAATCCCTGTCTCTGTAGTTTTCAGTTTGCAGCATAACTCACAAGTGTGATTCTACAACTCCTGTCCAGGCCCTACCATTGAAAGATTTTGCGCCTCAAGTGCAGGCAACCTGGCACATTGTTATTGAGTTCCAGTAGTGTGTCATGCTCATTACAATCAGAGATGAGCACATTGATGAAAAATGCATCCCAGACATGAACACCAGTAAGTTCCAGCTGCAGATTCCAGTCACTGACTATATGGTCAACCACACTGCTAAAATCAAGGTTGTATATATGTGCAGCATTCGTAATTGATACCCTAAAGAAATGATTATGTGGATGATGATAACTTGTAATCAACTTGTAATTGATATCGATGGCCCGAGTCAGTCATCACCTGATGCTACCAAATAGCTACAAAGGCACCCAAGGCTAGTAGCCATATATGTGGGTGGTCAGATGGTCCCTGAAATTTGAAAGTTGAACAATGAGTGTGGAATACACATGCGTGAGGCTCTGACCCATATACTGAACACTATTGACCCAGCAAATTTTCTGGGTCATGTGATCTCACAAATTTCCAACATATAATGTGATGGCATTGACTTGGCACTGTCGGCTAAGTTCATTTCCTCAAAACACAATACTCAGACTCCAAACTATTTGTGAGTCATGGTAAAAGCATTTTCCACATTTTGAAAGACTAAAACTGCAACACATTACCACACTTAATGGCTGCAAAAACTTGTAAATAGTTGGTCATGTTTGTACTTTGATCTATGTTCAATGAGAAATCTTCTGTAAGCCATTCCTCAACAACCATGCCACATTTTGGCATGATTCTGTAGTCTATCTTATACTAATAATTGAGCTCTGGAGTTCTATGCAATCTATCTATTTTCTGGTTGACATCTGTGAAAGTTAGGTTGACCCCTGCCAATTATGTGTGTGCAAGCAATATCTTGAGAATTAATGGTCAGAAAAATAAGCTGAGAGAGACTGTCATGGTAATGTAGATAATGGCCCCCCTTGCAAAAAATGAGGCCTTATGGCCAGTAGCTGGATGACAATGAAGTATGTAACTTCCCAAATTGGCAATCACACTTTAATTTTAAAACAGCATTCAGCCACCACAAGGACTCATAACCTCAATATTTTGCATGAAAAACCCTTACATATATTACCCTTGACACTGTACTTTCCTCAGCTTATTTTTCTGAACATTAATTCTTGAGATATTACTTGCACACACATTATTGGCAGGGGTCAACCTAACTTTCACAGATGTCAACCAAAAAATGGATAGATTGCATAGAACTCCAGAGCTCAATTAGTAATAGACTACAGAATCATGCCAAAATGTGGCATGGTTGTTGAGGAATGGCTTGCAGAAAATTTCTCATTGAACCATTAATGATCAGTTGGAAACTTCCGAGATCACATGACCCGGAAAATCTGGGTCAATAGCATTCAGTGACTAGGGCTGCGGAAATAACTCGGTCAAAGTTCTTTACTGGTAATTTACCCAGGCCGGCTGGGGGTCCTAGTTATTTACCCAGTAATTAACTAGTAAATTACTCTATCACGTGATATATAACCCTTTTTTTTTTCTCGTTATATCCAGCGCCCAAGCGGAACGACGAGCGACGTGGCAGAGCACTAGAACGTCATGCTGAAGTTGTTATCTGACCCAGCTTGAAGCGCCAAAGTGCTCCCATTTGCCAAAGCATGAATCTGAGAGCCATGTGGAGTGTAGGTTATGGCTTGTTCAGAGAGGACACCTGCAAGCCACTCGGAGTCGAAGTTGAGCAAACTAGTGGCTCGTGCTGTGAGTTCAGTCTTGTAGGACTCCTCCTTTTCTTCGGGGCCATCAGGCCAGAGCATGTTATCGTCTGCCAGTTCCAAGATTTTGGGTTCGCGGGGTGAAGAAGACTTGTTTCGTGTTTTGGTTTCAAAGTATTTCATGCGAGGATGTGATTTCTTCTTGAGCTATGGAGCATGAATATATAAGATGGGGTGTAATAGATACCTGCTTACTGGATAGTTCTTTTCGGTGGCATAGTATTGTCGAATTTGTGTCATTCGTGCCATAGAAGCAACCTCCATTGTTGCTCGAAGCGGCGGTGTTAACCGTGTAAAATTTGAGACTGTCCGTTCTTCTGCCATTGAGTTGACACGGACTGCTAACACCTTTCTCGCCAGAAACTGAGTCGTAGATTAGCATCTATTGGCACATAGCCCAACTTATTGTGAACCTACCGGAAGAATCTTTGCCCCAGTCGTGCCTTCGAGTTTCCTCCACCATGAGACAATATCCTCGTTACTTTGAATCAACTCGTTGTATGGGTATTGTTTCCGTGCATATCGGTGTATTTCGCTCTTGAAATCCTCACCGAATTTGGTTGCATGGCCTTTCCATCGCGTGAATACTTCCTGCTCGCCGTACTGAATCTCCTGGCCAGCGGTATTATAAAGAAATGTTGCGACGGTTTGGAAAATCAATGGATGAAGAATTCCATCATAATCTGACGTGTTAGCCTTTGGAATTGCATCCGTTTTGAATAGGTCAGTGTCTGACTGAAGATAGACTGCAATACAGAGATCAAAACAGCACCGAAATACATGGGCCAAAATAGTTACCAGGATCCAAATAAACGCCCGCATAAAACAGCTCCCTCGCACTAGAAATTCTTCCATCCCTGAAAAGCTCTTTATTTCGTCGATCTAAAATGCCATATATCCGTTCGACTGCGTCCTGAGGGAACTCGGCATCTTTTTCACAAACGTTGCCAGCATTACACTCATTAGCTTCAAGACACTTCAAAGCTTTGAGAGCGGGTCGACCAAGTTTATTTATTTGATCAAGGATGACTTCAAAATAGAAGGCGGCCCTCTTTTTCGGTTGGAAATATTCTTTATGCTCCTGTAAGAATTATTCTATTAAGATGGAATGGATTAGAAACATCTACAACTCACATCTAAATCAAAGTTTCCCCGCTCTACGACTTTCATAATTGCAGGGTGACAATTTGAGATTGCATGGGCAGCACGGAGCACAGTTCCAAATCGCGTTTTGCCAATTGCCTCAAGACCGCGCGTAATTTTGCACTCCTGAAGTGCTAATTTGAATTCGGAGAAAGCAATGTGGGATTTGTGGAATTTTCGGATAACAGCTCGGATGACTGAGACAGTCTAGTAGTTCTTTAAAGCGAGTTCAAGGAATTTATCACGGTGTGCACATACCTGTCGAAAATGCGGAATTCCACATATGTCTTTCAGTGTATTGCTGATATGATGACATATATCTGGAACATTAAAGATGAAGCTATGTTTGGACTCAAGCTGAATTCTAGATTTCCGTGTGTTGCCTGTGCTGTCTGAGACGACGCCGGTAAAACGAGCAGGCCCAATCGATTTCATTACCTTATATGGAAATGATGCCATCAGCAGAAGCAAATGGAAGCAAAATGAGCTCGTCTCTCACATTCATCGCCTGTTCTTGAATCCACACAGCAGTGTGTGAGACCTCTGTCGCCAGTATTGTCTCGAGCAAGTAGACCTTTCGGCTCTCAGTTGAAACATGGATGGTCCAATACGCATCATGGCCTCGTGACGTCCCACCATCGAATGATATCGTCAAGTTATACTCCTGCTTCAAAGCTGTTAAAATTCGCTTTCATACCGCGTTGGCTTCAGATACAATCTGTTGGTCCTCAAGCTTCGACCGATTTGCTGGGTTGTAGTCGGGGAATCCTAGATAAAACAGGTCCGTCCATTCTTCATATGTAACGAGGTAGGTTGGTAATCCAGCCGCACAGATGAGTTTGATGACAGCTAGATCGATGGCGGCATTCCGGTCAGCCTTTCCTTTAGTTTTGAATGACTTGAATATGGCGACGTTGTGAGAACTCTTCTTTTCATCTTGGTCAAGATCTGACTTTGGTTTTGTGGGTTCTTCAATTTTGTCGCGTGGTTCAATCTGGTTTTTCAGCTTTTGAGAGGGTGCCTTTTCTGCGGACTGGTCCCGGGCATAGTTACGAAGGTCAATGGTGAGTTTTGTGCATTCCGAGGCATGCTTGAGTACACGATCTAAGGGCCGGTTCGTCCATGTCTTCCCACAGAGCCCGACACAGCCCCACTTGCAGTGTCTTGGTCCATCTGTCCGACTATAGCAGTATACCAAGAAGCGATTCAAAACAGCCTTCATCGGTGCGCCACCTGGATGGGTCTTTGATGATCTCTTGGGATATGGAACCACCACAAGGCGTTCTGGCTCTACAGTCACTCCGTCGTCACGTTCGGCTTCAGCATCGACCGTGGGGTCTTCATTGTCATCATTGAGCCAGTCGAAAGCCTCAGGCTCATGATCTAAATCCATAGAATCCAGCTGTGGTTCAGACTTGCGCTCTTTGGGGGTTGTCTGAGGCTGTATAAAGATAGGTGCCACTGGTCCAGGTTTGCCTTTCGTAGTCAGTCCCTTTGCCTTTGACAGTTTTGACCGTTTTGTGTCCATAGGTTGCACCGACTCTGCTGTATTATTTGAACCTGGACGCTTTTTCCCAACAACTACAGGTGTAAAGCTTCCAGAAATTGGGATTTGTGGGGCATAAACCATCGCGGGCATTGCTTCTTTGTGTATGCTAATGAAATTGTCGCAATTTGACTGAAGAGAAAGAGGTATGAGCATCATCTCCCTCTGAAAATGCTACTTGATTTACCTGTGCTCGAATTAGACCTATAACCTCTTTAACATATGCGCGATGTTCCTCCCTAGCATCGTAACTGTTCTGAATGAGCCGAAATTTTCCCGGAACAAGGTGATATGCTATAGCATTGACCACCCAGACAGAGCACGAGAAATCATCAGCCTGCTGGTTACACGCCAGGTTCTCGATGCTAAACTCTCCACCAACATGATGTCCAAGCCACCATTGGAGAACAAGGATTAATTCGCTTGGTGGTGGAAGCTTTTTTGGATTAGCATAGAGAAGCTTCCTCTCTGTGGAGTCAATGACCATGCCAACCCAGTGATTTCCAGAAGTGCCCCCTTCAGGAAGCGTTGGCAGATCGTCTCCAATGTCAATTGAGAAGCAGAGTCCAATTTTCGTTTGATGCTTTCCTTCTATTGCTGATCCAGCAGTGTGGAGGATACCAGGTTTCACATCAAAGTAAGCCTCTCGAGCGAATCGGTAGTCCCGAATCATCAACTGTCCGTATACAGAATGTAACACAACATGCTCCTCTGTGTCCATCTTTTTGTTGACGACCGTGGCCATCAGATCCATCTGGCTGTCTGTAAGCCATTCATTCGTGCAAAACAGTGCAAGGTCGCGAACATGAGATCCCAAGTGTCGAGGAAGATTATAGTCCCAAGGAATCGTTGAGAGTAGATCCAATAATTTGTGAGCTCCTTCGTCCTTTAACGTCCTCTCTGCAGCTAACCACAAAGCCTTGTTCTCGCAAACTTTTGGAAGGATATCCCAATATTCCAGCACCCAGAGTGGTAACTTTACACTCGAGTCGCTCGTTAAGGGATAGTTGATTGATTGATATTCCATTGCACCAGATTCCGACAGCTTCTTCCAGCAATCACGGACATCATTGGGGCCTGGCTGGGGAAGGCTAAAGATAACCATTGCTTCGCGGCTGTCTGTCCCAGTGATTGTACTCGGATCCGAGGAAAATAGGGCCAGATTGGTCGAGAGATAGCCGATGAATTTGCGGGATGGGGTAGGGAATTGGATGAGATCAATGATGCTGAGTCTGGGGGATGGTAGAAGGCTGTTCGCCACGACCTCTGGGATGTGCCCTTGCTCCATAACAGGCCCCCGTGTTCTTGAACTTTGCGGTGTTTCCCCTCTACTACGAAATAGATTTTTATTTTTTTTCCATACCAAACAGCACGTGACATCAGTAATTTACTGGTCGAAAAATCGGTCGGGGTTGGCCCCAGTAAATAACTAGTAAATAACTAGTAAATAACCGGTGAATAACTATGTTGGTAAATAACTCAAGTTATTTCCGCAGCCCTATCAGTGACCCAGATTCTCATCCTCCTTCCATCTTCCGCGATCGCGATGGCGAACATCCTTCTATCAGCCAAATCGGGCAGCGATTGGACAGATAATGAGTTGACTGCGTTCAATATCCAAGTCGACTTCGTTGATGCTGCAACTTTCTTCAATATGGCACAACTACCCGATCCCCTTGTGTCCCCAGTAATTCTTACCAACGAATCGCGGCCCCAGGGACCGTTGCCCAAACGCGATCGATTGTTCTTTCAGTATATGAAAGACGCAGTGAAAGGAGAAGAGTCTTTAGTCGATGACTTTGCTGCCTTTTTATTGGGCATGTTCGAATACGACGAGCCAGAACGTGTCATACATCAACGGAAGGAGGTATCCTTCGTCATGTGCGGTATGACGGTTGGTGCAAAGCCTGATGTTTGTGTAATGTCAGAGTCCGAGTATCTTCTCCTCGTCCAGGAGGATAAGGTTCGTCCCTCCTTTTTCTTTTATCGTCTATCTTAATGCAAGGCTATAGCGCGGTACTAACCGCACGGATCCCGAGCCGCAACTTATCGCTGAGGCTATCGCGGCCTTCTATCAAAATAACCTACGCCGAAAATTGGCCGGCCGCCCTATGGTGAATTCACAAACATTTCCTGGCATCACCATGGTCGGCGTCGTGCCCATATTCTATCGCATCCCCGTCACTACGGAGCTCGTCCAATGTGTTCAAACTGGGAGGTATTCACCCGAGCCGACCATAGTGCAGAGATGCATTCCACCAGTACCGGATCGAGATGCCTACGCTGAAGAAGGTCTAGTCCCTCTTGCCAATCGACGTATTGTTATGCAGTGTTTCGAAGCATTCAAGGCTTTCGTTGTAAGTCTGGCTCAGTGTCCACGACTTGCAGCGATTAACTTATCTTGCCATCCAGGGCGTATGATCAGCGGTTCAGCTTGTTTGTAGGTAGTAAGCACTGCTAGTGCCGTTGCCTAGCGTGGAACGTAGGTGGCAGCACGAGAGATCAATTCCCACATCGTACCCACTAACCTCGATGATGACGTGTAGTGTTTTGATTGTATGTAATGGGTAAGCCGGATCTGGCTGAATTGCGGAGTTGCAAGAGATCATTGAAAGTCAAAGAAAGGCTGACCGAGAAACCCATCTTCGCACTAGAACTCGAAGAACGATGGCGGGAAAGAAATGATGATGTTGGAGAAAAGCCTTGGACATTAGGGGTGTGTCTGTCATGGAGCACTCTTCAAAGTGTGGAAGGAGGTAGATAGGTTGGCAGGAAGACCTGCAATGTGTCCGAGTTTGGCCCCGATAAGCGGATGTTAAATGTTACAACGACGAAGCCATACTGAAGTTATACTTAAAAATGTCATTCCTCATACTTTTATGGCGATTTGTGCATGAACTGGTTTGTTGTTCAAGGCCCAATTTCAAGTAAAATGTATACATGAAACATGCACTCATGAAACAGCAATATATGAATTCCCTAATGCATACCACAATACCTCACCGTGACCAGACGATCCATCGGAGGCTAAAACCTCCATACCTTCTGCCTGCCTAAACATTGTACCAACATACTCGCTAGCTCCAGAAAGATGAGCAACCTTGGCACACGCTGCGTGCAAAGCGAGGTAGCGTGGATCTGGGAAGGGATGTCGGGGAACTGCAGACGTAAAAGTAACAGTGGGAGGAAGCCCGGTCAGGTAAAATGGATGTTTGGCATGCAAATTGTCCGTGTGGATGACAGGCTTAGAGTCCAGCTGCGCAGAGCCCCGATCTATCTGATTAATCACTCACTGTTGCTTCAAACCGTATTGCAAGGCGATCGAAGAGTGTATGCAAGCCTGCCTCCATGGTAATCACATTCTCGAGACAGTGGATGTTGGGGCCGTCCAGTTCTAGGAAACCGTTGACCTTCCCGAAACGCTCCATGACGGCCCATAATGAGGTTGCATAATCAAGCTGTAGACCATCGTTGATGATTTAATCAAGGGACAGACAGAGAGTCGTACCTTACTTCCTCCCTCTTCTACCATTTCAAGCCCTTGATTCGTTGGCGGAGGAAAGATATGAGCTGCCTGAGTTACAGCTGGGGCCCCAGCTAACCCACGCGCAACCAATTCTACCAGCGCAGCGACTCCATTGTCCAACCTCGTTGCATCACACCTGCCAGTGACTGCACAGCGGTAACTACCACGCTCAAGGGCCTGAAATATCTCGCCCATGAATGAAAACCATAAGGTTTAAGCAATACTTACGTCCTTTTTGGCAGACTTGTAGTCCATGGGCGCCTCCTCCACTAAGTTCTTAAACGTATCCTGGACATTGTCGAAGGATGGTCTGGAAGGGTGATCTCTCACGGCAGGAGTTGGACCTTTGCTTTACTTGACTGTCACGGTAATTTTGAACCGATGGGTTTGAATGAGATGATACAAGGTTCATGAGTCATGACGCACTCACAACGACGCACGAAACGGCCAATGTAGAAGCAAGCTAGCTCCATGAGCTTTCCTGTATCGCCGTTACAGCTAACTATTTCAGTCGAAATAGAACTGCGACCTGCGTGAGTGGGACTCGGAGCATGTAAGACCATATACCCAAGTGGTGTTGCGCATACGAGTGGCGTAGGGCCGTGATTGGGAACAGGCAGATTGAGTGTACTATCACGTGCAGTGGTATTCAAAACGGCATAGAGATTCAAAATCGCCTCGGGTGCTTCATCATCGCGACATTTCTTTAAAATATTGTTCGGGATTCAATTATCCATATATAAAAAGTATGGACTCAAATTTTATTCCATGGAAAACGCCCCAGTGGTGCTTTCGGGAGAGGATTTTACATCCAAAGCGAGCTAAATTTTTGAAGAAAGTGTTACCTGTGTTCTGAATGTCCATCAAAATGGCCAAAAGCTTGGATATGCATTGGAAGAGCATATGTCAAGGTGGATACCAAGCCTTGTAGTCACTGCCCTATTATGTGGTCTAATACAGAGCAAGACTTTGTGAGCGTGACATGAGGACGCGTTGCTTGACGCGAATTTCAAACTCAGCTTGTTGACGCGTCTTTCCTCTGCACACGTCCAACCCGTTGCAACAGCCGGTGTACCTCAGCGCTCTGCAAGGATGTTATGGGTCGCAAGCTCCCTCGTGACCCTTCTCCTGACATTCAACAACTCATTGAGCTGGGTTGTGAACATTTTCCCAACCATCTCTCAGGCTTTCCGGCAGTCCATCACATCCAACCTGGCGCTGCAACCTATATCCATGATGGGCTTCATCAAGTTGCCACTGCACCACATTCTTTTTTTGTACATATCCAAAGACCCGATGGGTCAACCTAGTTTCTATTATATCCATTTTATATGTATTGTCCATATAATTGTACCATAGTTATCGTACTACTTGTAGCATACTTTGTCGGCTCATCGTCGAATTTGTACATACTTGGGTGCCGAGCGGAGAATAAATCGGCAGTGTGACAAAACGTGACAAAAGTTTTGAACAACTCGATTTTGAGGGGTTTGCACGACCGGCTAGCACGCAACACAAGTTGTCCCTCAGTTCCTGTAATTGTGACGTTATAGACCGATAGAGTACATCATGTCCTATTGTCCCAACAGTTCCGAAAGGGTTTCATTAGATGGTTGTTGGTTCCGAGCCACATTTCAAAAAAAATTTGAAACTCTATGCCAATGATAGTATTTCGTGCAGTTGGCGTATGCAGTAAATTCAGGAGAGCCAGTAGCATATGGGTTAGGGACTAGTGCTGCCACAGTTCGGTTCTGGACCGAAGTTCGAACCTGAACCTTTCAGAACCGGACCAAAGTTCAGTTCAAAGTTCAAAGGTCTTGCTGAACTGAACTGAAAGTTCAGGGTTCAGGCAGATGCAAAACTATGTGAACCTGTTCGAACCTGTCCGAACCGATGAACTTGTGTGCACGAATGATTACGAAAATTACCACCAAATTACCCGTGACGCCTGTGATGGGTGTAATTCATCATTCAGGGTCAGATCAAATTTTTCAGTCCCCATTCTGGAAATTTGGTGCATCAGCGGCATCATGACCAAACCAAGACGCTCCTCGCAGGCTTGTTTGGTTGAGGCACAAACCCCAAAATTTTAATTTGAGTGCTAAGAACAACTAACTCTTGCTTGAGCTAGCGCTCGGGGATGGGAATTGTATATTAGCAATCTAAACTCAAATGAATAACAAATTTAACTCATGCAACGCACACATGATTTAATTTAAAAAAAGATAATTAACCTCCCTTGCAGGTACTACACAATTATATATGTAAAAAAGCTATCCCCCACCTCGCACAAATGTGAGGGGGGTGGGGCAACAGTATTAATTAACCGAAAAAAGAAAGACAAAGCCCCGCCCCCACGCAAAACGTGGGAGGGGATTGATGCAGCTGCTGTCACCACGTCTTGCTATCATTGTCGTTGCTGTTCCCTCATCATTGTCCCACTCTCTCTCCCCATCGTCGTTGATGCACCCCCATGAGCAGTTGCTTGCGGTGGGGTGTGATGCTGTGAGTGCCCATTGTCCTGTTGTTGCCATTGCGCCTGCTGTCATCGTCATCATTCTGCCTGCTCCCCATTGTCCCTGTCCTTGTTGCTCCCCATGTCCACCGGCTCGCAGCAGCGGTTGCAGGTGAGGTGGCAGTACCTGGTCATCCCATCCCCATCCTCGTTTTGTTGTTGTTGTCTGCCCGTCCACCCTGTGAGCAGTTGCTTGCAGTGGCAGTTGGCAGTCATTGTCCTGTCCTTCCCTCATTGTCTCCTTGTTGTGGTCCCTGTCCCTGTCCCCATCATTTCTCAGTCGCAGTGGTAGTGGTGGGTGCTGGATCCCTCGGGCATTACCTGTTTCGAGGTAGTAGTGATGTGGCAGGAATACAGGGGTAGCAGGTGCTTACATTGTGGGTACCCGCTGCTCATGGCACCTGGCTGTGGTCATGCTAGACCAAAACAAACCCCTCACATCCTATTTGAATGGGGGAGGAGGGGTATGGGCTGCATGCATTGTTGTTGTACATAAAAAATGTAACCTAGAAACAACCTAGAAACTTGTCAGTAAGAAAAAACATTACATAAAACACTTACTTAGGGTCGGGAGTCTATGGTGGTGGTCGAAGTTGCTGTCTACAGAGGGGGTAAGGTGTTATGAGAGGGAGGAATGCAGTGATGCCTTAGAGGATCGTTGAATGTTGAATGTTGAGACAGTGGGAAAATGCCATCTGTTTGGAATTGTCACTGTCAGCTGGGAAAGTGTTGCCTCATATAGAAATGTGAGTGTGGGGGTCAGCTAGGCCTTCAGTCACAATTGGGGGCTCGGCAGTTGCAGGCTTCCATGATAATTATTTCCTTATTCTTCTGTGAATTTTTTCATCCCAGTCACAACATAGTAGTTTTGCAGAGTTGCATTTGGTTCTTGGTTCGAACACCCCTTGAACCTGAACTGAACCCATTTGAACCTGAACTTATGATTCAGTCCAAAGTTCAGCAAGATGGCTGAACTGAACCTAAAGTTCAGTTCTAGGTTCACATGAAACCTTGTAGAACTGGACTGAACTGGACTGTGGCAGCACTATTAGGGACCATATTCGACAGAGACAACAAGTGGAGGGACACAAGGAGCACGGACAATGAGAATGGGGAACCCAAGGCCAAGAACAGGAAACCCAGGGGTGCCAGGAGGGCCAGGGACAATGCCAACACCACCACCACCACACGCACCACTGCATCCACCACCATGTTGATAGGTCGCTTGTGCACTCTAAAGTCTGGAGAATGCTTCCAATTGTATTGAGACATCATGACACATGCTCCGAACCTCTCCGAACCTCTACAAACGCCACGAAAAAGACTTTGAACCCTTTTCAAACAACTTTGCATGATTTTGAACAACTTCAAACAACTTCAAACATCATCGCAACATTTCAAATGCCTTTGAATCACTTCACACCACTTTGAATGATGTTGGCCACCACATAGCTGTTCCAAAACCCTTTCGATACATGCTGCACAACCGGAGTGAGCCATTTCATCACATATTGAGTGCCACCAGACATGAAGAGAGATGACAAAAGATCTAGAATGCGATATGTGCAGTTTTATGTTTCAATGATATATTGAAGCAATAGGACAAGAACTTTTACTATACTGGGACAATGTACATTTCATTTATTATCATTTCTCATTTGTTTTATGTTTTACAATACCTTTATTTGCTGTGCATTACTGCCTCATGTTTTCCACATGTTATTGTTTCCTTTTTAGTACTATTCCTTCAAATTGTATATAGACTTCTATTAGTTACCTAGAAAGCCAAGAAAAGGGAACAGGGAAGAGTTACCCTCTCCACTATCATCAGATTTAAGAGCAGTTCTCTTGAGTCTTAGCTCGCATTGTATCTCTAAGTTCTGCAAAATATCACGAACTTCTTCGAATTTTTGTATTTGCTCTCGACTCATCGCCTATCGCCTATCACCACTCGAAAACCAATTCTCATTCACTATATTCGTTTCTCAAAAAATCTCGACACCAGTCCAGCATCTCCAAACTTCTTCAAAATTACTTCAAACCTCTTCGAACTATTTTGCATGTCTTCAAACCTATTTCGAACTTTTTTGAACAGCTTTGTATGCTCTCACAGACTATTTGCACCATCTCTTATCATTTTACGTCTCTAAACACAACCTTGGGTATTAGCAGTGATATTTAGTACCAACTTGCACCCTTCCTCTAGCCTGTGTTATACTTTCTAAGCCTTTTAACAGGTTTTGTTAGGTTTCCAGGTCGAGTATTATCAATGTCCACCACCACTTCCACCCCCTCTACTGCCATGTCTACCCCCTCCACTGCTGCATCCAACCCCTCCACTGCCATGTCCAACCCCTCCACCGCCACGTCCACGTCCACCCCCTCCACTGCCACCACATCCACTGCCACATCCACCCCTGCTACCACCATGTCCATGTCTGCTACTACCACTGGCTTGAACAGAGCTAGTGATGTGGCCACCACTCCCCAGATGGGCACAGGTGATAATCATATGAGACAGCTATGAATGAGAATGAGAATGATGGGGCTACATGTGATGGACAAGGGAATGGTGGGACTACAAATGGTATGAACTTCCCTTTCTTTTCTTTTGTGTATTCTATTCAATCTTACTGGGGTTATGTTGGATGAGCATGATGTTAGCCAAAGCTGTGATGTGCATTGATCAACCATGGGAGATGATGATTAGATGGTGATCAGGATGATGGGAACATGTCTAACACATGTCCCACACATCCCTGGGATTGTGTTAGGAAACAGTCTCCTAGGCTCCCTATAACATAATAATATTTTATTTTATTACATCAAAATATGCTACCAAATGCCTACAAATGCTATATTTGTCAGCATGGGAATTTTATATTTACACACATCAATATGTATGCATGCATTGGTAACAACATATTACAATACATGTAACATAGCATATAAACGTTGATGATACTCGACTTGGAAACCTAGCAAAAACCTGTTAAAAGGCTTATGAAGTATAACTCAGGCTAGAGAAAGGGTGCGAGTCGGTACTAAATATCACTGCTAATACCAGAACATTATTTTTAGTGATGCGAAATGGTAAAGGATGTGACGAATAGTCTTTAAAAGCGTATGAAGATGTTTGAAAAAGTTCAAAATTGGTTTGAAGACGTGCAAAGTAGTTCGAATTAGGTTTAAATGGGTTCAAAGTCATTCAGGTGAGTTCCAGGAGGTTCGGAGGTGTTCGACTGGTGTTGAGATATGTTCAATAAATAAATATAGCAATTAAAAGTGGATTTTGAGTGGCAATAGATGATGATGAGTTGAGAGCGAATACGAAAGTTCGAGGAAATTTGCGATATTTTGCAGAACTTCAGAGATGTGATGCGAGGTAAGACTCAAGATAACTGCTCTTAAATCCGACTGTAGTGGAGAGGGTAACTTATTCTCTGTTGTTCCAAGAAACTAGTACAAGTCTATATACATTTTGAAGAGATAGTGCCAAAAAGGAAGAACAGAAGCAAACCTTTAGGAAAATTTGTAAAGGACAGTCGTGGGATAAAAATGCTGTAAAAGTAGAAAAGCCAAGTGGCGGAGTGGGCACCAAAAGTATACTATAAATATTTGTCAGTTTTTCAGAAGAAGGAATTGGAGTAGATGCCAGTGTGAAAGCCATGAGATCATGCAATTGAGATGAAGCCAGGATTCGAGCTGAAGAAGCCAAAAGTCCACCCATTATCTCCAAAGGAACAAGAAGAAGTGGATGCATTCCTTAATGAACAATTGCGCAAGTGATACATATGACCTTTGAAATCACTGCAGACATCACCAATATTATTTGTACCAAAAAAGGATCAGAGGAAGAGGATGTGTACAGATTATAGGTATTTGAATGAGTGGACAGTGAAAAATGCATACCCTTTGTCATTGATCTCAGAGATAATTGAGAAGGTGGGAAAGGCCAAGGTCTTTACAAAATTGGATTTATGCTGGGGGTACAACAATGTACAAATAAAGAAAGGAGATGAGTGGAAGGCAGCATTTGCCACGCGTTGAGGATCCTTTGAGCCACTTGTCATGTTTTTTGGGATGACCAATAGTCCCCCAACTTTCCAAAATATGATGAACAACATTTTCATGGACATAATAGACAAAGGCGTGGTAATAATATTCATTGACGACATTTTGATATTCACAGAGGATGAAGAAAATCATGAGGCGATAGTGCAGGAGGTGTTGAGCAGATTGGCAGAGAATGATTTATTTGTTAAACCGGAGAAGTGTGTGTTTGGGGCAAGCGAGATCGAGTTCTTGGGATTAAAGATTGGTCCTGATGGAATCAAGATGGATCCTATCAAGGTGCAGGAAATTGTTGATTGGCCTGTGCCCACCCATATAAAGGAAGTTCAGGTTTTCTTGGGACTCGCCAATTTTTATCGTCGCTTTGTTCATAATTTTTCCAAAATTGCTGCACCATTACACAACCTTATGTGAAAGGGAGTAGTGTGGAGATGGGGAGAACAGCAGCAGACTGCATTTGAGGAGTTGAAGAGGAAGTTTGTGGAAGAGCCAATATTAGCCCCAGTAGATTTCACGCATCCCTTATGAGTGGAATCAGATGCATCAGGCTTTGCTACTGGAGCAGTATTATCAACATTATGTGAAGATGACAAATGGCATCCTTGTGCATATTTGTCTCGAGGATTGAATGATGTGGAGAGAAATTATGATGTGCATAATAAAGAGATGTTGGGAATAATACGAGCATTGGAAGCATGGTGACATTATTTGGAGGGATGTATGCATCAGATCGAAATCTGGACAGATCATCAAAATCTGCAGTACTTCATGTCCACTAAAAAGCTTAACCATCGGCAAGCGCGTTGGGCATTATTCCTATCGCATTTTAATTTTCACTTAGTCCACAAAGCGGGAAGCTTGATGAGGAAAGCAGATGCATTATCCAGACATACAGATCATAAAAGGGGGGTGGAGGAGGACAATAAAAATATTACCCAACTCAAACCTGAATACTTTCATATTTGCACTATGCATCAAGGGCATCTATTGGTGGATAGCTCAGAGACAGAAATGTTGTCTAAAATTAGACAATGTTCAGAGATGGATGATGAAGTAGTGGAAGCTGTGAAAGCTTTGAGAGGAGAGAAGAAATGTAATATTAAAGGAGATGAATGGATTGAAGAACAAGGGTTAGTGTTGTTCAGAGGAAAGGTATATGTACCAAAGGATCAAGATTTACAAAGGCAGATCATATGGTTACATTATAATACACCAGCTGCTGGACATTCAGGAAGGTAGAAGACATTGGAGTTGGTGATGAGAAATTATTGGTGGCCTAGAATTTCAAAGTATGTGTTGGGCTATATGGATGGGTGTGATACATGCATGAGAGGATAGAAATTTCCAGAAAAACCTGCAGGGAAATTAATGCCGAACCCTATACCTAAAGTGCCCTGGCAAGATATATTTGTGGACTTTATCACAGGATTACCTGAAGCTCAAGGATACAATGCAATATTTGTAGTATGTGATTGCTTCACAAAGAAAGTCCATATTATTCCTACCACTGCAGAAACCTCATCATTGGGCTTGGCGGACCTATATCTATGCGAGAGTTAGATAACATATTGGGGATTCAAACCAAGTTATCTATGGCATATCACCCACAAACTGATGGGCAGACAGAGAGAATGAATCAGGAGTTGGAGCAGTACCTACACATGTTTGTCGATCACTGACAAACCAACTGGCCTAAATGGTTGGCAATTGCCAAATTTTCTCACAATAATAAATTCCATTCAGCTACTCGCATGTCACCCTTCTTTGCTAATTATGGGTATCTGTTAGGGCGACACCCACTAATCTGCTAGCTGGACCGTGCGGGCTCGCCTACAAGAAGGCAGTGGGGCACGCGCGCATGATGGGGGGTTTGATGGTTTTGATGCGAGGGGTTAAAAATAGAATAGTTGACTGAAATAGGCCTTTCGCACCACTAATGTGGATGGAATACCTAAGAGAACTCAACTGAGGTCTCCTAGTATTTATTCTAGGATTATATATTATGTTACATATATTGTAGTATGTTGTTACGGACACGTGCACACATGCACGTACATATTGATGCATGTAAATAGAAAACTCCCACGCTGACAAATAATGCATATATAGGGATTTGGTAGCGTATTTTGGTGAAATAAAATAAAATAAAATAAAAATGGTATTATGTAATAGGCATGTTAGGAGACTGTTTCGTAACATTACCCCCCTTTTAGGCCTCGACTTCCAGGCGAGAAAATATTGCATCTGTCCCCTCTGTGAAATTCTGGTAAGGCCAGAAATTCATCCCCTCATACACCATCCTAGCAATGTGACGTGGAGCATTTGGATTATGTTTAAAGAATTGGGTGATTGCTTTATGCGCTCGCTTACAATTCTCTTCTGGCTCCCATGAATTATTTTCATTGGTGTAATTCTTCCACTTGATTAAGAACTCCAATTTATTTCGTTGAAGACGAGAGTCCAAAACCTGTACTATAGAAGATATACAATGTTCTTACCTCTGCTAAATCCTAGCTCTAAGACTAAACCCCAGGTAGGTTATAAGGAACGTGTTGTCTCTTCCTCTGTGCAGCGTATGTAGTCTGCTCCAACAGGTTATGGGCCCTGCTGGACATGTTGCGAATGTGCCTTAACTGGCTGTGAACGACGTTGACTTCATTGTCTCCAAATTGTAACCTTGTGCTCTTTGTGAGCTGCATTGCACTCTCTGCGAGCTGAGAAGCATGAACATACTCCCACAAGGGATCCTCGCCGCCGACCGCCTGCACAGGCATACACGGGTGCGGCCTCTACCTCTCATTCGGTCTATACCGAATATCAGCAGGCTCGAGACACCCTCGAGCAAATGAATCTCCCACACAGCACGAAAAATCTGCGACCGCTGGAAGAGCACCTAACAGTGCGAGAAGGTAAGAGGAGGAGGATTGAAGCAGAACCAAGGATCGTAGAGGTAGAAGATGATAGTGTCTCCCTTGGATCAGAACCTGTGGTTTCTGATGAAGAAGTATGGAAAGCCGTCGACAAAATGCTCGTCGATGAACTGCTTGAAACAGGTACATATGATGAAAGGTCAGTCCTTTTCCCTGCCACAAGCACAAGGATTAATATTACACTGATCACAGCAAACTTTTCATGTGAAATCTTACCGCTACTAAATGTATCATGGAACAATTTACATCTTAATATATGTGTTATGTGTGCAAATGGAAATTGTAAGAAAGGTGCCGACTGGATCATGTATTCAGGCGCATCAAAACACTTCACTGGTGAAATGAAAGATTTTGCTTCTTACGAACCTTTACCGAGAAAGGACTCTACCCTGGTTCAAACAGCCACGGGTACTACTCATATAGTAGGGAAAGGAGCAGTCTTCATTAGACATCAGGTAGTATGTCACGGGAAGTCAGAGACGCGTGAAACACGATTATACCCCGTCTACTACATACCTGACTGTAATGCTCGATTACTGTCAATGGGTGTCTTTTTGCAGGATGGAAGTGATGTGCATGGTTCCTCTGCACACATTTCATTTTTCAAGCAAGGAAACCCAATTATGGATTGCGTCCCTCTTATGAAACGTGACACTATTTATTGGGCTCGGACTCATATATTGAGCACCAAGGGAATCAATGTCACGACAATGTACATCGCAGACTACTCAACTTGGCATAAGCGACTTGGGCACCCATCCAAAGAGGCGCTAGGGAAAATGCCTAATAGCACCATAAAATTCCCGAGGAATTTAATTGTTCCTAAAGACAAAATTATATGTCCAGGGTGCGCTGAAGGGAAAATGACCTCAAAATCTTTTCCTGAATCAGATTCACGCGCTGAAAGACCCTTTGAATTAATACATTCCGATCTGAAGGAACTCCCAGTACTATTGTACCATAAACATAAATACTTTATTGTATTTCTGGATGACAAAACGTCACATATCTGGGTCCAATGCCTTAAAAAGAAATCTGATGCTGCTGCGGCCATCAAACAATTTCAGGCAGTGGCTTTGACACAGTATGGCCCTACAATCAAGCGCTGGCGTGTTGATCCAGGGGGGGAGTTCAAAGATCGTGAGCTACAAAATGTGCTCAAGGACTTTGGCATCAAAATAGAGATGTCCGCACCCCACATTTACCAACAGAATGGGTGCGCACAGCATGCCATAAGGACAATAATGGAAAAGTCGCAAACCCTGCAATTTACCGCATGTCTACCACAATCATGGTGGGAATTTTGCATTGAACATGCAACACACCTATACAACCGAACCCCGATAAGGCGCCTGAAATGGCTGACACTGATTGAGGACCTGACAAAGGTTTGCCCAGATCTAAACGATCTGAAGGTTTTCGGTTGTGGTGCTTACGTCTACCTACCCAAGGAGAAGCGTCCAAACACATTGGCTCCTCGATCGGAGTTGATGACGTACCTTGGAGTAGAAGATGGCATTAAAGCATACCATTTCATGCGACCTAGTGGTGCAATATTCATTGGTGCTACGGCACTATTTGATGAAACGTTGTTCCCATGCTGTCCCGGAGCTAAGACTCCTGCCAATACGGACCTTGGTGATTTTCCACCTCCAGAACCAGAAGATGATGACCACTCATCTGGAATGGATGGCGATGATTCTATACCACCACAAGATTCGCCCCTTCCTCCATCATCAGAAAACGATGATGATGATGTACCAAGTGAGCAAAAGGCACATGACGATGTGACAAATGCTCCTCCTCTGCCGCCTCCAGTAACCACTGAGGACTTTCATCCAAGACGTGATGATCAACAGGAATGGCAGCAATTGCCCCGTCGATCAGGCAGGCAGAGGAACATCCCAAACCGTCCTGGCAATACCTATGGAGAGAAGCGACTCCCCTCTGACATAGAGAGAGACATTGCACGTGATCGATATTGGAAGAGATCTGTGGGTCAAGATTCGGATCATAACCAAACACGACCACAATCTCAACAGAAAGAACCAGTTGCTGGACCGAGTTTGGCACCCCACAAGAGTGTGCCCGATTCCAATGATCAAGAACATGATCACCCAATGGGGGAACTGGATGAAGCAGGTTATATTAAAAAGATAACCAAGGAAGGAGGAGATAAGCTTATTCGCTGGCTATTGTCAAAAGCAGTCAAACCATCGAGCGAAATAAGCCAAGTTCCAAACCAATTTCGCGATATTGCGTGCCTACCATGGCAGCAGCAACATGAGTGGAAACAAGCTTGTCATGAAGAATTAGAGGCTCTTCATAAGCGACAAGTCTATGACATCGTCGATCTTCCACATGATCGAAAAACGATCAAAAATAGATGGGTTTTGTTATGGTCAATAACTCCTAGATCAAAATATAATCGAAGCTCGTGAGCAACGACGTTCAGAGAGTTTCAAGTTTCACCGAAGCTCGTAAGCGACGGTTGAGCTAAGCTTAGATCACGACTCGATAGGAGTTGTAGAAAGGACTAGGTCAAGCTAGTTGACCAGTCGTATATTCGTTGCATTAAATAGTACAAGCGAGATCGAGAACAATAAGGACGGTAAAGACAATAAAGACAATAGAAACAATAAGTGTCCGCAGTACACTACAACAGCGTGAGAAGGTGAAAGGCGCAGAGTGAAGACACGCGTTACCGAAACAAAAGAGTAAGGGATGATAGTGTGAGACGTACATGATACAAGACAATAAAGACAATAGAAAATTGAATTCCCCCATCTGCGCAGTTCTGTCGTAACATTAGCTTCCCCTCAACGTTTGGAGTCCCATCCGAAACTAAGGTCTTATCATCCGCATTGGGTCGAAGGACGCCCCATCGCTGGTTGTCGCGGTGAATGTAGAGAAGGAAGTGGGAGTTGGGGTATCGTGCCCATAAACCCGAGTCGGCAGCTCAATGTCTCCTCCTCCAGCAAAATGAACCGAAGTCCCGGTGAGGATGGAGGTGAGTCGAGGGAGGTGCGGAGCGGTGACGATTTTGAATAAAATAAGCATATAGCACAAGAATATAATAAGAATTGATGCACCAAATATGGCGCCGAGAGCGATGATGACGTGTGAGTTGTAGAGCATGGTGGCTAGTTCTAAGTTGTGCGATGACGTGGTGGGACGTCACGTGTGGGATTGTTCGGGCAGAAAAGTACTGAGTGTTCTGGTCATTGTGATTGGATCTCTATTGTATCTGATGCTCAGAATGTGACCTGATATTGCTTATGCAGTGATCAGGATGTCGCAATTCTCGGCTAATCCTAGTCAAGAACATCTAGACAAAGCAATGTACATCATGCGCTATCTGGTGGGAACCCAGAAATATAACATTGTCTATGATGGTGAGAAGTCCGAGGGGCTACAGGCCTTCACAGATTTTGATTGGGCAGCTGACACTGTCAAACGCTGATTTACAACGGGTTACTTTGCTACTCTAGCAAGTGGCATTGTGTGCTGGCAGTCCCGTTTACAAAAAACTGTAGCACTGTCATCCACAGAAGCCGAGTATATGGCTCTCTCCGACACTTGTCGACAGATAGTGTGGATAGAGTCCTTATTCCAGGAACTTGGATATGTACTGAAGCGCATACCAATTTGCACTGATAATCAGGGATCCATATTTATCAGATCAAATCCAGTTCAGGAAAGAAGGACCAAACATATAGACATTCGCTACCACTATACCCGCAAATGCATAGAAAATGACAAAGTCACGGTCGTTTTCATTCCTGGAAGTGATAATCCAGCTGACATGTTCACAAAGAACCTTGGCACTGTCTTATTCAGGAAATTTAGAGACTCTCTCGGAATTACTTTTGAGATTCAAACTTAGCTGCTTAGAGTGCTGTACAGTTTGAGGGGGGGTGTTGAAATTAAATCCTGATGCATGCTGCATACATGAGGTAATGCATGCAGCATACACATGTTACTGCGCTTACTGTGCATACATGTGGTAAACACATTCCTGAGTCATGTGACATCCTTACTATTATGTATATAAGGAGAACCTGTACTATAGAAGATATACAGTGTTCTTACCTCTGCTAAATCCTAGCTCTAAGACTAAACCCCAGGTAGGTTATAAGGAACGTGTTGTCTCTTCCTCTGTGCAACGTATGTAGTCTGCTCCAACATATGTGACTTGATCGAACTCCAGAAAACATTGCACATGCTGCCTGGCTGTTGCACATTGGTGCAGGCACAATAGTGGATGCTGCAGACACTATACAGATTCCACAAAACATGCTCTGCCATAGAAATACCATGGATGACCTTATTAACTCTTCATATCCAGGCATAGAGCATCAGAACAAGCCAGATCAGTACTATTTGGATAGGACCATTCTCTCCTGCACAAATGACAATGTTGATGTCATCAACTCTCTTCTCCTTAGCAGATTTCCTAGACCAGAGCATGTGTTCAACAGTGCTCATACAGTCTGATTTGGAGAGCAGGAGCTAAAAAGCTACCAGCCATATCCAGCAGAGTATCTAAACTCTATCAAAGCAAGTAGCCTTCCTCTCTCCAGGCTGGCACTCAAGATAGGCTGCCTCTCATGCTTCTACACAATCTGGATTTTACCATGGGTCTTTGCAATGGAACTCGACTTATTCTCCTTGAAGCCAGACCATGTGTATTGAAGTGCAGGATTATCAGTAGAGATGCACAGTTTGCAGGAAACATTGTTTTCATTCCTCAGATCACATTGGAGCCTTCAGCAGAGACATTGCCATTACCACTTCGATGACATCACTTTCCAGCTTGCTTGGCATTTTCCATGACTATCAACAAGTCACAAGGCCAATCTGTATCCCATGTTGGATTGGACGTACAGACACCAGTATTCTCACATGGGCATCGCCTTTGGGTTTGTATTCAATAACAAGTCAATAAAAGTTTGTTTTGTAATAAAGTCAATAACAGGTCAGTACAAGTTTGTAATAAAGTCAATAACAGGTCTATACAAGTTTGTAATAAAGTCAATAACAAGTCAATACAAGTTTGTGATGAAGTCAATAACAAGTTGGGTGTAGCACAGGTACAGGTTAATGTGGTATTCTGCCTGCAGGTCACACAGGTGCAGGTATGGGTTTGTATATCTGTACCTGTGGCCACACCACACCTGTACTCATGGTGTTGCAGGTTGTGACAGGTTTGAGTTGTGATGCATTTTATATCATGTTTTGTAGTTCCAAAATTCTTCTATGGTGCAGTTTGCTTAGTCACCACTACTTTTGTACAAGCAAAATCCCAGTCTGACAAAGCACTGAAATCCTTATTCCTTTAGTAGAAATGCTCCTTTCTATCATAGGAACAAAACTACTAGACTGATTGTCAAAATACTCAAAACTGAGGGAGTCTTTTTTTGGGGGCCGATGAATTCTGCCGCCATGTCCCAAAATGGTAATTTAAGTATCAAACTGTGTTGCTACTGACTTGGGAATCCTTCTGTGAGATGCATAGCGTCTGGAGCTGAAGTTCTTGACCTGAATTTGAGCCTCTTTTGCCCCAAGTCCACTCCGATATGCCTCCATCCACCGTTTCATCCTGTGCTCCCATTTCTGGATGGTCTCGATTGGAACTAATGCGAGTGCGCTCAGCATATTCTCCTGCAGGGTCATAAAGGTGTAATCACAGTGCGTCTGCAGATATCTCTTGATGGCACCCCAAAAAAATTCTATGAAGTTCAGTTCGCAATGAAACTTGGGAAGAAAAATGCACAAGTGTCCAGCTGCCTCAATGACCTCCTAAACGAGAGACTGCTGTTCCCGAAAATCTGGCTGCAGATCAAGAATGCACTTTTTGAGATCAAAGTCGTTGGGACTGTCACCGTTTCCATCTGAATCAGAGTCAGTCTCGGTCCAGTCTTCATCCTCTGAACCTGATGAAATATAATTAACTCCACCATTCCAACTTGTACATTCGATGTCAGAATCATCTGCTGAAGACTCCACATCGTTGCTGTCACCCAAGTTGGGCTAATTGACTTTTCTGAGGGCCTTGCTAGCTCGGGCGCGCACTGCTGCTGCTTTACGGTCTTTCCGAGCCATGTTTTTTTTTCAGTTTTATTTCAAATTTGAGTCTCACAGCCCCCGACATCGTCTATAAATTTTTTTTTTTCTGCCGGCCAAGTCCGCCGCTGTCCAGAAGTAGTGGTGACTAAGCGAACTGCACCATAAGCTCTTTGGCCCTGAGTTGACACCATTTTTTATCAACTTTTATGAGAATCCATTTGTTGTTATACTGTGTGAAGACATGTATCTGACTGGTACTATAGTTTTTTTATAACATAGAATGATCTAATTAAGTAAAGTGAATGTTTTTTTGCATGGTTATTTTTGGTGACCTTGAATGTTCCTTCTTAAAGTTCCTTCTCTTGTGCCAAAAATTACTATGCCCACATTGAATACAGCAGATTACAAGTTTCTTTGCTTTCTTTATGATGGATAAGAAAGGTTGACAGATGATTTGTGAAAGAATATCATGATTTATATGTGTCAAGGTTCAAAATCACTACTACCAAGATTGGGACTTGGTCAGGAATACACCGGACTTCCAGTTGGACCCAGTTGTCAGTAGTTGGAGGTGTTCAGGGGTTCCAGGCAGAATCCACTGGGCTGTAGCATGCCAGGTGAAAGGGGCCAGAGAGGACTTGGCTTCAACTTATAAGAAGTTGTGCCCTTCTCCTCATCAGTTGTCCAATTTTAGGCAGATAGCATGCGGATGTCCAGCAGGTTTCCAGATGGAGGGTGAAGAGAGAATGAAGCAGAGATTATGGGGTGAAAGAAATCGAGAGGAGTTCAAAGATTAGAGGTTTAGTTCAGGAATAAGTCAAGGGTGAATGAAGGGTTGATATTAGGCAGAGGATAGGAATACCAGCAAGTCACAAGTAATGCACAAGTAATGCACAAGTACAAGTAATTTGTAAACTGGAGACTAAGGCTAAGCTACAGGTGCTTAAATAATGAAGGCTGGAAGAATAACAGAAAGTGCAGAAGTTTACTAAAGGGTCTTGGTAAGTGTCTGTGACCAGAATTGGTAAGACTGTATTAGGAATAAAGTGAGTAAGCAAATGATTACTACAGCATGTGACAACTTGTCTGATGACTAAAAGATGCTGTGGCCAGGACACCAATGGACAAGGTCAGAAAATAATTGGAAAAGAATTGGGAATTATCAGAAATCCAATCGGGTGAACAGGTCATGACAGCATTTTCCCCTTAAGGCCGAGCCTATGAGGCACATGAGGGTTCGAAGGTCCAACTTAAAAGCTGGGTCTGTGGTCAGAAAAATTCCAATTTTCTGCCTCACTCTAACAACACGACCCCGCCCTCACAAACCACTGTGCAATGGTTGGCCACTCTTAAGGCCCAGCAAGAGGAGCTAGTCTGGGAGGGACTAAGGCTTGAGGAGGAAGTGCGATGAGAGGAGGAACAATGGGCAGAGGAGGCATGACAGATGGAGGCAGCGTGGAAGGCTGAGGAGAAGCAGAAAAAGATGGCAGCTGCAAAGTGGGCAGGGAAGTGGAAGGTGGTGGAAGAGAAGGGAGAGATGGAGGGAAGTGGGTCACCTGCTAAGAGGGCAAAGGGCAAGGGGTGGGCAGACGCTGAGTCTGAGGGGGTCATGCAGGTGGAGGCTGCGTGGCCCTGCAAGAGGTAAGTGATGGTGACATTGCTGCTGAATACAAACTGACAATCTCCCCCCTAGATGTTCTCATCAGCACCTAGCATGCTTCCAAATAGGCGCCTGGGGCCAGGCATGCAAGGAGGTGGTGTGAGAGAGGCAGGAGGCCCCAACGGAGAAGGCAGGGAGCAAGATGATGGAGCTCCTGAGGGAGCTGGTGACAGCCATCAAGGGGCTGAAGTGGGAGGTGTGAAAGCTGTGGGTGGTGCAGGAGGACATCTAAGATCTATATGATCTGGAGTGGGCTTGGGCAGGAGAAGTGGAGGAGGATGAGGAGGATGAGGAAGAGGAAGAGGGAAGCTGAAGTGAGGGGGAGGTGGAGGTGGAGCTAGCAGGGCTAGCAGAGGAAGTAGCAGGGGTACTCCAGGTGGAGCCCCTGGAAGGGGATGACAGGGAGGTCTAGGGGCCCAGTTGGGGCCCACCAAAAAAATTACTTTGTTTAATTTTTTCTTATCTTTTTCTTGAAATCAAAAATGCCTCATACTGCCATTCACTGAGTGAATTAAGTTTGAAGTGATCCAGGTTTGTCCAAGTAATGGGTGTGGAAATCCATAACCAACTTTTGAGCATGATCAAGCTCTGTGGCAGGAAGCCAAGAGTTTTCTTCATCAGTCCCCTGGTATCCTTCCCAACAGACAAAGTAGAGCAACTTGCAATGACGGCAGTGATCTATCTTTGAGTCCAGGATTTCTGTGATTTCATATTCAAGTTCATCATCAATAGTGATTGGAGTGGGCAGAGGCTGAGTGCGATTAGAAATGGTGTTCAAAGTGTCTTCTTCCAGCTGTGAGACATGGAACACAGGATGAACTGCCTGGAGATGGTCCAGAAGCCAGAGGGTAACCGAGTGGGTGCCCAGGCAGGCGATGATTTCAAATGGACCATAGTATTTCTTTGAGAGTTTCTTGGAAGGTTTAGTAGTGCATAAGTGTTCTCCTTTGACATAAGCATAGTCCCCAATGTTGAAGTTGGGAGCGGGAATCTGGCGTTTGTCCACTGGACCTTGATAACACTTCTGTGCTTTGGAGAGCTGTTTCTGGAGTTCCTAGTGGAGTTTGTCAAGGTCAACCATGAAGTTACAGGTGTGCTGGAAAGCTAGCTCGCATTCAGGGAAGAAAGTGATGTTCAGGTGGTAGCCCTTATTGGTGAAGAAAGGTGAAACTCTGGTGGAAGCTGACAGGGCATTGTTGTAAGCAAATTCCCCTAAGGGCAACAGCTGAGACCAGTTGTCCTGTTGGTAATTGCAGAAGATCTGGAGGTATTGTTTGAGGGTTTAATTAAGGTGTCCTCAGTTGAGTTCTCTTAGGTATTCCATCCACATTAGTGGTGCAAAAAGCCTATTTCAGCCAACTCATCTAAAAATAACCCCTCGCATCAAATCCATCAAAACCCCCATCACGCGTGCGTGCCCCACTGCCTTCTTGTAGGAGAGCCTGCATGGTCCAGCTAGCAGAACATTGGGTGTTGCCCTAACAGGAGTTCAGTAGCTGTTCGATGAAGTCCATTGAGATTGAGTCCCAAGGATGTTCTGGGACTGGGAGTTGCTTCAGGAAACTGTAGGGTTTGTGTCATGGTGACTTGGAGTGTTTGCACATAGTGCATGATTTGCAGAAGTCTTGAATGAAGGTCCATAGGTTGGGTCAAACTTAATCACATCAGACAGGTTGTAGGGTCTTGTTTTGTCTGAAATGACCAGAAAGGATATGGTCATGCTTGTACTGCAGAACCTTGAGGCGGAGATCTGCTACATTTGGGATGTAAATCCAGTTGAAGAGGCAGAGGAGTCTGCTGTCATCTACAGTCCAATTGGGAGCAGAGGGGGTTGGAAGATGGGCAGAAGAGATGGGGTTAAGGGTAAGAGAGGATCGGATGTCATTGTGGAGCTTCTTGACATCCATAAGGACTGCTTGTTGGATGACTGGGGTGGCAAAGTATGTGGCTCAAAGTGAGGAGGTGAGCTGTTCTTTAATTAAAACAGGTCAGAAATTGCTCGGGTTTGCTGAGATAAAGTTGCCACTTCCCCCTTTGCAGTTGACATCCTGACATCTAGTGAGTGCATTGGGTTTTTCCCCCAGTTTCCCAGGGCAGAAACAGATGACTCAGTTGAACTGTGAGAGGTACTTGGACCATCTGGCTTGGTAGCATGTGAGGAGCTTAGTGGTGCTGAAGTACTCCAGATTTTTGTGATCAGTGACCACATCGATCGGGTTTCTGGAGCCCTGCAGATAATGATGCCAATGTTTGAATGCCTCGAAGATGGCCAGAAGTTCTTTTTCATGGGTGTCATAGTTTAGCTTTACAGAATTGAAGGAGCAGGAGTGGAAAGCAACAGGGTGAATGTCACCATCATGAGTGTAGGCAGAAAGGATTGCCGCCAGGGTGTAGTCAGAGACGTTTGTTTCAAGGACTAGGTGTGAATCTGGTACCCACTGAGAGAGGACTGGAGCATGGGTGAATTCTTCCTTAAGCCTGTCAAAGCCTTCTTGGCATTTTGTGATGAAGACCCAGGAAAAATTTTTCCATGTCAAGCAGGTAAGGGGCACGATGATGTTGGAGTATCCATGAATGAACCTGTGGTAAAAGTTGCAGAATCCAAGGAAAGACTGAATATCCTTGACTTTCTGGGGTACCGGCCAGTTCAGGATGGTCTTCACTTTGTCTTCAGACATCTGGAGTCCATCCAGTGACAAAATGAACAAGTCACATGATCTGGCAATTTGGGTACCAAACATGGCAAAACCCGTAATTTCAGCTATTTGTCAACAATTGGGCACTTTGGATCAATAACCCTTCCAACAGGGTTAATACTGAATTCGGCTAGTAACTACTTAAAATAGTCATCCAAATAGAGTAAGATAAATCTCAATTAAACCAGATCTGATTGGTTGTCTGGTTGCAGCTGTCCTAATGATGAGTGCTGCCTCTCAACCACTGGCAGTCGCAATGTAAGGCGAGGCTTGGCATCGGCTTATGAAAGCAAGGTAAATATGTATATACAATTACTTCCAGCTCTTGTCGAAAGGATGAGTAAGCGGTTGTGGCACACTGAAACAATGACGTATGCGTGTGTAAGAGAAGGCGCACTGATGGGGTAGTTGAGTTCTTCTGTTAGGGTGACACCCACTAATCTGCTAGCTGGACCATGCGGGCTCTCCTACAAGAAGGCGGTGGGGCATGCGCGCATGATGGGGGTTTTGCTGGTTTTGATACGAGGAGTTATTTTTAGATGAGTTGGCTGAAGTAGGCTTTTCACACTACAAATGTAGATGGAATACCTAAGAGAACTCAACTGAGGTCCCCAGGTACATAATTTTTTAAGTTTATATACTATGTTACACATATTGTAATATGTTGCTACCGACGTGCGCATTCATGCGCATACATATTGATGCGTGCAAATATAAAATTTCCATGCTGACAAATATAGCATTTGCAGGCATTTGGTAGCATATTTTGATGTAATAAAATAAAATAAAATGAAATAAAGTAAAAATAAATTATTATTATGTAATAGGGATCCTAGGAGACTGTTTCCTGACAATATGAAACCAAAGCTTTCCATGAAACAAAATGTGTCACCTACTCTTGGTCCAATTCTCTCAACTCTCAAAAAATGCTACACTCTAATTTATGGTATGTTTTGATTTCTCTTCTAATCATCTTTCTAATGATGATAATTATTAAATCTAAAAGCTATGGTCTGTGTCTATGAAGAAGATATGTGGGATCTCTGGGGAATGATGTTGCTCTCAAGAATGATGAAGACATTGCATGGGAATTCAAGAATGATAGTTATATTTTATGTGTTTTGGTGATAAGTGTGATTTGATTTTTATTTGTATTACTAGTTCAACTGACAATATTTAGGAAATTTATCATGAATATAGCTCTACTCACACTCAAGATAAATGCACCTTTACTTTGGTATCCACCTCTCCTGTTGCTGAATCTCATTTTACTACTGGCTACTCCTGGTGCTGAATCTTCCATGACTACTCCTCTCAAAGACCACCTTATGGCTCTTCTTGGAACTCCCAAACATTTGTCGAACCGTGCTGACCAAGACCTGCACTTCACTTATCAGAAATACAAGGCTTATGTACAATCATGTCAAACCCTCACCAAATGTATCTCTGAAGGCACTTGTCCTGGAAAGTGGCCCTCTACTACTGAGCTTATTAATTTTTTTCTTTTCAAGTCCATGTGGTTTTCACATTACAAGCCAGTATTTTCAGAAGTCTCAAACTATCCTTTGATGGTTACATGGTTGGAGAATGAAGAAGACAAGCTGTCTGACTTGGAGGTTTGGGGTGTTGAGAAGCCGAGTTATTCATTGACAGACTTGAAGAAATTTGTGGAGAATAGAACTTTAGCTGAGGAACTGGTAGGGAAGAAGAGCAAGGGGAAGAAAAAGGCAAAAGAGGGATGTTTGACTGAGGAGGGTGGAAAAGGAAGCAAGGTGGTTGATAAAGGTAGTCCAAGGGAAAAAAATGGCCCAGCAAAGAAGAAGTTGCAAAAGTAAGCAATGGACTCTAATTCTTTTCTTTTGAAATTGGTAGAGAAATTATCATTTAGTATCTGGTTTGTTTTGGGTTTGATTGTGTTCAAAATTTTTCTCGCCATGGTTTCAACCATTATCAAGATGCCTCAAGCTATTGCACTAATACTACTGTTTGCAGATGTGCTAGCCATATTTGCACTTCCAGATCAACATCTGTTTCCTGATATTTCCTTCAACCTTTTCAGCAATTTTATTCAACAAAGCTTGGGGCTGACAGTTTCTCTCTCAACAGTGCTTGTTCTGTTATTTTCTGTCTTGGAAAATCCAGAATGTTTCAGCTTGCATGCATGGCAACAGTGTCCCAAATACTTAGGAGAAAAAGCATCAGCTGCTTCTGGCTGGATAAAACATCTTGCACATGCTATTTAATACAAGCTAGGCTCTGCCACAGCTGGATTCCTAAGACCCCAGGATATTGGAAAAGATATGTCTGAGGACCAAGTCCTGACAATCACTGCTTCCAAGCTAGTAGCACTTGCACAAGTATTGCAATGCTATTCTGTGGGCAAGAGTGGAAAGTTTTTTTAAATTAAAGTCTGTTTCTCAAAAATTGATGTAACCAGTCCAGGTTATTTGGTCAACTAGTCTGCAGTGCATGATCTCCACTTGTGATCCCCATTCTTTGCTACAAGCAACTAAAACCAGAGATATTCCCAAAGTTACTTTGGTCGAAAACTGAATCATTTATAATAAAGTTTCTGTGCTTACTGGCAAATGTCCAGATTGCCTCACATTGTATCATGCTGACCATGAGCGAGTACCTGTTGCTACAGAGGTAAACACTGTCAAGACCCATTTCACCCGATCAGATTTCTGATAATTCCCCATTCCTTTCTGACACTTTTCTGACCTTGTCCATTGGTATTCCAGCCACAGCACCTTTTAATCATCAGACAAGTTGTCATGTGCCTTAGTAATCATTTGCTTCCTCACTTTATTCCTAATACAGTCTTACCAATTCTGGTCATGGACACTTACCAAGACCCATTAGTAAACTTCTGCACTTTCTGTTATTCTTCTGGCCTTCAATATTTAAGTGGCCATAGCTTAGCCTTAGTCTCCAGTTTGCAAATTACTTGTAAATTACATTATCTTTGCACTAAATCTCACCTTGTCAATCCTCTGCTTAATATCAACCCTTCTTTCATCCTTACTTGTTCTTGACCCAATCCATTAATCTCTCAGCTCCTCTTAACTTCAATTCATCCTATAACCTCTGCTTAATCTATTCTTGCCCTCCATCCAGAAACCCACTGGACATCTGCCCCCAATCCACCTAAAATTGGACAACTGACAAGGAGAAGGGTGCAACTTCTTATAAGTTGAAGTCGAGTCCTCTCTGGCCCCTTTCACCTGGCACACTACAGCCTGGTGGATTCTGCTAGGAACATCTAAACACCTCTGACCACCGGCGACTAGATCTGACTGGATGTCCGGTGTATCCCTGACCAAGTTCCAATCTTGGTAGTGGTGATTTTGAACTTTGACAAGTGCACTGAGTGCACGATAGAGTCTGTAGATTTTGAGTTTAGCTTGCAAAAATTGAGATTCGTGGTCATTAAGTGTGATCAATCCAAATTGACTGTAATACCATTTTCAAGGATTGGTGGGATCACATTGAGCAAGAAAGAAACCAATAGCAATGTATGAAGTGTTGACTGATTGGATAACTGGGCAGGGGATGAGTGGTCAATTGCTCAAATCTCTGGAAAATTTATTAAAGCTTCCTTCAAATCTTCTTGTGCTACTATTTGTTTTAATCCAAATTTGAAAGGAATGTCTTTTCAAGTGAGGTGGAACAGTGCTGAAGCACATTGAGCAAAAGTTTGAATAAAGATATGACAGACTCCAGTAGTTCCTAAGAACACTTTAACTTTGGTAAGGCTTTGACAAGGTCCCCATTTGCTAACTGCTGCAATGTGAGTGGGTTTGGCCATATGACTTTCAATATTGCATCAATGCCCTAAAGTAATCATTTTGGGGATGCAAAGGTAGAGTTTAGGACCAGAAAACATTCCTCCACAATACATCATGCATTGGATTACCCTGTTCAGGTTTTCAAAGTGTTCTTAGACAAATCATAAATGCCTGTGTTATCATGGATAGTTTCATAGGCACCTCCACAAAGTTGTCCAACTCATTGGTAGGGTAATGATACGAAGTGCTCTGAAAGGTGTCTGAAATGTTGTTAGATTGTGAGATGATTATGCTACTTTCCTTTCATCAAACACCACATAGAAGTCTAACACTCCTCCACAAGATTGTCCACTGAATTGTTCTGCTAAATGTCCAGGTATTGGTACCACATCTAAGTGCTGTATCATTACTTGATTGAATGGTTTGAGACTGGACAATTCAAAGTAATTTCGCATCTTTCTTCGCAATGCAAAACCATTGTAATCAATACAAAGAGTTCAATGGCTTGTATACTTCTGCTTCTATCTTCTTTTTCAGCATTTTGCACATCTGTTCGTACAAACCAGGAGATATAGGAATATTACATTCAACCCAAGGAGTATGAGAAATGACAGGAAATTTTATAGGAGGGAAGAAGTCAGGGAAAAAACTTTCTCGTTCTTCTTCAGTCTATGTGAAAGCTGTTTCATGATTTTGAATAAAGTTGTGCATAAGCTTCCATTCTTCTGGCCATAAGAAATTGCCAAGATGGTTTTTGTTGATAATAGCTTTGCATTCGAGTGTATATCAGGGAGAGGGGATAAACGAATGGGGATGAGGATTGAGCTTCAGCATACTCTCAAGGGGGTCACCAGTGATTGTTCGAATAATGTGGAATCAATCAGGTAGTTCAGTAATAACTAGTCAAACTTTCTGTGTGACTGATTTGTATTTCTTCTTCGATGCTGCAGATCATGAAAGCCTCCTCCTGAAGAAGGTTCATCACATTGCTACCATTGGGCTGTTGAATTTGATGAGTGGTTACTTGTTCTTTCTATTTCATATAAACTTTGGGGGATAATGACAGTAATTCTTTAAACATTAGGGTGATAATGGGAGTATTCATAGAGTGAGTGAAAATGTCTTCCATGATTTTGTCCTTTTGAATCGGGGCTTGGGTATGATATGAGGGACCATCTCTGTCTTTACCTTTCACAGTCGATCCGAAGTTTTGTTTGTGAGGTGGCAAGTACAAATTTTCTTTTGTAGCAGCATAAGAGTCAATGATGGGTTGCGAAGTTGTTTTGGAAGTCAAAGATGGTGCCAAATTTGAAGTGGATGGATTGGTTGCCATGGACAAGATAGATGGTGCTGATACTCATGGGATGGATCATTCAACTGATGCAGGGTTTTGAAAGATCAGGGGCTGAGAGGTAGGAACTGTTGGTATATTTGAGTCAGTTCATGCAAAGGGTCTACCACTTCATAAAGCATATAGCTTTTGTTCAAGCTTTGCAGTACAATATTTGGCTGTTGTGGATAGGTCAGAAATTTGGTAAACTCCTCTTCATGGTGTTGAACAAATTGTTGAAAATGCAATACTATACATTAATGAAGAAGTAACATTAGATGGAGGGTTTTGTCAAGTCCATTGTCAATCCTGTCCTTGATAAATTGACCGGGGATGTTTTGAGGAGTGAATAGGCCATTTGGAAGAATGATTTTGCCTTCAGTGTTCTTCTTACACTTTCCTTCATTGTTGTATGACTGGCAAATTAATCAGTTGCTAATGAAATGTCCCATATGTCCACAAAAGATGCAAACTAAATTTTTGAGCTGGTTTAAACCAAATCCACTGTTAGATCAAGGGGTATCATCATGTTTAGCACCTGCTAAAGCAGTGACAAGGGTAACTGCAAATTTCCTGAGGATTGCTGTGAGATCTTCCGATTTAATTTGTGGTGAAGATGTCAAGGTTGTTGGTAATGCCAAAGATGCTGAGGAGTGTGAACCAAGTAGCAATGTCGAGTCCAAACTGATAGATCCTGCTAGAACAAATTTTGCTGCTCCATAAACATCACCGAGTGGGTAGGGGTCATTGGAATAGTGATGGGGGATTTTAGTTTGAGTCGTCAGGCAATTCTAGCCCATATACCTGGCTGGGAAACACAAACAAATGCTATGCTTTGTTCAGCATCAGAAATCCTGTCTTTTGTGAATAAAAACTTCATGATGTTATAAAATGACCAAAAATATAATCCCAACTCATTTGCATTGAAAATACCAATGCAAAGTTGTTCACCAATGGGTTTGTCCATCTCTGAAATTGACCATTTGCAATCATCTTTGGAACCAGGGTACAGTCTTTGGATTGTGAGGTCAAAATCCTGGAACTAAATGGCAGTTTCGTATTCTGGGATCAATTCCCAAAGTTCTGAAGTGTCGATATCGACATAGCAACATGCATGCTTCTTCATTTCTTCTGAGTTCATAACATTGCATGCTGAGAAGAGCAATTTGAGCTCATTAAAATATCTGTGAAGTTCTCAAGACTGGGTGGGATCAAATTTCAGAGCTGTGGAATGACTACAAGCTGGCATAGTGGCTTGTGTAGTCATGAATGCAATGACCCTTGGGGTAGGAGTTAAAACTTGGGTGAAGGATGGTAGAGGTGTTGAGGTTGTTGGAAGAATGAGTGAAGAGGTATATGATGAGGGTGAAGAAGAAGACAATGATGATGAAGACAATGAGATAGGTGAAGGGAATAGTTGACGATGAGTAGATTCTGCTTTGGAAACTGGAATTAAAATATCTTCCTATTGTTCAAGAAATTGAAGGCGTGGTGAGTCTCAATTTGAAGGTTTCTAGCTTGGGTTGGCCTAAGCTGGGAGATTCAACATGGAATAGGTGATGAAATGATTTAGAAACCCCTCATGGTGGGCTTCAAAAATTATAATACTCGACCTGGAAACCCAAACAGAACCTACTAGAAAGGCCTTGAATGGTATAATATAAGTTAGGGGAAGGATGTGAGGTGGTACCAAATATCACCACCGTTAACAAGGAGTGTGTGAATGAGTTTTGAAGAGGCTCTAAGGGTTTTGAAGAGGTACAAAGTTTTGTGAAGTAGTGCGAATAGATTTGAAAAAGTTTGATGAAGTTCAAAGGAATTTGGAGATGTGCATAGAGGTGGTGAATGGTGTTGATATGCGATATAAATCAATGACAATAATGTGGGAGAATAACAGTATGCAATAGGCGATAGACAATAGTTTTGAGAGGCTAGTACAAATTTTTGAAGAAGTTCACAATGATTCACAGAACTTAGAGTTATGATGTGAGACTTGGATTCAAGAGAACTGCTCTTGAATCAGATGATGAATATGAGCAGATGACCTCTTTTCTGTTCTTCTAAATAACTAGCACAAGTCTATATACATTTTGAACAGATGGTACTTAAAAGGAAATAAAACATGTGGAGAACATAAGGCAAAATACAAAACAATACAGAACTTTGCAAATCATAAAATAAATGAGAGATGATGGGAAGGGAAACATATAGAGTCACAATGTATCAAAAGTACTTGTCCTATTGTTCCAATATATAATTGAAATACAAAAGTGCCACAATCATGTTTCAAAAGCCCTTTGTTGTATCTCCTTGTGTCCGGTGGTGCTTGATATCTGGCACACTACTCATGCAGGGTGTGCTGCATGTACCTGAAGGATGGTGTGATAGGAATGCAGTGGCCAAAGTTGTGCAACTCACTTGAAGTGTTGCAAAGTCATTCAAAGTCATTCAAAGCCATTGCAGAGTGGTTTTGTAGGGTTCTTAGGGGTTGGGAGTGTGTATCATAATGTGTCAATGTGTTTGGACATCTTCCCAGACCTTAGAGTGCAAGGTGGACCTATCAATGATAAGAAGCATGTCTGTAAAATGTGGCCCATGATAATCCTGTTTTGTAACTTTTACAAAAGTGAGTACATGTGCATGTATATCTGTTGCTGCTTTGAGATCCTGGCATAGCTTGTATAAGGGAAAGAAGGTCAAAGAAGGTCTTGAAACTCAGGGTTGGCTTATTATCTATTACATATGTTACGACCGTTTTGTGGGAGTGATGGCGAGCTAAATGGGGAAGTTTTTTGGCTGTGATCGGTGATGATTGATGGGACAATGTGCACAACATATGGGATGACCATTTTGTGGGAATGATGGGAGTGATGGTTGATGGGATTAGCTAAAATTTGTCAGGCTTGGTCAGAGCTGTGCAAAATGTGTCAGCCTTTGTCAGAGCTGTGCAAAATTTGTCAGAAATGATGGCATTAGTCAGAGCTGACTAAAAATTAGTCATATAGCTGGGCTTCAAAATGTGGTCGTAGCATATGTAGAGGTGAGCTGCAGCTGAGTTTGAAGTGGGGTTTGAAACTTTGCAAGTGAGCTGAGTGTGGAGGGGAGTGTGAGGGGAGTGTGAGGGGTGGGCAGGGGTGGGCAGGGGGTGTGAGGGGGTGGGCAGGAGGGGGATGGAGAAGAGGTATGAGGGGTGTAGAGGGGGTATGAGGGAGTGTAGAGGGGGGAGGGGGACATGGAAGAGTGAGAGGGGGGATGGGAAGGGGGAAGGGGGAGGTGGGGAAGGGGAAGGGATAGGGAAGGGGGAGGGGGAGATGGAGATGGGGGAGATGGGGATAGAGATGGAGGAGATGGGGAAGATGGGGGAGGGGGAGATGAGGGAAAGGGAGGGGGAGATGAGGAAGAGAGAGGTGGGGATGGAGGTGGGGATGGGTATAAGTATGGGTATGGGGAAGGAAAAGGGAGAGATGGAGATGGAGAGAGAGATAGAGATTGGGGTGGGAACAGGGATGGGGGAGATGGGTATAAACACCACAACCCCCCCATGTTGACTTGGGGCCAAGGGTCCCAAGTCAACTGAAGAGTTGTGTACTACTGTATCTAAAAGTCAACTAACGAGTTGTGTGACCTTGAACTCCCAAATGTTGACTTTGGGCCAAAGGTCCAAAGGCAACTGAAGAGTTGTGTACTACTGTATCTAAAAGTCAACTAAAGAGTTGTGTGACCATGAACCCCCAAACATTGACTTTGGGCTGAAGGTCCAAAGGCAACTGAAGAGTTGAGTAACTGTAGTGGGATTAAACATTGTGTTACATATACGTGAGCTGGCCCATGCCGGTGTCAGGCTGAGTGAGCAAAGCGAGCGAACGCCATGACAAAGGCATGGGTCATAAGCTCGTCTATTACATATGTTACAGTCGTTTTGTGGGAGTGATGGTGTGATGGCATCAGCTAAAGGGGGGAATTTTTTGGCCAAGATCGGTGATTGATGGGGACGATGCACACAACATATGCTACAGTCATTTTGTGGGAATGATGGATTGATGGGATTATCTAAAATTTGTCAGGCTTTGTCAGGCTTGGTAAGAATTGGTCAGCTCTGACTAATATAGCTGGGTTTCAAATGTTGTTGTCCATATGTATAGTACCAAAAAGGCAGGTCAAATTTGTAATGCGGTCAGTAACAAGTCAATACAAATTTGTAATGAAGTCAGTAACATTTTGTAGTGAGGTCAGTAACAAGTCAATACAAATTTGTGATTTGTAACGAAGTGTGTAACATGACAATACAAATTTGTAATGAGGTCAGTAACATGTCAATACAAATTTGTACTGAGGTCAGTAACAAGTCAATACAAATTTGTGATTTGTAACGAAGTGTGTAACATGACAATACAAATTTGTAATGAAGTCAGTAACATGTCAATAGAAATGTGTAATGAGGTCAGTAAAAAGCCTGAAGTCAGTAACAGGTCAATACAAATTTAATGAAGTCAGTAACATGTCAATAGAAATGTGTAATGAGGTTAGTAACAAGTCAAATACCAAAAAGGGAGATTTGTGTGCACAAAATTTCGGTTGCGATATAGTGGACACCTACTTTCACGCCTCTTCCGGAATGTGCACAACACGACCAAACAGAGGCCTTTTCCTCATATGTGGAGAGAGAGTGCACGACAATCAGTTGAGTACCTCTCTTCACACAACATTTGGGGCTATAATAGTGATACTATTGCAATTGCTATCTATTATCAAATAGCAAAATTGTGATTGTCATTACATAAGTGTTGGAATTGGCTATTGAAACTTGAAAACAGTTGGATTATAGTGAGTGTTGTAACAACTGGCTGTTAAAAAAAGTTGTTGCTGACCTTACTGTTGAAATTTAATCCTGATGCATGCTGCATACATGAGGCCAAGCATGCAGCACACACATGTTACTGTGCTTACTGCGCATACATGTGGTAAACACATTCCTGAGTCATGTGACATCCTTACTATTATGTATATAAGGAGAACCTGTACTATAGAAGATATACAGTGTTCTTACCTCTACTAAACCCTAGCCCTAAGACTAACTAAACCCCAGGTAGGTTACAAGGAACGTGTCGTCTCTTCCTCTGTGCAACGTATGTAGTCTGCTCCAACATATGTGACTTGATCGAACTCCAGAAAACATTGCACATGCTGCCTGGCTGTTGCACATTGGTGCAGGCACAATAGTGGATGCTGCAGACACTATACAGATTCCACAAAACATGCTCTGCCATAGAAATACCATGGATGACCTTCAATGGGCGTCTTCTTACAAGACGGAAGTGATGTGCGTGGTTCCTCCGCACACATTTCATTTTTCAAGCAAGGAAACCCAATTATGGATTGCATCCCTCTTATGAAACGTGACACTATTTATTGGGCTCGGACTCATATATTGAGCACCAGGGGAATCAATGTCGCGACAATATATGTCGCAGACTACTCGACTTGGCATAAGTGACTTGGACACCCATCCAAAGAGGCGCTAGGGAAGATGCCTAATAGCACCATAAAATTCCCAAGGAATTTAATTATTCCTAAAGACAAAATATATGTCCAGGGTGCGCTGAAGGGAAAATGACCTCAAAATCTTTTCCCGAATCAGATTCACGTGCAGAAAAACCCTTTGAATTAATACATTCCGATCTGAAGGAACTCCCAGTACTATCGTACCATAAACATAAATACTTTATTGTATTTCTGGATGACAAAACGTCACATATCTGGGTCCAATGCCTTAGAAAGAAATCTGATGCTGCTGCGGCCATCAGACAATTTCGGGCAGTGGCTTTGACACAGTATGGCGCTACAATCAAGCGCTGGCGTGTTGATCCAGGGGGGGAGTTCAAGGATCGTGAGCTACAAAATGTGCTCAAGGACTTTGGCATCAAAATAGAGATGTCTGCACCACACATGCACCAACAGAATGGACGCGCAGAGCGTGCCATAAGGACAATAATGGAAAAGTCGCAAACCCTGTGATTTACTGCATGTCTACCACAATCATGGTGGGAATTTTGCATTGAACATGCAACACACCTATACAACCGAACCCCGATAAGGCGCCTGAAATGGCTGACACCGGTTGAGGACCTGACAAAGGTCTGCCCAGATCTAAACGATCTGAAGGTTTTTGGTTGTGGTGCTTACATCTACCTACCCAAGGAGAAGCATCCAAACACATTGGCTCCTTGATCGGAGTTGATGACGTACCTTGGATTAGAAGATGGCATTAAAGCATACCGTTTCATGTGACCTAGTGGCGCAATATTCATTGGTGCTACGGCACTATTTGATGAAACGTTGTTCCCATGCTGTCCCGGAGCTAAGACTCCTGCCAATACAGACCTTGGTGATTTTCCACCTCCAGAACCAGAAGATGATGACCACTCATCTGGAACGGATGGCAATGATTCTATACCGCCACAAGATCCACCCCTTCCTCCATCATCAGAAAATGATGATGATGATGTACCAAGTGAGCAAAAGGCACATGACGATGTGACAAATGCTCCTCCTCCGCCGCCTCCAGTAACCACTGAGGACTTTCGTCCAAGACGTGATGATCAACAGGAATGGCAGCAATTGCCCCGTCGATCAGGCAGGCAGAGGAACATCCCAAACCGTCCTGGCAATACCTATGGAGAGAAGCAACTCCCCTCTGACATAGAGAGAGACATTGCACGTGATCGATATTGGAAGAGATCTGTAGGTCAAGATTCGGATCATAACCGAACACGACCACAATCTCAACAGAAAGAACCGGTTGCTGGACCGAGTTCGGCACCCCACGAGAGTGTGCCCGATTCCAATAATCAAGAACATGATCACCCAATGGGGGAACCGGACGAAGCAGGTTATATTAAAAAGATAACCAAGGAAGGAGGAGATAAGCTTATTCGCTGGCTGTTGTCAAAAGCAGTCAAACCATCGAGCGAAATAAGCCAAGTTCCAAACCAATTTCGCGATATTGCGCGCCTACCACGGCAGCAGCAACGTGAGTGGAAACAAGCTTGTCATGAAGAATTAGAGGCTCTTCGTAAGCGACAAGTCTATGACATCATCGATCTTCCACATGATCGAAAAACGATCAAAAATAGATGGGTTTTCTCCATAAAATTGGATGGAAGAAAACGAGCCAGACTCGTGGCCAAAGGCTTTTCACAAGTCGAAGGCGTTGACTTTGATGAGATTTTCTCACCGGTAGTCTGCTACGAGACCGTACGCCTCATGTTTGCACTTGCATCTCTGGAAGGCATGTATATGACCGGCCTAGATGTAATTTTTGTATGGCAAACTAGATGAGGAGATCTATATGGATCAACCCGAGGGTTTCAGACTCGAGGGAAAAGAGCGCAAAGTATTGCGTTTACGCCGAGCATTGTATGGCCTTAAACAAGCCTCACTTGCATGGTGGAAAGAGCTAGAGGCATTTATGCGCACTATTGGGTTTGTGCGCGCCAGCTCCGATGCCAGCATTTTCATACACAAGGATCCTAAGACAGGCAGCATTGTTATTGCACTCGTCTATGTTGATGATGGCTTGTTCATGGGGAAGAACAAGAAACTTGTGGATGAAAAGAAAAATGCTTGTCTAAAGCATTGGGAATGCCGTAGTACTGAAAAAGTCACGGAATTCTTAGGCATGCGCGTCACCCAGACTGCAAGCAAAGTCAAACTCGATCAAACTGAATATCTTGCCAAAGTGCTTGAGAGATTCGAGATGACAAATGCCAAAGTGACCCCCACTCCACTTCCGACTGGTTACAAACCATCGGAAAACACAGCAACACCCAATGCGATGCTTATATCAAAATATCAGTCTGTGATCGGATCTTTATTGTATCTGATGCTCGGAACACGACCTGATATCGCTTATGCGGTAATCAAGATGTCGCAATTCTCGGCTAATCCTAGTCAAGAACATCTAGACAAAGCGATGTACATCATGCGCTATCTGGTGGGAACCCAGAAATATAACATTGTCTATGATGGTGAGAATTCCGAGGGGCTACAGGCCTTCACAGATTCTGATTGGGCAGCTGACACTGTCAAACGCCGATCTACAATGGGTTACTTTGCTACTCTAGCAAGTGGCATTGTGTGCTGGCAGTCCCGTTTACAAAAAACTGTAGCACTGTCATCCACAGAAGCCGAATATATGGCTCTCTCCGACACTTGTCGACAGATAGTGTGGATAGAGTCCTTATTCCAGGAACTTGGATATGTACTGAAGTGTGTACCAATCTGCGCTGATAATCAGGGATCCATCTTTATTGGATCAAATCCAGTTCAGGAAAGAAGGACCAAACATATAGACATTCGCTACCACTATACCCGCGAATGCATAGAAAATGACAAAGTCACAGTCGTTTTCATTCCTGGAAATAATAATCCAGCTGACATGTTCACAAAGAACCTTGGTGCTGTCTTATTCAGGAAATTTAGAGACTCTCTTGGAATTACTTTCAAGATTCAAACTTAGCTGCTTAGAGCGCTGTACAGTTTGAGGGGGGGTGTTGAAATTTAATCCTGATGCATGCTGCATACATGAGGCCAAGCATGCAGCACACACATGTTACTGCGCTTACTGCGCATACATGTGGTAAACACATTCCTGAGTCATGTGACATCCTTACTATTATGTATATAAGGAGAACCTGTACTATAGAAGATATACAGTGTTCTTACCTCTACTAAACCCTAGCCCTAAGACTAACTAAACCCCAGGTAGGTTACAAGGAACGTGTCGTCTCTTCCTCTGTGCAGCGTATGTAGTCTGCTCCAACACTTACTTCAACTGTGCTGCATTGTTGGCTATTGAACAAAATTATTGTTGAGCTTTACCATTACTAAACATGTGAGTGGTGTTGGCATATGTTGCAATAATAATGGCTGATTAGAGTGTTTGCAGGAATCAAAGTAGACCTTCTACACCAGAAGTGGAAGGGCTAGAATTAGAGATGCAGATCATTTGGAAAGGTTGCAGATGACCAATCCTGATGAGAGGAGAAGCAGAGTCAGAGTGACTGCCCCTGCTGAGGGAATTGTTTCACTGAACTATGGAGCTGCATTGGCAGCTCAGATACCACAGGTGCAGATGCCTGCTAATTGGGATGCTCCAAGGCAGTTTAAATTGCCTGTTGTACCTCCTGCTCCTGTATTACATAGGAGAGGGGCTCCTGTGATGCCATCTGGACCTTTTTTGGCAAACAATAGACCAAAGGCAAATATAGCTGCTACTATACCACAGGTTCAACTGCCAGCAGGGTGGAATGCACCTTTGGCCAATCCTATGCCTGTGGTTCCACCTGCACATCAAGTACAAACAAGAAGGGGGAGAGGGAGAGGGAGAGGGGGACTGGGACCATTGCATGATATTTCAGGTGGTCATGCAGATCCTGCACTCAATAACCTGCATAGGAGACATATTGCATTGAGGGAAAGAACTGCAGATTATGATGCACGTCTTCAGGAGTTACGACAAGCTGAGGCAGCTAAGGAGTATCAGCATCAGCAGGAATTATTACAGAAAGTGACTGAGGAAAGGAGAAGTGCTGAGACTATTGCTGCTAGGGAGAGGATATCACAGCAAGTGGCTGAAATGAGTGGGCAGCATAATCTGCAATTGCAGGAGGTGATTGAACAGCAGCAAGCTGCTGAAGTAGAAGCAGCTAGGTGGCATAATTGGCAATTGCAGCAGCTGGCTGAACAAGAGCAGCACAGGCAAGCTGCTGCAGCTGAGGAGTATGCACAAAGACAAGCTGCTGAAGCTGAAGCAGCTAGGCAGCATACTTGGCAATTGCAGCAGCTGGCTCAACAGGAAAGGAATAGGCAAGCTATTGAAGCTGAAGCAGCCAATCAACAATTGCAGCACCTGGCTGAACAGAAAAGGCAGAGGGAAGCTGCTGAAGCTGAAGAGCATGCACAGAGACAAGCTGCTGAAGCTGAAGCAGCTAGGCAGCATACCTGGCAATTGCAGCAGCTCGCTGAACAGGAAAGGAACAGGCAAGCTGCTGAAGCTGAAGCAGCCAATCAACAATTGCAGGAGCTGGCTGAACAGGAGCTGGAGAGGCAGGCAGCTGCCCAGCATGCTGCTTTAGCTGCTGAGCCACGATATCATGATCCACCCAGACATATTAATATAGAGGCTGCATTGCAAGAACATAACAGGCGCGATCAGGAATGGGCTTTCAGGATGCATCAGATGTGGAGAAATGAACAGCGTGCGGATGAGCAGGCACAGATGGAGGAGGCTGAGGAGCTTCAATGTCTATCCATTGCAGACAGAAACTTGCATCAACAAATGATGAGGTTGGATCAATTGGCAAACAATATGTCTGGAGATCGGATTGATCAATATTGAGCTCAAGTGGATGCACAGGCAGAACAAATTTAGATGGATAGGGAAATGGCTGCATTGTTAGCTGCTGAGTATGAAGAACAGAGGAATAATGGGATGGCTTTGAGGAGAAAAATGGAGAATGAGGAATCTGATGATGATGATGGGAGCCAGTCTTCTTTGCAAGTTCCACCTTCTCCCCTGCCATCAGATTATTATGATGGATTTGGAAGGGTGACTGCTTTACAATTTCCACCATCTCCTATGCCATCAGATTATTATGATGAGTTTGGAAGGCTGTCTCCTCTACAATTTCCATCTTCTCCTCCGCAATCTTCATCACCACTGCTGCCTGATCCAATATTCCATGTTCCATCATTGCCACCTTCTCCCACGCAATCTCCTTCACCACTCTTGCCTGCTTCATTCTTGAATCCCCCAACATTGCCACCTTTGCCTCCACCTATGCCTGTACCTCTACCTCCACATTAACCTGCAAGGCCATTACCACTCGGTCGTGCACCTTATCAGGAGCCAATTCCCAGACATTCACTTGGACCCATGAATGTGGAGTGTCCACATTGCCATGCCTTGCATTTTGACTGTGAAAAGCTGTCCAGGTCTACCCGAGCTGGCAAAGTTTGGAAGTTGCTGCTTGCAGGGACAAATTCGCCTGCCATCCTTCCGACCTGCTCCCACCACATTGCGAGATCTGTTGTGTGGCAAAAGTCCTCTTTCTAAGGAGTTTAAAACAAACATCCGACAGTACAATGCTGCATTTGCATTCACTTCTTTGGGTGTCAAGGTGGACCATTCTGTTACAGGTACATCAGGTATATACAGCTTTCATATTCATGGCGATCTTCATCATCTTTCTGGAGCACTTTTGCCACCTCCTGGACAGCCTGCAGCCTATGCACAGCTCTATATTCATGATCCTATCGCACAGCTTAATATTCATGAGCGGCAAAATAATAATCTCAACTCAGTTATCATGACAGAGCTGCAGGCCATGCTGAATAACACCCATCCTTATGTGCCTTTATTCAAGCAGGCATTCCAGATCATGAGGGAAAAGCCTCCAGAAGAGCAGGATAATGTCTCCATATGGCTGCGATCAGATAGAACCCAGGATTTACATCGCTATAATCTTCCTACAGCCAATGACGAAGTGGCAGCTATTATTCCAGGTAATGGCTCTGAGGAACGGTTTGATCACAGAGATATTGTTCTCAGGCTGAGAGGGGGAGGGCTTAGGCATATCAGCCAGTTGCATCTATTCTACTCAACTCTTCACTATGTCTTGCTCTTTCCTCATGGTGAAGATGGATGGCACCCAGATATACCTGCACACCAAGATGCAAATGGAGCCAGAAGAGTTCCCAACGTCAGTCAGAGATGCTACCATGCTTATCGGTTGCACCCAAGGCCAGGAGAGCAGCCACCATTGTTGTGGGGAGGAAATATTTTGCAGCAGTATGTGGTAGATGCTTGGGCCTCTATTGAACAGAATATGTATGTTGAACTGGGTCTGACATCACCAGAAGGAGCTTGGGGCTGATGTGTATGCTGGATTGAGGGATGCCGTCATGGGTGACCAAGATGAAAATATCAATCTAGAGGATCATGGGAGTCGCATCATTCTTCCATCAACCCACATAGGTAGTGAAAGGCATATGAATCAGCTTTTCCAGGATTCCATGGCCATTTGTCACTTTTTTGGCAAGCCAGATCTCTTTCTCACCATGACTGCCAATCCACAGTGGCCAGAAATCCAGGAAGCCCTGTTGCAGGAGGAATCACCCAATCCATGTTTTACCACACATGGGAGAAAGCAGGAAGCCTATGACAGGCCAGACATTGTTGCACGTGTTTTTGAACAGAAAAAGAAAGTGTTGCTCAAGGATATCAAGGATGGTGTTTTGGGTAAAGTGGTGGCACACATCCATACCATCGAGTTTCAAAAGAGAGGCCTTCCACATATGCACCTCCTCATATTTCTCGATCCAGCTGACAAAATCTGTGATGCCCATGATGTTGATTCCATTGTGTCTGCTCAGATTCCTGACCCTGTCACACAGCCAATGCTGTATCACACTATAACTACCTGCATGCTTCATGGTCCTTGTGGTCATGACAAACCCAAGGCTTCATGCATGGTCGACAATAAGTGCAGCAAGAGGTATCCCAAGGAGTTCAGAGAACAAACTTCCTTTACTGCAAACAATTATCCTGATTATGCCAGACCCAACAATGGTAGAACAGTGAGGAAGCGTAATTATGTCTATGATAACAGACATGTCGTCCCACACAATCCTTATTTTGCTGCAAAGTAAGGAGCACTTATTTGAGAACATGTTTATCAGTTAACAACTTGGTTCATTTGTCAGATACAACTGTCACATCAATGTTAAGATCTGTTCTTCAGTAGAGGCTGTCAAGTACATCCACAAGTACATATACAAAGGCCATGACAGAACCATGACTGAGATTCTCGATCAAGACAGAGACGAGGTCAAGGAGTATCTAGATGCACGTTATATTGGATCTGTGGAAAGCTGCTGGCATATAAATGCATTTGGGATGCATGCAGAGTCTCCTCATGTTTATCGTCTGCCTGTCCATCTGGAGGATCAGCAAACTGTCTACTTCAATGCAGATGACAATATCAATGAGGTTTTGGAAAGGCCTGCTGCCAAGACAACATGTCTCACTGCTTGGTTTGAAGCCAACAGAAGATATGAAGCAGCATGTACTGTCACCTACCAGAACTTTCCTCAAGCATGGGTCTACAATGGAACCAAGAAGCAGTGGAACCCAAGGAAGCAGCGTGACCCTGCTATAGGCAGAATGTACTTTGCTTCTCCTGCTCAGGGGGAAAGATTCTACCTCAGGCTGCTTCTTACTGTTGTCACAGGGGCAACATCATTTGCAGGATGACCAGGAATGAATCCAGTGTCTTACAGAGGCAGCCCAGATGCAGCTCAGTTCCTCTCTCAGATTGCTCTTTGCTCCCATTCTTTTTCATTGCAATCCAACATCTCCTGACATTCTGTGGAACCAGTTCAGACATCACGTTTGTGATGACCTCAGAGTCAAGCTTCTTTCAATCTATCCAGATACAGACTTCACAGATGATGAAGTGTACATGTATGGCTTGCATCTCATCAATCAGATCCTTATCAGATCAGGCAAACAACTTTCTGATTATCCAGATATGCCTCCCATTGAAGGAAACTGGAACATTGATGTTCCTGCCAATAGGCTTTTTCAGGAACAAAGGGATTACAATGTTGAAGAGTTGGCCATCACTGTCACTCACAATCTCCAGCTTTTTAATCACAGGCAAAGACAGGTTTTTGATGCTGCAATGGATTCTGTGAACAATAACAAGAGAAAGCTCATGTTCTTGCATAGTGCTGGAGGTTGTGAAAAGACCTTTGTGTGCAATACTATTGCAGCTGCTGTTCATGCTCAAGGGAAAACTTCTCTCTGTGTGGCATCATCTGGAATTGCTGCATTGCTTCTAGAAGGTGGTCACACAGCACATTCCATGTTCAAAATCCCAATTGAAATTGATGAGGCCTCTACTTGCAGGATACTTTGAGGTTCAGATTTGCACCAGGTCCTTAATCAAACTGCCATCATCATCTGGGATAAAGTTCCTATGCAGCACAAATATGCCACAGATGCAGTTGACCACACTTTGTGTGTGATCTCAAGAAGAAGAATGTTCCATTTGGTGGAATCACTGTTTTGTTTGGAGATGAATTTAGACAGACCCTACCTGTCATTCCTAGGGGCACTAGAGAACAGATCATAGCTTCATCCATCAAAAGAAGCACTCTCTGGCAACACATTACTGTCTATCACTTGAATGAGAATATGCGACTCAACAGAACTCCAGAGAATACTGCACATGCTGCCTGGCTCTTGCACATTGGTGCAGGCACAACAGTGGATGCTGCAGACACTATACAGATTCCACAGAACATGCTGTTAGAGTGACACCCACTAATCTGCTAGCTGGACCATGCAGGTTCTCCTACAAGAAGGGGGTGGAATGCACACACGTGATGGGGGTTTTGGTGGATTTGATGTAAGGGGTTATAAATAGATGAGTTGGCTGAAATAGGCTTTTTGCACCACTATTGTGGATGGAATACCTAAGAGAACTCAACTGGGGTCCTCTAGGTGCATATTTAAGGTTTATATACTATGTTACATATATTGTACTATGTTGTTACCAATGCATGGGTACATGCACATACATGTTTATGTGTGTGAATATAAAATTCCCATGCTAACAAATGTAGCATTTTTGGGTGTTTGGTAGCATAATTTGATGTAATAAAATAGAATAAAAATAAAATAAAATATTATTATGTAATAGGACTGTTAGGAGACTGTTTCCTAACACATGCTCTGCCATGGAAATACCATGCATGACCTTATCAACTCTACATATCCAGGCATAGAGCAGGGGAACCAGCCAGATCAGTACTATCTGGATAGGAACATTTTCTCCTGCACAAATGACAATGTTGATGTCATCAGCTCTCTTCTCCTTAGCAGATTTCCTAGACCAGAGCATGTCTTCAACAGTGCTGATACAGTCTCATTCAGAGAGCAGGAGCTAAATAACTACCAGCCATATCCAGCAGAGTATCTAAACTCTATCAAAGCAAGTGGCCTTCCTCTCTCCAGGCTGGCACTAAAGATAGGCTGTCCTCTCATGCTTCTACACAATCTGGATGTCACCATGTGTTTTTGCAATGGAACTCAACTTATCCTTCTTGAAGCCAGACCATGTGTATTGAAGTGCAGGATCATCAGTGGAGATGCACAGTTTGCAGAAAACATTGTTTTCATTCCTCAGATCACATTGGAGCCTTCAGCAGAGACCTTGCCATTACCACTCCGTCAACATCAATTTCCAGTTCGCTTGGCATTTTCCATGACCATCAATAAGTCACAAGGCCAATCAGTATCCCATGTTGGATTGGACTTACAGACACCAGTGTTCTCACATGGGCAGTGATATGTTGCACTGTCAAGGTGTACATCTGGAGAAAGGATCAAGGTGCTGTTGAATGAAAACAATGGAAATAACAGAACTGCCAATGTGGTACACAAGGAAGTGTTGAATGGAGTTGTTTAGCAAAGGTGAGTAACTTGAAAGATTATTTATAGGAATTGGAAACTAATATAGATATCAAGATAGACTTGGATTTAGATTTACAGTAGATGTAGATTTGGATTGCACTTGGATTGAATCAAATGGTTGAAAAATTTATTGTGAGAAGACTTTAGGGCAGGTTACTAAACCTTGGTGTGTATTCAATAACAAGTTAATAAAAGTTTGTAATAATGTCAATAACAGTTCAATACAAGTTTGTAATGATGTCCATAACAAGTCAATAACAAGTGAATACAAATTTGTAATAAAGTCAATACCAAGTCAATAAAAGTTTGTAATGATGTCAGTAACAAGTTTGTAGTAAAGTCGATATAACAAGTCAATACAAGTTTGTAATAATGTCAATAACACCTTAATACAAGTCAATACCAAGTCAATACAAGTTTGTAACAAAGTCAGTAACAAGTTAATACAAGTTTGTAATAAAGTCAAACTCACTGTTAGTGGGATTAAACATTGTGTTATGTATATGTGAGCTGGCCCATGCTGGTGTCAGGCTGAGCAAGCAAAGTGGGTGAATACCATGACAAAGGCATGGGTCATAGATTCCATGCCACTTTGCCACATTGGAATTTTTTGCAATGCAGTCCTGCATAAAGACACCATTATCTGTATTTTTGGTTGAGATCATCTCTGAACCACCTGCATCTGGGGTGACATTTAAAGTGGAATGGAGCAGATCCTAATTCTTCTTTACACCACTGCTTTTTCCATTAAATCTAAGCCTTCCCCTTGGAATGTCTTGTGTGACCATGAACCCCAAAATGTTGACTTTGGGCCAAAAGTCCAAAGGCAACTGAAGAGTTGAGTAACTGTAGTAGGATTAAGCATTGTGTTACATATACGTGAGCTGGCCCATGCCAGTGTCAGGCTGAGCAAGCAAAGTGAGTGAATGCCACAACAAAGGCATGGGTCATAAGCTCATCTATTACATATGCTACGACCATTTTGTGGGAGTGATGGCATGATGGGATCAGGGATAAATAGATGACAAGCTGTACAACATATGGGATGGTCATTTTGTGGGAATGATGGGAGTGATGGTTGATGGGATTACATAAAATTGGTCAGAGCTGTGCAAAATTTGCAATAACAGGTCAATACAAGTTGTAATAAAGTCAATAACTGGTCAATACAAGTTTGTAATAAAGTCAATCACAGGTCAATACCTATAATGGTGTACAATAGTGATGGTATGATCAATCGTGGAGGAACCATTACGGAGGAGGTGACAATGATACTAAAGTATCAGGATCATCAGGAACGAGCTGTATTTGAGGTGTGTGACCTTGGGAAAACCAATCTGATAATTGGATGTCCATGGTTACATAAACATAACCCGGAAATTGATTGGAAAACTGGGAAGGTACACATGACTCATTGTCCTAAAGAATGAAATGTATATGGGAGAAAAGTAAAAAAGGAGAAGAAGGAAAGGAAAGAAAGAGAATGTCTGAGGAAGTATTCTGTTATGATGGAGGAAGTGGAAGATGTGGACATGCCAAATGGAAAAGTTCCAATCATGACCAGTAAGGAAGACCAGAGCCAAACCTTTAGGGAAATTTGTGGAGGACAGTCATGGGATAAAAATGCTGTGAAAGTGGAGAAGCAAGTGGAGGAGTGGGTGCCAAAAGCATATCATAAATACTTGTCAGTTTTTTGAAAGAAGGAATTGGAGTGCATGCCAGTGTGAAAGCCATAGGATCATGCAATTGAGATGAAGCCAGGATTTGTGCTGAAGAAGTCAAAAGTCTACCTGTTATCTCCAAAGGAACAAGAAGAAGTGGATGCATTTCTTAATGAACAATTTCACAAGGGATACATATGACCTTCAAAATCACCGCAGACATCACCAATATTTTTTGTACCAAAAAAGGATCAGAGAAAGAGGATGTGTACAGATTATAGGTATTTGAATGAGTGGACAGTGAAGAATATGTACCCTTTGCCGTTAATCTCAGAGATAATTGACAAGGTGGGAAAGGCCAAGGTCTTTACAAAATTAAATTTACACTGGGTATAAAGAAAGGAGATGAGTGGAAGGTGGCATTTGCCATGTGTCGAGGATCCTTTGAGCTGCTTGTCATGTTTTTTGGGATAACCAATAGTCCCCCAACTTTCCAAAATATGATGAATGACATTTTCAAGGATGTAATAGACAAAGGCATGGTAATAATATTCATTGATGACATTTTGATATTCATGGAGAATGAAGAAAACCATGAGGCAATAGGGCAGGAGGTGTTGAGGAGATTGGCAGAGAATTATTTATTCGTTAAACTGGAGAACTGTGTGTTTGGCAAGTGAGATCGAGTTCTTGGGATTAAAGATTGGTCCTGATGGAATCAAGATGGATCCTATCAAGATACAGGCAATTGTTGATTGGGTTGTGCCCACCCATATCAAGAAAGTTCAGGCTTTCTTGGGACTCGCCAATTTTTATTGTTGCATTGTTCATAATTTTTCCAAAATTGCTGCACCCTTACACAACCTTACACAAAAGGGAGTAGTGTGGAGATGAAGAGAACAACAGCAGACAGCATTTGAGGAGTTGAAGAGGAAGTTTGTGGAAGAGCCAATATTAGCCCCAGTAGATTTCATGCATCCCTTATGAGTGGAATCAGATGCATCTGACTTTGCTACTGGAGCAGTATTATCAATGTTATGTGAAGATGACAAATGGCATCCTTGTGCATATTTGTCTCGAGTGTTGAATGATGTGGAGAGGAATTATGATGTGCATGATAAAGAGATGTTGGGAATAATATGAAGCTTGATGAGGAAAGCAGATGCATTATCTAGACGTACAGATCATAAAAGGGGGGTGGAGGAGGACAATAAAAACATTAACCTACTCAAACCTGAATACTTTCATATTTGTGCTATGCATCAAGGGCATCTATTGGTGGATAGCTCAGAGACAGAAATGTTGTCTAAAATTAGACAATGTTCAGAGATGGATGATGAAGTAGTGGAAGCTGTGAAAGCTTTGAGAGGAGAGAAGAAATGTAATATTAAAGGAGATGAATGGGTTGAAAAACCAGGGTTAGTGTTGTTCAGAGGAAAGGTGTATGTACTGAAGGATCAAGATTTACAAAGGGAGATCATATGGTTACATCATAATACACCAGCTGCTGGACATCCAGAAAAGTGGAAGATGTTGGAGTTGATGATGAGAAATTATTGGTGGCCCAGAATTTCAAAGTATGTGTTGGGGTATGTGGATGGGTGTGATATGTGCATGAGGGGGAAGAAATTTCCAGAAAAGCCTGCAGGGAAATTAATGCTAAACCCTATACCTAAAGTGCCCTGGCAAGATATATTTGTGGACTTTATCACAGGATTACCTGAAGCTCAAGGATACAATGCAATATTTGTAGTATGCGACTGCTTCACAAAGGAAGTCCATATTATTCCTACTACTGCAGAAACCTCCTCGTTGGGCTTGGTGCACCTCTATCTAAATCAGGTATGGTGGTTACATGAATTACCTGATACAGTTATCTCTAATCATGGATTACAATCTGCTTCTGCATTTATGTGAGAGTTAAATAACATATTGGGGATTCAAACCAAGTTATCTATGGCATATCACCCACAAACTGATGGGCAGACAGACAGAATGAATCAGGAGTTGGAGCAGTACCTACAGTGACTCACAAAACTGAGTCAATATTTTGGACTTTTTGATTCATTGTTGAATAGCTTCCCATAAACAACAAAACCAAACAAGGTATTGGTGTACCAGATAACATACATGATCAGGGCTACCGAACAAACAAAGAATTATGTAATTTCAATCATCCCTCATGGAGATATGATTATTTTAATTCAGGGACTCATCGACTCAGTTTTGTGAGGTGGTATCAATATTATGATAAATTGTAATTCTAGTATTTTGTATGACCTCCCTTGGCCTTAATAACTGCTCCCAACCTTCTAGGCATGCTTTCAATCAAATTCTGACACACCTCTGATGGAATATTATTCCACTCTTCCACTACTCTTTCCCATAACTCCCAAATTCCTTTTGGTGCTGTTGGATACTTGTCTAACTGGTTCTTGAGGTGAACTCATTGATGTTCAATAGAGCTGAGGTCTAAAGATTGGGCAGGCCAATCCAGAAGAATAATATTGTTGTTCTCCATCCATTTCTTGGCCTTTTTTGAGGTATGCTTGGGGTCATTGTCTTGTTGAAAAATCACCTCTTCTCCAGAAATTCCACTCTCCTCCAAGCTAGGCAGCATATGGTCCTTCAAAATGGACACATACTGGTCAGCATTCATCCTCCCCTCAACCTCTGCAAGATGCCCCACTCCATTCCATCCCATACACCCCCATACCATAATGTTTCCTCCCCCAAATTTGACAGTTCCCTGCACCTCTCTCTCAATCAGCCCCTCTCCCTTCTGTTTCCAAACCCACTCTCTCCCATCTGACCCAAACCTGTTAATTTTAGTCTCATCTGACCAAATAACCCTTCTCCAGTCCTCCACAGTCCACTCTCTATACTTCTGAGCAAAAGCCAATCTTGCTTTCCTATGCCTTATACTAAGCAAAGGCTTTTTCTTGTTCACCACAGCCTTGAATGAGTTTTTTCTGAGAACTCTTCTGACTGTTTCTAAGGAGACTCGAGTGGGGATGATGCTGTTGATGTAATGGGTGGCCTGAACAGCATTTGCAGCCTTGCCAGTGGTGATTTGGGTAAGGATGGCTCTCTGAGAGTTAGATGAGAGCTTAGAAGGATGACCACCAGAGGGGGAATCCAAGTTTGGATGTAGAGCTCTGAGTGTTCTGGATACACTAGACTGGCTGAGGTTGAGTTTAGAGGCAATATTGTGGGCAGAATAATGATTGGAGGCCAGGGAAAGAATGTTTTCCTTATGAGCAGAGGAGATGGGATGCATTGGAGAATATTGAAGTATGAAGAATGCTAGTCCTAATTAAATACTATCATTTAAGGTTCCATCAAGGGTCACATCACCTTAGAAACCATCTGTCAAGTTTTTGACATTATACAGTTGGTGGAGCATCAGATTCTAATATTTCTGACTACCCCTCACAAAACTGAGTCAATGAGTCCCTGAATTAAAATAATCATATCTCCATGAGGGATGATTAAAATTACATAATTCTTTGTTTGTTTGGTAGCCCTGATCATGTATGTTATTCGGTACACCAATACCTTGTTTGGTTCTGTTGTTTATGGGAAGCTATTCAACAATGAATCAAAAAGTCCAAAACATTGACTCAGTTTTGTGAGTCACTGTATGCATGTTTTTCAATCACCAACAAACCAACTGGCCTGAATAATTGGCAATTGCTGAATTTTCTCACAATAATAAACTCTGTTTGGCTACTCGCATGTCACCCTTCTTCGCTAATTATGGGTATCATTTCAGAATGGGAATAGAACCTCGAAGGGAAGTCAAGGTACAGTCAGTGGAGGACTTTGTATCAAAAATGCGAAAGGTACAGGAGGAAGCAGAGGTGGCATTGATGAAAGCATGTGATGATATGATGCAACACACAGATGGTACTTGAGCTGTTGCTCCAGAGTACAAAGTTGTGACTTGGTATGGCTAAGTACCAAGGATCTAAATATTCCACGACCTTCAAAAAAGCTTATGGAGAAGCAAGTTGGCCCATATGTGATTTCTAACATAATTTCACCCAATGCGGTAGTGTTAAAATTACCTCAATCATTCAAGATTGATCCTAAAATTAACATTTCCCATTTACACCCTTACTACCCACCCACTATTCCTGGTCAAAAAACTACTCCATAACCTCCAATAATGGTAGAAGATGCTCCAGAAGATGTAGTGGAAGAGGTTTTAGACTCAAGTCTTCGATGAAATAAATTGGAGTTCTTAATCAAGTGGAAGAACTACACTGACAAAAATAACTCATGGGAACCCAAAGAGAATTGTAAGTGAGCATGTAATGCAATCGCCCAATTCTTTAAACTTAATCCAAATGCTCCACATTGCATTGCTAGAATGGTGTATGAGGGGATGAATTTCTGGCCTTACCAAAATTTCACAGAGGGGACAGATGCAATATTTTCTCAGGAAAATTGAGGCATAAAAGGGGGGTAATGTTAGGAAACAGTCTCCTAACATCCCTATTAGATAATAATATTTTATTTTTACTTTATTTCATTTTATTTTATTTTTTTACATCAAAATATGCTACCAAATGCCTACAAACACTATATTTGTCAGCATGGGAATTTTATATTTACACGCATCAATATGTATGCACATGTACATGCTTGTCAGTAACAACATATTACAATATGTGTAACATAGTATATAAACTTAAAATATATACCTGGGGACCTCAGTTGAGTTCTCTTAGGTATTCCATCCACAATAGTGGTGCAAAATGCCTTTTTCAGCCAACTCATCTATTTTTAACCCATCACATCAAATCCATCAAAACCCCCATGATGCGCGCGTGCCCCACCGCCTTCTTGTAGGAGAGCCCGCATGGTCCAGCTAGCAGATTAGTGGGTGTCGCCCTAATAGTCACCTGGCCCCCCACCTCACCTGCATATGAAGAGGCTGAGAAAATTCCATTGAGCATAGATACTCTCCAGAGATGTCATCCTGTTGGCCAATGCCGGCTACTCACCCGAACATTTTTCAGGCAGGCCTGTCATCTGGCCCCCCACCTCAGCCGCATATGAAGATGCTGAGAGCATTTCATGTTCCATCACACCATTCTCAACAGGACCACCCAGGACCTGAGCACAGATACTCTCCAGCGCTTGATTCCTTCTGCAAATCTTACTCTTGTCAATTTTTGTCTTCTACTGAGACACATATAGTAAATTTACTGTGCAAAGTTTACTCTTCTTCTCCCAACAACCTGCATAAAGACAGCTTCTTGCTGAGCAAGGTGATCAGCTGTTCTGCAGGCATGTCAGGCCAATGTCTGTCTCTGATTCTTGATTTGAGATGATGGGGGGGTCATCTGTTGAAATGTATTCTTCACAGGTGGGGTCTGGCAATCACCAAATGATCCTACCACTGCCGATTCTCTGCCTGCCGATCCTACCACTGCTGATTCTCTGTCTGCTGATCCTACCATTGCTGATCCTAATGCCAATCCAACTGTTGACAGTTTCAATGCCTTCGCCCTTGTTCCTGCAATAGAATCCTCTGTCCGAGTTCGCCCAGACAGGCGGCGAGGTTTAGGTCAGTTCAATCTTTCTTGAGTTGATGTGGTATTGCCTTCCAACAGTGATGGATCAAGTGGCCATGGGGCATTATTTACATTGTCATTTAAAGGTGAGATGGGTGTGATAGACTTCTCATAAATGTGTCGAGGAATGACATGCTCTGGTTCACCATCACCCGGACCATTAATTGGCTGTGGTCGAGTCACACCAGCTGTGCAGAGTATGTCCATTGTCATTTGATTGACTTGCACAAAGCTCAACTGAACTGGATCCATGAGTTGCAAGGAATCTGGGGGCTCAGAGATGGGTGCCTGTTCTGCTCTCGATCATTGGCAAGGTTTTTTTTGCCGTTGTTTTGCTTTCGCCCTTTTTCTGCTTCTTGATTGACCTTGTGGCTCAGCATCGGCATTGGCATTGTGATGCAGGCTGGTGCCCATGGTGGACTCGGCATCAGGTATTGCATCACCATTCCATCGTTCACTGCATTTGGAAATGCATCAGAAAGGTGGAGGGTTATTTAAATTATGAGGATAGTGTGCAGGAGACACACTCCCATCACTCACTTTGATTTCTTTGAACCTGAATGCTCTTTCAGGGCCCTGCACTGCTTGACACTGCAGAACGTGGTCAAAGAAGTCTTCTATGATGCTCTTGTGCATGTTCCATGGGTCTCTGAATTTGAACCTTCCTGGGTGATATTCAGGATTGATGAATAAAGAGGTTTGGTCAGCAATTGCTTCGAATGAGATATGGCGACTATGACCATTGTTGGCTAGTTCTGCATGAGATAAGTAATGGTTTGTAGCATGAGAAGTTGTCATACTGTAATGCTGCCCAACATACAACATAAACCATTGCTCCAGCTCTTTTTTCTTGTATTGTGATCCTTTCCATGGTGTGGGCAGGATGGGGAACCCATCCTGAGTCATCAGAAGTCAGGTTTGTGGTGTGGTGATGTTAGGTTGCATTGCCAACCTTGAGGGAATGTCTGATGCACATAATGCCTTGACATAACTCACAAGGTTCTGCTTGAGCTTTGTGATATGATCATGATAGGTGTCCAGAAATGATCGTGCAGGGGTAGCCATTAAAGAGGCAACATTGTCATGACTGTGATTGGCATTGGCATTGGCATTGGCATCACAATTAAAGATTCCACTCACGCATCAACAACCATCAAACCATTAGGTGCAGTATGGGCTGTAAATGTCACAGACAGCACTCCCATTTCTAACCAGTGTTGTTGGGCACTCTCCTCTACACGCTTACACAGGTTTTTCTCTGCTAGTCTGTGAGATGTCAGTCACCATCAGCATCAGCAGCAGCAACGGCATTAAATTACCTTTGCTTTGTCTGCTCGGGATAACCTTCTTGCATCATTTTATCCTGCTCGATCTCAAGGATTACCTTTTCCTCTGCAGTCATGTTGCTAAAAATACTATTGATGGCTGGCAGTCGCATCTGGAACCATCCAGGTGTGCTTGTGGTGGCATTCTCAATACCTAGCAGGTTTCCAATCTCTTTCAAAACTCAATCATGGTATAAAGCCCAAATGGCTTCTGATTGCTTGACTTTGAAGTTGTTTGATTTGCATGAGTAGCCCTTCATCATTCGCCAGTTGTTCAAAAGCCAGGTTGTTAGTTCCTGGTGATGTGATCAAAAATAGAACCTTCACATGCTTCAAGTTGATGGTTCACCTTGGCATGTGAGCGACTCTCCTCCTCATCTATTGGGGCCATCTCAATTGACACCCAGTAATTGAATATAGCAGGGAGAATGTCACACTTGAGTATTTGCAACCAGCCAGCTTTGGATTCCTGTGATCGGAATGCATCTCTATAAGGCTCAATGATCCTCTGCTCTTCGACTGTATATCTCCCCTTGCGATACTGTCTCCCACCAAGGTTCTCTGATGGCTCAGGCAGCATTGGAGGGGGATTGATGTGGAGAAAAGAATAATTCTTGTCATCATCAGGCATAACATATTATTGGCACCAGGATAGCACAAGGATCACATGAGGTCAATAGTACACATAAATAGTCCATCACCGCAATCAATTCCCCCCAATCATCATGAGCCTGACAAGAGCTCCATACAAGAGAAAGAGAAGATCAAAGAAAAATGCACTGCTGAATAAGGATCATGATGATGCAGTCGATACTGTTACACATGTAGAAGTTGAGGTCAACACAAGACATGGACCAAAAACAAAGCGTATCAAGGTTCCCTTGCCTCTGGTTACAGAAGAACATGGTGAATCGAGTTCAGCTGGTATCCATGACAATCCAGGTCTTGCTCCAGAATGGGATATGCAAGAACCTCAGGTGGCCGATCAGCCAGTGATAGGTTTACTGTGCACTCTAAGGTCTGGAGAAAGTTTCCAATCGTATTGACACACTACAACAGACCCTCCGAACTGCTACGAACACTATGAAATCAACTTTAAATTATTTTCGATTTATTTCGCACTATTTTGGATGACTTTGAACGACTTTGAATGATTTTGCGACACTTCGAACACTTTCGAATGACTTCACACTACTTCAAACGATGATGATACTCAACCCGGAAACCCAAACAAAACCTACTAAATGGCTTCGGATGGTATAACACGAGTCAGAGGAAGGGTGCAAGGTAGTACTAAATATCACCGCTGAGACCAATATGTTGTGTTTAATGCTGCGAAATAGTAAGTGATGGTTCAAATAATTTGTAAGAGTGTACAAGGTTGTTCGAAAGTGTTCGAAAAAGGTTCGAATATGTGCGAAGGGGTTCAAAAAAGGTTCGAAAAGGTTCGAAGTCATGCGAATAAGTTCAAAGATGTGCGAAGTATATCGAGGAACGAGTTTAGCAAATGTGGTGTGTTTGTCGAATGGTGATAAGCGATGGGCAGTAGAATGTGAGGCAAATATAATAGTTTTGAAGAAGTTTGCGATATTTCGCAGAACTTAGAGATACGATGCGAACTAAGACTCAAGAGAACGGCTCTTAAATCTGACGATGAGCGAGAGGGTAATTTGTGCTGTTCCCCATTACTATTCTTATTCTAAGTATCTAACACAAGTCTATATACAAAATGAAGAGATAGTACTAAAAAGGAAATAAGAACAATTGTAAAACATGAGGCAATGTACACAGCAATAAAGGTATTGTAAAACATAAAACAAAATAAAAGATGATGATAAGTGAAACGTACATTGTCCCAATATAGTAAGAGTTCTTGTTCTATTGCTTTAATATCTCAATGAAACACAAAAATGCACTTATCGCATTCTAACTCTCTTGTACTCTCTCCTTGTGTCCAGTAGTGCTCGATATGCGACTAAATAGCTCATTCCGAATGTGCAACATGTATCAAAAGTGATTGAAGACAACTATACAGCCGCCGAAGTCGTTCGAAATGCTGCGAAGTGGTTTGAAGTGTCGCAAAATGTTGCGAAATAGTTCGAAAAGGTTCGAAGTAGTGCAAAATTGTGCGAAATTGTGCGAAATAGTTCAAAAATGATTCGAAGTCGATGTAGTGGCATTCGTAGTGGTTCGGAGCACATGTCGTAATGTGTCGATACGAGTGGGAATACTTCTCCAGACTTTAAAGCGCGTAGTGGACCTATCAACGACATTGGCCGCCATACAGCTGTTTTAAAACACTTTCGATACATGCTGCACATTTGGAATAAGCCTTTTCGTCGCATATCGAGCACCACCGGACACAAGGAGAGACTACAAGAGACTTAGAATGCAATGAGTGCATTTTTATGTTTCAATGATATATTAAAGCAATAGAACAAAAACTCTTACTATACTAGGACAATGTATGTTCACTTATTATTATTTTTCATTTGTTTTATGTTTTACAATACCTTTATTTGCTGTGCACATTGCCTCATGTTTTCCACATGTTATTGTTCCTTTTTAGTACTATTCCTTCAAATTGTATATAGACCTGTATTAGTTATTTAAAAGGAAAGAGAAGCAACAGGGAACAAAAAATAAGTTACCCTCTCCACTATCATCAGATTTAAAAGCAGTTCTCTTGAGTCTTAGCTCATGTTGTATCTCTAAGTTCTGCAAAATATCGTGAACTTCTTCAAACTATCGTATTCACTCCCGTTTTATCGCAAATCACCTATCGCCTCTCGACCAACACTTCTTATTTGTTATATTCATTTCTTGACATATTTTGCCACCGGTCCGACACCTTCAACTTTTTTCAAAATTACTTCGAACCTCTTTGAACTTCTTCGGGCCTACTTCAAACTATTTCGCACACATTCGAACATCTTTTGAACTATTTTGAACTTTTTTGTACGCCTCTAAAGACTATTCACTGCACACTTCATCATTTTACATCACTCACTACGACTTTTGGGTATCAGCAATGATATTTAGTACCACCTCGCACCCTTCCTCTAGCCTGTGTTATACTTCCTAAGCCTTTTAACAGGTTTTTGTTAGGTTTCCAGGTTGAGTATCATCACCAGTTCAGCCATGGATCAGCATGGTCAGTTTCTGACACGGATTGACTTATTGAGGCTCATATACAACCGATAGAGACAGAAGGACTATGTATTGCAGTTTGTGGGATGAGTGGATGAATTGCTGCAAGCATCCCTGGCTCGGCAGGCATGGTCCATTGACAAACAAGTTTGCAACCACTGTCAACTGAATAAATGGGCAATTTGGAGATGTGTTGATTGTTCACTAGGAAGCACACTTTGCTGGACATGTATGCACATAACACACAGGCAGAACCCCTTCCATCGCATTGAATGCTGGACTGGCACACACTTTCGCCACGCTGAGCTATGGGAGGTTGGCACATACCTTTTGGTCCAGTACCAAACAGATCAGCTGATTTGCAATGCTCTTAACTTTTAAATAAAGTATCTGGAGACATTTGAAGAGATGAAGGATAAAGCTGAGGCAGAGTCAGCCAATGATCACTCAGCAACAGCAATGGCAACAGCTCAACATCATGAGTTGGCATTGGGAATGACAGAGAGTACAGCAGACAATGAGACTGGGGCTGATGCAGCCTTTTTTGATCACCTTGATGCCCTTTGGCATCAAGAAAAGGGCAATAATGATGTCAACAACAGCTTACAAGACTTTTTTGATGGCAATGATGAACATGAAGTTGAACATGCTGATGAAGACATCCATGGGTTTTAACCATATTTGCCTGAATGATGCATGAGGACCGATGCCCAGGCAACAACCATACTAGCAACTGCCGATCCTGAGCTGACCACTGCACTGCTGACTGCTGATGCCTTGAACAACAGCTATATCTGTGTGGTGCATATGAATGGAATACATCATTTAGCAATGGTTAGCTGCCAGTGTCAGGGAGAACACCAAATTTCCTTGGACCTAGTAACCAGTAACTTGCTCCCGACCAGCTTCACCAAAATATGCACTCTTTTCACTGTGCAGGTTCTAGACCATTTTTGGCTCTGTAATCTGGAATTGAAAACATCAACCTATCAGTTCTACCAGCTGATTCGGTGCATAACATTGCCAATGAGGCCTGCCAAAGTGGTCAACCTCTACCATGAGCTTTGCCGCATGTCCCACTTATGGTGTTGGATGAAAAGATTGAAGTGGGAAGGGTATGGACACAATCAAAAAGATCCATTGAATCCCAAACCAGGATCACTTGCCAATTACTGTCCAGCCTGTCCTCAAGCAGGCATAAATATACCAAAAAATTGGAAGGACGATGTGAACTGGTGGGTGACTATATACCTTGACTGTACAAGTTGCATCTGAAATGATACTATGGCTCTCAGATTTGTTTTTAAATGCATATTCGTGGCCGACAGCAATTTCAAAGCTGACCATGTCTGACAGAAAAACTCCAATGCTGATGTATGGCTATGGGATGGAGCTGGGATGGCCCCAAATCAGGCTGAATATGAGCAATTCCTCCAAGCTGCCATAGAACGATTCACAGTAGGTACACTTTACTTTGCAGTGGCTGATGCCATAACCACTGCCGGTGTTGCTCCCGATGCTCGTTCTGATTGGGATACACAGGTTTTTGGAAGGCTCCATGTGAAAATAACTTCTGAGCCATTGCAAATGTTTTTTGGCATCAAAGGCATGTGATAGGACTGGAGTAGCAGCCATTGCATGTGCATGGCATAGTTGTTATGCACCCAATGCACTGGTAGACTTGTTTTGGAGAGAACAGCAAAAGAATGTTAACTTTGCTTTTCTCCAAGCCCTGAAAACCACCAGGGTTGACCATCAACAGGGAGTAATGCTCATTTACGACATTGTCTGCCAATACATCATCCACATTCAGGAGCATATTGGTGCACATCTGCCGGTTGGCTTGAGCATTGACCAGGCCATTGGGATTTTTTATGTTCATGGCCACAAGGATGAATGCTTTTTTCACTATACTCCATCTTTCATTCCAGGGTCTGGCATTGTAGCAGGGGAAATACTCGAGTCTTTGTGGTCATTGGTGAATTCCATTTCCCCAACAGTCAGAATGGTGACGTTGCCACATCAGGCTGAAATGCTTGATGATCATGCTACAGATTCAAATCACAAGAAAATGCTCAGCATGACAGTCACACTGTGCTCAAAATCTCAAGAAGCCCTTAAGATATCTACACAGCTCAGCAAGCACCATGCAGAACTGACAGCAGCTTTCGGTCAACAGGCAGTTGAACGATGGGAGGATGAAGTCACCACAGCAGAATGCTAAGGCTAACAGATGTCAGGGTAATGGATATGTATGCCACTCAGAGATCACAACTGGCATCAGGAACAGGAATGGGACCAGGACCAGGACTGGCATTGGGAATGGTCACAGCATCAACACTCATTCAATCGGCGGTTGAGCAGTGGATTGATTTCCCTATTGTTTTTGAACAAATGCAGTGGGTCATACTTCCTACCAAGATTGATGTATCACAATCCCTCATTGATCTGCACCAGGATTCAATTATGAGACAAAGTCCATCAACTTGGTAAAGCACCTCACGCTTCTGACATGCAAGCTGTTGAATGGGAAAGAGAAGTTCTTACATCTCATATGGCAACCTTAACACATTTACAAAATGCTGCCAACATTGCCAAGCATGACATTGTTCCCTCCCAAATCACCCGTAACAATGAATCTGAATTTGAGAACTTTGATGACATAGAACTCTTTGATGAAGAGACTTGTGCTTCATCTCTTCTGGCTGACACACACACTATTCCAGTTGAGGAGCAACAAGTATACCTTTCACATGATGGAGAACTTGCTAATGTGGAGATTAACCTCAGGAAGAACCAGGCAAGTCAACTGCTACATCAGTTGCAAGAGCTCGTTGCCAACAAATCATTTCAATATTTACACATCATCCGATCAGTGCCGAGAAAGGGAGTTTGTACCCGAGCACAAGCCATTGTCCAGGATGTGGTTAACAAAATTGCATTCAGATCATGCTGAGGAACTGTTTCTTCAGTCCTATTTAATGAGATCATCCAAGCAGCAGGCATGCCTAACCCAGATAATTTAATTAGGGGAGTGTTCCAAGATGAATGAATGAAGAACATGCCATGTCCCCATCAATCTCAGACCAGAAGAGTAAACAGACTCATGTTTTCATAATGTGTCATGTTATGAGTGGGTTCATCCCCAGCATAGTGAGAAGCATGTTTGCACCAGCAATTCCATTGGTCCTGTGTCTGTATTCTCATTACAAAAGTATCCTTTTCCAACCCTGAGTCAGTAGGAGGCCAATCAGAACTGCTTTTCAACATGAAAAAATGGCCATGCTCTCACAATTTCTCAACCCACTCTAATATGGAAGCACCATCCTGAGATGCTAACTGAATAGTTTCCTCTCTATCATCTTTTCAATTCTACATGTGTGACAGACTCACAATGACATGGCTAATCTGATTGGAGGTTATTGATGTTTTCCTCCATATAGAGCTGGCCTTGAATCTGCTCAAGCTTGTTCTTGTGTCAGTAATTATGGCTAGATAAGGTAACAACCATTCAACATACCACTTTTTTTAGTTCAACTCCCAAATGTAGTAGGGACTCAATCTCTCTTTGTGTCTTCTTTGGCAGACATGTGAATCTTGCACTCTGGGTTAATGTCAGGGGATTGTGCAGGCCAGACAAGCACTTGAATGTCATTGTCTTCAAACCATTTTGTAGCCTTGTTGGAGGTGTGCTTGGGGTCATTGTCCTGCTGGAAGATCCTCTCCCCTTCTGCCATCTCCAACTTTTCAAAGCTTTCTACCACTCCATCTTCCAAAATATCACAGTATTGCTATTAATCCATGATCCCCTGACCTCTGTGAGCTTCCCTGCTCCATTCTACCCCATTCTACCCTATACCATAAGGTTATTCCCCCCTCCAAGCTTGACAGTATGTGTGGTAGTTCTGTCTGAAAGTGGTTCCCCTCTTTTTTTCAAAGTGTAAACCTTCCCATCTGACCCAATCCTATTAATTTTAGTCTCATATGACCATAGGACCCTTTCCAATCCTCCAAAGTCCAATTTTTATGGTATCTGGCAAACTTGAGATGACCCATTCAATGGGCTTTTTTGAGAAGAGGGCATTTCTTCTTGGTAATGGCTTGAAAATCATTCTCCTTTAGTGCATTTCTGACAGTCTGAGGAATGACAGGACTGGGAATGATGTTGTTGATAAAATTGGTGGCCTGGACAGCATTGTCAAGCTTTCCAGTAGTGATTTGTCAAATGATAGATTGCTGTAAGCCCATGCTGTATTAGGAGCATGTACTTCACTACAAGAGAGATTCAGTGTAAGGGCAACCTCAAGCCTCACTTATTGTTAAGGCAACACCAATTGCAACCACTACTTCAACCAAAGTTATACTGATTGGACTGTGGGCTCTCACACAAGTCGTCATTTGATAGAAGGGTTGTCTTGCAGTCTCAAGCATTCACACTTGTTATGGTGGAATCTTAAGAGAACTCAACTAGAGTCTCTTGGTATAATATTGCATCTTATATACTACTATACATGCTGCATCCATGAGGTTTGGCCATGCTTACCCCATGTGTTGGATCAGTAAGTGTTAGGAACAGTCTCCTAACATGCCTATTGCATAATAATACTTTATTTTTATTTTATTTCATTTTATTTTATTTTATTACATCAAAATATGCTACCAAACACCTATAAATGCAATATTTGTCAACGTGGGAATTTTGTATTTACATGCATCAATATGTACGCGCATGTACATGCATGTGGTAGCAACATAGTACAATATATGTAACATAGTATATAACCTTAAAATATATACCTGGGGACCTCAGTTGAGTTCTCTTAGGTATTCCATCCACATTTGTGGTGCGAAATGCCTATTTCAGCCAACTAGTCTATTTTTAACCCCTCACATCAAATCCATCAAAACCCCCATCATGTGCGCGCGCCCCACTGCCTTCTTGTAGGAGAGCCCATATGGTCCAGCTAGCAGAACAGTGGGTGTCGCCCTAACAGAAGAACTCAACTACCCCATCAGTGCACCTTCTCTTACATGTGCATATGTCATTGTCTCAGTGCGCCACAACTGCTTACTCATCTTTCCGGCAAGAGCCGGAAATAATGGTATATATGTATTTACATTGTGACCACCAGTGATCAAGAGGCAGTGCCCATCATTAGGACAGCTGCAACCAGACAACTGATCAGATCTGGTTTAGCCGAGATTTACTTTACTCTATTCAGATGACTATTTTTGGTAGTTACTAGCCGAATTCAGTATTAACCCCGAGATTAGGCACTGTTGAAAGAGTTATTGATCCGCAGTGCCCAAGTGTTGACAAATAGCTGAAAATCACGTGTTGTGCCATGTTTGATACCCGAATTGCCAGATCACATGACTCGAAAAATTTGCGAAAAAAATCTGAAGCCTAAATCGTGACTCAGCCAAAGAAGTGACTCATCACAGCTTATGTCATTATGACAGAACAATCAACTTCGAATCCTGGTCACAATCCTGTTCCCATGCCAGCTCTAGAAGCCAAAATTGATGCTCTTACAGGACAAATGTCCCAATTGGTGTCAGTATTGGCAGCATCCCAGCCCAAACAAGCAGAAACAAAAGCAGAGACAGTGGAAGATAAAGATGATGAGATGGAGGAGATGGTGGAGTGATGTCTCAGAAGGATGTGCATGCAGAGGAGAGATATGAGAGTGGAAAAATGCATTTACCTAAATACGTGCCCCCACAATTTTTTGACGGTACCATGGAGAACACAAAATCCTTCATCAGCTCTATAGTATTGTATATTCATGGGAGAAAGCCCGAGTTTCATACGACCGAGTCTAGGATTATGTTTGCTCTCTCATACATCCAGGGAGGGAAAGCACAGTTCTGGAGAAATGAAGCCATTAATCAAATTGCCATGGGATATAAACTGTTTGCAACCTTCAGGGAATTTTTAGAGAGATTGGAGGCACAGTTTGGAGACCCTAATCCAAAGGCGACGGCTAATGCTAAATTAAAATCCATGCGCCAAGGTTCTCTGACAGCAGACAAATTTATTTTGCAGTTCAAGGCAGAAGCATCACAGATGGATATGAGAGAAGCTGCATTGGTAGAATTTTTGAAGGCAGGATTAAATCCTTCTTTATTCAAGCCTATCTATCAACTACCTTCTATGCCGGAGAGGTTGGATGAGTGGTATAATTGGGCAATGTGCCTCGATCGGCAATATTGACAGGAACAGGCAGAATCGAAATTAATGTATGGGAATGCCAGATTTGGAAAGTCATCAGGAGGAAAGTCCGAGAAAGGAAGGACACCTCAGGTACAAGCTCTGAGGGCACAGCCACTGGCCATGGCAGTGACACCTATTGCTAAGGAGTCAGCAGCATCGATGGATGCGATGGATGTTGATCAAGCAGGGAGACGAGCCCCACTTAAATGTTTTAATTGTGGGCAATTAGGGCATATTGCTAGGAATTGTAGGCAGAAAAGGAAGATTAGGGAAGCAACAATCGAGGAAGTGAAATTGGAGGAGGATAAGCAGAAGAATTTGTGGAAGAGTCCCAGTGAAGGTTTCCCCATTGGTGACCCAGAATCAATATAATGTATTAGTATCCAAGGAAACCCAGAGTGAACCCAAAAGAAAAATTGAGGAGTATGACCATCATCATTTATGCAATAAAGAAAAATGCCCAGCCTTATTTCTGAAGACCCCTAAATTCTTTATTTGCTCAGTGTGGATAAAACCCGAAATCAGCTTGACAGTAGGATTGAAGACAGTGGACATGCATGGAGCAATTGATGTGGAGGCATTGCTTGGCAGTAGTGCTACCAGATTATTCATTAATTGATCCTTAATTACTGGAAATGGTATTTGCATGCATAAACTGCCACAACCTATAATGGTGTACAATATTGACAGTATGATCAATCATGGAGGAACTATTAAGGAGGAGGTGACAATGATACTGAAGTATCAGGATCATCAGGAACGAGCTGTATTTGAAGTGTGCGATCTTGGGAAAACCAATCTGATAATTGGATGTCCATGGTTATAAAAGCAGAATCTGGAGATTGATTGGAAAACTGGGAAGATACACATGACTCATTGTCCTAAAGAATGTAATGTGTATGGGAGGAAAGTCAAAAAGGAGAAGAAGGAAAAGGAAGAGAAAGCATGTCAAAGGAAGTATTCTGTTACGATGGAAAAAGTGGAGAATGAGAACATGCCAAACGGGGAAGTTCCAATCATGACCAGTAAGGAAGAACAGAAGCAAACCTTTAGGCAAATTTGTGGAGGACAGTCATGGGATAAAAATGCTGTAAAAGTGGAGAAGATAGTGGAGGAGTGGGTGCCAAAATCCTACCATAAATATTTGTAAGTTTTTCAGAAGAAGGAATCGGAGCGGATCCCAGTGTGAAAGCCGTGGGATCATGCTATTGAGATGAAGCCAGGATTTGTACCAAAGAAGTCAAAAGTCTATCTGTTATCTCCAAAGGAACAAGAAGAAGTGGATGCATTCCTCAATGAACAATTGCGCAAGGGATACATATGACCTTCAAAATTACTGCAGACATCACCAGTATTCTTTGTATCAAAAAAGGATCAGAGGAAGAGGATGTGTACATATTATAGGTATCTGAATGAGTGGACACTGAAGAGTGCATACCATTTGCCGTTGATCTCAGAGATAATTGACAAGGTGTGAAAGGCCAATATCTTTACAAAATTGGATCTATGCTGGGGCTACAACAATGTACGAATAAAGAAAGGAGATGAGTGGAAGGCAGCATTTGCCATGCGTCAAGGATCCTTCGAGCCGCTTGTCATGTTTGTTGGGATGACCAATAGTCCCCCACCTTTCCAAAATATGATGAACGACATTTTCAAGGATGTAATAGACAAGAACGTGGTAATAATATTCATTGACGACATTTTGATATTCATGGAGGATGAAGAAAATCATGAGGTGATAGTGCAGGAGGTGTTGAGAAGATTGGCAGAGAATGATTTATTCATTAAACTGGAGAAGTGTGTGTTTGGGGCAAGCAAGATCGAGTTCTTGGGATTAAAGATTGGTCCTGATGGAATCAAGATGGATCCTATCAAGGTACAGGCAATTGTTGATTGGCCTGTGCCTACCCATATCAAGGAAGTTCAGGCTTTCTTGGGACTCGCCAACTTTTATCGTCGCTTTGTTCATAATTTTTACAAAATTGCCGCACCCTTACACAACCTTATGTGAAAGGGAGTAGTGTGGAGATGGGGAGAACAACAGCAGACAGCATTTGAGGAGTTGAAGAGGAAGTTTGTGGAAGAGCCAATATTAGCCCCAGTAGATTTCATGCATCCCTTACGAGTGGAATCAGATGCATCTGACTTTGCTACTGGAGCAGTATTATCAATGCTATGTGAAGATGACAAATGGCAACCTTGTGCATATTTGTCTTGAGGGTTGAATGATTTGGAGAGAAATTATGATGTGCATGACAAAGAGATGTTGGGAATAATACGAGCATTGGAAGCATGGAGACATTATTTGGAGGGATGTATGCATCAGATCGAGATCTGGATGGACCATCAAAATCCACAGTACTTCATGTCCACTAAAAAGCTTAACCGTTGACAAGCACGTTGGGCATTATTCTTATCGCATTTTAATTTTCACTTAGTCCACAAAGTGGGAAGCTTGATGAGGAAAGCAGATGCACTATCCAGATGTACAGATCATAAAAGGGAAGTGGAGGAGGACAATAAGAATATTACCCTACTCAAACCTGAATACTTTTATATTTGCGCTATGCATCAAGGGCATCTATTGGTGGATAGCTCAGAGACAGAAATGTTGTCTAAAATTAGGCAATGTTCAGAGATGGATGATGAAGTGGTGGAAGCTGTGAAAGCTTTGAGGGGAGAGAAGAAAGGTAATATTAGAGGAGATGAATGGGTTGAAGAACAAGGGTTAGTGTTGTTCAGAGGAAAGGTGTATGTACCGAAAGATCAAGATTTACGAAGGGAAATTGTACAGTTACATCATAATAAGCCAGCTGCTGGACATCCAGGAAGGTGGAAGATGTTGGAGTTGGTGATGAGAAATTATTGGTGGCCCAGAATTTCAAAGTATGTGTTGGGGTATGTGGATCGGTGTGATACATGCATGAGGGGGAGGAAATTTCCAGAAAAGCCTGCAGGGAAATTGATGCTGAACCCTATACCTAAAGCGCCATGGCGAGATATATTTGTGGACTTTATCACAGGATTACCTGATGCTCAAGCATACAATGCAATATTTGTAGTATGCGACCGCTTCACAAAGGAAGTCCATATTATTCCTACTACTGCAGAAACCTCATCATTGGGCTTGGCATGCCTCTATCTAAATCAGGTATGGCAGTTACATGGATTACCTGATATGGTTATCCCCGATCATGAATCACAATTTGCTTCTGCATTTATGCGAGAGTTAAATAACATATTGGGGATTCAAACCAAGTTATCTATGGCATATCACCCACAAACCGATGGGCAGACAGAGAGAATGAATTAGGAGTTGGAGCAGTACCTATGCATGTTTGTCAATTACCGACAAACTGACTGGCCCGAATGGTTGGCAATTGCCAAATTTTCTCACAATAATAAATTCCATTCAGCTACTCGCATGTCACCCTTCTTCGCTAATTATGGGTATCATCCCAGAATAGGAGTAGAACCTCGAAGGGAAGTCAAGATACAGTCAATGGAGGACTTTGTATCAAAAATGCGAAAGGTGCAGGAGGAAGCAGAGATGGCAACGATGAAAGCACATGATGATATGATGCAACATGCAGATCGTACTCGAGCTGTTGCTCCAGAGTACAAAGTTGGTGACTTGGTATGGCTAAGTACCAAGGATCTAAATATTCCACGACCTTCAAAAAAGCTTACAGAGAAGCAAGTTGGCCCATATGCGATTTCTAAAATAATTTTGCTTAATGCGGTAGTGTTAAAATTACCTCAATCATTCAAGATTGATCCTTAACATTTTCTGTTTATGCCCTTACCGCCCACCCACTATTCCCAGTCAACAAACTACTCTGCAACCTCCAATAATGGTAGAAGGTGCTCCACAATATGTTGTAGAAGAGGTTTTGGACTCACGTCTTTGACGAAATAAATTGGAGTTCTTAATCAAGTGGAAGAACAACACCGACAAAAATAATTCAGGGGAACCCAAAGAGAATTGTAAGCGAGCACGTAATGCAATCGCCCAATTCTTTAAACATAATCCAAATGCTCTGCATCGCATTGCTAGAATGGTATATGAGGGGATGAATTTCTGGCCTTACCAAAATTTCACAGAGGGGACAGATACAATATTTTCTTGCCTGGAAGTTGAGGCATAAAAGGGGGATAACGTTAGGAAACAGTCTCCTAGCATGCCTATTACATAATAATATTCTATTTTTATTTTATTTTATTTTATCTTATCTTATCACATTAAAATATGCTACCAAATGCCTACAAATGCTATATTTGTCAGCATGGGAATTTTATATTTACACACATCAATATGTATGCGTGCATCGTTAGCAACATAGTACAATCTATGTAACATAGTATATAACCTTAAAATATATACCGGGGGACCTCAGTTGAGTTCTCTTAGGTATTCCATCTACATTTGTGGTGTGAAATGCCTATTTCAGCCAACTAGTCTATTTTTAACCCCTCACATCAAAACCATCAAAACCCCCATCATGCGCGTGCATCCCGCCGCCTTCTTGTAGGAGAGCCCACATGGTCCAGCTAGCAGAACAGTGGGTGTTGCCCTAACAGTAAGCCTCCCTTGCCATGCTGAATCTATGCCAATGCACAGTGCCTGCTCCTAACCATGCTGTATGTAATCTACTAAGACGATCCAATATAATTAGAGAAGATGATGTAAAACATTGATTTTGCTCTCATAACACTTATCAGTGAGCTAACAGAGGGAAATCTGCAGTTAATATTATACTACATAATACAGACACTTTAGGCACACCTAACAGAGGGGAATCCAAAGAGAAAACTTTATGGACCCAACTATGATGTCACCTTGATGGGTAAACATCCAGACAGGGTCCCACCTCTAAGAATAGAACTATCAACATGTACCAACAAGGGAAAAACTGAACATAATTATAAAATAGGAATAAAATTATAGAAAATTATAGAAAAGGCAGAATAGAGTGAGGTAAAATATAAAAAAATATGGGATGAATGCAGAAAATTGCCAAGATGCCTGGGATGCCTTCCCTTTCCCTTACATCCAGCAGTAAGCATGGTTTTATAAGAGAGAGCTCTATTGATGAGGATAAGGATGGTGATACTATGAAGTCAGGATGGTGAGTCTCCCATGATGTCCAAAGATGTAATCTGAGGCATGTAGTAAATAAGTAACATCATTACAATTGCTTGTCATGAGAAGAGGGCTTGGAAGGATAACCTCTCATGTTGTTTTCCTTGTTCCAATCCATCTCCCCTTTGATTCTGCCAATTGTTGGCTTCCCAACATTGGTTTTAGACTAGATCTGATGCAAGGAATACCTCTCCTGGAGAAGAGAGATGATAGTAAAATATTGGGCAGAGGATAAGGGCTTTATGTGGTGGTTGAAAGGAAAGAAGATGGTTGAACCAATTTCAACATGTCAAACTATGATAAGTGAATAGGGGATGTCACGGGCTACCCTGGGGTTTTTCAGAACAACCCGTGCCCATACCTGTCAAAACCCATACCCGTACACAAGGGGATGGGTTTTGATAGGTACGGGTCATGGGTTGGGTATAACCCACGGGTATTAAAACCCATACAGGATTGAAACACGGGTTCACATTAAATGTGACAGTAACATGTAAAAAAAGCTATCTAATGTACACTAGATAGCATCTCAATCATCATCCTAGTCATCTTCCTCCTCATCCAAGCCCACTTCAGGTAACACAGTGGCCGCCTTCACATCCTTGTCCTTCACGTAGCCCATCTTGCTCCAGATACCAAGACATAACAGAGCCGGCATCGACTGAACAGAGAGCTGATTATGTATGTGAGACAGAAGAATTCGGTTTTGGCTGAAAGTACATTCAACATCGACTGATGTTACAGTGCTGAATACCCATCGAGCAAGTATCATTCATGTACAAAACCCGCTGTGCCTACGCCACAGGTGTGGGGTGGATGAGGGTTACTGAATTCCAACCCGTACCCGTACCCGTATGCACCCGTGGCCTCTACCCGCACGGGTTTACAAACCCATGACATTCCCTATAAGTGAAGTCACATGACATTGTTTATTGTCATTACAAGTAAGATTCAGATGGCTACAGCATGGTTATGGATAAAAAAATTGAGAGACAAAAAACTGTCCCAATGATTAAAGATTTTGTTCTATTTATTATTTTATCAGTTTTGATCAGAATCACATGATTCTTGCATATTCTGAAAGCTATGATTATACACTATTATATATATTTTTCACAGAATATAATAGAATGATGGTGTTGTGTTGTGAGCCAACCTCTTTAAAATAGCAAAACATCGGGACAGTTTTTTGAGCCACTGTATGTGATAGACCAAAAATCAAATAATAGGCTAAAAATAGAAAAAGGTGGTCCTGCTTCTAAGAATAGAACTGTCAACATGTACCAACATGGAACAAACCAACAAATAATCATAAAATAGGAATAAAATCATAGAAAATCATAGTAAAGGCAGAATAGAGTGAAATATATAAAAAATGTGGGATGAATGCAAAAAACTGCCCAGACACTTGGGGTGCCTCCCTTTCCCCTCACACTTTTTGGGTCATAGTGGATGGTGCAGGATACACTACTCATATGTTACTAATGTTTTTAATCAGCAGGCAACAGGCCACATGCACAATATGTGAGGGTATTTTTCTCTCTCTTATTTTCCCACATTCATTTGTTGTCCCCTGCTCAGTCACCAAATGACATGTGGCCATAGGTTTTTAATGTATTTGATTCTGTATCCCACATAAGTTTAAAAATATTTTATTTGTACATTGTCACTGGAAGGCTGGCCTGTATGTGCTTTGAGGCCAAGCCGGGCCAGAACAGCACTAGTTGTAAGCACATGCACACAATATGTGACTTACGGAGCATCCACTCGTTGTCAGCTCAGTTTCAGGGCCCTGAAGCTAATGGTTTTTGCAGCCATTTCAGGATTTATGAGATTCTTGCCAAAACTTTGCATTTCAGCCATACTGAAGAGTTTTTTTCCATTTCCTTTCCCATTTAGTACATCTGGAACTAGGTGATGTCGGGTCTTGCTGAAATCAATTCTGAAACTTGAAACTCCTGAAATGTCTGATTTCCAACCCAATGTTGGGTGAGAACACTACTAAATTTCACATAGTGTTGATATAAATTTATGTTTTTAGCAACAAATTTTTTTACAGAAACCCCTAATTTCAGCAATGTTTTTCAAATGATTTTAGTCAATCAGAAAACCTGACTTTCTGGTGGGAGCCGCAAATATGGTCCATTCTACATGTTTTGATGGTTTTTGAGGGATCTGAGTGTTTGTGCCCCTCCAAAATTCGGTCACCAAAAATTGTCGTGCTGTTTGTCCGCAACTGTGCACTACAGTCGTCACGAGCCTTGTTCATCTACCTCCACTAACCGTGATATAACATCGGTGACGTGCGTGACTTTCCCCACCAACCATGGACTCTGATGGCACACCAGCGGGTCTGTTCGAAGTCTACGAGCAGGATTTCCAACACATAATCCGAAGTATAAGCGATAAACTAGAAGGAAGTGGGAACGATCAACGGGGAGGTGCGGTGTCATTCATTTCACCATCCATGTCCTGACATTCCTTTTCGCCAGAACAACGCAAAGCAACACTGAGGAAGGTTGAGCTCGGGCTCGACGAAGCTGATGATATTGTTGGTTCAATTCTCTTTTATTATCGTTTTCTAAACTACACGATCCAGGTATCCCAACTCGAGATTGAGATCCAGGGAATTCCGCAGTCCATCAAGACCTCCTACCTCACACGGCTCCGGCAAGCCAAGTCTGACCTAACGAAGTACAAGAAGCTTTCGAAGGACCTCCATGCGCGCGTAAATCTCCTTGGTGGATCAAATGCAGTGGCATCATTCCGTTCCGACGATCCGTATACAGATGAGCGGACCGATCGCGAGAGGCTGTTAGCCGGGACAGAGACTGTGAGCGAAGGAAGCCAGCGGTTGGGAAATACCCACAGGATTGCGCTAGAGGCAGAGGATATCGGTGTAGAAATTTTGCGGAATCTGAGAGGCCAGAGGGAGACGATTGAGAATACGAGGAGTACTGTGAGCTTGCATGCCGTTGTGAATCTCTACTGCTCATAATCGTTTTCAGCTACGGACTGCAGACTCAAATATTGACCGCGCCGATAGTACCATTAAGAGGATGATTCGCCAGTACGTTCGTAATGCTTCTATACTTCTCATTTTCTCTTAAGCATTACCCAGGATGTACAAACAACGTGTTATGCTCAGCGCTATCGCAATCTTCTTCGTAGTCCTCATCCTCACGATCCTGTATTTCAAGCTTATCCGCCCTCGTTGATCTGCATTGGAATTGTCTCCTGGTCTCATTTTGACCTTAACCCTACGCTTGTGTGATACCCTGTTCACAATTTCTCACAGAATATGAACTACCCTCCTTTTGTTGTCAAACATATCCATTAAACCTCATGAACCCCATCCCCACTATGTGTCGGGTTTCTTACTTGAGATTCCTTCTGTACGATCACGGCCCCTATATAAGATGTTCATTGTATGTTCTGACAACATTACACGAACAAACCAGTCTCAACTCGATGAGTTATCCGGCTGGCAGTCCACTCGACATAGTCGTCTTAATGCCTTTGTTCTTCCTCGCCGACAGTCTCGTCGTCTCCACCCGTGTTCCAAATCGGAGAGAGTTGCCCTCACGAACGTGCCGCGCCCGCAACATAGGTACAATCTTCACGATGCCGAGACAGGCCACCACGATTCTTGAAAGTAAACCTGCAAATCTAAGATGTTTTAACATACATGAGAAATGTTAAGTACAGCACAAGGTGCCAGAACTTAAAAAACCTTTCCTCCTCGGGATGAACCAGATGCCTCGCAAGCCTCACAAACCCAGTTTCGAGGGACGAAGACACGAGTTTCGCTTCAGCTTACCAACGACGTGACCCCTCACTCGAATAGACTGCATGATGTTTTCAGTGTCGATTTCCCCGGAAGTTGGATCTTCGACGTCGGACTCCATCGTTACCAGCGGCCACGGTATTAGAGTGTTCGTCATCCACATTGATGTGCTCTGCGGGCTCATTCTGTTTATTCTAGGTAGACTTCACAATATCATCATTCAAAGTGAAGGACTAACACTGTTATCCGTTGAAGGCTCAGTGACATTTTCTATCACCATCTGTCCAATGCCCTCATCCTTGGAATTCTGCACTGTTCCATTGAAGAAGGCCTTCTCTGACTCGTCGGCATCTCCCCTCATCTCCCACATCCGAGTGTTCACTTACCCAGCCAGCATCCTCTCTGGTTCCTTGTACCTAAATCCGTCACATGTTCAGCTGTCCTGTGTTCATGCCATGCCAGATTGCTGTTTATGTGTCCAAGGATGTTTTCATTCTTGACATCGCTTTCATCTTCGGAATTTGGTCTGGACTCGAGTCGTTGACTCTGGTGAGTAAAGGAGTTTTTTCTACATGTTCGAAGACTATAGAAAGTGACGATTACAGATTTTTCGGAAATTCATGGGCCACGTGCTTTTGCGTAACTGAAAAATTGTAGACCGTTTCAGAAAAAAATGATTGGGTTGCCACATGATGTAGGCTGATGTAGGCTTACCAAAAATGAGTAGCCCTGACTCCCACATGGCACCACTACAAACAAATCTTTGATCACAGCGGCTGAGTGAGTCGATAAGTACATAGTCTGTAATAAGTATTACATACAGTTTAGAGATAGAATAAAGTACATTATGTCCAAGTCTGAGCCTTCTTTCGAGCCTGGTACCACTAATCAAATTGGTAATGACTCTGTCATCATCAACAAAACCGGAAAGAAGAAAATAAAGAATTTGTTAATTGTTTTGAAGGTGATTTATTCTGTCATGGATGCCAAGTCGTCGAGAGTTTAACGTTTAACACTCGCCTCATGTTCTTCCTCTCATGTTCAACCAAGGCCCTTCCATACTCATTAGAGATGTACTGCCTAAACAAGACTGCAGCCTCCTCTGTCATCCCAAGCTTTGACATGAAATCCCGTTTGCGGTCCATGTTCCGTGCGTTCTCACCCACACACTGTCTCGAATATGTTGAATGTCGCAAGATAGATGATTCCAAGGTTGAGTAGCCTTGCCTCGTATTGGGAAAAGTTTATAGAGGGAAAGAGTAAGTGAAGGTCACTGAGGATCTTCTTGTGGTCAAATTTCTCTACAATTTCTTCGTGCGAGACTCTATTGGATGAGGATTTCGCGCATTTGTCATGTTGGTCATGGTCTTATTGATCGGGGTGTGTGAGCCGGAGCTTGCTGTCACCCGTTTTGGTAATGTGGCAACCCAATCATTTTTTTCGAAACGGTCTACAAATTTTGCAGTTACAGTCGAACCTCTCTTATCCCATACCCCTGACACCCCATACTCCCTAGTACCCCATAGGATTTCGGAGTTACCAAGCTGGTATGCGGGGAATCTCGTATTATAACCCATAACTCTATGATACCCCATAACCCATAGTTTTTCGGCTACAAAACCCATACATTTGTAGGATATTTTTGGTAAATGCTCAGCGGCGGCCTCACTGATCTGCCCTGACAACCTGAAGAAAACATTTTACTCTTCGATTCTGAGCCACATCATGGCATTAAAGCCACTGGAAGTCCTCAAGAAGGGCTTGAAAATCCTGCAAAATCGAGTCAAAGCAAAAAAAGAGAAGCTCCAGTCACAGCTCGCCGAGAAGAATTCAATCTCGTCACAAGACGAGAAATGGCTGGATCATGAAGCCAATTTGGTGGATGAACAGCAGGTTTTGGAGACTTTGGAGGATGCTTCAGACTATGAGAGGGCTTTGGAGATGCTTGATGATGAAGAGAAGGTTGTTCTCCGCAGATTACGGGAGACAGCAGGTGACCTGAGCAAAGAGGTAGGGCACAAGCGAAAGCGTATGTCAATTGTGGCTCCCCCATTTCTATTGTCCTAATAAACAGATTGAAAGGCCCTGAAAAGAAGGTCAAGAATGTGGACAAGAAGCCTGAGTCCCTTCAGGAAACAGTTACCATCCCTGTCTTCACGAAAAAGGAAAATGCAACACTTTCCCAGCGTATTGAAATTTTAGATTGGCATCACGTGAATGGCAAAAACCAATCCAAAACTGCGAAGCATTTTGATGCAAAAGATCCAAACCTGAGAATTAAGCAGCCACTTGTCTCGGCATGGATAAAGGATGAAGTGAAATGGTGGGAAGAATGGGAATGCGGTGATGGAGCATGCGCAGCCAAATGGGCCTGTCAAACTCAGCATCTGGAGGTTACGGAAATGATGGAACTTTGGGTGTCAAAGGCGATGGCAGAGAATCTTCTTCTCACCGGAGAAGTCCTCCATCAGAAATGGACAAAGTTTGCTAACCTGGTGGGTGTCCCGATGGATGAGCACCTCAATTTGAGTAAGGGATGGTTGGCTCGTTTTAAGAGCCGAAATGGCTTGAAAGAGTTCAAGTGTCATGGCGAGGCTGGGTCTGCAGATGCTGAGGTTGTTGAAAAGGAGCGGAGATGCATCCAGGAACTTATCACAAAGTGCGGCTATGAGCTGCGGAACATTTTTAACATGGATGAGACTGGATTATTCTATGGGTATGCACCAGCCACTGGCAGTGTCTTGCATAACTGCCTTCTAGTAGAATACAAGGTCGATGCAAGTTACATTCAACCTTAGAAGGCTGTGTTTGCAACATTGGCCTCTAATTAGACACTTCTCTTTGCATACTAGTAGGCACTCATTTTTGCATACTACTTAAGAGTCTTGCACAAGGCCTGGTATAGCACCAACCCTGTAATTTTGCAAACTATGTAGAGTCTTGCATAGCACCAAACCTGTAGTTTTGCATACTACTAATTGCAAAAGCTCCGTATAACAGAAACCCACCCCTTGCTTAATGTGGAATTGTTTCGGAGTATGCATTACAACGATGATTCTATTTACGTGGTCTCAGCCTCATCACCACCTTCCGCTTCCTTCGGCACAACCTCACCCTGTCCCAGCGCCACCACATATGCGTCGACATACCGCCAGAGGTTTTTGCAATGTGACCGCATCGCACAGAACTGTGCCAATTGTTTCTTTGCATATGCACGTAGGCCCTCTGCCATCTCCAAGTCAGTTACATTCATCTTCCCCACAGCATCCGCATGTGCCACCCAATGACGAGCCTGAGTCTTGAAGAACCGTTTCACCCATTTCATTTCCTCTTGGAGGAGCTCTACTTCCTCTGCCCACCGATCGGCGCATGCTTTGCTCTTACAGAATTCAATTCGAAGATCTACCAAATACTATTAAAACACATAAACAGGGTTAGTTAGGATCAAAGCAATACCATCTTGAAGGAGCTCATCGCTGTTCTCCAAAGTACCTAGTTGTTTCCATATCCAAGTTATTTCACAATGACCCTCCGACTGATGTAACCTTTTAGAGTTCTTCTTTGCCTTCAGTACTTCCTGACCCTCTGACAGATGCGAACATGTGGGTGTTAATGAATCAGTTAGCCCCCTGATGTCTGCATCATTTAGCATAGGAAACTCAACTTCCCATCCCAATTTGCTCAATGATGGCGCAAGGGTACTGATCGCGTAACGAGCAGCTCGATACTTTGCTGCCACAGTGCTTACCTTCACCTCCAGGCAGTCAAGAAGTCCTCGTGAGCGGGTATTCTGGCGTTGTCCTTGCCAAAAGCAGTCCTTGTCCATATATACATGGGATTGGAGTCGTAGGTTATCGCGAAGTTCATGTAAGGCATCGTGCGCTTGAGCCTGACACAAATCACATTCTATGTGGCGCAGCTGAGCATCGCATGCAACTTTAGAAGTCACATTAATAGCAGACGGTAAGTAGAGCCTGATATTCAACACCAGCTCTTCTGGTTGATTGGGTGGAGCACAGCGATCATCCCGTTCACGAAGGACATGCAGTCCTGGAATGTATAGATGCTGCATGCTGATCCAAGATGATATCTTTCGGCGTAGAGTGTTGGCTCGGTATTGTAATCTAGTTTCCTGTTCATCAGTTGAATGAGGGCCCAAAGAGTGGAGATCAACAGCGAGTTGACGTCTGAATGACCTATTGTCAGCACAGCTGGTTTCAAAATAAATCACTTACTGTTGCTCTTCAAAGTTGAGCCCCATTGTAATTAGTTGCGATGCTGATACCTCCTCATGCAGGACATAAGCAGTACCAGCTGCCATCTGGGCTGCCTTCTCTACCGCTAGTTGTTTATGCACACCAGAGTGATTGCTGGTGAACTATTGTCAGTACCGTGAAGCAGGAGAATATAATGTGCACTCCTGAATCGCTTCTCAAAGAGATTCGGTTTTCAGTGGTCCTCCTCCCACTCGCTAAGCTCACATTCCCACTTTTTCACTGAAGCCTCAGGTAGTCCCAACACAAACTGGTGATGGAGGAATTTGTGGTCACTGGCCTCACCAACAGCCTCCTTCATCTTCCACAGAAATGATACAGCTGCGATACAATCAGTAGACGAGGCTGAAGTACCAACTTTAGAACTGACCCATTGATGTGGTCTTTCTCCAGTTCCCATCACCGAAATGGTCATCTAGTGTATCTCGACGGTGTCCTGGACCCATCTCGGAGGTGCTAGTGACAACCAGATTGATTTGTGCCCAAACTTGCTTAGGTGCTTCTCCGTCAGTCCTGCTGACATGCCGATTGAAGTTGAAGGAAAAAGGGGTCTGACATGCCATGACGTGAGCTGGGAGATGGAATTTTGGAACGAGAAAGTGGAAAGATTTGCTACTGGGATCAGTCTGCATCCAATGTGGATACAACTTCATCCGCTCCCAGAGGTTAACGCTCCACTGGCAAGCAATGTCGTATGACACGATGATCTCAAGATGCTCCAAGTGTTGTAGACTAGAAAAGAACATATAATCCATATTTATGTAGCTATTAGATTCAGACATCAGACACAAATGTTGATAGTGAAACCGAGCACATACCGTTCACCCATTAAAAGATCTCCTACAGCCTGCGGACGCTTCATATCGTGCCGACCACAGTCAACTGTGCCAAGGCCAGTTGTTGCCAGGCCTTTCGCAGAGCATTCCGCATTGACAGCATTGTGATTGGAGCATGTGCTGCGCTATAGGGCACATCAATAACAGATATATTTGAAAATTGAGAGGAAAAAACTTTTTGCATGATTAAATCACAGTATTTCGTGAGATACGCCTTGTACTTTGCCTGGGAGACAAAGTAAGACCAGCCATCACTAAAACTGGGATTAGCCTCTTCACTCGATACATTCCTCCTGTTAAGACAAAAATTTGCATCCAGCGCAAGGAAAAGTCGGTGTAGAAATCTAAGAAAATTCAGTAGAAGCAGAGAAACATACATTATCACATACCTCCATTCCTTTGGTTCGAGTTCCCAGCCAAACTCGAGATTAAATCCTGGTTGCAGGCATGCAGGGCACAATACTGCACACTCCCCAGGCTTAGTCACAATAATGCCCAGGGGATCGTATCCTCTCATTGCCCTCTTTAGCATCTTTATATGTTGGTATTCCCAAACCATAATTGAGAAAGCAGGGTATTGACCCTATAGAAGGAATCTGGCACTTGAGTCGACTGAAACATAAGGGAGCAGGCTTACCTTAGGAGTGGACAGCCCAGTATTGTCAGTAAACTGTGCCAATGTATTATAAACCTCAAACGGTGATGCCTTCGATTCGAAGTTGAGCAAATGGAAGTGTTTGAGGATGGAAAAGGTCGCTGCAGTCTTCGGGTGATCTACAGAAGCCGGGAACCAGCCAAAACGTAGCAACTGGATGAATTCAGGCTTCAACTTTTCACAGTCACAAAAGTCAACCCCAACTTCATGGATGCCGTTGACATCAAGCACCACAAAGTCATCCCCTGCAACCCATCCTTTATTCCAACATGCCTCGCCAGCTATGTGACTGAGCTGGATTTGGAGGCCCAACTCCTTCAAGCTGACCTTTTTGAAGTAGGAATCTTTGGTCCACAGCTGTTGGCATCACATAAATACAGGTCAATTGCGACAGCCAAGAACAGAAATGCACCTCAACACGGTGAAGTGGGTTGCACCGGTGGAGAAATACGACACATTCTCGGCACAGGAGTCCAGCACCCATGCAGTTGACACAGCGATAACTGGTGCTTTTGAGGCTCCCACAGAAAGAGCAGGCTGTCAAGGTATAATCGCCCCGACCTTCCCATCGCAACATCTCAGCAAGATATGTATCGCGTTCCGCAAGCCATCTTTTAATGGGTTTGACCTGCATGAGGCATATTCAGAAACCAATGAGAGACGAGGAATTTGTGGCACTCACATAACTTTTTGGGCATTTGACAGTGATGAAAGTTTCATTTAGTCGCTCAAGGTAGGAAGCATTTAGTTGGGGTGAAAAATAATCGGTTAAAGACAGAGAATTTCCAGATATGACATTTTTGATTGGAATAGGAGTAGGCTTGGGTCACTCAGGACTCGGGGTGGTGACCTGGAGCTTTTGAGAGGAAGACAAAAAGTTTCCATTGGCCAGAAGGTGGTAACTGGTGGATGGGACGGTGAGCTTCAAGTCTTGGCCGTCATCATCTGAAGTAATTCGGACCATATGGGACTTGATAGAGTGATTATAATGCTGCATCATTGCTGGGGTGAGGAAGAGGTGGTAATGAATGTGGAGATTCAGAAAACCATGCCAGGCCCCACAGAATATAGGTTGCCATTGATCAAAAAAATTTTCTAGAGTAATTCAAGACAGTACCTGACATCTGGAATCTGTAATCTCATTTACACCCCCTCACCATTACTGGTGGTCCAAACCCATGCCTTGCCCTGCCGGTGATCACTGCAATCTCCCTTCCACACAATCCTCTCACTGTCACCAGTCGTGTCATTAGTCAACAGGACCCTAACTGTAACTCTCACCCTCACCGACCGGCAAGCAATTTTTGGCTGTTCAGTCTTGACATTTCAGATGGCTTCCGGGGCTTCCAAAGTGTGAAGAGTAATGGAGATCGATGAGATCAAGATAATGGATAAGGATTGAACGATGGATTCAAGATAACGGAAGATACTCATCTCATCGTTCTCATGGTCACCACCGAGAAAACCATGACAAACATGACTCTTTGGGATTTCCTTAAATTACCTCGCTACTGGCTCGCATGTATTATACTAGCTTTACGCCCTCGTACACCCCACAAGGAACCCATTATGCATGCAAGGTGGCTCACTCAGGATGTTGCTAGCACTGTCGATCATCCCACCTTTCAACTGCCGACAATCATTGATCGGCATTCTGTCGCCGTTGAAGGTGAAGGCAAACGGTGATAGGTCCACTATGCACTTTAAGGTCTGGAGAAGACTCCCACTCATATCAATACATCACGACATGCACTCCGAAGTACTATAACACCATGAAAATAACTTCGAACCATTTTCGCATTATTTCGCACTATTTCGGACGACTTCGAGACACTCCAAACACTTTCGAACTATTTCGCAACACTTCGAACAACTTCGCAGCACTTCGAATGACTTCGGCTGCCATATAGTTGTCCTCAAACAATTTCGATACACATTGCACATTCAGAACAACCCAACTCGCCGCATATCTAGTACTACCAGACAAAAGGAGGGATTACAAGAGACTTAGGATGTGATAAGTGCATTTTTGTGTTTCATTGATATATTAAAGCAATAGAACAAGATCTATTACCATACTGGGACAATGTACGTTTTACTTATTATCATTTTTCATTTGTTTTGTGTTTTACAATACCTTTATTGCTGTGTACATTCCCTCATGTTTTACAATTGTTCTTATTTCCTTTTTAGTACTATCTCTTCATTTTGTATATAGACTTGTGTTAGATACTTAGAACAGCAGAAACAGAACAATGGGGAACAGCACAAGTTACCCTCACAGTTATCCTCAGACTTAAGAGCCATTCTCTTGGGTCTTACTTCGCGTCATATCTCTAAAGTTCTGCGAAATATCGCGAACTTCCTCGAAACTATCGTATTCGCTCTCCGTTTTATTGCCCATCGCCTACCACCATTCGACAAACACTTTACATTCATTAAACTTGCTCTTCGATATACCTCGAACCTTTTTGAACCTATTCGAACTCCTTCGGACTATTTCGCATGACTTCGAACCTCTTCGAACCTTTTTTGACCTATTTTGAACACCTTCGTACGCCTATACAGACTATTATCCACAGCCCTTACCATTTCACATCACTAAACGTTACGCTTTGGTCTCAGCGGTAATATTTAGTACCACCTCGCACCCTTCCTCTGGCCTGTGTTATACCATCCAAAGCCATTTAGTAGGTTTTGTTTGGGTTTCTGGGTTGAGTATCATCAACGGTATGTCTCCCTTTCTTTGAGAGGCATTTTCTAACCATGAGAGATGCAGATGCAAAAGTCCTACATCAATGGTTGACTTCCCTGTAGGTAGATCAGGTCCTGATCCTGTATGATATCGGCTGCCAATGGCATACTAGTAGGTTGGTATCTGTGTCATTCAATCCTGACATGACATGAGTTGCTTAGGCCTTTGGTCCTCTAACCCAGGAAAGAGCAGAACCACGTAGAATAGATTGCTGCTGTATTTCTGTGATGGTATAAATGTCACTCTCCATCCTCTGTTGTCAGTCATGTGCTCTGCATCCACCACAGGTTCCCCTACAAATTAACATGAAAATTTTAGATGTCAATACGAAATGGAAATGTGTACTGGGCAACATCTGATATCTAAGTCGTTCACAGACATCCCGGAGCTCCTGTGGGAGTTGATTGGCTGGGACTGCATGGAACGGCAGAGCTGATGCTTCTGTGGCGATGATCAGGGTGAAACGGCAATGAATAGCAATAGGAATTATGAGGGAGAGGGACACGGATGTACCGAGCTGCTGAGATGGAATAAGTCAGTTCACAAACAGGTTGATACGTGTGCGCTTACCTTGAAGCGCTGTGTGAAGAGACATTGCTAGGATGTTCAAGGCCTCCACCAACATGGAGCATGAGTCACAAGGCTCAGTAACGGTATTAAAATTGAGCTGGGTCATGGTTGACAAGAGGTGGATGATGGATCAGGTTTGTCAGGGCAATTTTTATATGTTATTGGAAGCGCCACAGGACTTCGGCAAAACCAGAGTGGTGAGAAGATCCAGGGTTAAGGATATTGGTTGACGACAAGAGGGTTGTCGGCCGCTGCTCAGGTTTGGGATTGACACTTAGAATGACAAGGCAGGATACCAATGTGCCAAAACCTTAGTACTGTTATCATAATGACATACTAACAAAAAATTTGACACTTACGACTGGAGATTATATTTATGATGAGAAGAGGGTCGTCGACTGCCACCTGGGTTTAGGATTGACACCTAGAATGACCCCAATGTGCCGATGTCTTGGTATCGTTCACATGAAAATTTACAGGCTAGAAAATGTCAGAGAAGTACAGGGTTGCAGAAATTGGATGACAAAAGGATAGAGGGTCATCATCAACTGCTGCTCAGCTTCTAGATTGACGCTTCAAATGGCCAGCCTGAAGACTGATATGCTGATACTTTGGTACTACTGTCATGGTGTCATACTAAAAAATTGTTGACACATACCGCCGTATATTATATTTAGCTGCGGAGAGCTTGTGTACGGCTTCATGGGGATGTTATGCAAAACCTTATGAAATTTCAATGCAAAGGGTGAGGGCAAGATTTACCGATCATAACAGAACACTCACCACGTCTCAACCAAACAAATTCTAGAGCTATGCCTGCGACCTGGACTACCGAGGAGCAAGTGGAATTCTTGAAGGAGGAACTACTGAACTTTCTTACAGCGCAACATCAGGAACGTATGCCTTGATATCTGAAAGCACTGGTGGAGCAGTGGTTCACCAGATGGCCAGAGCATGATACCCTCTTCCCCGACGCTGGAGCAGTGCCATTGATGCCCGAGGAGAACAAAAAGCTGGCCACGGTGATTGCAACACGAAAGAAGGTGAGAGAATATGATGATGGAGGGGATGATCGGCTGAAATTGCGACACAGCAATTGAGGACCTGGATGTATTGGAATGCAACCAAAGAGAAGCGTGGAACTATGAAGACTGACACTACATGGTTGAAGAATGCAATCAACAAGGGCAAGGGTGGGCGTTCTCTCCAAGTCATCGAAGTTTACCAGCAGTGGTACAACGAGAAAATTCAGCCATGCATAAAGGCAGAGATCCAGGAGAAGGGCGCCAAAATGCAAAAAGATCATATGGAGATCTGCCGCCGGGTTGCCGCTGAAATGTGAGACCAGGAAGATGAGGATGTCGTGGCCAAGATTAAAGAGGAGGCAAAGAACCAACAGACGAAGGAAAAGATTGATGTCAGTGGAATTGGGAAGGTGGGAGAAGAACGAACCCCTGAAGAATATGACAAGTAAGCGGTTCATTGTTGTTGGCTTGAAATAGTGTTGACAAGTTGCTTTGGAGGGCGATAAAGGCTCTCCCCTCGGTACTCTAGTCAGCTCTCCATGCTGTGGCGGAGGCTACTGGCTGGATCTTTTTTGTTGGTGCTGCTGGCCCAAATCCAAGTGACGAAGGTCAACTGTACATGGAAAGGTGAGTGAAACTTCCGGATTATGAAAGGGAAACTAATGATGGAGCCCACTAGTTTTTATTTCAGTCCCCATTCCCCGCTGGGTTATGATTTTGAATATTCGTATAAGGGGTTTGCGGACGGTTTCCAGAAACTGTTTGTGAGGCATGCTAAACAATGCTATCGTGAGCTACCGTCAGCGCTGCATGTCGTTGATTGATCAGTACTGACTTATCTTCAAGCTAAACACATTTGTAAAGCACACACCTTGAGGACAAGCCTGAAACACGATGATCAGGAGGGAGAGATAATCATCAGGACCCTCAGTGGTGACCAACCGATGGACGAAATGGCTAACGCGAGTGGTCCCTCGATAGTGATGGGGAGTGTTGAGACCATGGAAAGCGAAGACAACATGGGTAGTTACAAAGGAGGATGTGGCGAGGGAAGCAGTTTGGACACCATTCAGGAAGATGAGGTGCATTTTGATGGTAACAAGATCCCTAGGAATGTTGTCTAATTTGATGTTGTGGCACTGACCAGGCACTTGATTTACCGGTTACCCTGGTTGTGCCTACTGTTTCCTTACCCCGTACCGACCAAGTACTCAGTCCATCACCAACCACTCCCTCTGCTCCCCTTCCCCCTCCTGGTCCTCTGTTAGCCCCTGGTGGTCCATTCTCTCCAATCAAAAACGCATTTGCTCGTCTGGCTACCACAGCAGCCTCGCTTCCGATTAACAACCTGGTCCCTGAGGATGACAACATTGATCCAGTCTTACTCGATATGGCAAATCATGCCCCTGCAAATTACCATGTTCCAGGGGCCACGGTGGACCACACACTTGCTATGCTGGTAGACCAGGGGCCAAGGAAGAAGCGAGCGCCTCCGGGGAAGAAGAAGGGCCAGCCCAAGGCTGATGCAGAGAATGAGAGCCCTCAGTCTCATCTCACTTCCCAGAAACGTAAGGCAGCAAAGAAATCGGAGGAGTCCACAGTCAGAGGTGGGAGAAAGCACACAGTGAGGCTCAACCCAAATGGAGAAGTATTCGAGAGGCCGAAGAAGAGGAGTCACGCTTGAGCTGGGGTTCACACACAGTAAACCTATTTGAGTATGTTTCGGATACGATATGGTTCGGATACGATATGGTTCGGATACGATATGGTTCGGATATGATATGGTTCGGATACGATATGGTTCGGATACGATAGAATTATATGGTAGGTACGTAGGCATGGCATGGTCCTGCTCTACGCGAAGGTAATTGTTTGATTGTTGCGATCAATTTAATGCGCTGATGATCCTCGGGTTTGCAAACGAGAGGCGGTCGACAGTTTTGCATTGGTTTGCATTGGTTTTGCATAAGTGAAAATTGCAAACGAGCCCGAAGGATTTGCAACGTTTTGCATACCGAAATATTGTAAGTGATAGGTGCCGAACAGTTTTGCAATGTTTTGCATAATGGAATATTCATTTGGAAGGTAGGATATCCAAACAGTTTTGCTACATTTTGCAAACTGGAATATATTGCAAATGAGAGGTACTGCACAGTTTTGCAACATTTTGCATGAGTGAATAGCTTTCTAATCTCAGCTGTTTTTGCATCGACCTCTATTCTAATTAGAGTATTAGTTTGCACGAAAACGACGTATATGCCTAGACAAGAAATCTTCAGGAGTCAAGGGCAGAAAAGTCAGACTGACCTACGCATTCACATCAAATGCAGATGGGTCTGAGAAACTGCACCCTATTGTCATTGGGAAAGCGAAAAAACCATGAGCATTCCAAAACAAGACAAGTATGCAGCTTGGGTTTTACTACCGGAACAATGCAAAAGCCTGGATAACCTCAGTATTGTACCAAGAGTGGCTTCAGCAGTGGGATCAGGAGCTCAGGGCCCAAAACCGCAAGATCCTACTTCTTCAAGATAATTTCTCTGGTCATATCATGCCTGACAACCTTCAAAACATCCACATTGAGAATTTCGTGCTGAACCTCACCTCACACATCCAGCCAATGGATCAGGGGATTATCCGCTGCTTTAAGGCTCATTATCGTGCAAAGTACATTCAACATGCAATTGATCATTATGATTCCAGAATCACGCTTTCGGAAATCTATGATATCAACCAGCTTCAAGCAATGCGGCTTGCTGATATGGCATGGCACGAGGTAGATGTAACAACTATCAGGAATTGTTGCGCAAGGCTGGCATTCTGCCTACGACTAATTTTACCACACCCATTCAGCCCACCATCCAGATCTTGTCACTCCTCAATGCCAATGACAGCCCTGGTCATGAAGATCTTGTAAAAAATGCTGAGAACCACCTTGCCAATGCTCTTGATGAGTTAGTATTGACTGGAGCACTTCAGCCCGGAAACAGGATGGATATTGAGGGATTACTCAACCCACCAGACGAGTCAACAGCACATATGGAGCAGATGTCAGATGAAGAAATCTTCCGAGCTGTGCAGGATGCACGAAACGCACAGGAGGGTTGATTAATGGCGGGGATGACGACATCGACAATGATGCTTTGGTTGAAGCTCCTCCTTCGCACCGTGAGGTTCTTCAAGCTGCATCGGTCCTCGGCAATTACATTGACAGTTGCAATGATCCAGTTGCACGCAAGCTCGAGTCAATTTTGAGCTCTTTTAGACGTCAATTGCGGTTGGAGGAATCTCGTTCCCTCGTTTCCACTAGTATTACTGATTATTTTACTCATAAATAGTTAAAAAAAACACTGTTTGAAAATGCACAACTAATTTTTTCTGATTTTTCCTGAATTTTTCGCATTTTTTGGGACCTATTTTTAGTACTATTCTTGAAGGCCATACTCCCTGATAACCCATAGCCTGGCAGCGTGACCGAGGTATGGGATAAGAGAGGTTCGACTGTAGCTGGAAAAATATAGGAAAAGTACCGTCGAACAAGGCCCTCCAGGGCCAGAGTTTTTTTGATCTTTCGAGTTAGGTCCATGATTCGTGCGAGATCGGGTGTTACTTGTCACGCCCTTACAAACGCGTCGGCAGTCTGCGGCGGGACTAACTAACCGGCACCCCCTTTGTACAGCACAGCAGAAAATGTTTCTCATCTTGTCGCTGCTGGCTATAGGTCCCTATCATACTTATGGAGCCACATGAGCCACATGTCACGACAATATCCGTAACAAACAACTCCGTGTCCCTCGAAGAATGACACGTTTCGTCGCTGCATTTCGGTACTTCCCCACACCCTAGAAATTAACAAATTTGTCGCCTCACTTGTGTACAGGACGTTCGTTACAAATGCTATCGCAGTTGTGGGCGACGGCGTACCCTCGCTGAGTTGCTTGCCGGGATCGGTCTTTCACTGCCATTACTCGGGTAGCTTGTGCAGCATTGCGTTCATCCTTCAGTCACTTCGTTTCAGCCCCATCTTACAATCGGGCTATGGCTCTGATTATTTTTCGGCCTTGCAAATGTCTGTATCTGCTTCCTGCCTCATTCGATTAGGCTCAAATCCCACTCCTCACGGATAGTCCTTGGTTTCCTCTTCTTACCGCTGCTAAATGTCATTGTTGCGTTTCATATTCCTCAACAAACTGTACAGCTGGTACGATCGAACCTGTCGTCTTTCCTCGTATCTGGCAGAATGAAATATAGTCAACAAACAAAACTTACCTCGAGATGACATGAAAGGCGAAAATAAAATGTAGGTACATAAATGGGTCACATTTGACCTAGAAAGTGCTAGCCCACTCTTTCAAATCAAACTTCGAGTTTCGCGCACTTGCCATCCATTTGTACGCCTACACACAAAAGGTTCATTAGTCTCCTTCAGAAACAAGTACAAAACAGAGAACTTACCAACAAAGCCCCAGGCGTTTTCCTTTTTTCTGGATCCTTCAGTAAACACGCATCTACGAATACTTCCGCTTCCATGGAAAACCGACCCTCCTGCCCGGCATCAGATAACCTGGGCGCAGGCTCTTTCACAATTTCGTGCATCAATTCAATGATGCTCATTGTCGTCCCTTCGCTCCCTCCGTGATACCAGCTCATGCTCGCCATTTTCTTTCTCTTGCGTTTTCTCCGGATATTCTCGGAAGTAATGTCAACCCAGACCTCTCCAATGCGAGCAGTCTTTTCCGATAGCTTCACCGTACGCAGGGAAGACGCAGATGTAACTTCCTTGCATCCAGGCTTTACATTGTCATCAATATCTTTATTTCGTTCTTCGTCCGTGCATTTGTCCTCTTCTTTGCCCCCGTCTTCTTCTTCATCATTGTCGCCGTTGTCCACAGGGCCAAAGGAAAGAGATGAAGCGGATGACGAGCTGGATTCGCAATCACAGAAAGGAAAACGGCCAACAGCCAGCTCGATCAATGATATCCCGAGCGACCAGATGTCGGATTTGACAGAGTATTCTGCACCTTGAATACGCTCAGGCTATGGGGAAATTATGGGGATGAATAGATGAGAAGGGTGAATGAGGGACGTACACTCATGTATGTAGAAGTCCCGACGAAGGTGAATGCCATGGAGTTAATTAGCTCGCCAGAGACTCCAAAGTCGCAGAGCTTGATCTTGCCCAGAGAGTTGCAGAGGATATTCGAAGGTTTTATGTCTGCTCATTCATCTAGTAAGTAAGGCTTACAGGTAAGACGTGAATGAGGACTAACCTCGGTGAATAATACGATGCACGTCATATAGATATGTCAGACCATGAAGGACCGACAAGGCGACCATGCTGACGACCTCAATGTCGATTGGCCCGATCTTCCTGTAGATGCGGTCGAACGACCCCTTGTCCATATATTCCATACAGATGCAGATGTTGGGTTCTGAAACAAAGGCGCCGTACGAGGAGACGATGTACTCGGATTGGCAGTCATGCATGATTTGGAGTTCGCGCACTGCTTGCTTTCGTACAGCGCGTTTCGCGTCAATGAGGACAACCTGAAAAAGCAAAACCGGATTGGGAAGACGACGATGGAAATTTGTTAGCCCACCTTCTTAGCCATTATCGTTCCACTGGGCATATGTTCAACCTTCATCACGCTCCCTCCATTTCCATGCCCTAGCTCCGTTACAGTCCGCAGATCTGTAGCTCGCAAGTCGAACTTTACCGTATCGAGCTTGGCCAGCGTACTAGAAAGGGTCGCCTGTACCGCGCTGTGTCGAGGAGACCCCGAATCACAATCTAATCCGCCTGGGGACAGAAACTCTATTCCTCCTGGGCTTGAACCAAGAGGCGGCGGGCGACGCTTCACCCCTGCGGGTAAGGGGGGTGGTGCCAGCCACGTAGGGACGAGATTAGCGTCGGCAAGGACATCTACTTTCGGCGTAGGGAGGGGAGGTAGCGCCTCTGGGAGTTGAAGGGACTTGAAGTTCCGCTTAGTTCTCAGAGGACGATGTGGTGCGGCTGGAGGAAATAAGGGCATATCCACTCAAAGCGGAGAGGGACGGCCTAGAGGCATACGGTGTAGAGAGATATGAAAGTACAGCTAGCTGGTTAATGGCCGCCATGCGATAGCTGATACAGCCGCCATGTTTGTGAAACTGATAGTAGGGATTGCTATCACGAGGATCCCGTGGAAATTGGTAGTAGGTAAAGAATGGGTATGAAGTTGCGTTTCTAAGTTCAAATGTTCATTAGCCAAACTTGACAACTGAATGAAACGTAAGTGATTTATGCTATACTTAATCTCTGAAAGATCGAATCAGATGACGTGTCACGGATGGAACTAAGGTACCTTCCATAAATGAACGTTCGAAGTGCAACTTAAAACATAAAGTGAGATACTTATGATGACTCGGAGTTGACAAGTGTGATGTCAATGAAACTACCTCCTAGATTCCATGTCAACAAAAAATCACCCTTTGAAGCAAGCAAGCGCGCCGACACCGCCGCAAGATACGCACAGGAATCAAGTAAGAGGAGAAAAAAGGGGTCATGTTAAGCAGATCTAGGGGATAATAATGGCTAAGAACACGCTATAAACCTCCAAGTTAAGGAACTCAAAGGATAGGATTACATAGTAAATTACAAAGGTGTTCAATCCGGTTCATAGGTACATTGCAGGTGCTCTAGGGGTACGCTATGAATAGAGAAATACTGTATATGACTCCTACATATGCTTCACTACAACAATAAACGGGATTGAAAAAAAAAGAAAAAAAGAAAAAAGAGTTTTAGGGTCAGCACAGCCACGTGAAATTGTGAAAAAAAAAAAAAAAAAAAAAAAAAACACAATAAGGGATGACTTTCCGTAACGCTCTTAGTTTGCGGACTTTCAAGTCGGTGGAAACGCGTTTAGAGTTTGGAGTTAGAAAACCGTAAGGACAAAAATGCCATTCACAACGTCTCCAGATTCTAAATAAATTTCAAGTCCTTAAATGGCAATATGTGTGTGTTGGTGTTACTATGTTACTATATCTACCTCCGCTACATAAGTAGCTAAGGACATACTGAGAAGTACGCCTCGATAGACCCAGTAAAGAAAGTAAGTAAGCAAGTCGTAAAAGGTGCTAGTGGGGCCACCACTGCAGTGCGAAGTACACAGTGATGCGCAATAAGTAAATACGAGAGTAAGTACGGAGAGATCAGAAACCAGCTCTTGTGGCCGCAAAGCACTGGACTTGACCCCAGATATGACCTGCGAGATGCATTGAGTGAGTGTGCCATTCCATGGCAATGGAGTGAATGTTGCGAGACAGTCAAATGGAGGGGGATATGGAAGAATACAAGAAGAATGTAATGTTGGCTGCTCAAACTCAAGGAGGAGTTTGGTAATGTCTGGTATCTGGCCTAGATAGAAGGCAGAATAATGCAATGGCCATGTAACATTATCATCAGAGAACAGGGACTTAGCTCCTGCAATGAGACATTGTGCAGCTTCATGGGACAGTAGGCACTTCTCGATCATATCCTGACATTTGACTTCAGTAAATTCCACAATGGCACAGAGACTGTCTATCCATAATTCCTCGAAATACGGGCATTTGACGAAGAGGTGATGGTTGTCCTCAGGAATGCCAGGGAAGCCGAAGTGGCATTGATGAGAATTGATTTTATGTTGAGAATGGAGACACAGTGTTGTAGGAAGCTGTCCTGAGCGCGAATAAAGCTGAACAAGGGCTGAATAGCAGGATAAGGATCACAGGTAGGGATATGAAGGGGTAGGGGTAGGGTCATAGACAGATCGGACTAAACGAAGGCCATGTTTTAGCTCCAGTTCATGTAAACTTCTAGCTGAAAGCAAATGATCAGTGAAGGTCCATATGTTAGATTCGATCCAGCCATCAACAGGAGGGAAAAATGTGAAACAATCCATGAAGAAGGTAGAGAGGGGAGCATGATGTAAGTATGGATGGACAAGTTGAGATTGGGATGCATAGTAATCTGCAGAAGCATTGAGAATAGACAGAATAGTGGACTCAGCTAAGTGACCCTTTGTATAGAGGATGGTGGCTTGTCATGAACCCATAACGTAAAGTAACCATCTGTAAGTGTGACCGTTCATGTGGCAAAGACGAGCTTTGATGTTAGCTGAGGTCCAGCTATCATCAATAAGTAAGGCTCCAACCGTACTATCTATATAACCGTCTTATACCGTATCCATATATGTATATGTGTACCCCTTCATCTCTCAGGTCATGTATACAGTAGTTACACAGTATGTAGATGGTTACACGGTTGAGACTATGAACATAATAGAAGCCTCCTGAGAAGCATAATCGTTGAATTTGTAGTAGCCTTTTTTTTCTAACCATTTACTTGACATCCCATCCTACAATTGCAAGCGATGGCTCACTACCAGACGCGAGACAACCCAGACCTCCAAAACATCATACACGAAATGCAACTGATCGCGCTCAAGGTCTCGACCCTTATTTTAGGGCCGTTGAAGCAGCCGCTAAACCCCGCCAAGCTCAAGGTTAGCACAATAGCCTTTGAGAATCGGATATAAACTTTACCTTTAGCAGCAGAGCCACGTCCTCGCCTTAAACTTAGCGTTCCAAAAGATGTGTCCAAACCTGATGGGGATGCCATCGAGAGTGGTGCCTTGCTATCCGCAAGTGAGCTCCAGGCACATGGTCACTTCGTCAATTCTCCTTCCGAAACAGTGCCTATCCCTGCGAAACCGAATGAAGATGACAAAGATGATAAGGTTGACAAAACATACCGGCCACCAAAACGTAGCGATGCACTTGATAACGAGGCACCAAAGTCCATATACACCAGTGATGGAGATGAAGTTATCATGGAGACTGAGTATGGGTGCAAATTGGTAATAAAGCATTGATATGAAAAGTTACATTTTAACAAGCCTTGTTAGCAAGAAAAAAGGGAACGAAAGAGAAAGCTAAAGCATAGCAATGAAGCCCCAAAAAAGAGGAACAAGAAAACACCTGGAAGTCACGCCCAGGAAGACGTCCATGACTCCCATATGGATATAGATTCAGGTGATGAGTCTGATGGGAATGGCGCTTTGAGAGAAGTGGAAGTGAGAGAAGAGCCAAAAGCAGTGCGACGTGGTCCTGGTAATGCCAGTATGCAGCATTTTTATGAGCCGACTGCGACAGTGGACAGGTCGGGACAGAAGCGCTGGGTGTTTTGATGCCGATTCTGCACTTGGTACGTTAAACAAAATACACTGTAAGTTTCGTGACGGTAATGCTTACGTTGAGTAAAACAGTACACACACCTTTATGAGGACCATTGATGGTGCGGATATCACCTTTGATGATGAACCAAAGCTACCGAAACTGCAAAATGTTGCCAGTCATGTAACCAATTGCAAAGGTGCCAAGACCGATAAGATGACAAATGAGCCCACGAGCTAGGAGCAGATGAATCACAAACAAAGTGTTGAGCTGATGGAAGCATATTTAAAGGAGGGAGAGTTAAATCCACAAGTCATCGCCACGTATCAAGCATTCTTACGTATATTTGCAGCATGGATCTTTGACGAGAGTTTCCCATGGACGACTGGAGAAGCACCAACCCTTCAAATGCTATTCAAGTATCTCAAAGTCACATACCCGCTGCCCTCTGATACAATGGTCTGTAACCAGCTAGTGCACATCTTTGAGGAGCTTCATGGGAAAGTTGGTCGTGAATTTGTGGTCAGTATTTTTCTTTCTACACATGCACCTACCCTTATTCACTGTTGTAGGCTGTCAAATCCAAGATTGCCTATGCAACTGATACATGGACCACTCCACAGATGGTGTATACATTCACATGCACAATTGCATGTTTCATCAACAATGACTGGGAAATCATTGAGCGTGTGATCGATTTCAAGCCACTGGAGGATAAGGAACATGAAGGACTGTATGGTGGAAGGGCGTTTGCCGATGGTGCCTGCAAGATTGGTGGCCTGGATAAGATAGGTTTATCCATTACATTATTTAGTTGTGGCTGATGCTTTCCTCCACTGTATTGGCATCTCCACCGACAATGCCTCAGTCAATGACGTTGTTATTGCGACCATCGCTTGCATACTATTGGCAAAATACGGGATACCCTCATCGCCAAATCTACATATTCGCTGCTTCTGCCATGTTGTCAACCTTGTGGTCCAAGCCATCCTCACTGCTCTTGGAGAAGCAGATGATCCCAACAACCTCGACTACTATTCCCTCAACAAGGAGCAGCCCTTTCATCTTGACATCAACACTGACCCAGATCAGGTTGTGCTGGATGATGAAGAATTCAATGATAACATTGAGGAAGACTTCGAGAATATAACCATGAAGGAAGAAGAGAAGCTCAAAGCAATGGAGAGCCTACTGTCCAAGGTACATTTTTTTTATGTTGTGACTGATACCACTCTCAGCTTTGGCATTTGTGTTAGCTATGCTATATAACAAACAAAGTTGTATCGACACCCCAATGGCAGAAGAAGTTTTGGCAGTGCACGATGGCCAAGTATTTCACAAAAAACTCGAATATAGACAGGTGGCAGTCCTTGGCAGTCATCAGGGATGTCTATACACATTGAAATTATACCCACGCCATGATTCGCTGGACTGAGCTACTCCAGGAGGTCTGGCTGCTTTGAAAAATGCCATGGTTTTCATGACTGACATGTTTTCTCTTGTAGGCCATTGATGACTGGGTTTTCAAGACACCTGGGCTGTGTGTGTTATTATTGACTGAGGACGAATGGAAGACTTTGGGTGTGATCGCAGATGTTCTCGAGGTGCATTGTTGACTTCTCTCTTACAATGTTTCACTAACGCCACTTTACAGCCATTCACTGAAGTAACGCTACAGATGTCACAAAGCAATGTTCCAACACTCCCATTTGTCTTGCCATTGTATCACAAAATGGAGGAACATCTTGTGGCTATCTCAATGTCCTCTGACAAGTCATGGAGGATACAACATGCTGCCGAAGTGGGCCTCGAAAAACTTAGGAAATACTCTGTCCCTGCAAAGACGCATCATACATATATTGTTGGGACCAGTGAGTCATGTCCTGTTCTATTGATCCAGTGTCTGACTTTTTCACTCTAGTTTTACACCCATGTCTACGTAGCCACTGGTTTGGAGCCACAGCAGATTTCAGCGTGCAAGAAGAAGCCATCAGCAATGCAGAAGTTGTTTTCTGATACATTGCCGAGACTTACCTTGAATGGACGATGCCACCTGTAATGGTCCCTACTGCAAAACCTGTTGTGCAACCTGTAATTAGGACACCATCATTCCTTGTGAGCGCATGCTCCTTCCAGTGACCGATCACCGCCACAAGTTCTACTACAATCGTGAAGCATACCCTACAGGAAGAACTTGCTGACGAGTTGGATCGTTACTTTAGATTCGAAGCTGCACCAATGGAGCTGCAAGAGGGCCATCCAAATAGTGAGCCTTCAGCTCAAGAAGTGCTATTAAACCCACTCATGTGGTGGAAGGTGAGTCTTTTACTCCATCCCTGTGTCTCGAATACTAAGTACCACCATTAGATCCATGCTACTGAATTCCCAACCATCGCCTGGATGGCACGAGACTACCTTGCCATCCCAGCAACCAGCATTGCTGTTGAACATGTCTTTTCGAAATCCAGACACATCTGTGCAAACCTATGAAGCTTGTTGAAGGAAAACACCATCCGAATGGCACTGCTCACAAAATTATGGATTCGGAGTGGCCTGTTTGACATGGTGCCTAAAAAGGAGTCATGATGGAAGCATGGCAATAACGGAAAAAAATAGCCCTAAAACAACTGTATATATACTGTATATTATACATATATAGTTAGTTATACTGTTTAAGCAACTGTATCCATATATTCGACCTCTGGTGAGTATACGTATACTAAACGGTTGGAGCCTTAGCTATAGTCCTATAGGCCAGAATACAGAGGTTTAAATGCCAGGCAAGACCATCAATGGTAATACACATGTTGATGCATGCCAAAGACGGGAAGTCGAAACCACCAAATACCAGGGGGAGGGTCGATAATGACAATGAGGGACAGAAGGGAAAACCAAGGTTATCGTGTACACACCTCATAATTCTCTGGTCCAATCTAATTGCATCATCATGGAGAATTGGTTGGAGGGAGAGTAATGCATGACACTGGGAAACAAGGTTCTGTCATATGATTTTGCATAAAAGTGTAAAGGGAGATTGGAATGAAAAGGCAGGAAAGGAGAAGGAGTCAATGATGTTCACAAGCTCTAGGTAATGGGTCTTGGGATTGTCGACCTGAGTTCATAAGAAGTTAAACTCGTTAGCGGACACATGAACCTCATGCTCTGTGATTGTTCATAGGTCAGTTCCCTGGATATTGGTGATTGACTGAAGAGGGAGAGTCTTTGGAGGTGCATCTGGATTATTGAGAATATGTAAGGTGGTCTTCTCCCATGAAGTTAGCCATCCATAGACAAATTGAAAATGCTCCATGGCCAGCGTGAAGCCTCTGAGAGCAGGGAAGGTTAGTGCTGCAATGTAAGAATCATCAGTAGCTACGGCCATAGTAAAACACAGTGAGGTTGCATCATAAGGAAGGTGAGGGTCATTTACCATTTTGGACATGCTCTGGATGATGACACAGTCCAGATTTAATAAAGCTAAGTCGTCCAAGTAGCAATGACCAAGGCTCATGGTGATGGTGGCCTTGAACAGAGACATTGGTCCACCCTGCTTGGTGACTCCATCAACAATGATGGGATCTGCAATGCCAAAGGCAGTCTGTGCAAAGCATCGTGTTGAGGATTGAGTTGCATGATCCAGATCTGCTACAGCCTGCAGCAAGCCATAGGCCATACACACTGATAGATCTACTGCACACTCTAAGGTCTGGAGAAGGTTTCCAATCACAGTGACACACTATGACAGATGCTCCGAACCACTACAAACACTATGAAATCCTTTTTGAACACTTTTGAACTATTTCGCACTACATCAAATGACTTTGAACCATTTCGAACCATTTTGCAACATTTCAAATGCTTTCAAATGACTTTGCAGAACTTTGAACAAAGTCGGCCACCACATAACTGTTTCAAAACCATTTTAATACATGCTGCACAACTGGAATGAACCATTTTGTTGCATATCGAGCACCACCAGACACAAAGAGAGAAGACAAGAGATTTAGAATGTGATAAGTGCAGTTTTATGTTTCAATGATATATTAAAGCAATAGGACAAGCACTCTTACTATACTGGGACAATGTACATTTCACTTATTATCATTTCTCATTTGTTTTATGTTTTACAATACCTTTATTTCCTGTGCATACTGCCTCATGTTTCCACATGTTATTGTTTCCTTTGTAGTACTATTCCTTCAAATTGTATATAGACTTGTATTAGTTACTTAGAAGAGACAAAGCGAAGGAAACAGAGAAAAAGTCACCCTCTCCCTTATCGTTTGATTTAAGAGCCATCCTCTTGCATCTTATCTTCACATCATATCTCTAAGTTCTGTGAAATATTGTGAATTTCCTCAAACTTTCATATTTGCCTTTGACTTATCACATATCACCTATCGCCTCTTGAAAAACATTTCCCATTTGCTATACTCATCTTTCGATATACCTTGAGCCACTTCAAACATCTCCAACTTCCTCGAACCAACTTCAAACATCTTTGAACCTACTTCAAACTATTTCATACATCTTCGAACCTATTTTGAACTCTTTCAAACTTTTTCATACACCTTTAAAGCCTATTCACAACACGCCCCATCATTTCATGTTGCTCACTACAACTTTTGGGTATCAGCGGTGATATTTAGTACCAACTCACACCCTTCCTCTAGTCTGTGTTATACTTCTTAAGCCTTTTAACAGGTTTTTGTTAGGTTTCCAGGTTGAGTATTATCAATGCATTATAAAGACCTTGAGGAGCAAGATAATCAAGACCCTTCATCTGGTCTCGCTTCAGGAGATAGAGAGGAGTCTTAGTATGATGACTCCATGTCTTCAATCCACCAAGGAAACTCATCAGATGACAAGTTTGTACACCAGGTTGGGTGGTGACCTGGGTCTCAGGAATAATACCCATCCACATGGCATAGGGTGAGAGCTTGAAATTGAGCCAGGTCATGGGCAAGTTTGCTAGAAAATTGGAGATGAGGAGACCCCTCCAGTTAGACAGGTCAGTATGGATCCCCCACTTGTAAAAATAAGTGAGGTGGGTGTCCTTGATATCTCCTGGAAAGCTTGTGTTAATGACCAAATAGTTATGTAGATTCAGAACTAGCTGGAGAACTCTGTCAGAAAGATTTTTGATGCACCACTTTTCTCATCCATCTAAACCTGGTGAAGGCCAAGGATTCCCTTTGTGAAGCATCACATGAAAATCGGCTAACATTGCTGCTATCGGCCATAGGAATGGGTCATCTAGGACACAATTTTTCACTGTTGAGACTGAGGGAGTAGTGAGCCAAGGCTTAGGCTTATCAGGAGGTGCCAAGCATTTGTAGAGCTGGATAAAGTATTGTTTAGTTTCTTCAGCAACAAGGACAGGGTTAGTAACAATGACACCAGGCATTGACATAGAGTTGATTGCTGTAGGAAGGGGCACAAACACTGCAGAACCTGACATCAGTTTCTTAGCAGAACTGTAACAGTTACACCTACCGTTGACTAGATATTCAGTGACAGACTTGAAGGACAGTGATATCACTCAACCTAGAAACCTAACAAAAATGTGTTAAAAGGCTTAGAAAGTATAACACAGGCTAGAGGAAGAGTGCAAGTTGGTACTAAATATTATCGCTGATATCCAAACATTGTGTTTAGTGATGTGAAATAATAAGGGATGTTGCGAATAGTCTTTATAGGCATATGAAGGTGTTCAAAATAGTACAAAATAGGCTTGAAGATGCACAAAATAGTTCGAAGTAGGCTCAAAGAAGTTTGAAGAGGTTCGAAGTGAGTTTGAAGAAGTTCATAGATGTTGGACTAATGTCAAGGTATGTCAAAAAGTGAATATAACAAATAAGGAGTGTTTGTTGAAAGGCGATAGGCGATGTGCAATAAAACGAGGAGAGAATACAATAGTTTTGAGGAAGTTCATGATATTTTGCAGAACTTAGAGATATGATGTGAAGATAAGACTCAAGAGAATGACTCTTAAATCTGATGATAGTGAGAGGGTAACTTCTTCTCTGTGTTCCCTGTTGCTCCTCCTTTGTTCCAAGTAACTAATACAAGTCTATATACAATTTGAAGAGATATTACTAAAAAGGAAACAAGAACATGTGGAAAACACGAGGCAATATGCACAGCAAATAAAGGTATTGTAAAACATAAAACAAATGAAAAATGATAATAAGTGAAACATACATTGTCCCAGTATAGTAAGGGTTCTTGTTCCATTGCTTTAATATATCAATGAAACATAAAACCACACTTGTCATATTCTAAATCTCTTGTAGTTTCTCCTCATGTCTGGTAGTGCTCGATATGCAGCGAATTGGCTCACTCTGAATGTGCAGCATGTATCGAAAGTGTTTTAAAACAGCTATATGGTGACCGATGTCATTTGAAATGCTGCAAAGTTGTTTGAAGTGTCATGAAATAGTTCAAAAGTGTTCGAAATGTCTCAAAGTCATCCAAAATAGTGTAAAATAGTTTGAAAAGGATTTGACATCAATTTCGTGGCATTCATAGTGATTTGGAGTATGTGTCATAATGTATAGATACAATTAGATCCTTCTCCAGACATTTTAGCGTGTAGTGGACCTATCAACAGCTTGTCAAGAAGAGCAAACTGTGCTAAGTACTGAGTGAAGATCATTAGTAAGCTGTATGACATCTGCCTAGCATTTCCCTTCAATCATAAAATCACTCCACCAAGATGTCTGATGAGAGCAACAAGCTCTCTAATGCAAGGAGAGGTGACCTGTCTTTCAACAAACCTATATGGTTTATTCCAACCAAAGGAGTTGATGGCTGCCTGCTCAATGAATGTAGTCAGTAAATTATATCTCACTGAGTAAGATTCATTGCTAGTTATTTCATTTTGAAAGGCAGCTGCATTAGATGCCACAAGAGAGTCTACTGAAATTGTGAATTGGGCAAATTTGTACTTGTTGTCCTTAGATGGATACTTAATTCTGGGAGGTGGAAGGGGCCTGGATAGGACAAATGGTGCTGAGGAGATTGCTGACAAGTTGGAAACCGAGGATTTCAGAACAACCTTAGCCTTGACAGCCTGATGGTCAGAGTCAGGAACCCAAGTAGGATCAGTCGAAATCTCAGAGTCTAGAAGACAATCACCAGAGACAACCACACAGTCGATAATATTGCCTCCATCAATTGAATGCCAGCCATGACAGGTCCAGTTGATAAAGCAGTTATGATCCAGACATTGTTGCCAAAGATCAGTGCCATAAGTGTTCTTGAGGAACCCATTGTACATGCGCTGTGCAAGTGCATTGTCAGAGGCACATTTGAAAACCATGACAGTAGAATTGAGGTTTCCAAAAATAGACCACAAAGTCCTTATCCATCAGGCATGGCCAGAAATTGAGAGATAGGTCACCTGGGTCACATGAGGCATAGACTGCAAAAACACGATGAACAAAAGAAGATGAGGAGGAAGATAAAGATGGGACCACAATATCAACACCAACAACACAACCTCTAAGAAGAGCATGATCAAGCTGAATATGAGCCACAACTTGTAGGTCCTTTTAAATGCCTAATATGATACCCCATTTTGCCAAAGATGAGGGAGCAGCACAAGAAACTGCTTTCTTCTTGAAGACCTCATAACCAGAGATTGGAAGATTCACAGCAGCATCACTGTGGGTCTTAGTCTCTGAAAGTGCAAACAAGTGGGGGGTTAGCTTCATAAGAAGCAAACCAATAAATGCCAGCTTGACTGGGCTCATAAGTCTATTAGTATTCAGTGCACAAATAGAGAGCTCAGACTGGGAGAAAGCAGGCAGGGTCATGGTAGTATTAATACATAACAACAAGACAAGAAAGAGCATCAAAAAGCGAACTTGGAATGGTAACTTTGAGGCAAGAGAGCAGGAACTGAGTGCCTTCATGAGATATAGAGAGATGGAGGCAGTCATCAATGGAACAGGGGCATGCAAGACCAATGGTTCAACAAAACAAGTAAATGAAGGAGGAGGCAGGACAGCAGGCTTCTTGGAGCAAGAAGGTGATAAGCAAGTGGGACTAAAGGACTTGAAGGAAAAAAGGCAGGAAAAGCGGGTGCTAGATATATGGGACAATGAGTAGTACTATGTTGTAAAGACTTCCTCCATTGTGCCAGCCTAACATCTCAATCAACCTTCTGCATTGAGATGCTGGTGAGTGTTGACAGAACCTCACTGGATTCATTACTGATACATTGAATGCCTGTATTAACAACCAAAGAAGTTAAAGAGCAACTAACATGAAGGCTTACTGTATCTGTGTGTTGAACCATGTTGGCACCATGAGCCTCAGGGTTAGTTGAAGTGGTGGCCATGGATGATAAGGCAGAGTGCATGACATGAGATGCAGATGGGCCTGGGAAGACACCAATCTTTTTCTTCTTAGCTGTGTTCCCAGAATCACCTGCAGACAGGTGTAGAGAAATTGATGATGAGACCAAAGGAGCAGAGGGGACCAGAGCAGATGTTGGCACAGAGGGAATGGGAGGAGAAGGCATAGAGGATGTAGACATTAAGGATGATGGAGGAGAGAGGAGAGGATGGCCAGTGACCTCAGCAAATTGGTTCATAAACATGGCAAGATGCTCCATTTTCTCTGCTAACACCAGCTCAAAGCCATTGATGGCCTTGTAGAAGTCTTCCTTCAGCTTGCCATCCAAAAACATGGCAGGACACATGCAGACTGCTGATTCTAGACTCGTTATCACTGATTTGTGAGCACAGCACACACTCCTGACCCTGGATAAGAAGAGCATGCTGCATCTGACCCAAACAGTGGTCAAGTTTGGAGATGGACTGGGACACTTTCATCTGGCTAGTGACAATGTCTTCTTGCTAATGCCTGATGACAGTGACCTCACCACACAACTCTTGGATCTGATGAGATAGCGAAGCCACATTCCCATTGATCTGTGATGCACCTTTCGCAACCTGATCACCAAGCAAGTTCTTGCTGAGGGGGTCATCATTGAAGTCCCAGAGGAGGCATGGAGAAAAGAGCTGGTTACAGAAGTGTCATTAAAAGAAGTCAGCACTGTGGAAAATCTGAATTGTGTCTTTCCATGTCGACATATTGAAGATGATGAGGTCAGCATTGAGAGGTGTAACTTGCATGCCAACCAGGGAGTGGGGAACTACCTTCCTGATCCATTTCTCAAGGACTCCTTCAAGATGGTCAAAGTCTCAGGTGCCTATTACAACTAGCTCAAAGGGGGAAAGGATTAGTATCTCTTTGAGTGGCTCAATGCAAGCCCACTCCTTGGAGACCTTTGCTGGCACATTGATGAACTGTAGTGCATTGAAGCGATCTGCATCAGATGGTAAAAAGAAGGTTATCTGAGGACTGCCAAAATATGCAAAGATGCCTGCAATTTTGTAGCCCTTCTTTTCAATGTGAGCTTTAATAATTGGAAGATGATTGGATGGGATGGCTGTGTGCTCAATGATGCCAGGGTAGAGGTTGAGGAGATGACAGGACAAGCACTTGTCACTCTTACCCTTCTTGCTAGCACTCCATCTGACTTCCCACTCTGGCTTCACCTCTACAATGGCATCCATAACCATCTCAAAAAGGTCAACACGAGGCTCAGCTTCACCACTGGATATGATCTCGACATAACAGGCTGAAGCATGAAACATTGAGGCCAAAATCCATGAAGCCACTGTAGTGGGGATCAGATTCAAGGTTGAGGAGCAAGTCCTTGACCACCATGGACAGGGTCTCATTCGATACTAGGATGACACCATGAATGACCAGCTGATGGCCTTTTGGAAGCAAAGCGAGGGAGAATGGCATGCTGTCATCATCCGAGCTGATGTTGGAGTCTGGAGTTGCAGGCCTAGCAATGCCTCATTTTTTTGTGTGAGGGGTGAACAGCAGTTTGGTCCTGACCAGAGTCAAGGGGGGAGGAGTCTGTGGAGCATGATTGGGGATGGGAGCATTTGTTATTATCTCTGAAATCTCAGGCTCGGGTCCAGACAAAAGCAGAAGTTTGGTGATAAGTTTGTTAACTGCGCTAAGCAAAAAGAGATAGTGCCTGGTTCAGAATGGGAGAAAAGTGAGAAAGGGATAGAGCAGGGTATGTATGAGTGTTAAGAAGTAAAATTAAGGCAGTATAGATGCTGAGAGAAGCTCAAAATGGGATAGGGTGGAGTGGTTGTTGTTGTTGTTGTTGTTGTTCAATATCTTGTGATCAATGTTAACCATGGATGACACTTCAATCCCTGTGCTCATGAGTGTTGATGATGATGATGATGAAGCTGATGAAGGACATCTTTGTATCATGACCATAGCTGCACTAATCGTGACTGCGGTGGATGCTGCAACTTTTTTTTGAATGAATGTTGTAGGCCAACTCAGAACTACCTGACTCGACCTTATCTTCCACCAAACCCACACTTTGGCACGGCATGGAAGCATGTCTTTGAAAGCCAAAATAATTGGACATTTATCACAATGAGGAGCTGAATGTTGGTAAATATATTGCACCAGGCCACGTAGTTGGGGAGCATAGATGTGGCATAAGTCTGATGTCGAGAGATTTAGTAAAGTCTGCATTCTCATATATTGGGTGCAAGATCCAGAGGCAAATAGTGCAGGGGAACAGGGGAACAGGGAGGACAGGAACAGGGGAGGAATGAGGATCACAGCAGATGGTGCAACAGCAAGAACAATGCTTGGAAAGTGGGGACGATGATGAGAGGCATGTTTGGCATCGAGAACTCACAGTAGTATGTCAAAGCCATGTTCCATCAGATGCATCAAGCCCAACTGTCTTTGTCATATTCAAGTGGCATTGTTGAGTTTGGAAAGGGGGTCTGGAGCCTCCTTCCAAATTTAAAGTTTGGAGAGCTCTTGAACTGATGGGATGTGATGTTTTTGGACCTTTTTTTTGTCAGCATCTTGGTGAAAACCATTAACAACACAGATTTAAAGTTAGGCAATCAAGTTAAGTAGTGTTATGAAAAGTCATCCAAGGTCACTCAGACTCAAAGGTGCGGTAAAAGTTTTTTTTTTTACATTTTCAAAGACCACAACTTCCAACACACTGCATGCATTTGGCCACAATGTCAGATCAAACTTTGAGAATTTGATGGCAAACTTGGTGATAACCAAAGTCCGAGTCAGTTGCAGTCATGTGATGTGGATGAATTTGCATACTCGGGGTCACTTCAGTTTAAATAGCCACATTCAAGATTGAGCTGCAACTTTCATGGTCACAGTTGGGGGTCATCATGTAAGCAGAACTTTGAGAGTCCGCTGATAATACTCAACCTGGAAACCTAGAAAAAACCTGTTAAAAGCCTTTTATAGTATAACTCAGGCTAGAGGAAGGGTGCGAGGTGGTACTAAATATCACTGCTAATACCAAAACATTGTTTTAGTGATGTGAAATGGTAAAGACGTGACGAATAGCCTTTTGAAAGCGTATGAAGATGTTCGAAAATGTTCGAAATTGGTTCGTAGACATGCGAAGTAATTTGAAATAAGTTCGAATGTGTTCGAAGTTGTTCAGGTGAGTTCGAGGGGGTTCGAAGGTATTTGACTGGCATCGATATATGTTTTGACAAATGAATATAGCCGTTACGAGCTGGTTTTTTAGTGACGATAGGCGATGACGAGTTGAGAACGAATACGAAAGTTCGAGGAAGTTTGCGATATTTCACAGAACTTAGTGATACGATGCGAGGTAAGACTCAAGAGAATTGGTCTTAAATCTGACTATAGTGGAGAGGGCAACTGGTTTTGCCTTGTTCTAAGTAACTAGTACAAGTTTATATACATTTTTGAAGAGATAGTACTGAAAAGGGAAGTAAAACATGTGTAAAACATGTGGCAATATATCATACAATGAGGACTTTGTAGATCAAAAATAGATGAGAAATGATAAATAATTGAAACATACGTGTCCCCATATGGTAAAAGTACTTATCTTTCGCTGTAATATATCATCGAAACATAAAAATGCTATTATCACATCCTAAATCTCTTGTTGTCTCTCCTCGTGTCCAGTAGTGCTTGATATGCAACGGAATAGTTTGTTCCGGATGTGCAGCGTGTATCAAAAGTATTTTAACACAGCTATACGGCGGCCGATGTTGTTCAAAATTCTGCGAAGTCGCTCGAAGTGTCGCGAAGTTGTTCGAAATCATTCGAAGTGTCACGAAAGTGTTCGAAATCATTCGAAATAGATTCGACATCGATTTCGTGGCGTTCGTAGTGATTCGGAATGTCTGTCATAATGTCTCGATACGAGTGAAACTGTTCTCCAGACCTTAAAGCGTGTAGTGGACCTATCACTGCAATGTGACAGACTGTGACTACTATTTGCAACTGCAAGTGTGCTGGCAGTTTCCTTTGTAATTACAGCATCTACACCAAATCCACACTCTAATTCCACTCACATCACAATTATTCACTCATTTATTATTCATTCTTATTTATTGCTATGGCTAAAACTAAGGAAAATGTCTTTGCCATCAACTGGAGTGGCAATGATGGTGAGATCATTTGGAAGCTTATCACAGAGCTTGAGAAGCCTAAAAACTTCAAAGTTTTTCTTGGCAAGAAGGGCAAGAATGAGGTATGCAATATTCTTGACTCACTTTCTGTGCAGTAGTCTCTGATCTGTCTGTTCTCATAGAATACAAGTGGGGATTCCAAAGCTAAGGTTGTGAAGGGGATGGATGAAGTTATTCTCCCTGATCTGTTTTAGATTGATGCAAAAGTGGTCAGAGATTGTGTAAAGGGCAAGATTGATGTGTCTGTCCTGCTTTTATCCCAGTCATTTCAAGTTTCTTGATCAAATCTGTCCTGACCTGGGAACTCAGTGATCTCAGCCATTTAGATAGCAAGTTGTGTATAGAGCAAGAAGAGTGTTCAAGTCCACATTGAATTGTTGACATGCCTCCTCAATGTTTTTGTATGGTGTAAAGATATTCTGTGACAGCATTAGGAGAAGATAGGCATGGATGGTCTGTTCTCGAGTCTCTGGTGTTGCCATTGCTCCAAGTACAAGTGGTAGGAGATTATCAAGAGTGGTGATAATGCTCAACCTGGAAACCTAACAAAAACCTGTTAAAAGGCTTAAGAAGTATAACACAGGCTAGAGGAAGGGTGTGAGTTGGTACTAAATATCACCACTGTTACCCAAGGTTGTGTTTAGGGATGCAAAATGGTAAGAAATGTTGTGAATAGTTCATGGGAGAGTACAAAGTTGTTCAAAAGGTTTGAAGATGTGTGAAATAGTTTGAAGGGTTCGAAGAGGTTCGAAGTAGTTTAAAACCCATGCTCCAGTCCTCTCTCAGTGGGTACCAGATGCCTGCTTAATCCTTGAAACAGATGCCTCTGGCTATGCCCTGGTGGCAATCCTTTCTGCCCACACTCCTGATGGTGATATTCACCCTATTGCCTTCCACTTCTGCTCCTTCAATTCCACCAAGCTAAACTACAACACCCATGACAAAAAACTTATGGCCATCTTTTAGGCATTCAAACATTGGCAACATTATCTGGAGGGCTCCAGAAACCCGATCAATGTGGTCACTGATCACAAAAATCTGGAGTACTTTAGCACCACCAAGCTCCTCACCTGCTGCCAAGCCAGGTGGTCCAAGTACCTCTCACAACTCAACTTAGTCATCCATTTCCCCTCTGGAAAACTGGGGGCAAAACCTGATGTGCTTACTAGATGTTGGGACATCTACTGCAAAGGGAGAAATGGTGACTTCATCTCAGCAAACCTAAGCAGTTTCTAACCTGTCTTCACCCAAGAACAACTCACCTCCTGACTTTGAGCCACATACTTTGCCACCCCAGTCATTCAACAAGCAATCCTTATGGACATTGAGAAGCTCCACAATGACATCTGATCCTCTCTTACCCTCAACCCCATCACATCTGCTCATCTCTTGACCCCCTCTGCTCCTGATTGGACTGTAGATGATAGCGGATTTCTCCGCCACTTCGACCAGATTTACATCCTGGATGTAGCAGATTTCTGCCTCAAGGTTCTGCAGTACAAGCATGACCATATTCTTTCTGGTCATTTTAAACAAACCAAGACCCTACAACCTGTCCAACATGATTATGTCTGGCCCAACCTATGGACCTTCATACAAGACTTCTGCAAATTGTGTACTATGTGCAAATGCTCCAAGTCACCACAACACAAGCCCTACAGGCTTTTGAAGCAACTCCTGGTCCTGGAATGCCCTTGGGACTCAATCTTGATGGACTCTACTGGACTCCAATAACCACACCGCTATGCTGGTCATCATAGACCAACTCTCCAAGCAAGGCATCTTCATTCCCACAGTCAATGAAATCACAACCCAAGAACTCGCCAACCTGTTCATCATGCATGTCTTCTCCAAGCATGGAGTTCCATCACACATCACTTGTGACCAGGGATCCAAGTTTATCTCCCACCTTTTCCAGTCTCTTGGTCAAGCTTTGGACATGAAGATTCACTTCACTTTGGGTTATCACCCAGAAGGTGACAGACAAACTGAACACCTTAACTGGACTCTTGAACATACCTATGGATCTTCTGCAATTACCAACAGGACAACTGGTCTCAGCTGTTGCCCTTAGGAGAATTTGCTTACAACAATGCTCCATTGGCTTCCATCAGAGTTTTACCCTTCTTCACCAATAAGGGCTACCACCCGAATATTACTATCTTCCCTGAACATGAGCAAGCTTCCCAGTGCACTCATAACTTTATGGTGGATCTCAATGAACTCCACCAGGGAACTCTGGAAACAGCTCTCCAAAGCACAGAAGCATTATCAAGATCCAGTGGACAAGCGCTGGATTCTTGTTCCTGACTTCAATATTGGAGACTATGCCTATGTCAAAGGAGAACACTTATGCACTACTCGACCTTCCAAGAAACTCTCGGAGAAATACTATGGTCCATTCAAAATCATTGCCTGCCTGGGCACCTAGTTGGTTACCCTCCAGCTTCCAGACCATCTCCAGGCAGTTCATCCTGTGTTCCACATCTCACAGCTAGAAGAAGACACCCCGAACACCATCCCTAATCACACTCAGCCTCTGCCCCCTCCAGTTATTATTGATGATGAACTTGAATATGAAATTGTGGAAATCCTGGACTCAAAGATTAATAACCACTGTTGTTGCAAGTTACTCTACTTTGTCTGTTGGGAGGGTTACCAGGGGACTGATGAAAAAAACTCTTGGCTTCCCATCACAGAGCTGGATCATGCTCAGGAGTTGGTTACAGATTTCCACACCTGTTACCTGGACAAACACAGACCACTTCAAACTTAACTCACTTAGTGAACAGCAGTATGAGGCATTTTTTGATTCAAGAAAAAAAATAAGAGAAAACTAAACAAAAAATAATTTCTTGATGGGCCCTGACCAGGCCCCTAGACCTCCCCATTGTCCCCTTCCACAGGCTTCACATGGACTACTTCCACTGCCTCCTCATCTAGCCCCACTAGCTCTGCCTACACCTCTCCTTCACTCCAATTTTCCTCTTCCTTGTCCTTCTTGTCCTCCTCTGCTTCCCCCACCCAAGCCCACTCTGGATGATATAGATTGTGGATTTCTTCCTGCACTCCCCTGAGCTCCCTTACCTCCCACTTCAACCCCTTGATGGCAAATGCCAGCTCCCTCAGGAGCTCTGCCATCTTGGACCCCACCTTCTCTGTTGGGGCCTCCTGCCCCTCCCACACTGCCTCTTTGCACTTGTGCTTTGCCCTAGTACAGGGCTCACACACTCGGCCCCAGGTGCCCATCTGGAAGCACATTAATTTTTGATGAGAATATCTAGGGGGGGATTGTCAGCAATGTGTTCAATAGCAAAGACACTATCACTCACCTCTTGCAGGGCCATGCAGCCTCCACCTGCACAACCCGCACAGACTCCGCATCTGCCCACCCCTTGCCCTTCACCCTCTTAGCAGGTGACCTGCTTCCTTCTGCCTCTTTCTCCTTGTCCACTGCCTTCTTTTTGCCTGCCCACTTTGCAGCTGCTGCCTTCTTCTGCTCCTGCTCCTTGGCCTTCCATGCTGCCTCCACCTGTCACTCCTCCTCCACCCATTGCATTTTCTCCTTGAGCCATAGTCCCTCCTGGACTAGCTCCTCTTGCTGGGCCTTGAGAGTGGCCAACCATTGCACAGCAGATTGTGAGGGTGGGGACATGTTATTAGAGAAAGGTAGGAGATTGAAATTTTTCTGACCACAGACCCAGCTTTTAAGTCAGACCTTTGAACCCTCACATGCCTCATAGGGTCGGTCCTAAGGGGGAAATACTGTCAAGACCTGTTTCACTTAATCAGATTTCCAATAACTCCTTGTTTCCTTTCTGACACTTTTCTGACCTTGTCCATCGGCATTCTGGCTGCAGCACCTTTAGTCATTAGACAAGTTGTCACATGCCTTAGTAATCATTTACTTACTCACTTTATTCCTAATACAGTCTTACCAATTCTGGTCATGGACACTTACCAAGACCTATTAGTAAACTTCCATACTTTCCATTATTCTTCTGGCCTTCAATATTTAAGTGCCCATAGCTTAGCCTTAGTCTCCAGTTTGCAAATTACTTGTAAATTACCTTGTCTCTTGCATTATATCTCGCCTTGTCAATCCTCTGCTTAATATCAACTCTTCAATTGCCCTTGACTTATTCTTGACCTAAACCCTTAATCTCTCAGCTCCTCTTAACTTCATTTTACTTCATAATCTTTGCTTTAATCTATCCTTGCCCTCCATCCAGAAATACACTGGACATCCCCATGCATTCCACCTAAAATTGGACAACTGATGAGGTGAAAGGTGCAACTTCTTATAAATTGAAGCCAAGTCCTCTCTGGCCCCTTTCACCTTGCATGCTACAGCCTGGTGAATTCTGCCTGGAGCCCCTGAGCACCTCCAACCACCAATGACTAAATCTGGCCAGAAGTCTGGTTCCCTGACCAAGTTCTGATCTTGGTAGTAGTGATCTTGAATCCTGACACTTCTTCACTATGTTCTATGCTCATTCAACCTCCTCCTCCTCCTCCTGAATCTATCTTTCCTCCTCTTCCTTTCTTTCGCATTCTACCTCCTCAGCTAAGTCTATGAACAATAAATCTCTGCCCCATGAAAGCCATTCGCATCAGGCCATCAGGCTACAAAGCATGAAAACCTCATCCATGACCTTTTGAATGGTTGGTTCATGCTCTTCACTGAGGTCATCAGCAAGTTCATCATATTTTGCCTACATGAAACATTTTAGCATGTTTGGCTACCAATAGATCAGCAAGAGACATACCATTTTCACATAAAAACCTTTTCCCCAGATTTTGAACTCGACATCCTCTGTGACACTGTGCTCTGGCATCAATTTTGCCTATTCGAGAACTTTGGTATTGAGTTTGGTGAGAAGAGACATTATAAAAGCTAGTATAAGAGTGGATGGGAGCTCTAAGATTATAGAATAAGAGGTATTTTGAATTTGATTGACATTCTCAACATGATCACACATTTTGCATGTGACTCCGATCAGCTGACTGGGACAGTCAGGATTTCAGTAAGGGGGAGGATGGTAGGTCCACACTGTGCTCTAGGGTCTGGGGAGATTTCCAAACATATTGACACATTACGACTCATGATCCCAACCCCTATGAACCTCACGAAATCAATTTTGAACCATTTCAAACCATTTCAAACTATTTTGAATGACTTTGAACAACTTTGAATAACTTTGCAACACTTTAAATGACTTTGAATAACTTCATGGCACTTCAAACAATGTTGGCCATCATATGGCTATTCCACCACCCTTTTGATACACACAGCACACTCTGCATGAGTTAGTGCATCACATATTGAGCACTATCAGACATGAGGAGAATATGACAAGGACTCTTAGGATGTGATTGTAGCATTTTGGCATTTCAATAATATATTGAAACAATAGGATGAGTACTTTTGCTATACTGCAACTCTGTACATTTCATTTATCATCATTTATTATTTGTTTTATGATTTGAGAAGTTTTTTATTGCTGTGCATATTGCCTCATGTTCTCCACATGTTATATTTCATTTTAAGAACCATCTCTTCAAATTGTATATAGACTAGTACTAGTTAGTTACTTAGAACAACAGAGAAGAAGTCGCCCTCTCCCATTTTATTGTCTGATTTAAGAGCCATCCTCTTGAGTCCAAGCCTTGCATCATATTTCTAAGTTCTGCAAATCATCATGAACTTCTTCAAATTCTCATACTAGCCTCTTGACCAATCATCTATTGCCTATCATCTCTCAAAAACTCTTCCAATTCACTATATTCATTTCCCGATATCCCTCAAAACCATTCTGATTCTTTTCAAACTCCTTGAATGTCCTCGAACACTCTTTGAACTTCTTTGAACCTCTTTGTAACCCTGCAAGAACCTTTGTACACTCTTAAAACTATTCAGAACATTTCTCACTACTTTGTACCTCTCACTACAATCCTTGGGTAACAGTAGTGATATTTAGTACCACCTTGGACCCTTCCTCTATCCTGTGTTACACTTCTTAGACCTTTTAGCAGGTTTTTGTTTGGTTTCCAGGTTGGGTATTATCAATGTGGAAGAAATTCCCTTGGGACTTCAACAAGAAGTGACAAGAGGCCTTTTACAGGCTCAAGGAAGAATTCACTCATCCTCCAGTTCTCACCCAATGGATTCCTGCATAGTTCTTGAAGTGGACACTTCTGACTATGCCCTAGCAGCAATCCTTTCTGTCCACACCAAGCCCCAGGTGCCCATCTGGAAACATCATAGCTTTTGATTTGAATACCTAAGAGGGGGACATCAGCATTGTACTCAACAGTGATGAAATCTTACCTTTTACAGGGCCACACAATCCCCACCTGCATGACCCCCTCAGACTCCATGTCCACCTGCACCTTTCCCTTCATCCTCTTTGTGGGTGACCTGCTCCCCTCTGCCTCTGCCTCCTCCTCTAAAACTTTCCTCTTATCCACCTTCTTGGTGGCTTCAGCTTTCTTTCTCCCATCTTCTGCCTTCCTTGCAGCCTCCTCCTGCCACACCTCCTGCTCTAGTCCATTACATGCCTTAGTAATCATTGGCCTACTCACTTTATTCCTAATACAGTCTTATTAATTATAATCACAGACACTTACCAAAGACCCATTGGTAAACTTCTGCCTTTTCCATTATTCTTCTGGCCTTCATTATTTAAGCACCTGTAGCTTAGCATTGTACTTCTGTTTGCAAATAATGTTCCTCTACACATTGTAATTCACTAGTGTTTAATCACCTCCAGTCTAATATCAATCTCTAACTCATCCTTATTCATCCTCAACCTAATCTTGACTTAATCTCTTACCCTCATCACTCTTCTTGACCTCAAATTGACTCTAAAACCTCTGCTTAATCTATCCTTGCCCTCTGTCCAGAAACCCTCTGTAAACCCAAATGTTCCCCATGCTGAAATTGGACAACTGATGAGGAGAAGGGCACAACTTCTTACAAGTGGAAGCCAAGTCCTCTCTGGCCCCTTTTCACCTGGCCTGCTACAGCCCAGTGGATTCTGCCCAGAACTTCTGAACCCTCCAACCACTGATGACCATGTCCAACTGGAAGTCTGGTGTTTTTTCTGACCAAGTCCCAACCTTGGTAGTAGCAATCTGAACTCTGACAAAGACTCAACTCATGCATCTTTCAGAATGTATTTCCTCCCTTCATATTTCAACCTCCCACACATGTCTAGCATACCCAACAAGGGATTGGGTTTTGGAGATGGTTTTGATGACTGTGAACCATTTGCCATCACACATAACAGATGTGATCTTGCCCCTGTCATCTGTCTGCATGGTTAAGTTATACCACACTACAGGCTTGTCTGCAAAGCAAAAACTGATCATGAGTCACAGAAATATGAGTGAATCCTGGAGACACCAGCAGCTCCCAAGATTGAAGGCCTGTGAATGTAGTTGTCCTTGACAGTCTGTGACTGTGAGATGAAAGTTGAAATCACCCCAGACAGTGAGGATCTGGACCAAGACACAATTGGGCTGTGTGGTAAGGACAATGTATGTCTTATCAGTAACTGTGTTGGAAATTCTCTTGGTTTGTGGTCTTGGGTAGTTACTTCAGTAACAGCGGACCATGTAATAGGGGTTTTCTTGTCAATGTCAACAAGCATGATGTCAGGTTTTCAAAGGATTGGGGACCCAGGAAGCACTGTGTTGCAGAAGACAGAATTCCACTGTCTGATCTGTTTCACTCCCCATGTGAGCATCTCAACTGCTTTCTTTCCAGTGACCTTTTTGATACTGTCGCAGACACTATTGAAGAACACTGTGAGCTTCTCCTAACTCTGTGCCTTTGAGCTAACAGGAGTTGTCTCCTTCCATCCCTTAGGGGGGTGAGAGATGTCAGGAATTTTCCACCTTTGTCAGTGTGTATTGTAGAATGAAATCTGACAGAGGAGATCATGGGATGGGATAATTGGAAGCTTAGAATCTGGGAAAATGCCCAACTGCATGGATACAAGGTCCACCAGATTGCTGATATATGTGTCAGAAGATGCTCTAATGTCAACATCGAGAAGTTTGGCAAGGTCATGTAAGTCCTTGAGTGAGTGATCATGAGGCAGATGGATGCCACCTATGCAAAGAACCACAGGAGTCCCAGGCCTTGCAGGACCCTCACAGTTTTTGCTCACAGACACATTGCTATGGATGCATGCATGAAGATCTAAACCATCCATCAAATAGGATGAGGGGCAAGTATTCATTTTTACCTTTGATGATTTGTTCTGTGCACTGGGATGGTTTGTGAGATTCAACATTGTTGGTCACATGCACAGTCATCAGAGGAAGCGATTTCCATTGTTCTGCATATATCATTACATAATACTTATGATTTATAATTTACATAAACATTGTATTTGTGCTAATCTAAATACAAGCAAAGCAGATAAGCATCAGAGTTCAAATTGTATGTTATTCTTCAACTGCTTCCATAGCCCCTGCATATATGCAATATGAATCCCTGGCTTTTCACAGAGGAACAACCATAATTCTCGACTTCCTGGAGTTCATCTTGGGATCATAGAAACAACAAATGTGATATGTTTCACATTGATCACACTTAGGCAGGCATTGAGTGTGCACCACCAAAATGTGAATGTGTATTTTTTGAAGATATCAAGATGTGGAGGGCATGCTTTGAAACAAATGCGAAGGTTTTAATTTTTTCTTGTCCCCCATCAGGCTGAATAGGAAATTAAAAGAAAAATAGTACTTGTCAAGTCCTGTTTCACCTGATTGGATTTCTGATAACTCCTAATTCTTTTCTGACTCTTTTCTGACCTTGTCCTTCAGCATCCCAGCCACAACATCTTTTAGTCATCAGAAAAGTCATCATGTGCTTTAGTAATCATTTGCTTACTCACTTTTTTCCTAATACAGTCTTACCAATTCTGGTCATGGACACTTACCAAGACCCATTAGTAAACTTCTGCATTTTCTGTTATTCTTCTGGCCTTCATTATTTAAGTGCCCATAGCTTAGCCTTAGTCTCCAGTTTGCAAATTACATTGTCTATTGCATTGTATCTTGCCTTTGTATCATCCTTTGCCTAACATCAACTCTTTAATCATCCTTGACTTATTCCTGAACTAAACCTTTAATCTCTGAACTCCTCTCGACTTCATTTCACTCCATAATCTCTGCTTCATTCCATCTTTGCCCTCCATTCACAGCCAAGAGAAAGGTGGCAGAAGAGGAGGAAGAAGTGGAGGAAAGTGGGTCACCTGCTGAGAGGGGGAAGGGCAAGGGACGAGCAGACATGCAGTTTGAAGGGGTCATGCAGGTGGAGGCCACATGGCTCTGCAAGAGGTAAGTGATGGTGTCCTTGCTGTTGACTACAGTGCTGACAATCCCCCCTAGATGTTCTCATCAGCATTTAACATGCATCCAGATGGGTGCCCAGTGATAGGTCCATTGTGTGCTCCAAGGTCTGGAGAAGGTTTCCAATTGTATTGACACATTACAACAGATGCTCCGAACTGCTACAAACACCATGAAATTGATTTCAAACCCTTTTCGAACTATTTCAGATGACTTCGAACAACTTCGCACAATTTCAAATAACTTCAAATGACTTCATGACATTTTGGATGCCTTGGAACAATTTCACAGCACTTAGAATAAAATTGGCCACCATATAGCTGTCCCAAAACCTTTTCGACTTATACAGTACATCCAGAATAAACCACTGCATTGCATATCGAGCACCACTGGACATGAGGAGAGACAACAAAAGATTTAGAATGTGATAAATGTGGTTTTGGGTTTCAATGATATATTGGAGCAATAGGACAAGTACTTTTACTATACTGGGACAATGTATGTTTCATTTATTATCATTTCTCATTTGTTTTATGTTTTACAATTCCTTTATTTGCTGTGCATACTGCCTCATGTTTTCCACATGTTATTGTTTCTCTTTTAGTACTATCTCTTCAAATTGTATATAGACTTGTACTAGTTACAGACAAGGAAACAGAGAAGAAGTTACCCTCTCCATTATCATTTGATTGAAGAGCCATTCTCCTGAGTCTTAGCCTCATGTCATATCTCTAAGTTCTGCAGAATATCACAAACTTCTTTGAACTTTCATATTTGCTCCTCGACTTATTGCACATTGCCCATCATCTCTCAAAAAACACTTCTCATTTGCTATATTCACTCCTTGATATACCTCAACACCAGTCCAACTCTTTTAAAACTTTTTGAACCCTTTCGCACATCTTCAAAACTACTTTGAACTTCTTTGAACATCTTTGAACATCTTTTGACCATCTTTTGGACCTTTGTGTGCACCACAAAAGACTATTCATAACATGTCTGACCATTCCACACCACTAACCATGACTTTTGGGTATCAGTGGTGACATTTAGTACCAACTTGCACCCTTCCTCTAGCCTGTGTTATACTTCTTAGACCTTTTAACAGGTTTTTGTTAGGTTTCCAGGTCGAGCATTATCATTTTGGAGCCCACCACGAGGGGTTTCTAGATTATTCCATCATTGAACTTCCCATCCTTTCTACTGCTCATTTCACCAAAGGGGGCTTAATTATTTTGACTTCACATTGCATTCGTAGTGCCTCCAACCCTCCTGAACAACCAGGAGATCTCGATACAATATTCTGACCATCAATAATGTCATTTTGCACTCTTTTGCCCTTAGTGCTTATGACTTCACTACCATCTTTGACTTCGAAAACATTTGAAACATGACATTGCACAAATTTCAATCTCATGAGCTCCAAAATCCACTTAGAACATGTCTACATCCTTTATGCAAAATCTGGTGTGAAACAGCTTAGAGAACTCAAAAAATACTTCGAAGGGCTTGAATTTCTGTTTGCAGACAGGGGACCAAAGGTTTATTGAAGGTCAATGGAGGGCAAGGAAGACTTTTGATGAGAAAAAAAACATTACAGGTGCTGTATCCACAGCAGCTGGACCAACCAACTTGACAATGGCAGTGGCGATGGAAGCTGGACCAGCAATGGCCACCATAGCAGCAGCAGCAGTGGAAACAGCATCACCTGCCAGAACAGCCATGGCAGTGGGAATGGGAATGGCAGTAACCAAGAAGGCATCGATGGTAGCAGCTAAGAAGGCATCAACAGCAGCACCCAAGAAAGAAGGGATAGCAGCAGCCAAGAAATGAGGAATGGGAGTGGCAAAGGCAAAAGCACCAGCAGCGGCACCCCAAGTGGCAGTGGCAATGCCAATGCCAACAAGGAGAGAAGTGGCAACAGCATGGGCCAAGATGTGGGCCCAACCAGAAGCATCAGGATCCAGAATTCCTGCCCCTGCCCAGTGTCCAATACTGCCAGTCATCACAGTGACACACAGGTTGTGAGAGGTGTAGAGTAGCAAGGGATTGGATGAGGAGATGGATGAGGAGATGGAGAGTGATGCCAGTGCCAATCCCAGGATGGAGCGGAAGAAACACAATGCAGCAAGGGATCATCAGCTGTCCTTCAGATAGGTCATGCCCATGCCGAGGCCAATGGATTTTGAGATGATGGTGGAATCATCTGTTGAAATACATCTGGTGCAGAGGGGATATGGTAGGCACCAGCTGCTACCAATTCTGGTGTTGCCATTGCCGATCCCACTGTTGCCATTGCTGGATATTGGTGCTTCCATTGCCGATCCTAGAGTTGCCATTGCCAATATTAATATTGCCATTGCCGATGCCGATGCCACTGCCAATCTTGATGCTGGCTAATTCTGGGAATGTAACTATATTTTGTATGTACTAACATTTTTCATAGTCAGGTGACTATATTGGCTTCATTCATGGACTCAGAGAAATCAATGGAAAGAGGAATTTCTACTGGTCACATATGAAATGCATTTAGATCAGCAAATGCTGATTATATCTCCCCTTTGTGACTGAAAAGAGCCTGTATTATGTAAACATGATTCATCTAAACATGATTATCTTGATCACCAATCATGACCAGTAATACTATGTCAAACAAAACTCTCTCAATCTTCAACCCTTTTTCTTTGCAATCAGGCCCAAAATGGCAACTCCAAATCTGGACACAAGAGATCATTTGGTACGCAGAGTCCTGATTCCATTGAGTTTTGTTGGAGTTAAATGATGCAAACTTTTTAAAACAATGTTGGATGCAGAAAGTTCTCTATGCCGAGCTTGTATGTATCTTTCCTAAAGGAAGTAAGTATACATCACTGACATATGACAGATGTATGTCATGTCATGCATTGGCATCAGCACCTCCATCAGCCTTATGATAGAGGTGCTGATCCTTCTTCGGTCCTTGGCTGACAGTCTTGCCAATGTCAATTTGGACCATCTACCCCTCAGATTCCATCCATCTCTTTTGGCCACATTGGATGATGGTGTTGCCACTGATGGTCCTAGCTGTCTGGTGGATTGCTATGTATGTGGTTGGTGGAAACACAATAGTGAACCAGCACCAGGGCAGATTTTGGCCAGTGACACCATGGATAAATGCCTCAATAGCTATTACCGGTATATCCCTTCCCCTCTGCTCACTGGCTCACTACCCAATGATAGCCAACCAGCAGACAATGCTGCCGATAGCCGAGCTGACTGCTGATCTTGCATTGACCTGTGGGCTCTCATTGGTGATATGTTTGATGAAGCATGCAGGATCCATGACTTGGTAGATGGCTGTGAATCATCAGCAGAGGCTGCCATAAATGCAAATGTCCAGAAAGCAGCAGGGTTTCAATGGGGTCATGAGCTAGCCCTGCTCAAGGAGCTTTAGTCCAAACTACAGAAGTTAACAATGGCAGCAGAAATGGCATCCACCCATGAACACACTGGGAGACAGTCAAGGCAATCAGCAACAAGAAGACAATCAGAACTGGTATCTGCACATGCATAGGCAGAACTCGAGCACCTGAAGGCTCTTCCCCCTCCTCCCACAAGTGGACCTGGGGTGTTGATATCACAGAGAGTGATGTTTTGGCATCTAACCCATCACCAAAAACCAAATATTATTCTGGGTATGCTCAGTCTCTGGCCGATGGTGCATACGATAAGAATAAGAAGTGGTCGATCACAGCCAGTCTCCCAACCTCCATTTCTGGTGCCTACAGTTTACCACCCACTGTAACTGGTATCAATGCTGGTATTTATTTTTCAGATGCTGGATCCTATAATTCATCACATTCTGCTGCTGTGCCTGATGCCATCCCCACTCCTGATGCTGTCCCTGCTCCTGATGCTGATGATCCAGCTGATGATCTTTATGCTGATGCACACACCACCCTTGCCCAGCCCACTGCCTCTTATGCTGCTATGTTATGGGAAGGGGAGGATGATGCATCAGAAGATGCTGATTAGCCTACCGCATTTCAGGTAGCCATGGCTTGGCAGAACCATCATTCATCAACAGCATCTTTGTTCTCCAACTGGCTTTGATGCTGCCACCTTTTACCTTGAAGCTTCTAATTCTCTCTCTTCATCTCCCCCTGCACCTCTCCTTTCAACTGCTTTCCCCACTGCATCTGATGTGGCTGATATTTTCCTCTCAATGTCAGATACCCATTCAGAGGCTGATTCAACTGGCTCCGATGCCGATTCTGATGACGATGGTTTCCAAACTGGGTCCCCCAGCACCTTACAGATAGAGAACCTTACTCCATCTTGCATCACACTCCCGATCTATAGTTGTGTGGACTTCAGTTATGTTGATGACACTTGGTTGCCTGGCTCTGATAATATGATGGACACTAGTGACAATGAGTAATAGCTTTCTTCCTATAGATATATGGTGCTTTAATTGGTAGACCAATAATATATACCTTTAAGGCTGATGTTCATACCAATTGCTGACCCTGGCCCCAGCCCCGATACATATGCCAATGCTGATGCATATGTCTGATGATGTCTCATATGTCACTGATCTGTACATTATAGTCTTAATATGTCTAGTGTGGTACAGCAAGAATTGAATAGTGCATTCATTTGTTGCTATAGTACATACATACATATATACATAGAGTCATCCACCAAACCATGCCTGGGTGACATTGATCACATAGTGGCCTAATGCCGATGCCACTGCTGCTGCTTAATGCTGATGCTGCCTGCAGCTCTATTGGGTTGCTGACCAGCATGCTGACCCAATTTTGCAGGCCTGCACATTGCAATAAATGAATCATTGCATAAACATGGCTTTTACCAAATTTATCATACACCAATTTGCATGTAGAATCCATGCAGACTACACATAAATTACTACATAAATGAGATTAATTTCCAATTAGCCATACCTGTAATGCCAATCTTGATCCCAATCCTAGTAAGGCCACTGCCACTGCCTGAAACTATTTCATAGGCTACTGATGTCTGTATTAAATGTATTACTCTTCAGTCTAGCAACCATTGTAATAATGTATTCATTTGTTACTATAGTAGGGACACACATATAGATGTTAGGGCAACACCCACTGTTCTGCTAGCTGGACCATGCAGGCCCTCCTACAAGAAGGTGACGGGGCACGCATGCATGATAGGGGGTTTGATGGTTTTGATGTGAGGGGTTATTTTTAGATGAGTTGGCTGAAATATGCTTTTTGCACCACAATTGTGAATGGAATACCTAGGAGAACTCAACTGAGGTCCCTCGGTATATATTTTAAGGTTATATACTATGTTACATATATTGTACTATGTTGCTACCAATGCATGCATACATATTGATGCATGTATATACAAAGTTCCCATGCTGACAAATATTGTGTTTATAGGTGTTTGGTAGCACATTTTGATGTAATAAGATAAAATAAAATGAAATAAAGTAAAAATAAAATATTATATTTAATAGGCATGCTAGGAGACTGTTTCCTAACAATAGATTAGAGCGTTCAACAGCATCACTAAACCCATATCATTTGATACACTGTATATGTTCAATAGACCATATCTTGTAGCTTAACTATGTGGATGTGGTAGTTAATTGTACAGTGCTAGGGATAATACAGGTGTAATCCAAGTAGACATGCTAACTAATCTGGGAGCAGAGCAACTAACCAGAAAAATGAGGATGCTAAATTCCATGATTTTGAAGTGAATCCATATCCTCAGATTCCATCTTCATCACCCAGAGGTGAGCTGAAAATATGACTACAGAAACCACCATAATTATATCTCCGCTCATTAGTCTGAGTACTTAGATCTGACCTGTATGATTTCTGTCATCTTGTTATTTATTTTATTTTCTTTCTCGAGGAATATCTGCAATGAATTGTTGCACGAATGCATTCTGATGAATGCAGTGGAATAACCACCTTACAGACCTTGAAGACTAATGAGCAGAAGAAATCTGACATAGTGAGTGGTGGGTGAAAAGAGTGAGTAGAGAAGAAAGAACAGTGCAAATGGAATGGATTCAGGACTGAGGAGACAGTGAGGGAAGCATATGTGTCTATGCAATAACAGGAGAAGGAACAAACATTTCACATGATCATAATGCATCATCCTTCTCAGTGCAAAACCTCTGTACACTATGCTTGTCCCTTGCTCATCTACCTCCAATTTTGCCACTAGGCGAAATGATAGGTTGCCTCATGATGTGGTAGTTAATTGTACAGTGCTAGGAATAATACAAGTGTAATCCAAGTAGACATGCTAACTGATCTGGGAGTGGAGCAACCAACTGGAAAAATGAGGATGCTAAAATTTTATGATTTTGAAGTGAACACATATCCTTGGATTCCATTTTCATCACCTGGAGGTGAGCTGAGAACATGACTATGGAAACCCATATGAGGAGCAAGCCTAAGGTGCATTTATATGGTCTGAAGAAGGATCTAATCATATCAAAACATTATGACACACATTCTAAACTGCTACAAGTTCTATGAAATCCTTTTCGAACCATTTCGCACTATTTTGCACTATTTTGGATGACTTCAAACTATTTCGAGCCATTTTGAACTATTTTGCGACACTTCAACGAACAACATCGTCTGCCATATAGCTGTTTTGAAACACTTTTGATACATGCAGCACATTCAGAGTAAACCATTTAGTCGCATATCGAGCACTACTGGACACAAGGAGAGACTGTGAGAGACTTAGGATGTGATAAGTGCATTTTTATGTTTCATTGATATATTAAAGCAATAGAACATGAACTCTTACTATATTGGGACAATGTACATTTCACTTATTATCATTTTTCATTTGTTTTATGTTTTACAATACCTTTATTGCTGTGCACATTGCCTCATGTTTTACACATGTTATTATTTCCTTTTTAGTACTATCTCTTTATTTTGTATATAGACTTGTGTTAGTTACAAAAAGAGTACAAACAGGGAACAGAGCACAAGTTACCCTCTCACTCATCGTCATATTTAAGAGCCATTCTCTTGAGTCTTATCTTTGCATCCTATCTCTAAGTTCTGCAAAATATTGTGAACTTCCTTGAAACTATTATATTCGTACCACATTTTATCACCCATCACTTATTGCCATTCGAAAACACATCAAATTCGCTAACCCCATTCCTCAATATACTTCGCACATCTTCGAACTACTTCATACATCTTCAAACTTATTTGAACTATTTTGCACATCTTCGAACATATTTTGAACTCATTAGAACAACTTCATACACTCTTACAGACTATTCACACCATCCCTTATTATTTTGGGTCACTAAACACATCATTTTGGTCTCAGCAGTAATATTTAGTACCAACTCGCACCCTTCCTCTGACTCATGTTATACCATCCAAAGCCATTTAGTAGGTTTTGTTTGGGTTTCCGGGTTGAGTATCATCAGCATCATAGTCATAATGAAGACTCACCCGAGGATGCATGTCAAGCCTTAGTTAGGAAGGCTTTTCGCTTTCTGTCATCATGCTTTTATCTTGAGAGGAAGCATCTCCTGGGTTGCACCCAGGTAGTCCAGGCAGTGCCAGTACTCCAGAAAGGCCTGAGAATGCCAGTGTCCAAATTTTTTCACCATATCTGGCAGGACACCTGAGATGAGATAGAAGGTTGTCCCCCCAATTTGGAAGCAGTGTCCCATGATGCATGGGTGTCCTTTGTCTGTCACCCTAAGAATACTGTTGATATTGCATACAAACTTTGATCTAGTGAGCATGATTATATTGTTGTGCTTGTCACAGTATGCAGCGATGGGGTGGTCAATGCCAAGCTTGTTTTTTATGAAGTGCTTCTGAACTGCGTGAATAGGGTTGAGTGGGGCTTCCTGGCAAGGGATCCAGACATCATTGCCTCGAGCTTTTTGAGTTTTGGACCACAGGAGGTGTAGATTGCAAGCTCTATTCTTTGCCATCGATTTTGCAATGTGTGCGAATGTGGCATGTCATTATGGATTAAACTTGCTGAGGTCCTGTGTGTGTGGTAAGACCTCACTGCTATGTAGTTGACAAAAGAATGACAGGAGGCAGATAGCATGGATGCAAATGTTGAGGCCCGAGGATCTGCTGAGCTCCTTGTTCAAGTCCTCAAGGATGGATATGGTTACTGGAGCCCTCTTACTGCAAAAGATGATGCTGGCCTCAGTTTTTCAATGCCTTTCAGAATCCTGTGCAAGAGATTCCCTCCCTGCCATATCAAACCTCGCCTTTCACATTCCTTAGCCAATTGCTCTGTGTAAGATAATGACCATGCTATAAGAAGGTCTTCTCCTGCTGGGAGTGCATTGCTGTTTTGGATCCCAAGGCCCTCACAAAAACTCAGGCACTTGCACAGTCGGCTAGCATCTTTAACCTGTGTTGTCTTGTTCACAGCTGCTTCCTGTGTATGTTTAATCTTATTCATCAGGACAGGAGGTAATGTGAGGCTCAGCTTGGGTAGGATCTTTTGGGGTGATGGTATATGAATCTCATATGATTAATGTCAGCTGTAGTGGTGGGAAAACTTCCTGCCATGGAGTCGGGCCAATTGAGCTAGTTTGTTTGTGTGCACATTATATATGTGGATGGATTGAACATATATGAGAGGGGGCATTGTGGTAGTGACCAGAAGAAAATAAAAAGGGGGGGGGGAGTGGTTTGGATAGTGAGAGGTTGCTTGCAGATGCGCTGGGTGTGATGTGACTTTCAATAGACCCATAGTCACATCAGGGTGCAGCAATTATGTGTTCATTGTGATCTAGGGTTATGGTAGTCTACTGCCCTCTGTATAAAATTTGTCAAGTGGAATGGTATCTTAGGTGGGAATGCATATAGTGAATCTTTTCCTGGAAAATTGCCCCTCGAAGGACCATCTGCAGGATTCTCTAGAGTTGGTATCCACAAATTGTGGTCTTGAATGAGCTTGACAATCTCACACAGGATCATGTTCTGCTGGGTGCCCTGAGATCTTCCTGCCTCCAATGCACCCACAACACACAAGCGTATGACTATGTGACACTCTGTGAACTTCTTTCCAGTAATGAGTGTCCAGACTGCTAGTTCAATTGCCACCATCTCAGCCCATCCGATCTCACCTCCTTCCAACTTCCATTCATCTTTGAATTTCCATGCGAGCCATTTTTCATCCAGGATTAGACCAATCCCTGATCCAGTGGATGTGTCCACAAACAACCTCATGTCTAGGGGTTCAGGGGGGCAGATAATTTTATTCCAATGAATTTGTCCTGAAAACACTGCTTCCACCATGCCATATCCTCTGTAGTTCCTGCAGAAAGTTTGTGTTTCACTTTGCTTGCCTTGTGGGTCTTGAACCCTCCCCAAAATTTGTACAATGAGACTAAGCGGTGATAGGTCCATTATGCACTTTAAGGTCTGGAGAACATTCCCACTCACATCGGGACATTACGACACACACTCCGAATTGCTACAAATGCCACAAAATCGACTTCGAACCATTTTCGCATGATTTTGCACTATTTCGGACAACTTCAAACTACTTCGAACTATTTTGCAACATTTTGCAACACTTCGAACAACTTCGCAGCACTTCGAATGACTTTAGCCGCTGTATAGTTGTCTTAAAACACTTTCGATACATGATGCTCAACTGGAGTGAACTATTTAGTAGCATATTGAGCACTACCAGAAATGAGGAGAGATTACAAGAGACTTAGGATATGATAAGTGCGGATTTTTGTTTCATTGATATATCAAAGCAATAGAACAAGAACTCTTACTATACTTGGACAATGTATGTTTCACTTATTATCATCTTTCATTTTGTTTCATGTTTTACAATACCTTTATTTGCTGTGCACATTGCCTCATGTTCTACAATTGTTATCATTTCCTTTTTAGTACTATTCCTTCAGATTGTATATAGACTTGTATTAGTTAGTTAGAATATAAATCAATGGGGAACAGCACAAGTTACCCTCTCGCTATTGTCAGATTTAAGAAGTCGTTCTCTTGAGTCTTAGCTCACATCATATCTCTAAGTTCTGCGAAATATCATGAACTTCTTCAAACCTATCATATTCGCTCTTCGTTTTATTGCCCATCGCCTATCACTATTCGACAAACACTTCACATTCATTATACTTGCTCCTCGATAAACCTCGAACCTTCTCAAATATCTTCGAACCTCTTCGAATCTACTTCAGACTATTTCACATGATTTCGAACCTATTTCGGACTCTTTTGAACACCTTCATATGCTCTTACAAACTATTCGCAGCACGATTCATCCTTTCACATCACTAAACACAACGTTTTGGTCTCAGTGGTGATATTTAGTATAACTTGCACCCTTCCTCTGACTCATGTTAAACCATCCAAAGCCATTTAGTAGGTTTTGTTTGGGTTTCTGGGTTGAGTACCATCAGTGGGACTGGCCTTCTGTGACAATGAGACAGACATGATTCAACGTGCTGATGATCCTCTCAGCTTCATGTGAGGTATGGCATGAACTGCAGGTCCATGTTGAAATCTGCTCTAGATACTTTGTCTTCTTCTTTTTGGGTAGTTCCACCTTCCTAGCAGCTAGGTCCCATCATAAGCCAATGTACATGAACACTGTTGTGAAATCAACAAATTTTGCTGGTGCCCAAGGCCAGCCCAAATTCATGAGAGCCATTAGGCAGATGGTGAGAAGGGTAGCATATGAATATGAAGTCATCCACCCACTTGATGACCACTTCAATTCCTCACTTCAAGAGTATCTTGACCATTGCATCAGCTACTCTGCCAAAGATTGCAGGAGAAGGGGATGCACCAAAATTTAAGACATGGTCGAGATGGATGAGCCCTTTAATCATGATTGCTAAGAATCAATGTGCTGATGGATGGATTGGATGTTTTGAAATGCTGCATCAATGTCAAATACCACTGCTTGTGTCTCTTCTGGTGCATCTGCAACCAGTAGATAACATTTGGAAAAGGAACCCCAGGCACACTGGAATTTCTTGGAGTCAATGATGGTGTTTATAGAGTTTTGCTTTGTTTTGATGATGTATTTCTGTGATGCGTTGCATGGTAAGCTTTTGAGGTCAATTCAATATTTGTTTTTTGGATATGAGTGATTTACAATTACATGGCATTTGCCACCACTTTGATTGATGACTGCAAGAGGAGCAGTATGGAAGTGCCCAATAAGTGAGAAGAGTGTATCTGGATCATAACCATGCAATATTCTACTGCGTGCCATTTCTTCAGCATATTTCAAAACAACAAAATCTTCATCTTCTTGTGATGAAAAGTGATTGTGAGGGATGGAGGTACATGCAAGCGAAAAGTTTTCCAAACCACAGAAAAAGCCTTGCCAGGCCCACCGGGATATTATTGAACTCATCGAGAATGCCTGCATACATCAAAGCAAGCTTCCAAGTGTTGGCTTTCAGCTTGGTTACGATTGGGAAAATGTTGTCATGTGGTACAACTTATTGATTTATGCATGGACTCACCGCACAAGGAACAGGAGTGGCTGTAGGTACAGGTGGCACCTCATCTGCATCCAGAAGATCTGATGTTGAAGGAAATGCAGATAATCCTGTTACCAAGGAGCTTGTCAACCCATTTTCCCTGCTCATTGGCAATGAGCCATCTTGCTTGTCCCTGGTGATCTCTGTGGGAATGGCCCTCACCACAGAGACAACACCTGAAACTGGTTGACAATTGCTGGGGCCAAAAGGATGATGGAAAATTTTGGGCCTGATATCCTCCTCAATTCAAGTTAAACATCCCACTCCCTTGAAATCCATGGCCCCTGCCTCGTGAGCCTGCATTTGTGCTTCTGCAGGTGGTACTGCTGCTTGGTCTGGTTGATGAGAAGGATGAAGGAGCACCTGAGGGTTGTCTCAGCTGTTCGAGGATTGTGGGCACAAGATTCTTCATTTTGTACTGGTGAAGTAGATGCTCACTAAAAATCAGTCTGTACATGTCATCCCTCCTGCCAACCCATGAGATGTAAGACTCAATGATGTAGTCCCAATATGATGGCCAGTCCAGTGTGTAGTCTGGCCTGGCAGCAATAACACTCAAGAATTCTGCAAACATGTCTGCACAGTCTGTAGCTTGTACCCCACCAGGTTCTACGTCCTCACCCATAATGAGGTATTTGTGCATCCCACATATAAAATTTTTGCAAATCTCCATAAAGTTATTGGTGGTGAGATAGTGGTCCCTTCCTGCTGTCATCACCTTTTGCTTTAACCTCATCTTGCCTTTGTCATTCTATCCAATTTCAGTATCAGTCGCCTCAGTAGAATGGGTTACATTTAAACATGCTTTGTGGGTGCAGAGAGCCAACGGAATGTAATTTTGAATTTGGCTTTCAGCTCCTTGATGATGGATATTGGGGGATTGCTCATGGTATTTGTGATGACATGCGAGAAATACCTCCTTGCAGGAGGCTGAGCATTTTTGGCCAGTGGAAAATTCATGCTGGTTGGACCTGTTGCCACTAAGATTGCTGCAATAACATCTGGTGTCAGTGTGAACTGGGGTGCCCTTGTCGCATGGACAGCATGTCTGCTGCTGTGTGTGACTGATTGAGTGGGTGTTGCACCCCTGCTGACAGAGCGATCTGATGACCTGCACTGTGCCAGTGTGCTTGTGTGGCTGTCTGCAGGCCTGCATGCATGGCTATCTGTGGGACTGAATGTGTGGCTATCTGTGGGCCTGCATGCATGGCTATCTGTGGGCCTGCATGCATGGCTATCTGCAGGCCTGCTTGTGTGGCTATCTGTGGGCCTGCATGCATAGCTATCTGTGGGCTGGATCAGAAATGTGCCACTGCAGTCTGTGGGCCTGTGTGCACAGCTCCAGTGTACTGTGTGAAAAGTTTATTCCCCAACCTCGATGCTTGGCTGCCTGATCCTCACGATTGGGGGGAGTGGACCTTGTAGGTAATCCCTCCCACCACCTGAGCTGGGGCATATCATGCAGTGTTGAATCCTTTGGAAATTGGTACTAGACCCTCTGCTGCTGCCCATGCAGTGTTACTGTCATGTGTGCGAAGAGTTGCTGAGTGTCATCTCATGGGGGAAAGCATGTGGAGGTCTGTGGCTCTGCAGAGAAGTGGATTCTGTAAGATGGGACTTGAATCAGGGGTTACATCTAGCCTGGATCCACCTGCGTATGGGGCATTCAGCCGAATCCTCATTGGTGAAGATGGGTTAGGGGTCTTCTGCTTCAGTGGGATGAGGCCATCACTGACAGGTTCTCGAAATGTGTAGGCAAAAAATCTGCCACTGATGCCTGGTGAGGAGGGTTGAGACCCCTGTGCAAAGAGTCCAGGGCAGCACTCATCACTAAGCGCTTGCGACCTGCCAAGGCTGCCATACAAGCTGTTAAGCTCATCTGGGGTGTAGCATTGTCCCAAAGGTCTTCTGCATTCCCAGATGTGCCTGTTGGCTTGCCAGACTGGCTGGGATTGCCTAGACCTTTCCTCAGCCATGTTTTAAAGAACCTGATACACATAACCAACTGCATGCTTCCCACTGATGATACTCGACCTGGAAACCTAACAAAAACCTGTTAAAAGGCTTAGAAAGTATAACACAGGCTAGAGGAAGGGTGTGAGTCAGTACTAAATATCACCACTAATACCAGAACATTGTTTTTAGTGATGCAAAATAGTAAGGGATGTGATGAATAGTCTTTAAAAGCGTACAAAGATGTTCGAAAAAGTTTGAAATAGGTTCGAAGACATGCAAAGTAGCTCGAAATATGTTCGAATGGGTTCGAAGTTGTTCGGGTGAGTTCAAGGAGGTTCAAAGGTGTTCAACTGGTGCCGAGATATGTTGACAAACAAATATAGCAATTAAGAAGTGGTTTTTGAGTTGCAATAGGCGATGACGAGTTGAGAGCGAATATGAAAGTTTGAGGAAGTTTGTGATATTTCGCAGAACTCCAGAGATACGACGCGAGCTAAGACTCAAGAGAGCTGCCCTTAAATCTGACTGTAGTGGAGAGGGTAACTTATTCTCTGTTGTTTTAAGTAACTAGTACAAGTCTATGTACATTTCGAAGAGGTAAGTACTAAAAAGGAAATATAACAGGTGTAGAACATGAGGCAGTATGCACAGCAATAAAGGTATTGTAAAATATAAAAACAAATGAGAAATGATGATAATTGAAATGTTTGGTGTCCCCATATAGTAAGAATACTTCTCTTGTTGTTTCAATAGATCATTGAAACCCCAAAACTGCCATTATCGTACCCTCATTCTTTTATCATCTCTCCTTGCATCTGGTAGTGTTTGATAAGTGATGCAGTGGCTCATGCCAGATGTTTTGTGTGTGTCGAAAGGGTTTTTAGAATATTCCTATGGCAGCCGATGTTGTTCTAAGTAGTGCAAAGTTGTTCAAAAGCATTCGAAGTGTCACAAAATTGTTCAAAGTCATCTGAAGTATCCAAAATAGTGTGAAATAGTTCAAAAAGTGTTCGAAGTCAATTTCGTGGCATTCATAGTGATTCAGAGTGCGTGTCGTAATGTGTAGATACAATTAGATTCTTCTCCAGACCTTATAGCATGCAGTGGACCTATCACTGCCAGGAGGTGCCTCAATAAAAACCTGATTGAAAGTGCTCAATGCATTCGGCTGTATCAATCTTGCCCTGGATGGGACGATGTGTGTCGACTGTTGGACAGTCATTTGTGAGGAGCCCTGTGGGGCTGCGACACACTGGCTTGTCCCTCTCCTCGATTTCCTCCCCACTGGAACCACTACAAAGGCATCTGAAAGTGGTTCTGACCCCTACCCACTGTCGGAACTGCTGGCTGTCGTCTCTGACCGTGGGAGTTGAGTACCTGTCCCCTCTCTCTGTCCTGTCGCATTGCCTGACATATCCCAGTTTTAGAGTGAAGCGAAAAGAGCAATTAGAGAAGAAATAACAGTGCAAATGGAATGGATTCAGGACTGAGGAGACAGTGAGGGAAGCGTATGTGTCTATGCGGTAACAGGAGAAGGAACAAACATGTCACGTGATCGCGACGCGTCATCCTTCTCAGTGCAAAACTTCTGTACACTACGCTCGTCCCTCGCTCGTCTACCTCCAAAGACCGCGTTGATGGCAGGTCTGGCGGGAGCAGACAACGACAGCAGTGTAATTTTGTCAGGCTGATTTTCATCGTTGAAATCACGGCAGGAGAAGGTACGTTGAATAGGCACGTAGTCGTGTACGCGCATAGAGGTGGGTCTCTGCCACGCGAAGTTCCAGTTGAGGTCTGCTCAAGATCTGCTTACAATGTGGTTCAAATTTAATCTGAATTTGGGTCGATGGGATAATCGAGACAGAACGTTGATGATACTTGCAGCGCAGAGATAGAACGATTCTAGACTCGAAGGGACTCGAAAAGAAACAAAGTGAGACAGTAGATATCGATCAGGTGCTATACAAATCTTGCTTTCTCAGCACAATCAGATTTGGTCAGAACGGGTTTTCACTTGGCTTAAGGACTCCATATTTAATAAGATGGTGAACTCTCAAGACAGTTAAGAAGTACATATAGCGGCGCAATAATTATTAGATCAAATCGAATAACCTAAGGGTCTACAACATTTCGGGAGCCAATTCGGTGGAACGCCACCCCCAAAACCCGTGGAACTGCACCAAATTCTCTAGATAAAACTCTACCTCAAATGCCCAGAGTGCTCACGAAACACCACCACCAGTAAGGATATATTCAATCGCAGAATGCACATTGCCGGCGGTTGCAAGGAGAGCGCGCACGTTCTGTGACGCGTCAGTGAATCCCATGTCTTGAAGTTGCTTCGGCAGGAGAGTCAGTGTCACGAGAAAAGGAAAAAAGAGAACAGGCATAGAAAACGAATAGACACGAGTCTTAGATAGACAAACTCCAACCACCGTTCGAATCTTAAGAAAAGAAAAAGAGAGAAAGTGACCCACTTGCAGTTGAACCTGGAATCTTTCCTCGGGAGGCCTCGTATCCGTTGGCGCTGGTGTTCCACCTCCCATCCCTCCCATCATCGAAAGCATCTGTTGCATCGCTGCTGGGTCCATGGCAAATGGATTACCTGCTACCGCTCCCCAACCTGCACCTGCCGCTGGAGGAGCAAACATGTTGAACGGCGCGGCTGGATTTGTGGCGTTTGCCGTGGTTGTAGAAGGCGCGTTGAGGTTTGAGTTTCCGTTGGGGATGCCTGGAGCTGGGAGTCCGCCGCCCGTGCCCATACCCCCAAACTGACCGCTTGCGCCCGCACCACTGCCAGCGGAGTTGAACATAGACGCCATTCGGAACATCTGGTGAAGGCGCTGAGGGTCTGACCTTGAAAGCACCGAAGTGTCAGGAAATAAAACAAATGATGGGTTGAACGTACATCATCTCTTGGAACTGCGGGTTCTGGAATGTGGCTCTCACTTGCGGTGCGACGGCCTGCAGCTGTGGATTCATGGCGATAATCTGATCCATGATTGCCGGGTTCGACATCATAGTTGACATTTGTTGTAAGAACTGGGGGTTGTTCATCATAGATTGAATCTAAATGGTGAAAGAAAATCAAGGTTTTCAGAGAACTGGAAGCCCCGACCATGAATGACGCACCATATTTGGATCGTTTGGGTTCAGCCCCATATCACCAAATGGATTTAAACCTGCCATCGCACCGAATCCCTGGTAGCTATTAAGCTGGGTGAATGGGTCTGAGGGGTTCTGTCCTGTTTGCATTGCGGGGAGCTGCTGAGCTGCTGCTGGCACAGTGGAAGAACCGCCGCCAGAGCGAGCAACACCCTTAACCATGTGAATTGTATGTAATGATTGGATTTTATACGCTGATAACGCATCTTCGTCCTACATGAGATAGATACATTAATGATGACGTAATGCATAACAGCGGGAGATACCTTCAATACACGCCCTACTTACAGTCAGAATGAGTAGAGAACAGGTAAGAAAGAGCATACCGGAATATATTAGTCGCTGTCGTTCAGCCTCTACCTCGGATTTCTCTGCGATCGCCTTCTTGAGGTCCAGCACGCTCTTATCGGTTGTAATCACGATCTGTAGTTTCAGTTCGCTAGGGCCTGCCTGGTATTAAGAGTATTGATTTATACTGAACGGCAAAACAGTACCTTTGATGTTGATTTGGATCTCCTGGGCTGGAGCGTCGTCGGGCATGATGGGAGTGTGAAACGAGTCGTTGTTTGTCCTTGTGTCTCAAATCCTTTGGCTTTCGATCACCACCTCCACCTCGGATCTTTGTCCAATCTTTGTCCGTTCCATTCGTAACGTTATTATCGGGTCTTCCAGCTGATGCCAAAATCGTAGACGCTCTTCAGTTTTGCTGTGGTGGGGCTGATGGCTCCACTTCGCCCCATTTGGCAGGTAACCTCGACGACTGATCGCGATGTTGTCCCACAAGTTACAATCCATCATCCGCCCCAATTCCTTGAGCTTTTCACTTCCTTGCGGACATAATCTAATATCGATCTGTCGTTTGCCTCTTATTTCCATTCTTACCTTCTATTGCATTCATCATTCATTCCCTGAGATGCTTTACTGCAACTCTAACCCATCCCATAATTTACAGGCTACGTGTTGTCCAATACAGTTTGAACGTTTTTTCGTCTTTCTCTGATATATGATGGGGAACTACCACTATATCCATCCTGAACAGAAGAAGCTTCTTCCGACTATGTCGCACCAAATAGGCATGAAGTAGCTTTCAACTCTAAGCAACATCAGTCAGCATACCATCCAGTGAACAATCAAGAATTGGCAGGAGAACAGACAAGTACACGGAGAGTCATTATTTTCTGGATGGCCCAGGAAGCTGACTTCAATCAAGATCACTGTAGGTTTCTCTTTGTAGTTGAGCATGCTCCTGAAAGATGTGCTTGTAGTACCTGGAAGGACTCATCGAGCACACCCAGATCTCTATTTACATGAACTTTGCCATACACTCAGGAGTGTATTTGATGTAGATGTTGTGGAGGATACCGTTCGACGTGCCCTGTTATGCCATGGTTACACAAGAAAAGTGGTATGTGGCTTGATACATGGCCAAACTATCTTTTGTTAACTTGCCATGCAACCAGGTCTCCTGTATAAGCCCCGAAGCCAGCAAAATAGCTAGAACAGCCTACCAGGCCCAAGTTGATCAGATGTACCCACCCGAGATGCTCGTTTTTCTTGATGAATCAGCATGCAACTGGCACACATGTAAATGGGGCTTGGGCTCCGTGATAGGGCATGGTGACATGATTTCTTTGTTGGAGGCATTCGGTAATGTTCTTTCCATCGGCAGTAGATATAATCTGAAGGCCCTAGCTATTCTATCCTCCCAGCCATTTCCCTTTCAGGCATTCTCCATCTCAACATTATAACAAGGTCCTGGAGGACTGCTGATTTTGAGGAGTACCTGTCTGTACTCCTTAATGCAATGAACCCATATCCTGTGCCGAACTCTGTTCTTGTCATGGACAATGCCAGTACACACCACTTCGATGTCATCATGATCTCATTGAGGCTCGGTGAGTTCTTTCTTTCCATCTCTCTTTTATAATGACTCGAAATCTCTTTCAAATCTCTTTCAAATCTAGTGGGATGCAACTTCTTTATATTCCTTCATACTCTCCGGAATTTAATCCCATTGAAGAAGGGTTTTCATCAATGAAAGCCTGGATACATCATGATCAAGATTTTGTTCTTGGTGGACTTTCCAGTGGCCTGGCTAATGATCCTTTTGCAATGTTGTGGAGTGCCATGTTCAACCTCTTACTGAGTGGGTAATACAAGATATAAAACACTATCAATACAAATCTACAGAGAGTGAAAACAGTAGAAATACAATTCAAGATAGGTGTTTTCTCACCAAATATTTACATAGCAGCTATATTCTCTTTGTCACTTTTACCATGAGCCCTCTTTGCCCTCTTCAACCGCTTCCCTTCCTTCTTTGTAATAGCATTAATGTTGCGAAGGAAACCTGCAACAGCACCCCCAGGCATGCCAATGTCATTGATGAAAAAATTGTGCAAGAAGTCCTGGATTGCAGTGACATAACAGATCTCATGTTTGTCAAACATAGGCTGATACTTTGAGTAGTTGAGGTCTGGGGTACTTCTTGTCAAGTGTTGCAAAGACTTTCTTCAATAGGGGGGTTCAAAGCTGGTCGCATGCGCATGCGCAGCCCGCATACGCATACGCCGAGGCCAGCCGTAGATTACATAACATAGGTATTCAGGCTCCGATTACCGTCACCATTGTCGCGCTGCTTGCGCGTCTTTGCTCTGCGTCATATTTCCTTCTCTCCTCTTAATTTAATCACTATCCACTGTCGTTACTCCTTATCTTTTTATATACCACTCTTTTACAATGCCACGAGGCAAGAAGAACATCAAAAAATCCACCATTCCTGAACTCCCATGGTCCGAGAACAACCACGCGTTCACTTGGCAATTGCTCGATGAAATTGCCAAGGATGCAAACTACAAGGTCCTTTTTGGGAAAAAAACCAAGGATGAGGTTTGTGTAGTACTACCTACTGTGAGGTGAGATCTCACAAGTGCCTATTTTTTCAGAACACAAGTGGTGAAACAAAAGTCATGGTGTACTGTCGCATCGCCGCCGTTCTCTTCCCGAAACTCTATGAGCAGGACGAGAACACCATGGGGGATTGTGTTAAGAGTAAACTCGAAACGTACGTGCTCTGATAAGGCTCAAAACTGTTGTTACTGAGAAATTTTCTCTCCAGACTGACTAAGGCATATCGCAAACATGCCGTTCGCTTGCGTAGGACTGGTGACGGCGTTGGCAACCCTGATGAGGATGAGGAAGGTGCCAATAGTCCTGTAGAGAGTCAAGAAACGATTCAGGCCTCTCGGATCCCTGGTTCCGGCCCCGATGATTCCACCCTGGAAGCCGACATGAATATCTGGAGTGCGTGGTTCCTGATTATTCTAAGTAACAGATAACATTCCAACATCCCTTTTCAGAGCAAATTGAAGCTGTCTTCCTGTTCTTCCCTGTGCTCCACTGCATCTTTGCCACCCATCCTAATGTGGTCCCCATCTGTGCAACCACTGCACTTGGACCTCGGGGTCGCGAGACTGTCTGGTATCAGCCACCAACTGCTACTCAGGCTCCCCCTCAGCCAATCACGGATGACTTAATTGATCCTTCACTCCGCACAGCCCAGGCCAGCCCTCCTGCCTCGCCCTCTCCTCGTTCCTTTGGGGATGATATCAGTGATATGGTGAACACTGCACCACCTGCCTCTCAGCCTATTCCGCACAGTGAGAAGAAGGTTCATTCCACAAAGCCATCGTCATACACTCAAGAAGCACTCCAAAAGGCCCGTGCAACTCTCACAAAGGTTCCTGCCAAGCGGACTTTAGGCGAGACGCTCATGGAAATGCAGGAGTAAGTTCATCTTCGCATTTTCAACAACACAAGCATGGTGACCTTCTGATTCATAGGAAAGGCCTTGCAATCCTTCATCAGGAGGCATTCGAGAAGATTCTGATCACAAAGCGAACTCACTTGCTCGATGAAGTCAAGTTAGGGCTTCGGACTCCTGAGTCGTACCACCAGAAGATGGAGGAATTGGAGAATCAGGTTATGTTCAACACACCCAGTCCATCGAAGCGTCAGAAAACGCGAGCACCCTCACCTGATTGGGACCTCAGCGGCTTCAATGACTCTTCTTCGGAATAATTCTTTGTTTTTTTTTTTCGAAACCCACTCTACATCATATGGTGACATTCTCTCTTGATCTCTTCATTTTTACGATCTGCTTGTTTTCTCAGACTGAGCCTCGTGGTACGGTGATACCCGCTACATAATTTCTATTGTCTTTTAATTACTTCCATATGCTATTAACTCTGTCACCAATTGACGACGTTTTGCTTCACCTTCATTGTCATCATCTCCTGTTGGAAGATCCCGTTCTCTCTGATCCTGATACTCGTCGTAAGGTCCATGCTCACCAAGAAATTGCATTGTGGCACCGCCTCCCTCCACATCAATAATGAGATTGTGTAGGATAATGGCGACAGTAATCCAATGTAGCACACATCCATGTTCTAGATTTGAATTGATAGAGACTCGTAGACCACGCAGACATTGAAAGTGGCCCTTGAGTGCACCCATGCAGTGCTCAGAACGAACACGGAGAGATGACACGATTCGGTCAAACAGTGTGTTTGCGGGATCTAGCGAGGCTGGGCGTTTGTGAACTGGGATTGTACGAGTCGTGACTGCATAGGCCGAATCTGTCCATGCAAACTCTTCACCTTCAAAAAGAAGCTCGGGATGCACAACAGCAGTGGTGTGTTGGAAAGCTGCAGCATCATGGGCAGATCCTGTTAATCCATGAGAGAAGTCACAGATACGGAGATTTGACGGAGTGTTGCCAATCTGCCAAGGACTCATTAGAAGAAGATCATTGAGCACATTTCCAATCATAATGCACCTGAACGTTGAGACCATAGTTGGATTTACGGGTGTAATATGCATCACCATGGAGCCCAGGTCTTTCGGCTAACACGACAATCGTGCCATCATACATCAACCATCCCTCCCGCCACAACCCTTTGAAGCCTAGACGGTTATCTATCCACTGCTTCTCCACCTCTTTCTCCTCAGGTGTCAACCTTTGGACAAAGAGATCATACAAACTTTTGATTGCAGTAAAGCATCGTGATGTATAATTCTCCACCGAACCTTCACCACAACCTGCTATCCTCGATAGATCTTCCACAGAAGCACCATTCCCAGAACAGCCCATGCGATAGAGAGTGGCAGCAAGTTGCTTCTCCACTGGTGTTTGCCCAAGGTTCGAGTGATTGGTGAAGACAGGGTGATCCTGGATGAGTGTGAGGATTGTGTGGAATACCAAGGGTGTAACATGAAGCATAGAGACAAAGCGATGGTGGGTATCAGGATTTTGGGCATACTGCCAAACGAGATGAAGATTTCCGGCTTTCGGGACAGGATGACGACCATTGATGTAGCGCATTTGTTCGATCGCGAGGATGGAGGCAACATCAATGCCAAACTGCAAACAGATCTCCCTAAGGTCCTTGGGAGGGAAAAAGATGTGATGAGTAATCATAGACAGAAGATATGCATTAACCGCTTCATCGTGAACCGATCTGGTGGGCATCTGGCTGGGCAGCAGGTAGGGTTACACGGTGGACGCGTCTTGAGGCACGCGGGAATGCAGCGGAGAATGAAAACGGCAGTTTTACATAAGCTCGGCGTATGCGTATGCGGGCTGCGCATGCGCATGTGACCAGCTTTGAACCCCCCTAATGGAAGAATAATATTTCAATGGAAGAATAATATCAGAGTCATCAACATCAACATCATCAGAATTGTTATCACCGGTACAGGAGGTGGTGGGAGTCCTTTTCTGTTTGCCAGTTGTGCTGTTGACATTTTGCCCTGGCTTGTCATGAAAATTGGACCAATTAATGAAAATATGACTGATTGGTGTATCAGCAAGATGAAGGTGAATTTTGGGTGTCATGGAAGTGTGGGACAGTTGACTAGCTCACTGTGGTGTTTGTGCATGGAGCCTGTCAAACTGTTGGCAGTTTGGTGGAGTATTGCAGTCTTGATCAACTTCACCATTACACTAAATAAGGATCCACATCTGCAAGGTATCCATCATTCACATGTTGATAACTCACCATCTTTCTCACCCAAAGTGTAATCTCTGCTAGACCCAGTTCTTTGTGCTCCCCATTCGCTTTGACAAAACACCATCTGTTTTTCCCTGAATGTTTTTCACGCTTCAGTTTCTGCTTAATGATAGCAAATTCAGTAGCATAGGCACACTCACTTGACTTTAGCTGTGCCTTGGCCACTTCTGGCTTTTTATTATTGTAAAAGGGCAAACTGATGTAAATGAATAGAATACCATACCAAGTCAAAGATCCATTTTGCTGACTGACGATGTTTCTGGAGGCCAGCTAATTCATGAAAGGCATATTGGATGTCATCTCCATTTGCCAACTAATGTGGTGCTGCCTTTTGTGAGTACTTTACACTAAGCCACCTATTCCAGTCAGATTCTGGTTAGTCTGACAGGAATTTCCAGAATTTCCAGCATTTCTGGAATCCACTGTAATCTTTTTTGTATAGATTTCCCTATGTAGAACAATTCTGGCCTGAATAATCATCAAATTTGTAACTGGACTTCCCAGAATCTTACTGGACTCATAATTGACTGAATCAACCAGATTCCACTGGACTCTAACTTGAATGCATGAGATGAAACTTTTTTGTGCACAACAGGAATTGAACACAGGACATTTTGACTTCATGAATGAGTAAACAATTAACCACTACACTATGCACATGTTACAGAACAGTCTACTAATCAATTTAGATATCATACCTGGCAGCTGTGTATGACAAAGTGGTAGGTCATCTGCCAGCTCATCACTCACCACTACCATCATGCCTCACTCCCTCACTCATATTGTTAGGAAACAGTCTCCTAGCATGCCTATTACATAATAATATTTTATTTTTATTTTATTTTATTTTATTACATCAAAATATGCTACCAAATGCTTACAAATGCTATATTTGTCAGCATGGGAATTTTATATTTACACACATCAATATGTACATGCATGTATGTGTGCATTGGTAGCAACATAGTACAATATATGTAACATAGTATATAAACTTAAAATATATACCTGGGGACCTTAGTTGAGTTCTCTTAGGTATTCCATCCACATTTGTGGTGCAAAAAGCCTTTTTCAGCCAACTCATCTAAAAATAACCCCTCACACCAAATCCATCAAAACCCCCCATCACGTGCGTGCACCCACCGCCTTCTGGTAGGAGAGCCTGCATGGTCCAGCTAGCAGATTAGTGGGTGTCACTCTAACAGAAGAACTCAACTCCCATATCAGTGCACCTCTTACATGCACATACATCATTGTTTCAGCATGCCACAACTGCTTACTCACCTTTTTGGCAAGAGCTGAAAAGTAATTGTATATATGTATTTACCTTGCTTTCATAAGCCGACATTATGCCTCACCTTACATTGCGACCACCAGTGATTGAGAGGCAGCGCTTGTTATTAGAACAGCTGCAACCAGACAACTGATCAGATCTGGTTTAATCGAGATTTACTTTACTCTATTTGGATGACTATTTTAGGTAGTTACTAGCTGAATTCAGTATTAATCCCAAGATCAGGCACTGTTGGAAGGATTATTGATCTGAAGTGCCCAATTGTTGACAAACAGCCGGAATCACATGTTTTGCCATGTTTGGTACCTGAATTGCCAGATCACATGACTTGAAATTTTGTGAAAAATTCTGAAGCCAAATCCTGACTCAGCCAAAGAAGTGAATCATCACAGCTTATGTCATTATGTCAGAACAATCAACTTCAAATCCTGGTCACAATCCTGTTCCCATGCCAGCTCTAGAAGCCAAAATTGATGTGCTTACAGCACAAATGTCCCAATTAGTGTCAGTATTGGCAGCATCACAGCCCAAACAAGCAGAAATAAAAGCAGAGACAGTGGAAGATAAAGATGATGAGATGGAGGAGATGGTGGAGTGGATGTCTCAGGAGAATGGGCATGCAGAGGAGAGATCTGAGAGTGGAAAAATGTGTTTACCTAAATATGCACCCCCACAAATTTTTGATGGTACCATGAAGAATACAAAATCCTTGATCAGCTCTATAGTATTGTATATTCATGGGAGAAAGCTCGAGTTTCATATGACCAAGTCTAGAATCATGTTTGCTCTCTCATACATCCAGGGAGGGAAGGCACAGTTCTGGAGAAATGAAGCCATTAATCAAATTGCCATGGGATATAAACCATTTGCAACCTTCAGGGAATTTTTGGAGAGACTGGAGGCACAGTTTGGAGACCCTAATCCAAAGGCAACAGCTAATGCAAAATTAAAACCATGCACCAAGGTTCTCTGACAGCAGACAAATTTATTTTGCAGTTCAAGACAGAAGTGTCACAGATGGATATGGGAGAGGCTGCATTGGTAGAATGTTTGAAGGCAGGATTAAATCCATCTTTATTCAAGTCTATCTATTGACTACCTTCTATGCCAGAGAGGTTGGACAAGTGGTATAATTGGGCAATGCATCTTGATTGGCAATATCAACAGGAACAGGCAGAGTTGAAATTGATGTATGGGAATTCCAGATTTGGAAAGTCATTGGGAGGAAAGTCCAAGAAAGGAAGGACACCTCAGGTACAAACTCCGAGGGCACAGCCACCAGCCATGGCAGTGACACCTATTGTTAAGGAGTCAGCAGCATCAATGGATGTGATGGATGTTGATCGAGTAGGGAGACAAGTTTCAGTTAAATGTTTTAACTGTGGGCAATTAGGGCATATGGCTCGAAATTGTAGGCAGAAAAGGAAGATTATGGAAGCGACAATTGAGGAAGTGAAGTTGGAGGAAGATAAGCAGAAGAATTTTGTGGAAGAGTCCCAGTGAAGGTTTCCCCATTGGTGACCCAGAATCAATATAATGTATTAGTATCTGAGGAAACCCAGAGGGAACCAGAAAGAGAAATTGAAGAATACAACCATCATCACTTATGCAATAAAGAAAATGCCCAGCATTATTGCTGAAAACCCCTAAATTCTTTATTTGCTCTGTGCAGATAGAACCCAAAATCAGTTTGACAGTAGGATTGAAGACAGTGGACACACATGCACCAATTAATGTGGAGGCATTGCTTGACAGTGGTGCTACTGGATTATTCATTAATCGATCCCTAATTACTGGAAATGGTATTCGCATGCATAAACTGCCACAACCTATAATGGTATACAATATTGACAGTATGATCAATCGTGGAGGAACTATTAAGGAGGAGGTGATGATGATACTGAAGTATCAGGATCATCAGGAACAAGCTGTATTTGAAGTGTGCGACCTTGGGAAAACCAATCTGATAATTGGATGTCTGTGGTTATGCAAACATAACCCAGAAATTGATTGGAAAACTGGGAAGGTACACATGACTCATTGTCCTAAAGAATGTAATGTATATGAGAGAAAAGTAAAAAAGGAGAAGAAGGAAAAGAAAGAGAAAGAACATCTGAGGAAGTATTCTGTTACGATGGAGGAAGTGGAAGATGAGGACATGCCAAATGGGAAAGTTCCAATCATGACCAGTAAAGAAGAACAGAAGCAAACCTTCAGGGAAATTCGTGGAGGACAGTCATGGGATAAAAATGCTGTAAAAGTGGAGAAGCCAGTGGAGGAATGGGTGCTGAAAGCCTATTATAAATATTTGTCAGTTTTTCAGAAGAAGGAATCAGAGTGGATGCCAGTGCGAAAGCTATGGGATCATGCAATTGAGATGAAGCTAGGATTTGTGCCAAAGAAGTCAAAAGTCTACCCATTATCTCCGAAGAAACAAAAAGAAGTGGATGCATTCCTTAATGAACAATTGTGCAAGGAATACATACAACATTTGAAATCACTGCAGACATCACCAGTATTCTTTGTACCAAAAAAGGATCAGAGGAAGAGGATGTGTACAGATTATAGGTATCAGAATGAGTGGACAGTGAAGAATGCATACCCTTTGCTATTGATCTCAGAGATAATTGACAAGGTGGGAAAGGCCAAGGTCTTTACAAAATTGGATTTATGCTGGGCATACAATAATATATGAATAAAGAAAGGAGATGAGTGGAAGGCAGCATTTGCCATGCATCAAGGATCCTTTGAGCTGCTTGTCATGTTTTTTGGGATGACCAATAGTCCCCCAACTTTCCAAAATATGATGAATGACATTTTTAAGGATGTAATAGACAAAGGCGTGGTAGTAATATTCATTGACGACATCTTGATATTTGTGGAGGATGAAGAAAATCATGAGGTGATAGTGCAGGAGGTGTTGAGGAGATTGGCAGAAAATGATTTATTCATTAAACCAGAGGAGTGTGTGTTTGGGGCAAGCAAGATCGAGTTCTTAGGATTAAAGATTGGTCCTGATGGAATCAAGATGGATCCTATCAAGGTACAGGCAATTGTTGATTGGCCCATCCCTACCCATATCAAGGAAGTTCAGGCTTTCTTGGGACTCACCAATTTTTATCATCACTTTGTTCATAATTTTTCCAAAATTGCCGCACCATTACACAATGTTACGTGAAAGGGAGTAGTGTGGGGATGGGGAGAACAACAGCAGACAGCATTTGAGGAGTTGAAGAGGAAGTTTGTAGAAGAGCCAATATTAGCCCCAGTAGATTTCATGTGTCCTTTACGAGTGGAATTAGATGCATCTGACTTTGCTACTGGAGCGGTATTATCAATGTTATATGCAGATGACAAATGGCTTCCTTGTGCATATTTGTTTCGAGGGTTGAATGATGTGGAGAGGAATTATGATGTGCATGATAAAGAGATGTTGGGAATAATATGAGCATTGGAAGCATGGAGATATTGTTTGGAGGAATGTATGCATCAGATCGAAATCTGGATGGATCATCAAAATCTGCAGTACTTCATGTCTGCTAAAAAGCTTAACTGTCGACAAGCACATTGGGCATTATTCCTATCGCATTTTAATTTTCACTTAGTCCACAAAGTGGGAAGCTTGATGAAAAAAGCAGATGCATGATCCAGACATACAGATCATAAAAGGGGGGTGTAGGAAGACAATAAAAATCTTACCCTACTCAAACCTGAATACTTTCATATTTGTGCTATGAATCAAGGGCATCTATTGGTGGATATCTCAGAGACGGAAATGTTGTCTAAAATTATGCAATGTTCAGAGATGGATGATGAAGTGGTGGAATCTGTGAAAGCCTTGTGGGGAGAGAAGAAAGGTAATATTAAAAGAGATGAATGGGTTGAAGAACAAGGGTTAGTGTTGTTTAGAGGAAAGGTCTATGTACTGAAAGATCAAGATTTACGAAGGGAGATCATACAGTTACATCATAATATGCCAGCTGCTGGACATCGAGGAAGGTGGAAGAGGTTGGAGTTGGTGATGAGAAATTATTGGTGGCCCAGAATTTCAAAGTATGTGTTGGGGTATGTGGATGGTGCAATACGTGCATGAGGGGAAAGAAATTTCCAGAAAAGCCTGCAGGGAAATTAATGCTGGACCCTATACCTGAAGCGCCATGGGGAGATATATCTGTGGACCTTATCACAGGATCACCTGAAGCTCAAGGATATGATGCAATATTTGTAGTATGCGACCACTTCACAAAGGAAGTCCATATCATTTTTACTACTGCAGAGACTTCATCATTGGGCTTGGTGCACCTCTATCTAAATCAGGTATGGCAGTTACATGGATTACCTGATATGGTTATCTCCAATCATGGATTACAATTTGCTTCTGCATTTATGCAAGAGTTCAATAACATATTGGGGATTTAAACCAAGTTATCTATGGCATATTATCCACAAACTGATGGGCAGACAGAGAGAATGAATCAAGAGTTGGAGCAGTACCTATGCATGTTTGTCAATCACTGACAAACTGACTGGCCTGAATGGTTGGAAATTGTAGAATTTTCCCACAATAATAAATTCCATTCGGCTACTCGCATGTCACCCTTCTTTGCTAATTATGGGTATCATCCCAGAATGGGGGTAGAACCTTGAAGGGAAGTCAAGGTACAGTCAATGGAGGACTTTGTATCAAAAATGCAAACAGTACTGCAGGAAGCAGAGGCAGCATTGATGAAAGCACATGATGACATGATGCGACACATGGATTGTACTCAACCTGGTGCTCCAGAGTACAAAGTTGGTGACTTGGTATGGCTAAGTACCAAGGATCTGAATATTCCACAACCTTCAAGAAAGCTTATGGAGAAGCAAGTTGGCCCATATCCGATTTCTAAAATAATTTCACCCACTGCAGTAGTGTTAAAATTACCTCAATCATTCAAGATTGATCCTGAAATTAACATTTCCCGTTTATGCCCTTACTGCCCACCCACCTGCCCACCCACTATTCCCGGTCAACAAACTACTCCACAGCCTCCAATAATGGTAGAAGGTGCTCCAGAATATGTAGTGGAAGAGATTTTGGACTCAGGTCTTCAATGAAATAAATTGGAGTTCTTAATCAAGTGGAAGAACTATGCTGACAAAAATAACTCATGGGAACCCGAGGAGAATTGTAAGTGAGCATGTAATGCAATCACCCAATTCTTTAAATGTAATCCAAATGCTCTGCATCACATTGCTAGAATGGTGTATGAGGGGATGAATTTCCAGCCTTACCAAAATTTCACAGTGGGGACAGATACAATATTTTCTCGCCTGGAAGTTGAGGCATAAAAGGGGAGTAATGTTAGGAAACAGTCTCCTAGCATGCCTATTACATAATCATATTTTGTATTTATTTTATTTTATCTCATTTTATTTTATTACATTAAAATATGCTACCAAATGCCTACAAATGCTATATTTGTCAGCATGGAAATTTTATATTTACATGCATCAATATGTACATGCATGATGCATGGTAGCAACATAGTACAATATGTGTAACATAGTATATAAACTTAAAATATATACCTGGGGACCTCAGTTGAGTTCTCTTAGGTATTCCATCCACATTTATGGTGCAAAAAGCCTTTTTCAGCCAACTCATCTATTTTTAACCCCTCACATCAAATCCATCAAAACCCCCCATCATGCACACATGCACCACTGCATTGTTGTAGAAGAGCCCGCATGGTCCAGCTAGCAGATTAGTGGGTGTTGCCCTAATAGTATACTACTGGGGACGACCTGCTAAGACAAAAAATGTGTAATGCACCCCCACAACCTGCCCCCAGCCCCATAAGCAACTGCTCATGGGGTGGATCGCAGGTGAAATGACAACAACAATGACGACCTCAGCAGCAGCAGCAGCCAATGACACACCACCCACCTCCAGCCCCATGAGCTGCTGCTCGGGGGGTGGATTGTGGATGGAATCCCTCCAAACTAAAAGACCCCTGAAACAGACAACACACCAACCCCACGCCTATGAGCCTCTGCTCGTAGGGTGGATCGTGAGTGTGTGCAGTTGATGAGAACAATGACCACACCACCTACCAGCACCAGAAGCCCCAGAATGCAAAACACAGCCATCTACCATGACAGATGATGATGACAAGGACAATGATGATGGTGAGGCCAGGAAAAAACACCCAGGATGACCAGCACCCCCTGCCACTGCTGTGAGCAACTGCTTATGGGGTGGAGATGGGGTTGTTTTTTGTTTTCTATTTATATTATTACCCCCTCACCCACATTTTACATGGGCAAGGAGATTTTCTTTTTTTTCTTTTTTATTTATGATTGTTGCCCTCCCCTCACATCCAATGCAAGGGGTTTAGTAGTGTTATGTAAATATTCCATTGCCCCTCCCCCGCATTTTGTGGAGTGAGGGTTTTTTTACTTTATGTTTTTTTTTTTGACTCTTGCACTGAATGCGAGGTTTTAAATACAGTGACTCACAAAACTGAGTCAATGTTTTGCACTTTTTAATTCATTGTTGAATAGCTTCCCATAAACAACAAAACCAAACAAGGTATTGGTGTACCGAATAACATACATGATCAGGGCTACCAAACAAACAAAGAATTATGTAATTTTAATTATCCCTCATGGAGATATGATTATTTTAATTCAGGGACTCATTGACTCAGTTTTGTGAGGGGTAGTCAGAAATATTAGAATCTGATGCTCCACCAACTGTATAATGTCAAAATCTTGACAGATGGTTTCTAAGGTGATGTGACCCTTGATGTGACCTTAAATTATAGTATTTAATCAGGACTAGCATTCTTCATACTTCAATATTCTCCAATGCATCCCATCTCCTCTGCTCAAAAGGAAAACATTCCTTCCCTGGCCTCCAATCATTATTCTACCCACAATATTGCCTCTAAACTCAACCTCAGCCAGTCTAGTGTATCCAGAACACTCAGGGCTCTCCATCCAAACCTGGATTCCCCCTCTGGTGGTTGTCCTTCTAAGCTCTCATCTACCTCTCAGAGAGCCATTCTTACCCAAATCACCACTGGCAAGGCTGCAAATGCTGTTCAGGCCACCCATTACATCAACAGCATCATCCCCACTCCAGTCTCCTCAGAAACAGTCAGAAGAGTTCTCAGAAAAAACTCATTTAAGGCTGTGGTGAAGAAGAAAAGGCCCTTGCTTAGTATAAGGCATAGGAAAGCAAGATTGGCTTTTGCTCAGAAGTATAGAGAGTGGACTGTGGAAGACTGGAGGAGGGTTATTTGGTCAGATGAGACTAAAATCAACAGGTTTGGGTCAGATGGGAGAGAGTGGGTCTGGAAACAGAAGGGAGAGGGGCTGATTGAGAGAGAGGTGCAGGGAACTGTCAAATTTGGGGGAGGAAACATTATGGTATGGGGGTGTATGGGATGGAATGGAGTTGGGTATCTTGCAGAGGTTGAGGGGAGGATAAATGCTGACCAGTATGTGTCCATTTTGAAGGACCATATGCTGCCTAGCTTGGAGGAGAGTAGAAGAGGTGATTTTTCAACAAGACAATGACCCCAAGCATACCTCAAAAAAGGCCAAGAAATGGATGGAGAACAACAATATTACTCTTCTGGATTGGCCTGCCCAATTTCAAGACCTCAGTCCTATTGAACATCATTGGGTTCACCTCAAGAATCAGTTAGACAAGTATCCAACAGCACCAAAAGGAATTTGGGAGTTATGGGAAAGAGTAGTAGAAGAGTGGAATAATATTCCATCAGAGGTGTGTCAGAATTTGATTAAAAGCATGCCTAGAAGGTTGGGAGCAGTTATTAAGGCCAAGGGAGGTCATACAAAATACTAGAATTACAATTTATCATAATATTGATACCACCTCACAAAACTGAGTCAATGAGTCCCTGAATTAAAATGATCATATCTCCATGAGGGATGATTAAAATTACATAATTCTTTGTTTGTTTGGTAGCCCTGATCATGTATGTTATTCGGTACACCAATACCTTGTTTGGTTTTGTTGTCTATGGGAAGCTATTCAACAATGAATCAAAAAGTCCAAAACATTGACTCAGTTTTGTGAGTCACTGTATAATTATTAATAAAATTTATTTGATTTTGAATATATAACAATGCACTTTGTTTACATAATTGAGTTTTGAGTTTGAGTTTTGAGTGTCATAAATATACTTTATATTAATAACAAATAATTTTCCTATGGCTCAACTGGTTAAGCATATATGGTTGTTGTGCAATGTTAGCATGAGGTCTCAAGTTCAATCCTTGCTCTACACAATCTTATTTTGTAGGCACTTCATGATTTTCATTTGAAAAGCTTGAAACTCATAAGCTATTAACTTGATAACATTGATTCTGCATACTTTGCATGGACTAGCACTGATTCTGCATAGTCTGTGTTGAAATTAAATCCTGATACATGCTGCATACATGAGGCCATGCATGCAGCACACACATGTTACTGCGCTTACTGCGCATACATGTGGTAAACACATTCCTGAGTCATGTGACATCCTTACTATTATGTATACAAGGTTTTTAAATGTGCCTTCGGCACACGTGGTTCACTGTGTTCATTATGAACACCTCACTGCATTTTATTCATGGATGCACAGCTTTTTATTTGACTTTTAGATGGTACGCAACTCTTCAGTTGACTTGGGACCGTTGGCCCCAAGTCAACGTGGGGGGATTGTGGTGTTTATCCCCTTCCCCATCCCCATCCCCATCTCCACCTACCCCATCTCCATCTCCATCTCCTTCCCCTTCCCCTTCCCCATGCCCATGCCCACCTACTCCATCCCTGTCCCCATCCCCATCCCCTTCCCCATACCCATGCCCACCTACTCCATTCCTGTTCCCATGCCCATCTACCCCATCCCCATCACATGTCCACCTACCCCATCCCCTCCCCCATCCCATGCCTACCTACCCCATCCTCTCCCCCATCTCCCCCATCCCCTCCTCCATCTCCCCCATCCCCTCCCCCATCTCCCTCATCCCCCTCTCCCCCATCCCCTTTCTCTCCTCCCCTTTCCCCCCCTCCCCTCCCTCCTCTCCCCTCTCCCCCATCCCTTTCCTCTCCCCCCCTCTCCCCCCCTCCCCTCCCCCCTCCCCTCTCCCCTCACCCCCTTATGCACCCTCCCCCCTCACCCCCTTATGCACCCTCCCCCCTCACCCCCTTATGCACCCTCCATTCTCCCCCCCTCCTCTCTCTCATCTCTCTCCCCCTTCTTCCTCACCCCCTCCTCTCACCCCCCCCCCTCTCACCTTCTCCCACTCTCTTATCCTCACCTACTCTCCACTTTCTCACTCCCTCTCCTCCTTTCTCCCTCTCTCCCTCACCCCCTCACTCCCTCCCCCCCTCACTACTTCACCCCCTCCCCCCTCTCCATCCATCCTCCTCCTCCCCTCTCCCCCCTCCCCTACTCCCTCACCCCCTCACTACTTCACCCCCTCACCCTCTCACTACTTCACCCCCTCATCCCTGCTCTCCTCCCTCTCCTCTCTTTAAATTTTGTAACCCCATCCCCTCCCCCATCTCCCCCATCCCCTTCCTCTCCTCCCCTCTCCCCCCCTCCCCTACTCCCTCACCCCCTCACTACTTCACCCCCTCACCCTCTCACTACTTCACCCCCTCATCCCTGCTCTCCTCCCTCTCCTCTCTTTAAATTTTGTAAAAAATCTCTAACTTCACTTTGTCTCCCTTCTCCCACTCTCTTATCCTCACCCACTCTCCACTTTTCCTCTCATTTCCCATTCCCCCCTTCACTCCCTCCCCTCCTCTCTCCCTCTCTCCCTCACCCCCTCACTCCCTCCCCCCCTCACTACTTCACCCCCTCCCCCCTCTCCATCCATCCTCCTCCTCCCCTCTCCCCCCTCCCCTACTCCCTCACCCCCTCACTACTTCACCCCCTCACCCTCTCACTACTTCACCCCCTCACCCCTGCTCTCCTCCCTCTCCTCTCTTTAAATTTTGTAAAAAATCTCCAACTTCACTTTGTCAGTATTAAAGTAATATTTATTGACTTTACTAATGATTATAACGAACTCAATTTATAACTTGTTAGTAAGTATGCATAATGATTTTGTATTGAACTAATTGTTATTGACTTGACTTCATAATGGTAACTGTAATTTTATTTTATATCAAATGCCTTATTTCGAAGATCATTTTACAGACTTATTTTTTACTGACTCATTTTCAAACTTGACTTATTTCTAGACTAATTTTCATAGACTTTACTTCATAATGAGCTCATTTGTAACTGTTATTTTGCTGACTTTACTTTGTAACGAACTCAACTGTATTCAAGTAATTTTTATTTCCTTTACTTCATAATGAACTCAATTGTAACTCTGAACTCAATTTTCAATTCAAACTTATTTCAATACTGACCTGACTTTGTAATGACCTCATTTATAAATTGTAACCATATTTTATTGAGCCAACCAACTTGCTACTGACTAATACAGTGATGTGTCTAAATCATTTTATTTGGGTCATGTGCCAAGGTCATGATCAGGTTTTTGCATTTTGTTCAGCCCGCGAGGTTCGCTTAGTCAGCTTTCACAGCATAGTAAATGGAATGATGGTTGCTCCTCAGTCAAATTTTATTTAGCAAACACTGCAATATAGCACCTTACATGCCATGCAGACATTATTCTACATAGCCAATGAGCCCAGAGCCAAAAAAAAAAGTTCGAGGTGGCGAAAAATTAGCCAGAAAAAAAGTTCCCACCTTTGAGTTATATTTGTCATACTTTCTCACCATTTTCACTTTCCCACACCTCTGCAGAGTCTCACGGCGTGATGCCATTCCCACCCCTGCGGAGTTTGTCATCCATTTACCCACGCCACAGTCACGTGACCGATCTCGCTTTATTATGGACAAGGTTGGGAATGTGCCTATGGCACGTGTTAACATGTTTAATAAGTAATATATTCAATATTTTTGGTTTTTGCACTTCCACTGTCATGACTTCATTTCTATGTTAGTCTGATAGTACTTCATTATATACAATATTTTTGGTTTTTGCACTTCCACTGTCACTTGGCCATATAGCCTTGATGTTGTGCACAGACCTTACTCATGATATTGCTACACAGAACTACTCATGAGTGAAGTATGGCTTATGTTGGTCACTGTGTTCATTAATTTTATCAACATCTCATTGCATTTTTTGACTTCAGTGCACATTGTTCACTTCATTGCATTTTTTGACTCGGTCTGTGAATGTGTGAGTGGTGGTTTATTTTCATGGGCCAGCTTGCATATACATAATACAATGCTTAATTCCACTACAGTTACTCAACTCCTTAGTTGCCTTTGGACTTGGGGTGTCATGGTTACACAACTCTTTAGTTGACTTTTAGATAGTACACAACTCTTCAGTTGGTGGATTGTAGTGTTTATCCCCTTTCACATCTCTCCCATCCCCATTTCCTCCATCTCCTTCCTCTTCTCCCCCATCACCTTCCCCATCCCCATCTCCCCCATCACCTTCCTCTTCTCCCTCTTCCCCATTCCTATCTCCCCTATCCCCACCTCTCCCATCCCCATCCCCTTCTCCACCTACCCCATCCCCATCCCCTTCTCCACTTACCTCACCCCCATCCCCTTCCCATCCCTACCTCCCCCTTCCCTCTCTCCCTCTCCATCCACCCTCCTTCTCCCCTCTCCCCCCCTCCCCTCCCCCCTCACCTCTTCATGCACCCTCCCCCTCCTCCCTCTCCCCTCTCTCCTCTCTCTCCCCCTTCTTCCTCACTCCCCCTCTCACCCCCCCCTCTCATGTTCTCCCACTCTCATATCCTCATCCCCTCAATACTTCACCCCCATCACCCCCTCACTCACTCTCTCCCCCCCTACTCACTCTCCCCCTCCTCATCTCCTCCCCCCTCCTTCCCCCTCACCCCTTCACCCCCCTCCTCCCTTCACCCCCTCTCCCCTCTCCCCTACTCCCCTCCCTCTCCCCCCTCTCCCCCCCTCTCCATCCATCCTCCTCCTCTCTCCCCCCTCCCCTACTCACTCCCCCCCCTCCCCCATCACCCCCTCACCCACTCCCACCTCCCATTCCCCCCTTCACCCCCTCCCCCCCTCTCTCCCTCACTACTTCACCCCCTCACCCTCTCACCCCTGCTCTCCTCCCTCTCCTCTCTTTTGAATGTTGTAAAAAATCTCCAACTTCACTTTGTCATTAAACTCAAATTTTACACTCTATATAGAAAAAGTGCCCAGACCCAAAAAAAAAAAAAGATAGAGGTGGCAAAAATTAGCTGAGAAAAAGGTTCCCACCATTGAGTTATATTTGTCATCATGTCTCACGACTCTCAAAGTAGGTCATCACTTTCCCATCCACTCAGAGCAACTCCCACGGCCTCTTCACCTCCCACGGCCTCTTCATCTCCCACGGCCTCTTCACTTCCCACGGCCTAGTCACCTGACCATCCTCCTTTTATTATTGACAAGGTTGGGAATGTGCCTCCGGCACGCGTTAACATGTTTAATAAGTAATATATTCAATATTTTTGGTTTTTGCACTTCCACTGTCATGACTTCATTTCTATGTTAGTCTGATAGTACTTCATTATTTTGGTTTTTGCACTTCCACTGTCATGTGTTAACATGTTTAATAAGTATGGACTTCATTTCTATATACATAGTACTTCATTTCTATGTTACTCTAATAGTACTTCATTATATACAATATTTTTGGTTTTTGCACTTCTACTATCACTTGGCCATAGAGCCTTGATGTTGTGCACAGACCTTACTCATCATATTGCTACACAGAACCACTCATGAGTGAAGTATGGCTTATGTTGGTCACTGTGTTCATTAATTTTATCAACATCTCATTGCATTTTTTGACTTTAGTGCACATTGTTCACTTCATTGCATTTTTTGACTCGGTCTGTGAATGTGTAAGTGGTGGTTTATTTTCATGGGCCAGCTTGCATATACATAATACAATGCTTAATTCCACTACAGTTACTCAACTCCTTAGTTGCCTTTGGACTTGGGGTGTCATGGTTACACAACTCTTTAGTTGACTTTTAGATAGTACACAACTCTTTAGTTGACTTGGGACCATTGGCCCCAAGTCAACGTGGGTGGATTGTAGTGTTTATCCCCTTCCACATCTCTCCCATCCCCATTTCCTCCATCTCCTTCCTCTTCTCCCCCATCACCTTCCCCATCCCCATCTCCCCCATCCCCCATCCCCATCTCCCCCATCCCCATCCACCTCTCCCTCTCTCTCTCCCTCTCCCTCTCCCTCTCCCTCTCCCTTATCCCCTTCTCCACCTACCCCATACCCATCCCCTTCTCCACCTACTTCACCCCCATCCCCTTCCCATCCCTACCTCCCCATTCCCATCCCCCATACCCATCTCCCCTATACCCATCTCCCCCATAACCATCTCCCCCATTTCCATCCTCTTCTCCCCCTTCCCCATCCCCATCTCTGCTATCCCAACCTCTCCCATTCCCATCCCCTTCTCCACTTACCTCGCCCCCATCCCCTTCCCATCCCCACCTCCCCATTCCCATCCCCCATACCCATCTCCCCTATACCCATCTCCCCCATAACCATCTCCCCCATAACCATCCTCTTCTCCCCCTTCCCCATCCCCATCTCCGCTATCCCAATCTCTCCCATTCTCATCCCCTTCTCCACTTACCTCACCCCCATCCCCTTCCCATCCCCACCTCCCCATTCCCATCCCCCATACCCATCTCCCCTATACCCATCTCCCCCATAACCATCCTCTTCTCCCCCTTCCCCATCCCCATCTCCGCTATCCCAACCTCTCCCATTCTCATCCCCTTCTCCACTTACCTCACCCCCATCCCCTTCCCATCCCCACCTCCCCATTCCCATCCCCCATCCCCATCTCCCCCATCCCCATCCCCATCTCCCCCATCCCCCATCCCCATCTCCCCCATCCCCCATCCCCATCTCCCCCATCCCCATCCACCTCTCCCTCTCCCTCTCCCTCTCCCTCTCCCTCTCCCTCTCCCTCTCCCTCTCCCTCTCCCTCTCCCTCTCCCTCTCCCTCTCCCTCTCCCTTATCCCCTTCTCCACCTACCCCATACCCACCCCCTTCTCCACCTACTTCACCCCCATCCCCTTCTCCACCTACTTCACCCCCATCTCCTTCCCATCCCTACCTCCCCCTTCCCTCTCTCCCTCTCCATCCACCCTCCTTCTCCCCTCTCCCCCCCTCCCCTCACCTCCTCATGCACCCTCCCCCTCCTCCCTCTCCCCTCTCTCCTCTCTCTCCCCCTTCTTCCTCACTCCCCCTCTCACCCCCCCCTCTCATGTTCTCCCACTCTCATATCCTCATCCCCTCAATACTTCACCCCCATCACCCCCTCACTCACTCCCTCCCCCCCTCACTCACTCTCCCCCTCCTCATCTCCTCCCCCCTCCTTCCCCCTCACCCCTTCACCCCCCTCCTCCCTTTACCCCCTCTCCCCTACTCCCCTCCCTCTCCCCCCTCTCCCCCCCTCTCCATCCATCCTCCTCCTCCTCTCTCCCCCCTCCCCTACTCACTCCCCCCCCTCCCCCATCACCCCCTCACCCACTCCCACCTCCCATTCCCCCCTTCACCCCCTCCCCCCCTCTCTCCCTCACTACTTCACCCCCTCACCCTCTCACCCCTGCTCTCCTCCCTCTCCTCTCTTTTGAATGTTGTAAAAAATCTCCAACTTCACTTTGTCATTAAACTCAAATTTTACACTCTATATAGAAAAAGTGCCCAGACCCAAAAAAAAAAAAAGATAGAGGTGGCAAAAATTAGCTGAGAAAAAGGTTCCCACCATTGAGTTATATTTGTCATCATGTCTCACGACTCTCAAAGTAGGTCATCACTTTCCCATCCACTCAGAGCAACTCCCACGGCCTCTTCACTTCCCACGGCCTAGTCACCTGACCATCCTCCTTTTATTATTGATAAGGAGAACCTGTACCGTAGTAGATATACAGTGTTCTTACCTCTGCTAAACCCTAGCTCTAAGACTAACTAAACCCCAGGAAGGTTATAAGGAATGTGTCGTCTCTTCCTCTGTGCAGCATATGTAGTCTGCTCCAACAGGTTATGGGCCCTGCTGGGCATGTCGCGAACGCGCCTTAACTGGCTGCGAACGATGTTGACTTCATTGTCTCCAAATTGTAACCTTGCGCTCTTCGTGAGCTGCATTGTGCTCCCTGCGAGCTGCATTTAAAAACCCAGGTTGACTAGGGTTAACCACTCTGAAGGAGTGTTTTTGCCTGAGATTATGGAACATGTTTTCTTGAATAGAGGACTGATTGAGTGCTTTTACCAGCTGCCACTATAACATCATGTCTTCAACTCTTGAAAAACTCGTACAAACTTTTGACGGCTCTAACTACATTCAATGGGCCGACTCAATGAAGGCATGGCTCAGGTCTCAGGGCCTCTGGCAAATAACTAGTGGGATGGAACTAAAACCACCTCTGGTGCCTCCTTTGATGGCGATGAATGCTGCACTAGTAGCAGATGCTAATGCCAAGCTCCAGACCTAGAACAATAAGAATGACCAGGCTATTGGTAGCCTAGTGCTCCACCTGGCCCCCTCTATTCGGCAGCGTGCCAACACCAAGGACACTGCTGAGGAGGTGTGGGATCTCATCCACACCGATTATGGTGTCGATGGCCCCTCCCAAGTCTTTGTGGACTTTAGGTCTGCAATCGCAATCAAAATTCTGGCTGCGAATCCCATGCCAGAGATTGCCAAAATGGCTGATAAATTTGAGTGCCTTATGGCTGCCAATGTCACCATCCCCGAATTAGTACAGGCAATGATTTTACTTGCTGCGATGCCGCGCGAGTATGATTCTCTATCTGCCATGGTCCTTAACATGACCGCTACTAGAGCCTTGATGTTTAAACATGTCAAGGACTCCATTGTCGCTGAAGCCTCACGGTGCACAGCAGTTGGAAAGCCCATTGGCCCACCTCAGGCCACCAAGCTTTCTGCTGTCAAGCGCAAAGGGGGAAACCCCAAATGGCAATCTCAAGGCAACAATGGAGATTTGTCCCAAAAGCGTGGACGACATGGGGACAAAAAGACTAAAGAGGAAAAACCTAAAGAGAAACATTCCCACCTCGCCTCACAAGCCTTTACTACTATAAATGGTAATGGCACCATCATACCGCCAATGCCGCTGATGATACTCAACCCGGAAACCCAAACAAAACCTACTAATGGCTTTGGATGGTATAGCACAGGCCAGAGGAAGGATGCAAGGTGGTACTAAATATCACTGCTGAGACCAAAACGTAATGTTTAGTAATGCGAAATGGTAAGGGCTGTGGATAAAAGTCTGTATAGGTGTACGAAGTTGTTCAAAAGAGTTCGAAAGGAGTTCGAAGGCGTGCGAAGCGGTTCGAATAAGTTCGAAGATGCGCAAAATAGTTCGAATAAGTTCGAAGAGGTTCAAAGTATATCGAACAGCAGGTTTAACAAATGTAAGGTGTTTGTCAAATGGAGACAGGCAATGGGCGATAAAATAGAGAGCAAATACAATAGTTTCGAGGAAGTTCGCGATATTTCGCAGAACTTTTAGAGATACGACACGAGCTAAGACTCAAGAGAATGACTCTTAAGTCTGACGATAACTGTGAGGGTAACTTGTGCTGTTCCCCGTTGTTCTATTTCTGCTTATCTTACTAACTAATACAAGTCTATATACAAAATGAAGAGATAGTACTAAAAAGGAAATAAGAACATGTGTAAAACATGAGGCAAATATATCATACAATGAGGACTTTGTAGATCAAAAATAAATGAGAAATGATTAAGGATGAAACATATAGTGTTCCCATATAGTAAAAGTACTTCAATGAAACACAAAAACGCACTTATCGCATTCTAACTCTCTTGTACTCTCTCCTCATGTCCGGTAGTGCTCGATATGCGACAAAATAACTTGTTCCAGATGTGCAGCGTGTATCGAAATTGTTTGAGGACAACTATACAGCGGCCGAAGTTGTTCGAAGTGTTGCGAAATAGTTCGAAAGCGTTCGAAGTGTCTCAAAGTCGTCCGAAATAGTGCGAAATAATGCAAAAATGATTCGAAGTTAATTTCGTGGTGTTATTAGTACTTCGGAGTACATGTCGTGATGTGTTGATATGAGTGGGAGTCTTCTCCAGACCTTAAAGCGCGTAGTGGACCTATCACTGCTCATCCAGTGCATCGAGAAGCATGAACATACTCCCACAAGGGATCCTCGCCGCCGACTGCCTGCACAGGCATACACGGGCGCAGCCTCTACCTCTCATTTGGTCTATACCAAATATCAGCAGGCTCGAGACACCCTCGAGCAAATGAATCTCCCATGCAGCACAAAAAATCTGCGACTGCTGGAGGAGCACCTAACAGTGCGAAAAGGTAAGAGGAGGAGGATTGAACCAGAACCAAGGATCGTAGAGGTAGAAGATGATAGCATCTCCCTTGGATCGGAACCTGCTGTTTCTGATGAAGAAGTATGGAAAGCCGTCGACGAAATGCTCGTTGATGAACTGCTTGAAACAGGTACATATGATGAAAGGTCAGTCCTTTTTCCTGCCACAAGCACAAAAATTAACATTCCACTGATCACAGCGAACTTTTCATGTGAAATTTTACCACTACTAAATGTATCATGGAACAATTTACATCTTAATATATGTGTTATGTGTGCAAATGAAAATTGTAAGAAAGGTGCCGACTGGATCATGGATTCAGGCACATCAAAACACTTCACTGGTGAAATGAAAGATTTTGCTTCTTATGAACCTTTACCGAGAAAGGACTCTACCCTGGTTCAAACAACCACGGGTACTACTCATATAGTAGGGAAAGGAGCAGTCTTCATTAGACATCAGGTAGTATGTCATGGGAAGTCAGAGACACGTGAAATGCGATTATACCCCGTCTACTACATACCCCACTGTAATGCTCGATTACTGTCAATGGGCGTCTTTTTGCAAGATGGAAGTGATGTGCATGGTTCCTCTGCACACATTTCATTTTTCAAGCAAGGAAACCCAATTATGGATGGCGTCCCTCTTATGAAATGTGACACTATTTATTGGGCTTGGACTCATATATTGAGCACCAAGGGAATCAATGTCGCAACAATGTACGTCGCAGACTACTCGACTTGGCATAAGCGACTTGGACACCCATCCAAAGAGGCGCTAGGGAAGATGCCTAATAGCACCATAAAATTCCTGAGGAATTTAATTATTCCTAAAGACAAAATTATATGTCCAGGGTGTGCTGAAGGGAAAATGATTTCAAAATCTTTTCCCGAATCAGATTCATGTGCAGAAAGACCCTTTGAATTAATACATTCTGATCTGAAGGAACTCCCAGTACTATCATACCATAAACATAAATACTTTATTGTATTTCTGGATGACAAAACGTCACATATCTGGGTCCAATGCCTTAAAAAGAAATCTGATGCTGCTGCAGCCATCAGACAATTTCGGGCAGTGGCTTCGACACAGCATGGTGCTACAATCAAGCGCTGGCATGTTGATCCAGGGGGGGAGTTCAAAGATCGTGAGCTACAAAATGTGCTCAAGGACTTTGGCATCAAAATAGAGATGTCTGCACCCCACGTTCACCAACAGAATGGGCATGCAGAGCATGCCATAAGGACAATAATGGAAAAGTCGCAAACCCTGCAATTTACCGCATGTCTACCACAATCATGGTGGGAATTTTGCATTGATGCAACACACCTATACAACCAAACCCCGATAAGGTGCCTGAAATAGCTGACACCGGTTGAGGACCTGACAAAGGTCCGCCCAGATCTAAACAATCTGAAGGTTTTTGGTTGTGGTGCTTACGTCTACCTACCCAAGAAGAAGCATCCAAACACATTGGCTCCTCAATCGGAGTTGATGACATACCTTGGATTAGAAGATGGCATTAAAGCATACCGTTTCATGCGACCTAGTGGCGCAATATTCATTGGTGCTATGGCACTATTTGATGAAACATTGTTCCCATGCTGTCCTGGAGCTAAAACTCCTGCCAATATGGACCTTGGTGATTTTCCACCTCCAGAACCAGAAGATGATGAACACTCATCTGGAATGGATGGTGATGATTCTATACTGCCACAAGATCTGCCCCTTCCTCCATCATCAGAAAATGATGATGATGATGTACCAAGTGAGCAAAAGGCACATGATGATGTGACAGATGCTCCTCCTCCGCTGCCTCCAGTAACCACTGAGGACTTTCGTCCAAGACGTGATGATCAACAGGAATGGCAGCAATTGCCCTGTCGATCAGGCAGGCAGAGGAACATCCCAAACCATCCTGGCAATACCTATGGAGAGAAGTGACTCCCCTCTGACATAGAGAGAGACATTGCACGTGATCGATATTGGAAGAGATCTGTAGGTCAAGATTCGGATCATAACTGAACACGACCACAATCTCAACAGAAAGAACTGGTTGCTGGACCGAGTTTGGCACCCCACGAGAGTGTGCCCAATTCCAATGATCAAGAACATGATCACCCAATGGGGGAACTGGACGAAGCAGGTTATATTCAAAAGATAACCAAGGAAGGAGGAGATAAGCTTATTCGCTGGCTGTTGTCAAAAGCAGTCAAACCATCGAGCAAAATAAGCCAAGTTCCAAACCAATTTCACAATATTGCGCTGATGATACTCAACCCGGAAACCCAAACAAAACCTACTAATGGCTTCGGATGGTATGACACAGGCCAGAGGAAGGGTGCGAGGTGGTACTAAATATCACTGCTGAGACCAAAGCATAATGTTTAGTGATGTGAAATGGTAAGGGCTGTGGATAATAATCTGTATAGGCATACGAAGGTGTTTGAAATAGTTTGAAAGAGGTTCAAAGATGTGCAAAATAGGTTCAAAAAAGGTTCAAAGAGGTTCGAAGTCGTGCGAAGTAGTCCGAAGAAGTTCGAATAAGTTTGAAAAGGTTCGAGGTATATCGAAGAGCGAGTTTAATGAATGTGAAGTGTTTGTCGAATGGCGGTAGGCGATGGGCGATAAAACAGAGAGCGAATACGATAGTTTCGAGAAAGTTCGCGATATTTTGCAGAACTTTAGAGATATGATGTGAAGATAAGACTAAAGAGAACGATTTTTAAATCTGATGATAGCGAGAGGGTAACTTGTGCTGTTCCCTGTTGTTCTATTGCTTTTCTAAGTAGCTAATACAAGTCTATATACAAAATGAAGAGATAGTACTAAAAAGGAAATAAGAACATGTGTAAAACATGAGGCAAATATATCATACAATGAGGACTTTGTAGATCAAAAATAAATGAGAAATGATAAATGATGAAACATACAGTGTTCCCATATAGTAAAAGTACTTCAATGAAACACAAAAATGCACTTATCACATTCTAACTCTCTTGTACTCTCTCCTCATGTCTGGTAATGCTCAATATGCGACTAAATAGCTCATTCCGAATGTGCAACGTGTATCGAAAGTGTTTGAGGACAACTATACGGCCGTCGAAGTCGTTTGAAGTATTGCGAAGTTGTTCGAAATGTCGCAAAATAGTTTGAAAGCATTGGAAGTGTCTCGAAGTCGTCCGAAATAGTGCGAAATAATGCGAAAATAGTTCGGAGTCGATTTCGTAATGTTCAGAGTGTGTGTCGTAATGTTTCGATACGAGTGGGAATGTTCTCCAGACCTTATAGTGCGTAGTGGACCTATCAGCGCGCCTACCACGGCAGCAGCAACATGAGTGGAAACAAGCTTGTCATGAAGAATTAGAGGTTCTTTGTAAGCTACAAGTCTATGACATTGTCAATCTTCCACATGATCGAAAAACGATCAAAAATAGATGGGTTTTCTCCATAAAATCGGATGGAAGAAAATGAGCCAGACTCGTGGCCAAAGGCTTTTCACAAGTCGAAGGCGTTGACTTTGATGAGATTTTCTCACCGGTAGTCCGCTATGAGACTGTACACCTCATGTTTGCACTTGCATCTCTAGAGGGCATGTATATGACCGGCCTAGATGTAAAAACCGCATTTTTATATGGCAAACTAGATGAGGAGATCTATATGGATCAACCCAAGGGTTTCAGACTCGAGGGAAAAGAGCGCAAATTATTGCGCTTATGCCGAGCATTGTATGGCCTTAAACAAGCCTCACTTGCATGGTGGAAAGAGCTAGAGGCATTTATGCGCACCATTGGGTTCGTGCGCGCCAGCTCTGATGCCGGCATTTTCATACACAAGGATCCTAAGACAGGCAGCATTGTTATTGCACTCGTTTATGTTGATGATGGCTTGTTCATAGGGAAGAACAAGAAACTTGTGGATGAAAAGAAAAATGCTTGTCTAAAGCATTGGGAGTGCCATAGTACTGAAAAAGTCACAGAATTCTTAGGCATGTGCATCACCCAGACTGCAAGCAAAGTCAAACTCGATCAAACTGAATATCTCGCCAAAGTGCTTGAGAGATTCGAGATAACAAATGCCAAAGTGACCCCCACTCCACTCCCGACTGGTTACAGACCATCAGAAAACACAGCAATGCCCAACGCAATGCTTAGATGAAAATATCAGTCTGTGATCAGATCTTTATTGTATCTGATGCTCGGAACATGACCTGATATCGCTTATGCGGTAATCAAGATGTTGCAATTCTCGGCTAATCCTAGCCAAAAACATCTAGACAAAGCGATGTACATCATGCGCTATCTGGTGGGAACCCAGAAATATAACATTGTCTACGATGGTGAGAAGTCCAAGAGGCTACAGGCTTTCACAGATTCTGATTGGGCAGCTGACACTCTCAAACGCCGATCTACAATGGGTTACTTTGCTACTCTAGTGAGTGGCATTGTGTGCTGGCAGTCCCATTTACAAAAAACTGTAGCACTGTCATCCACAGAAGCCGAATATATGGCTCTCTCCAACACTTGTCGACAGATAGTGTGGATAGAGTCCTTATTCCAGGAACTTGGATATGTACTGAAGCACGTACCAATCTGCGCTGATAATCAGGGATCCATCTTTATCGGATCAAATCCAGTTCAGGAAAGAAGGACCAAACATATAGACATTCGCTACTACTATACCCGCGAATGCATAGAAAATGACAAAGTCACAGTCGTTTTCATTCCTGGAAATGATAATCCAGCTGACATGTTCACAAAGAACCTTGGTGCTGTCTTATTCAGGAAATTTAGAGACTCTCTTGGAATTACTTTCAAGATTCAAACTTAGCTGCTTAGAGCGCTGTACAGTTTGAGGGGGGGTGTTGAAATTAAATCCTGATACATGCTGCATACATCAGGCCATGCATGCAGCACACACATGTTACTGTGCTTACTGTGCATACATGTGGTAAACACATTCCTGAGTCATGTGACATCCTTACTATTATGTATATAAGGAGAACCTGTACCATAGTAGATATACAGTGTTCTTACCTCTGCTAAACCCTAGCTCTAAGACTAACTAAACCCCAGGAAGGTTATAAGAAATGTGTCGTCTCTTCCTCTGTGCAGCATATGTAGTCTGCTCCAACAGTCTGTGTGGATTGACCCAGATTCCACATAGTCTGTGTAGTCTGTATGGATCCATGTGGAACATATGGGGCAGTGTACATAAATTACTGATATTTTCATGATTGACAACTCTTTTGAAAATTACAATAACAGTCTTCAGCCTGGTGATATTCCGGAACCATTTATTGCTGTGAAGGAATCTCACTTTATTAGATTGATTATTATGAATGTAAATGGAAGAAACCCCATCAAAAGTATTGTTGACCCCAGATCCTCAATTCTCACAATGTCCAAAGAAGTCTGTCACAAACTTGGCCTTGCCTATGACTTTTTGATTCATATCCTACTCCAATTGGCCAATGGTGGTATTAATAAAACTTTAGGTTTAGCATGAAATGTTCCTTGTGAAGTCAGCAGTATCATACTGTACATGCAGATTCATATCATTCATGACCCTGCCTACGATGTTCTGCTCAGCCATCCATTCAATATTTGCACTGAAAGCACCATCAAGAATTACAGGAATGAAGCCTATTATTTAACCCTAACTTGACATGATCATGTGCCATTCTGTTAGGGCAATACCCACTGTTCTGCTAGCTGGACTATGTGGGCTCTCCTACAAGAAGGCGGCGGGGTGCACACGCTGATGATACTCAACTCGGAAACCCAAACAAAACCTACTAAATGGCTTTGGATGGTATAACATGAGTCAGAGGAAGGGTGCGAGTTGGTACTAAATATCACCACTGAGACCAAAATGTTGTGTTTAGTGATGCAAAATAATAAGGAATGGTGCGAATGGTGTCTAAGAGCATACAAAGTTGTCTGAATGAGTTTGAAATAGGTTTGAAAATGTGCAAAATAGTTTGAATAAGTTTGAAGATGTGCAAAGTGGTTTGAATAAGTTCGAAAAGGTTCGAGGTATATTGAGGAATGAGTTTAGCGAATGTGATGTGTTTTTCAAATGGTGATAAGTGATGGGTGATGAAACATGGAGCAAATATGATAGTTTCAAGGAGGTTTGCGATATTTTGCAGAACTTAGAGATATGATGCGAAGATAAGACTCAAGAGAATGGCTCTTAAATCTGACAATGAGTGAGAGGGTAACTTGTGCTCTGTTCCCCATTGGTGTTCTCCTTATTCTATAACTAATACAAGTCTATATACAATTTTGAAGAAATAGTACCAATAACAATTATAGAACATGAGGCAATGTGCACAGCAATAAAGGTATTGTAAAACATAAAACAAATGAAAAATGATAATAAGTGAAACATTTGGTGTTGCCATATAGTAAGAGTACTTTTCTTGTTGTTTCAATAGATCATTGAAACATAAAAATGCACTTATCACATTCTAAGTCTCTTGTAGTCTTTCCTCGTGTCCAGTAGTGCTCGATATGCAGCAAATTGGCTTGTTCCAGATGTGCAGCATGTATCGAAAGTGTTTCAAGACAGCTATATGGTGGCCAATACCATTTGAAATGCTGTGAAGTCATTCAAAATGTCGCAAAATTGTTTGAAGTCATTTGAAGTTATCTGAAATAGTGTGAAATAGTTCAAAAAAAAAGTGTTCGAAGTCAATTTCGTGGCGTTCATAGTAATTCAGAGTGCATGTCATAATGTGTCGATACAAGTGGGAATCTTCTCCAGACCTTATAGCGCATAGTGGACCTATCAGCGCATGATGGGGGGGTTTGATGGATTTGATGTGACAGGTTAAAAATAGACTAGTTGGCTGAAATAGGCTTTTCACACCACAAATGTGGATGAAATACCTAAGAGAACTCAACTGAGGTCCCCTAGTATTTATTTTATGTTATATACTATGTTACATATATTGTACTATGTTGCTACCAATGCACGCATACATGCACATACATATTGATGCATGTAAATAAAAAATTCCCATGTTGACAAATAAAGCATGTATAGGTGTTTGGTAGCATATTTTGGTGAGATAAAATAAAATAAAATAAAAATATTATTATGTAATAGGCATGTTAGGAGACTGTTTCCTAACACATCCCCACTATCCCCCATTCTAATCAGCATCAAAAGATGGTTAGAGAGGATTTTGCAACTAGAGAATGAAATTTCAGACCCAAACCAGTGTGCTCTTATTATCTCTTTCAATCTTTCTAATTCATCTATCACTGTTGAACACATTGTGAATATTCCCGATATGGACTCCTCAAATTCCTCGAACACTCTTTCCTATTCCTCAATTCTTGCCAACTTATATGTAATGGCTAGCCACCAGTATGCAACATCCTTATTGGCCTCAATGGCCACTCCTATGCATAACTCTACTATCAATCCCCCTCCCCATGTCTTGTCAACCAACTCACTATACCCAATCTTTGCAACATTGAAAAAGAAATACAAACCAGTCATGCAGAAAGTTTGACCAGTTATTACTGAACTACCTGATTGATTTCGCATTATTCGAACAATCAATGGTGACCCCCTTGAGAACATGCTGAAACTCAATCCTCATCCCCATTGTTTATTCCCTCTCCCAATATACACTTAAACACAAAGCTATTATCAACAAAAACCATCCTGGTGATTTCCTATGGCTAGAAGAATGGAAACTTATGCATGACTTTATTCAAAATCATGAAACAGCTTTTGCCTGGACCAAACAAGAATGAGGAATTTTTTGCCCTGACTTCTTCTCTCCTATAGAATTTCCTGGCATTCCTCCTACTCCTTGGGTTAAACATAATATCCTTATACCTCCTGGTTTGTATGAACAGATCTGCAAAATGCTGAAAAAGAAGATAGAAGGAGAAGTATACAAGCCATAAACTCTTTGTATTGATCACAATAGTTTTGTGTTGTAAAGAAAGATGTGAAACCACTTTGAATTGTCCAGTCTCAAACCACTCAATAAAGTAATGATACAGCACTCAGGTGTGGTACCAATACCTGGACATTTAGCAGAACAATTTAGTGGACAATCTTGTGGAGGAATGTTAGATCTCTATGTGGTGTTTGATGAAAGGAAAGTAGCAGAATCATCCCATGATCTAATGACATTTCAGACACCTTTCAGAGCACTTCATATCATTACCCTACCAATGGTTTGGATGAATTCAGTACCAATCATGCATGACGATGTCACCCACATCCTACAGCCCAAAATTCCTAATGTCACTATTTCCTATGTCAATGATATACCTATCAAAGGTCCTAAATCTCACTACCAACTTTGTGGAGGTGCCTATGAAACTATCCATGATAACACAGGCATTTGATGATTTGTCTGGAACACTTTGAAAACCTCAACAAGGTAATCCAATGCATGATGTATTGTGGAGAAATGTTTTCTGGTCATAAACTCTACCTTTGGATCCCCAAAATGATTACTTTAGGGCATTGATGCAACATCAAAGGTCATATGGCCAATCCCACTCACATCGCAGCAGTTAGCAAATGGGGACCTTGTCAAGGCCTTTCCGAAGTTGAAGTGTTCTTAGGAACTACTGGAGTCTGTCATATCTTTATTCAAAATTTTGCTCAATGTACTTCAGCACTGATCCACCTCACTTGAAAAGACATTCCTTTCAAATTTGGACCAAAACAAATAGCAGCACAGGAAGATTTGAAGGAAGCTTTAATGAATTCTCCAGAGATTTGAGCAATCGACTACTCATCGCCTGCCCCAGTTATCCTATCAGTCAACACTTTGTATATTGCTATCAGTTTCTTTCTTGCTCAATGTGATCACAACACCCCTTGAAAATGGTATTACAGTCAATTTGGATTGATCACACTTAACAACCATGAATCTCAATTTTTGCAAGCTAAACTCGAAATCTATGGACTCTATCGTGCACTCAGTGCACTATGACTTTATCTCATTGGTGTATGAAACCTTATCATCAAAGTCAATGTGAGGTATATTAAAGGCATGCTCTCAAATCCTAATAAAGTACCATGTGCCAGTATTAATTAATAAATAGTATTAATTTTAACCTTCCACTTCATGCTAGTCCATGTGGCAGGAACACACCATGGTCCAGATGGACTTTTGAGACATCCTCCACAAGATGAAGATGATCAGCTCAACAACAAAAATGACTTTGGAGACTGGATCAGCTGACTTCATGGATTCATACATCAAATCAATCCCATTATGACATGTCCCTTTTCTTCCCATCACATCTCAACCCTCTCTCTCTCTTCAGATCTCACTAAGGGGGAGGATTTTACCTATAATGATGTCCTATGAATGACCAATGCAAAAAAGGATAATGAAAGATTACTTCATGTTCAAAAATGGTTACATGATTTGGTGCAATCCCCTGATTTATCAGATGCTGAATATGCTACCTTTATTCAATATTGTACTGAATTCTTTTTAGACTTGGGCAAATTATGGAGAAAGGACTCTCATGGAGCTCACAAAATCATCACAATTCCCAAATGTCATCTCAAAATTATTTGTGCAGCTCACTCTGACACAAGATGATTTTCACTATGAAATCAGTTACTTTCCTTCAATTTTGGTGGCCAAACATGAAAGCTGACATCACATGGTTTATTTGTACTTGCCATCTCTGCCAAATTTGACAAACTCAAAATCTTCTAATTCCACCTACAGTCACCTCTCCAGCACCTCTTTTTGGCAAAGTCTATATCAATACAATGCAAATGCCTCCATCAAATGGATTCAAGTACATTGTACAAGGTCGATGTTTATTAATGACTTATCCTGAATGGTGAAAGCTTTGACACAAAAATGCCATGCCCCTCAGTGATTGGATCTTTGAAGATATCATTTTCTGATGGGGTTCACTATATAAAATCATAACTGACAATGGCTCTGCATTTATCACAGCCATGGAATACCTCGCAAAATGATATCATATCAACCACATTCAGATTAACAGTTATAATTCACATGCCAATGGACTCGTCTAAAGAGCCCACTTTGATGTTCGACAATCCTTATTCAAAGCCATTGATGGAGAGCAAGCAAAATGGTCAGCAGGAGCACATTCAGTATTTTGGGCAGAATGCATCACAGTTCATAAATGTATTGGTTGCTCTCCTTACTTCGCAGTTACAGGATCACATCCCCTAATCCCACTCAATATTTCTGAAGCAACATACTTGCAACCCCATCCTGATTCTATCTTATTGACAACCAACCTCATAGCTCAATGAGACATAGCATTACAGAACTGATCAATTGACCTTGAAGTTTTATATTCGAAGGTCTATGCCTGTCGACTCAAAGCTGCAAAATGCTTTGAACTCATGCACAAACAAACAATGTGTGACTACAACTTTGCAAAAGGAGATTTAGTCCTACTTTGAAACATGCAAATTGAGAAATCCCTCAATCACAAGATGAAACCACAATATCCCAGTCCTCTCATCATTATTGAACAAAACTATGGAGGTGCCTATATCCTCTGTGAACTTGATGGATCAGTACTACATCAACCTGTTGCTGCCTTTCAACTGCTGCCATATCTTGCTCAAAAATCTATTTCCCTTCCACTGAACTTCCTTGATATTGACTTTGAATGTCTCAAACAACTTTGAACAACTTTGAACATAGGCAAAGATATTTCTGAAGATCTTCTGGACTTCAAAAAAAAAAGATTATTCTTTCTTTCTTTGTTCACGATGACTTCCAAAAGACTTGGTTTTCTTTGAGTGTATGATACAAGTCACAATATCACATTATAGTATGGGTGCACAAACTCCAAAAGGGGTTTTTGGCCATGATGATATTCTGAGCCTTTCTCTTATTTTCTCTATTATTTTTACTTTTCTTATCACTACCTTTTGAAGACTCACAAAATTCCAATTCCAAATCAAAAGAAATACAAGTTTTTTTTAATCTGCTACTCTTCTAACATCTCCTCCACTACTTCTATCTCTCTAGACAAGACCTCTAAATCCACCTTTATTGAGACCAATTTTGCTGCAAGGTGTGTACAACATGTTGCCAATGCCTCATCAACCTCCTCATCCTCATCAACCTCATGACCCTCCATTGATTTCCCTTTCCTCCTCCTCTCCAAATGACATTTCTTGGTGCATGCTTTAGGCTTTGAAGGCCCCGTGACTGGTTCATCATCCTTGACAGGGCTGACAACATGAATTTGAGGTACTATAATGTCACGCAAGTAGATTAGGATGCATCATGAAGACTATTCGAAAAAAGTTTCATACCTGGTTTCGGATGCAAAGCACACTTCACACCCCCAACATTGTACTCTTCACCTTTTCAAACCCCCATTCACAAGACCCCTCTCAGTAACACCCTCACACTTCAGTGCCCCCTCCTTGACAATGCAGCATGGCTGGGACTTAAACCCAGCACAACAATCACACTATAAATGAGATTAGCAAATTTTGCACTCAAAATTAAAAATCGAAACTTACTAGGCCCTTGAACTCAAGGAGTCTGCTTGTCATGAATTTTGCCCAATTTGCCACCATTGTATCCTCCTCAAACTCACCCTCTTCATTGTTGGCATTGACCTCCACCACCTTCTGCTTTCCAATCCTAATTGTTGGCAATTTTCTGAAGTCATCGCTTTCATCCCCCTCCTCTTTGTCATCCTCTTCACCCTCTGCCCTCTCAATAGTGCTTGCCTCTGCTGCAAGCTCCGCATTTCATCGCTGTAGTTCTTCCTTAAATAAGGTCTTTGCACAAAACTCAGCAAGAGCTGCATTTTGGGCATTTGCTAATGCTCCCCTTTGAGCTTCGATCTTCACTTTCTGCATGGCTTCCCTTGTTCACTAAGCCTCCCTCTCCTCCTGAATCTGTCTGACCTCTTCTTCCCTTTCCTCTCGCTCTACCTCCTCAGCTAAATCCACAAATAGCAAGTCCTTTCCCACAAAAGCCACTCACATCGAGCCATTAGTTTGAAAAGCTCAAAGACCTTATCAATGACTTTTTGAACTGCCGGGTCACATTCTTCACCAAGGTTATCAGCAAGTTCATCATATTCTGCCTAAATAAAACATTTTAGCATGCTGAACTATTGATAGAACAGCAAGAAACATACCATTTTATTACAGAAACCCTTACCCCACACTTTGAAGTCCAAATCTTCAGCAATGCCATGCTCAGGCATTGATTTGGTGTATTCGAGGACCTCAGCATTAAATTTGGCCAGGAGAGACATGAGTGAAGCTAGTATCAAAGGTTTAGGAGTGATGGAAGAGAACAAGAGGTATTTCGAATTTTGTTGATATTTTCAACACAATCATGCATTTAGCACATGTCTCTTATTGGCTGACTGGAACAGTCAGGATTTCAGTAAGGGGGAGGTTGATATGTCCACTTTGCTCCTCAAGCACTGGAACCATGTATGCACTATTCTCATACTCTTATTTGACCTCTATGACTCTCTGACCCTTCACAAACACCTGTGAAACTTTGTGAAATGACTTTGAACCTATTTTGAATGACTTCAAACTTATTTTGAGATATTTTGAACAAACTTCGACAACTTCACATTATTTCATGCACACTTGGCCATCTTAGAGAGTGCCTGGAACAAAGCATGACAGAACAAGTTACAGTTTCAGATGCAACAAGGTATTTTGACATTTCCATGATATATTAGAACAATGAAACAGGTACCACTTGATATGTTACTGTCTTATATTTCATCCTTTGTCCATTTCTTACTTATGTGAAATCAAAAGGACTTTTATTTTATTCTTTATCTCTGCCTCATGTAGGCCTCATGTTCTATTTCCTTTTTAGTACTACTCTTTAAAAGCTTATACTACTTACCATTTCAAACAAGAAACTATCATCTATATAATCAAAAGGACTTTTATTTTATTCTTTATCTCTGCCTCATGTAGGCCTCATGTTCTATTTCCTTTTTAGTACTACTCTTTAAAAGCTTATACTACTTACCATTTCAAACAAGAAACTATCATCTATCATTCCATATTGTCAGATCAAAAGTCTAAACTTCATATCTAAGCCTCTTGTCCATATACTAGAAGTTCTGTGAAACTTTGCAAACTTCTTTGAACTTTGTATCTTCCTCAAACAACTTTGCACTATCTTGAAATTGTTTGCTGCCCTTCAAAAAACCTTTGTATGCTGCTAAAATCTTTTGCAACCCTTTTCACTACTTTGTACCTCACTCTACAATCCCTGGTTTAGATTTAGTACCACCTCGCACCCTTCCTCTAGCCTGTGTAACCCATCTTAAACCTCTTTTAGCAGGTTTTAGTTTGGTTTCCAGGTTGAGTATTATTAGTGTCACATTGCAAGAATGTTATATGAGGGGATAAATTTCTGGCCTTACCAAAATTTCATGGAGGGGATGTATACAATATTTTCTTGCCTGGAAGTTGAGGCATGAAAGGCGGGTAATGTTAGGAAACAGCCCCACTATCTAATAAATTTTTATTTTATTTTATTATGTTAAATTATGCTACCCTACACCAAAGGATGCTACACTTTGTCAGCATGAGGATTTTATTTTGCATGCATCAATATGTATGCACATGTGGTGACAACATTGTACAATACATGTACCATAGTATATAAACCTTAAATATACACCTAGGGGACCCCAGTTGTGTTCTCTTAAGTATTCCATCCACACTTGTGGTGCAAAACCCCTTTCTCAATCAACTCATCAAATCATAACCCTATTCATCAAAACTGTCAATTCCCCATAATGTGTGCATATTCTGCCCCCTTCTTGTAGAGAGAACCCACACAGTCTTAGCTAGCAGATAGTGGGTGTTGCCCTAACAGTGATGAATAAAAAACAACTTTCCAGACCCATTATGGATGGTTCCTTTTGGTCTCCCTAATGCACCTGCAGCTTTCCAGATGAAGAACATCTTCAGTGATATGCTCAATGTCTGCATTATTATTTACCTCAATGATATCCTTATTTATTCTGATGACATGTCAAAACACAGAGCTCATATTAAAGAAATCCTCCAGAGACTTCAAAAGAATACACTCTATGCATTTCCACAGAAATGTGAACTCCACAAACACACCATTGAATATTTCGGTTTTATCCTGTCACCAGATGGACTGCAGATGTCTGAAGACAAAGTCAAAACTATCCTCGACTAGCCAGTACCCTGGAAAATCAAGCATATTTAGTCATTCAACCCCAAATCCACTAAGGGACTCCATGTGCAGGCTCTACAAAGTGTAAAAGGTTGATCATGTATGCAATCAGAGAATGATGCAAGTGATGGGAGAGGTTATTTATAGATTGGTTGGTTGAAACAGGCTTTTCTGCACACTATGCTGGTGGGAATCCTAAGAGAACACAACTGGGGTGCCCCTTAGTGATATACTTACTTATATGCTATGTGTCAGAGGAAAAAACGGCCTCCCAGGCATCTGGGCAATTTTCTGCATTTGTCCCATTTTTTATATATTTTATTTCACTCTATTCTGCCTTTACTATGACTTTCTATGATTTTATTCTGTCAAGATTCAAGATTGCTACTACCAAGGTCGGAACTTGGTCAGGAATACACTGGACTTCTGGTCAGATCTGGTCAGAGGTGGTCAGAGGTGTTCAGGGGTTCTGGGCAGAATCCACCAAGCTGTAGCATGCCAGGTGAAAAGAGGCCAGAGAGGACTTGGCTTCAACTTATAAGAAGTTGTGCCCTTCTCCTTGTCAGTTGTCCAATTTTAAGCAGGAAGCATGTGGATGTTCGGCAGGTTTCTGGATGGAGGGCAAAGGTAAAATGAATCAGAGGTTTATAAAGAGATTAAGTCAAGAGGAGTCGAAAGATTTAAGGTTTGGTTCATGAATGAGTCGAGGATGATTAAGAGGATGTTATTAGGCAAGGATTATACAAGGATAACTGCAAGTACAAGTATAAGGATGAGTAGTAATTGCAAACTAGAGACTAAGGCTAAGCTATGGGCACTTAAATAACTAGGGCCAGAAGAATAATGGGTAATGCAGAAGTTTACTAATGGGTCTTGGTAAGTGTTTGTGACCAGAATTGGTAAGACTATATTAGGAATAAAGTGAGTAAGCAAATCATTACTAAGGCATGTGATGACTTGTCTGATGACTAAAAGGTGCTGCTGTCGGGATGCCAACAGACAAGGTCAGAAAGGAATTGGGAAAGAGTTTGGAAAAGATCAGGAATCTAATTGGGTGAGTCGGGTCTTAACATATTCCTGTTTTATAATTATTTTCTGGTTTTCCCAAAGTTAATTAGGTAATAAGGCTGTTTCCTAACAGTATGTGTCCATGACCATAACTGGTAAGACTGTATTAGGAATAAAGTGAGTAAGCAAATAATTACTAAGACATGTGAGGACTTGTCTGATGACTCCAAAGTGCTGCAGTTAGAATGCTGGCAGATACCATTGGAGAAAGAGTTGGAAAGGGGTTGGGGATTATCAGGAATCCAATCAGGTGAATTGGGTCTGGACAGCATTCTGCAGCCTGGTGGATTCTGTCTGGGACTCCTCTGACCACTGACAACCAGGTCTGACTGGAAGTCTAGTGTTTCCTGCTTTGAGTTCCATTCTAGCATCAGCTCTGAACAGCACTAGACAGGAATACTTTACGTTAACACAGCAAAGCTGGTCCACATGCCAAGAATTCATTTCCCACCCACCAAAACATTTCCATGGTCAAAGACTTGACTGAAATGAGGGCAGGAGGCTTAAAAAAGTCTTGTATTAATTCTTGTACTTGTACCTTGCTCTATAGCATCAAACCATAGCTCTTTGAGCCTTCAGAACCTCCAAAGTTTTTGTTTTTTAAACATTTGGCCATGTTATGCATGACATGTCATACTTACATAAGGTAAACAGTTTCTTCATGCTACCTTACCTTAGCCTGGAATTTTTTTTACCAACCCATTATTTTACCAGTAATTTACTAGTAATTTACTAGACTGCTGTAGGAGTATTTTACAAAGTCACATTGATGATACTCCACTTGGAAACCTGACAAAAACCTGTTAAAAGGCTTAGGAAGTATAACACAGGCTAGAGGAAGGGTGCGAGTTGGTACTAAATATCACTGCTGATATCTACAGAGTGACACAAAATGAAAAGGCATGTTGTGAATGAACTTCAGAGGCATACAAAGAAGTTTGAAAGAGTTCAAAATAGGTTTGAAGACATGTGAAATAGTTCAAAAAAAGGTTTGAAGAGGTTTGAAGTTGTTTGAAGTTGTTTTGGGGAAGTTTGGAGATGTTCGAAGTAGTTTGAGATATATCGAGGAACAAGTGTAGTAAACAGAATATGTTTTCTGAGAGACAATAGGCAATATGTAATAAGTCAAAGGTGAATATGAAAGTTTAAAGAAGTTTGCAATATTTTGCAGAACTTGGAGATATGATGCGAGGGTAAGACTCAAGAGAATGGCTTTTAAGTTGAATGATAATGGAGAGGGTAATTCTTTTCTGTTCCCTTTCTTTGTCTGTTGTTCTAAGTAACTAATACAAGTCTATATACAATTTGAAGAGATAGTACTTAAAAAAAGGAAATCTAACATGTGTAGTACATGAGGCAAGATGTGCAGCAATGAGGACTTTGTAAATCATAAAACAAATGAGAAATGATAAATAATTGAAATGTACAGTGTCCCCATATAGTAAAAGTACTTATCTTTTTGCTTCAATACAGTATATCATTAAAGCCTGTTAGGGTGACACCCACTAATCTGCTAGCTGGACCATGTGGGCTCTCCTACAAGAAGGCAGCGGGGCACATGCACATGATGGGGGGTTTTGATGGATGTGATGCAAGGGGTTAAAAATAGATGAGTTGGCTGAAAAAGGCTTCTTGCACCACTAATGTGGATGGAATACCTAAGAGAACTCAACTGAGGTCCCCAGGTATATATTTTAAGTTTATATACTATGTTACACATATTGTAATATGTTGTTACCGATGTGCACATACATGTGTGTACATATTGATGCATGTAAATATAAAATTTCCATGCTGACAAATATAGTATTTGTAGGCATTTGGTAGCATAATTTGATGTAATAAAATAAAATAAAATGAAATAAAGTAAAAATAAAATATTATTATGTAATAGGGATGCTAGGAGACTGTTTGCTAACATTACCCCCCTTTCATGCATCTCCCAACATTGTCTGTCATTTTGTCTCATGGCAATCTCCACCTGCTCCCCACTTAACACACAAGTATGTATAGCTGTCCCTACTACTGTGAGTTGTTGTTTTTCAGCTTTAACTGGATAATCTAATAAAGAACACAATCCTCTAGTAGCAATGATAATACCCACTGGTATGGGCATCTTTTTTGTGCAGACGATAATGATCACTGATGCTATGTACCAGCTACTCTTTCCACAGGTACATTTCCCTCATGAGTCAGGTACTGCCTGTCTTCAACTGCAACACCTGTCAGCACTTGCTGGTTGTGAAAATCTGCAAGAGTGACAAGAATGGTAATGCTGGCAGGGCCTTCACCAACTGCTACAAGAAGCATGCCAACAACACCAGCTGTGACTTCTTTGCATGGGTTGATCCAACACTATCCCCTCCCTCGTTGCAATTTCCCTCATCCTCCCTAGTGTCCTTGCCCACTCTTTCTGCTCCACCTTCAGCACAACCAATGGCAGGCCCTTTGGCAACTCAGAACCTCTCAAACACCCCACGTACTGCTGAACCAACTTGCTCTAAACCTGGGAAAGTGTGTTGCAACACTATATGACTCCACATTGCATGTGCTTGCAAAATGTGCTGCTGGCATTGTGTGGAAGCTGGAGGCTGTCAGGGAACAAAAACACATGTAGTACAAAACACAGCTACCTTGCTGGAAAAGCAGTGAGCTGCAGTGTCACCCTTTGACCTGTCATCACCATCCTCCTCACTGCTGCCACCAGCTACCACCACCATGAGCATATAAACTGCAATGGACCTGTTTGCAGACCCACAATATGCATCACAGATGACTGCTGCTTTCACACAGCAGGATGCTGATAAGCATGCACTGGAGGAACAACAGTGAGCAGTGGATGCAGAGCATCTCACAAACATTGAGAAGGCAAAGAATCATGTCATAATATATGCATGGCCAAAGGTCCCTCATCTCTTATTTATGCCCAACCTTTAGTAATGACATGTTTTTAATAGGAGGATGTTGAGGCTACTGTGTTTGAAGTCCAGGATGGTTTCTCAGAGAATTGCAGCCAACTACCACACAAATTGTATTGTGGTGTGCATCTCAGGGGCAGTAGCGATGCCGATTGCTCTTAAGTGGGAGCTTTCAGTTATGCACTGTGCAGCATGGACAGCCAACAGTTACTCCATCAATAACTACAACCCAGACTTTTTTCCCATCCTGGTAGACATGTAGACACTTTTTGCAGCAATGCAAGTATCTTTGACTGACTCTGATGGTCTTCCAACAGTGCTAGAATTATGAAAGCATCCCAGACCTGTTCTGTGGTGACCAAAAACACAAATGCCCAATCACCAGGTGGAACCATGTCAGAGAGAGAGAGATTGTATAAGCATGCACAATTGGTAGCTGAGGTCCTGTAGGATGCATTAAGATGTAGAACATAGGTTGCATAGGATGAACACTTGCCATGAAACCAACATAAGCATGATCCAGAGCTAGACAAGCCATTTCTCAGCAAACTGATGTTCACCAAATGATCACAGAGATTCCATCATAGTAGATAATGCCATCTTTGACATGGAAGTTGTGGTGGTAGTTCATTTGGCATTCTAGGGAGGGAAATGGTAAGATGACTTGGAGTCTGATGTTGGTTGAGTCAAGACCTACCATTGCAATAGAGATGAATAGAGTAGACAGGGAGTGCCCCCTTGTCCATGGTGTATAACATGGCCTGCTGCTGCTCTTCCTTCTTCAGCAACTTCCCAGTTCTGTGATGTGAACAGCTTGTGTTGGTACAGATATGTTGAGGAGGATACAGAGTACAAGCATCTGGCAAATAACAGCACAATAAAGAAGAAAACTTGGTTACTGTGAAACATGTACTACATACAAAGTCCAAGGGAATGGCCATGCACTGTGAAATCATGTATGAGGCTGTCCTCAAGGCTCTGTGCATCATGCCAGATCGTTGGTTTCAGTGTGTCCCAACAGGCCTCAACACAAGCCACAGAGATGCAGCAGCTATTGTTCAAGAAATGGATATTGTTGGTGGGAGTACATCTGGAGGATCAAGTGCTAGTACACATGATAGCTGTGCAAGCAGAATATATATCATCCTTCAATCTTGAAGCTAGGCATATGAACTGTTGTACTTGACCAAAAGAGAGCTCAGGGTGCTGATCAGTGAAGAGGACTGCATCCTGCAGCCTTAGAGAGGACATTGCTAGGTGTAGTCAAGTCTACAGACACTCTATCAATGTCCTATCTACTCATGGAACTGATCAGGACTGATTGAGAGGGACCAGGCAGGAACAGCAGGTGAGACTGATTGGGAATTTCCAATACCCAGATGTCCTCATAACATTGATCGTATCATATCATATCTAAGATTTCACTAAATAGGTCATGTGATCACACCACATGGGATTTTTTACAAGTAAATTACTACACCAGGACCCTCAACAACCCACCAAAATGCCTGATCTCTATCCAGATAAAACTACAGAGATTTTCATGAATGCCTGAGGCCATCCAGATAAAAATGGGCCAAAATTTTGTCAATCCCTGGGTAAATGTCTGGATAGGGATAGCCCTGTGGGCCACATGCCTGATCCAGTCCAGATAAATCCCAGGGATGGTTGAAAAAAAATATGAACCAGATATTATTACCCTGATATTATGCAGTGTGTATCAAACAGTTATCCAAAATACACTCAGGGTGTTAGGGCGACACCCACTAATCTGCTAGCTGGACTGTGCGGGTTCTCCTACAAGAAGGCGGCGGGGGGCATGCGTGTGATGGAGGGTTTGATGGCTTTGATGCAAGAGGTTAAAAATAGATTAGTTGGCTGAATTAGGCCTTTCGCACCACTATTGTGGATGGAATACCTAAGAGAACACAACTGAGGCCTCCTAGTATTTATTTTAAGGTTATATACTATGTTACACATATTGTAGTATGTTATTATGGACGTGCGCACACATGTGCGTACATGCGCATACATATTGATGCGTGTAAATAAAGAATTCCCACGCTGACAAATAATGTGTATATAGGCATTTTGTAGTGTATTTTGGTGAAATAAAATGAAATAAAAATAGTATTAGGTAATAGGCATGTTAGGAGACTGTTTCCTAACATTACCCCCCTTTTAGGCCTCGACTTCCAGGCGAGAAAATATTGTATCTGTCCCCTCTGTGAAATTTTGGTAAGGCCGGAAATTCATCCCCTCATACACCATTCTAGCAATGCGATGTGGAGCATTTGGATTACATTTAAAGAATTGAGCAATTACCTTGCGTGCTTGCTTACAATTCTCTTCTGGCTCCCACGAATTATTTTTGTCAGTGTAGTTCTTCCACTTGATTAAGAACTCCAATTTGTTTCATCGAAGACGTGAGTCCAAAACCTCTTCCACAATATATTCTGGAGCACCTTCTACCATTATTGGAGGCTGTGGAGTAGTTTGTTGGCCAGGAATAGTGGGTGGGCGGTAAGGGTGTAAATGGGAAATGTTAATTTCAGGATCAATCTTGAATGACTGAGGTAATTTTAACACTACCGCATTGGGTGAAATTATTTTAGAAATTGGATATGGGCCAACTTGCTTCTCTGTAAGCTTTCTTGAAGGTTGTGGAATATTCAGATCCTTGGTACTTAGCCATACCAAGTCACCAACTTTATACTCTGGAGCAACAGCTCGACTACGATCCGCATGTTGCATCATATCATCACGTGCTTTCATCAATGCTGCCTCTGCTTCCTCCTGCACCTTTTGCATTTTTGACACAAAGTCCTCCACTGATTGTACCTTGATGTCCCTTCATGGTTCTACTCCCATTCTGGGATGATAACCATAATTAGCAAAGAAGGGTGACATGTGAGTAGCCGAATGGAATTTATTATTGTGGGAAAATTCTGCAATTGCCAACCATTCAGGCCAGTCAGTTTGTCAGTGATTGACAAACATGCATAGGTACTGCTCCAACTCCTGATTCATTCTCTCTGTCTGCCCATCGGTTTGTGGGTGATATGCCATAGACAATTTGGTTTGAATCCCCAATATGTTATTTAACTCTCGCATAAATGCAGAAGCAAATTGTGATCCACGATCAGAGATAACTGTATTAGGTAATCCATGTAACCACCATACCTGATTTAGATAGAGGCACGCCAAGCCCACCGATGAGGTTTCTGCAGTAGTAGGAATGATATGGACTTCCTTTGTGAAGCGGTTGCATACTACAAATATTGCATCGTATCCTTGAGCTTCAGGTAATCCTGTGATAAAGTCCACAGATATATCTCGCCATGGCGCTTTAGGTATAGGGTTTGGCATTAATTTCCCAGCAGGCTTTTCTGGAAATTTCTTTCCCCTCATGCACGTGTCACACCCATCCACATACCCCAACACATACTTTGAAATTCCAGGCCACCAATAATTTCTCATCACCAACTCCAATGTCTTCCACCTTCCTGGATGTCCAGCAGCTGGCGTGTTATGATGTAACTGTACAATCTCCCTTCGTAAATCTTGATCCTTCAGTACATAGACCTTTCCTCTGAATAACACTAACCCTTGTTCTTCAACCCATTCATCTCCTTTAATATTACTTTTCTTCTCTCTCCTCAAAGCTTTCACAGCTTCCACCACTTCATCATCCATCTCTGAACATTGCCTGATTTTAGACAACATTTCTGTCTCTGAGCTATCGACCAATAAATGTCCTTGATGCATAGCACAAATACGAAAGTATTCAGGTTTGAGTAGGGTAGTATTTTTATTGTCCTCCTCCACTCCCCTTTTATGATCTGTACATCTGGATAATGCATCTGCTTTCCTCATCAAGCTTCCTGGTTTGTGGACCAAGTGAAAATTAAAGCACGATAGGAATAATGCCCAACATGCTTGTCAACAGTTAAGCTTTTTAGCGGACATGAAATACTGCAGATTTTGATGGTCTGTCCAGATCTCGATCTGATGCATACATCCCTCCAAATAATGTCTCCATGCTTCCAATGCTCGTATTGTTCCCAACATCTCTTTATCATGCACATCATAATTCCTCTCCACATCATTCAACCCTTTAGACAAATATGCACAAGGATGCCATTTGTCATCTTCACATAGCATTGATAATACTGCTCCAGTAGCAAAGTCTGATGCATCTGATTCTACTCGTAAGGGACGTGTGAAATCTACTGGGACCAATATTGGCTCTTCCACAAACTTCCTCTTTAACTCCTCAAATACTGTCTGCTGTTGTTCTCCCCATCCCCACACTACTCCCTTTCACATAACGTTGTGTAATGGTGCGGCAATTTTGGAAAAATTATGCACAAAGCGATGATAAAAATTCGCAAGTCCCAAGAAAGTCTAAACTTCCTTGATATGGGTAGGCATGGGCCAATCAACAATTGCCGGTACCTTGATAGGATCCATCTTGATTCCATCAGGACCAATCTTTAATCCCAAGAACTTGATCTTGCTTGCTCCAAATACACACTTCTCCAGTTTAATGAATAAATCATTCTCTGCCAACCTCTTCAACACCTCCTGCACTATCGCCTCATGATTTTCTTCATCCTCTGTGAATATCAAAATGTCATCAATAAATATTATCACCACGCCTTTGTCTATCACATCCTTGAAAATATTGTTCATCATATTTTGGAAAGTTGGGGGACTATTGGTCATTCCAAAAAACATGACTAGCGGCTCGAAGGATCCTTGACGCGTGGCAAATGCTGCTTTCCACTCATCTCCTTTCTTTATTCATACATTGTTGTACCCCCAGCATAAATCCAATTTTGTAAAGACCTTGGCCTTTCCCACCTTGTCAATTATCTCTGAAATCAATGGCAAAGGGTATGCATTCTTCACTGTCCAATCGTTCAAATACCTATAATCTGTACACATCGTCTTCCTGTGATCTTTTTTTGGTACAAAGAATACTGGTGATGTCTACAGTGATTTCAAAGGTCATATGTATCCCTTGCGCAACTGTTCATTAAGGAATGCATCCACTTCTTCTTGTTCCTTTGGAGATAATGGATAGATTTTTGACTTCTTTGGCACAAATCCCAGCTTCATTTCAATAGCATGATCCCATGGCTTTCGCACTGGCATCCGCTCCGATTCCTTCTTCTGAAAAACTGACAAATATTTATGGTAGGCTTTTGGCACCCACTCCTCCACTGGCTTCTCCACTTTCTCCACATTTTTATCCCATGACTGTCCTCCACAAATTTCCCTAAAGGTTTGCTTCTGTTCTTCTTTACTTGTCATAATTGGAACTTCCCTGTTTGGCATATCTTCATCCTCCACTTCCTCCATCGTAACAGAATACTTCCTTGGACGTTCTTTCTCTTTCTTTTCCTTCTTCTCCTTTTTTACTTTTCTCCCATACACTTTACCTTTTTTAGGACAACGAGTCATGTGTACCTTCCCAGTTTTCCAATCAATTTCCGGATTATGTTTTCGTAACCATGGACATCCAATTATCAGATTGGTTTTCCCAAGGTTGCACACTTCAAATATGGCTCGCTCCTGATGATCCTGATACTTCAATATCATCATCACTTCCTCCTTAATAGTTCCTCTATGATTGATCGTACCGTCAATATTGTACACCATTATAGGTTGTGGCAGTTTATGCATGCAAATACCGTTTCCGGTAATTAGGGATTGATTAATAAATAATCCGGTAGCACCACTGTCAAGCAATGCCTCCACATTAATTGCTGCATGCATGTCCACTGTCTTCAATCCTACTGTCAAGCTGATTTCAGGTTCTATCTGCGCAGAGTGAATAAAGAATTTAGGGGTCTTCAGAAATAAGGCTAAAATTTTCTCTTTGTTGCATAAGTGATGATGGTCATACTCCTTAATTTCTCTTTCAGGTTCACCATGGGTTTCCTTGGATACTAATACATTATATTGATTATAGGTCACTTGTCCAACCTCTCCAGCATAGAAGGTAGTCAATAGATAGACTTGAATAACAAGGGATTTAATCCTGCCTTCAAATATTCCACCAATGCTGCTTCTCCCATATTGGTTTGTGATGCTTCTGCTTTAAACTGCAAAATAAATTCATCTGCAGTCAGAGAACCTTGGTGCATAGTTTTTAATTTTGCATTAGCTGTCGCCTTTGGGTTAGGGTCTCCAAACTGTGCCTCCAACCTCTCCAAAAATTCCCTGAAGCTTGCAAATGGTTTATATCCTGCAGCAATTTGATTAATGGCTTCGTTTCTCCAGAACTGTGCTTTCCCTCCCTGGATGTATGAGAGAGCAAACATAATCCTAGACTCGGTCATATGAAATTCGGGCTTTCTCCCATGAATATACAACACTATAGAGCTGATAAAGAATTTTGTGTTCTCCATGGTACCATCAAATATTTGTGGGGGCGCGTATTTAGGTAAACACATTTTTCCACTCTCAGATCTCTCCTCTGCATGTTCACCCTCCTGAGACATCCACTCCACCATCTCCTCCATCTCATCATCTTTATCTTCTACTGTTTCTGCATTTGTTTGTACTTGTTTGGGTGGGGATGCTGCTAATACTGACACTAATTGGGACATTTGTGCTGTTAGAGCATCAATTTTGGCTTCACAAATGGGTGTGGGAACAGGATTGGGTCCAGGATTCGAAGCTGCTTGTTCTGACATGATTATGTAATCTGTGATGAGTCACTTTTTCGGCTGTGTAGAGATTCGGCTGTAAAATTTTTATCGCAAAATTTCGAGTCACGTGATCTGGCTGTTTCGGGTACCAAACATGGCAAAACATGTGATTTCGGCTATTGGGCACTTCGGATCAATAACCCTTCCAACAGTGCCTGATCTCAGGGCTATTACTGAATTTGGCTAGTAACTACCTAAAATAGTCGTCCAAATAGAGTAATGTAAATCTTAGCTAAACCAGATCTGATCGGTTGTCTGGTTGCAGCTGTTCTAATGATGAGCGCTGCCTTTCAATCACTGGCAGTCGCAATGTAAGGCGAGGCCTGGCATCGGCTTATGAAAGCAAGGTAAATACGTATATACAATTAATTCTGGCTCTTGCCAAAATGATGCGTAAGCGGATGTGGCGTGCTGAGACAAATGACGTATGCACGTGAGTAAGAGAAGGCACACTGATAGGGTAGTTGAGTTCTTCTGTTAAAGCAACACCCACTAATCTGCTAGCTGGACTGTGCGGGTTCTCCTACAAGAAGGCAGCGGGGGGGGTGCGCATGATGGAGGGTTTGATGGCTTTGATGCGAGAGGTTAAAAATAGATTAGTTGGCTGAATTAGGCCTTTCGCACCACTATTGTGGATGGAATACCTAAGAGAACACAACTGAGGCCTCCTAGTATTTATTTTAAGGTTATATACTATGTTACACATATTGTAGTATGTTATTACAGAGATATGCACACATGCACGCACATGCGCGTACATGCGTGTACATATTGATGTGTGCAAATAAAGAATTCCCATGCTGACAAATAATGTGTATATAGGTGTTTTGTAGTGTATTTTGGTGAAATAAAATGAAATAAAATAAAATAAAAATAGTATTAGGTAATAGGCATGTTAGGAGACTGTTTCCTAACACAGGGCAGCTTTCACATCTTTCTGTACCTTTCTCGCATGACAACAGATGTATACCAAAGCCCCAAAGTGGACATTGAATATGTGATGGTTCACGAGACACCTCTGCAATTTGATGAGAAGCAGTGAATTGGAAAAAAGAAGAAATTTCTTTCTAACTCCTATAACTTTCCAGATCTGTAAGGTTACCAGAAATGAAGGCTGTCCATGCTAAAAAATTCTTACAGAAATATTTTTCCAGATAGAGAAGTCACAGTCAAAGGCTTTCCTGCACTCAAGTTACCAAAAGAACATTATGGATTGGTGAATCCTTTGGCTTTGACATGCTTCTCAACCATCACAGCTAATGACAACAATATTGAACACCTCACCACAAGGGCACTTCCATCACAAAAATTTGTCAAGTCAATGAGAAAAGAATAGGAAAGAATGGCAAACACAGCAATCTTCAAACGTCTCAGCGGTGTCATATCTTACCTTACAAGTTTTTGAGCACATGGTTAGCCAACAATTTTGATTGGTTCCCAAAAAGTTGCAATGTCTATGGTCAAAGAAATTCTACCATCTACAACATTTCTTTGCATTCTTGATTCTGAACCATGGAGCGCAATAGAAACAGGGCTTAGGCTTGTTACCATGGACCATAGTCAGTTCATGTCAAGATTCATTTCACTTGATCAGATTTCTGATAATTCCCGATTCCTTTCTGACACTTTTCCAACCTTGTCCATTGGCATTCTGGCCACAGCACCTTTTAGTCATCAGACAAGTTGTCATGTGCCCTAGTAATCATTTGCTTACTCACTTTATCCCTAATACAGTATCACAAATTCTGGTCATGAACACTTACCAAGACCCATTAGTAAACTTCCATACTTTCCATTATTCTTCCTGCCTTCAATATTTAAACACCTGTAGCTTAGCCTTAGTCTTGTTAGGGTGACACCCCCTGTTCTGCGAGCTGGACCATGCAGGCTCTCCTACAAGAAGATGGCAGGGTGCGCACGCATGATGGGGGGTTTGATGGTTTTGATGTGATGGGTTAAAAATAGATTAGTTGGCTGAAATAGGCATTTCACACCACCAAATATGGATGGAATACCTAAGAGAACTCAACTGAGGTCCCCTAGTATTTATTTTAAGGTTATATACCATGTTACAGATATTGTACTATGTTGTTATGGACACGCATTGGGTAAATAGAAAATTCCCATGCTGACAAATAAAGCATGTATTGGTGTTTGGTAGCATATTTTGATGAAATAAAATAAAATAAAATAAAATAAAAATAAAATAAAAATAAAATATTATTATGTAATAGGCATGTCAGGAGACTGTTTCCTAATATTAACCCTCTTTTATGCCTCGACTTCCAGGTTCCAGGCAAGAAAATATTGTATCTGTCCCCTCTGTGAAAATTTGGTAAGGCTGGAAATTCATCCCCTCATACACCATTCTAGCAATGCAATGTGGAGCATTTGGATTACATTTAAAGAATTGGGTGATTGCATTACACACTCGCTTACAATTCTCCTTGGGTTCCCATGAGTTATTTTTGTCAGTGTAGTTCTTCCACTTGATTAAGAACTCCAATTTATTTCATTGAAGACCTGAGTCCAAAATCTCTTCCACTACATATTCTGGACCACCTTCTACCATTATTGGAGACTGTGGAGTAGTTTGTTGACCAGGAATAGTGGGTGGGCAGGTGGGTGGGCAGTAAGGGCATAAATGGGAAATGTTAATTTCAGGATCAATCTTGAATGATTGAGGTAATTTTAACACTACTGCATTGGATGAAATTATTTTAGAAATCGGATATGGGCCAACTTGCTTCTCCATAAGCTTTCTTGAAGGTTGTGGAATATTCAGATCCTTGGTACTTAGCCATACCAAGTGACCAACTTTGTACTCTGGAGCACCAGGTTGAGTACAATCCATGTGTCGCATCATGTCATCATGTGCTTTCATCAATGCTGCCTCTGCTTCCTGCAGCACTGTTCACATTTTTGATACAAAGTCCTCCATTGACTGTACCTTGACTTCCCTTCAAGGTTCTACCCCCATTCTGGGATGATAACCATAATTAGCAAAGAAGGGTGACATGCGAGTAGCTGAATGGAATTTATTATTGTGGGAAAATTCTGCAATCTCCAACCATTCAGGCCAGTTGGTTTGTTGGTGATTGACAAACATGCATAGGTACTGCTCCAACTCCTGATTCATTCTCTCTGTTTGCCAATCAGTTTGTGGGTGATATGCCATAGATAACTTGGTTTGAATCCCCAATATGTTATTTAACTCTCGCATAAATGCAGAAGCAAATTGTGATCCACAATCGGAGATAACTGTATCAGGTAATCCATGTAACCACCATACCTGATTTAGATAGAGGCACGCCAAGCCCAATGATGAGGTTTCTGCAGTAGTAGGAATGATATGGACTTCCTTTGTGAAGTGGTCACATACTACAAATATTGCATCATATCTTTGAGCTTCAGGTAATTTTGTGATAAAGTCTACAGATATAGATATATCTCGCCATGGCACTTTAGGTATAGGGTCCAGCATTAATTTCCCTACAGGCGTTTCTGGAAATGTCTTCCCCCTCATGCACATATCACACCCATCCACATACCCCAACACATACTTTGAAATTCCTGGCCACCAATAATTCCTCATCACCAACTCCAATGTCTTCCACCTTCCTGGATGTCCAGCAGCTGGTATGTTATGATGTATCCATTGATGATACTCAACCCAGAAACCCAAACAAAACCTACTAAATGGCTTGGATGATATAACACGAGTCAGAGGAAGGGTGCAAGTTGGTACTAAATATCACTGCTGAGACCAAAACATTGTGTTTAGTAATGCAAAATGGTAAAAGCTATGGTGAATAGTCTTTATAGGCATACTAAGGTGTTCAAAAGAGTTCAAAAGAGGTTCGAATATGTGCAAAGAGGTTCAAAAAAGGTTTGAAGAGGTTCGAAGTTGTGCAAAATAGTTTGAATAAGTTCAAATAAGTTCGAAGAGGTTCAAGGTATATCGAAGAGTGAGTTTAATGAATGTGAAGTGTTTGTCAAATGGCGATAGGCAATGGGTGATAAAACAAAAAGTGAATATGATAGTTTTGAAGAAGTTCGCAATATTTCGCAGAACTTAGAGATATGATGTGAGCTAAGACTCAAAAGAACGACTCTTAAATCTGATGATAGTGAGAGGGTAACTTGCGCTCTGTTCCCCTTTGCTGTTTTTTGTTTTAACTAACTAATACAAGTCTATATACAAAATGAAGAGATAGTACTAAAAAGGAAATAAGAACATGTGTAAAACATGAGGCAAATATATCAAACAATGAGGACTTGTAGATCATGAAACAAATGAAATATAATAAATGATGAAACATATAGTGTTCCCATATAGTAAATGTACTTATCTTGTGCTTCAATATATCAATGAAACACAAAAATGCACTTATCGCATTCTAACTCTCTTGTAATCTCTCCTCATGTCTGGTAGTGCTCAATATGCAATGGAATAACTTGTACCGGATGTGCAGTGTGTATCGAAAGTGTTTTAAGACAGCTATACAGCGATCGATATTGTTCAAAATGCTGCGAAGTCATTTGAAGTGTCGTGAAATTGTTAGAAGGCATTTTAAATGGTTTGAAGTCGTCCAAAATAGTGCAAAATAGTGCAAAATGGTTCGAAAAAGATTTCGTAGCATTTGTAGTGATTTGGAGTGCATGTTGCAATGTGTTGATACAAGTGGGATCCTTCTCCAGACCTTAAAGCACATAGTGGACCTGTCACCATATGATCTCCCTTTGTAAATCTTGATCTTTTGGTACATACACCAGTCCTCTGAACACCACCAACCCTTGTTCTTCAACCCATTCATCTCCTTTAATATTACCTGTCTTCTCTCCCCACAAGGCTTTCACAGCTTCCACCACTTCATCATCCATCTCTGAGCATTGCCTAATTTTAGACAAAATTTCTGTCTCTGAGATATTGTTAGGGCGACACCCACTAATCTGCTAGCTGGACCATGCGGGTTCTCCTACAAGAAGGCGGCGGGGGGCGCGCACATGATGGTGGGATTTGATGGATTTGATGTGAGGGTTAAAAATAGAACAGTTGGCCGAAATAGGCCTTTCACACCACTCATGTGGATGGAATACCTAAGAGAACTCAACTGAGGTCTCCTAGTATTTATGTTAGGGTTACAGTGACTCACAAAACTGAGTCAATGTTTTGCACTTTATTGTTGAATAACTTCCCATAAACAACAAAACCAAACAAGGTATTGGTGTACCGAATAACATACATGATCAGGGCTACCAAACAAACAAAGAATTATGTAATTTTAATCATCCCTCATGGAGATATGATCATTTTAATTCAGGGACTCATTGACTCAGTTTTGTGAGGTGGTATCAATATTATGATAAATTGTAATTCTAGTATTTTGTATGACCTCCCTTGGCCTTAATAACTGCTCCCAACCTTCTAGGCATGCTTTTAATCAAATTCTGACACACCTCTGATGGAATATTATTCCACTCTTCTACTACTCTTTCCCATAACTCCCAAATTCCTTTTGGTGCTGTTGGATACTTGTCTAACTGGTTCTTGAGGTGAACCCAATGATGTTCAATAGGACTGAGGTCTGGAGATTGGGCAGGACAATCCAGAAGAGTAATATTGTTGTTCTCCATCCATTTCTTGGCCTTTTTTGAGGTATGCTTGGGGTCATTGTCTTGTTGAAAAATCACCTCTTCTCCAGAAATTCCACTCTCCTCCAAGCTAGGCAGCATATGGTCCTTCAAAATGGACACATACTGGTCAGTATTTATCCTCCCCTCAACCTCTGCAAGATACCCAACTCCATTCCATCCCATACACCCCCATACCATAATGTTTCCTCCTCCAAATTTGACAGTTCCCTGCACCTCTCTCTCAATCAGCCCCTCTCCCTTCTGTTTCCAGACCCACTCTCTCCCATCTGACCCAAACCTGTTGATTTTAGTCTCATCTAACCAAATAACCCTCCTCCAGTCTTCCACAGTCCACTCTCTATACTTCTGAGCAAAAGCCAATCTTGCTTTCCTATGCCTTATACTAAGCAAGGGCCTTTTCTTCTTCACCACAGCCTTGAATGAGTTTTTTCTGAGAACTCTTCTGATTGTTTCTGAGGAGACTGGAGTGGGAATGATGCTGTTGATGTAATGGGTGGCCTGAACAGCATTTGCAGCCTTGCCAGTGGTGATTTGGGTAAGGATGGCTCTCTGAGAGGTAGATGAGAGCTTAGAAGGACAACCACCAGAGGGGGAATCCAGGTTTGGATGGAGAGCCCTGAGTGTTCTGGATACACTAGACTGGCTGAGGTTGAGTTTAGTGGCAATATTGTGGGTAGAATAATGATTGGAGGCCAGGGAAAGAATGTTTTCCTTCTGAGTAGAGGAGATGGGATGCATTGGAGAATATTGAAGTATGAAGAATGCTAGTCCTAATTAAATACTATAAATTAAGGTCCCATCGAGGGTCACATCACCTTAGAAACCATCTGTCAAAATTTTGACATTGTACAGTTGGTGGAGCATCAGATTCTAATATTTCTGACTACCCCTCACAAAACTGAGTCAATGAGTCCCTGAATTAAAATGATCATATCTCCATGAGGGATGATTAAAATTACATAATTCTTTGTTTGTTTGGTAGCCCTGATCATGTATGTTATTCGGTACACCAATACCTTGTTTGGTTTTGTTGTTTATGGGAAGTTATTCAACAATAAATTAAAAAGTCCAAAACATTGACTCAGTTTTGTGAGTCACTGTATATACTATGTTACACATATTGTAGTATGTTATTATGGATGCATGCACACATGTGTGCACATGCATGTACATGCACGTACATATTGATGCATGTAAATAAAGAATTTCCACACTGACAAATAATGCATATATAGGCATTCTGTAGCGTATTTTGGTGAAATAAAATCAAATAAAATCAAATAAAAATAGTATTAGGTAATAGGGATATTAGGAGACTGTTTCCTAACAGATATCCACCAATAGATGCCCTTGATGCATAGTGCAAATATGAAAGTATTCAGGTTTGAGTACGGTAATATTGTTATTGTCCTCCTCCACTCCCCTTTTATGATCTGTATGTCTGGATAATGCATCTGCTTTCCTCATCAAGCTTCCCGCTTTGTGGGCCAAGTAAAAATTAAAATGCGATAGGAATAATGCCCAAAGTGCTTGTCGATGGTTAAGCTTTTTAATGGACATGAAGTACTGCAGATTTTGATCTGATGCATACATCCCACCAAATAATGTCTTCATGCTTCCAATGCTCATATTATTCCCAACATCTCTTTATCATGCACATCATAATTCCTCTCCACATCATTCAACCCTTGAGACAAATATGCACAAGGAAGCCATTTGTCATGTTCACATAACATTGATAATACTGCTCCAGTAGCAAAGTCTGATGCATCTGATTCCACTCATAAGGGACATGTGAAATTTACTGGGGCTAATATTGGCTCTTCCACAAACTTCCTCTTCAACTCCTCAAATGCTGTCTGCTGTTGTTCTCCTCATCTCCACACTACTCCCTTTTGCATAAGGTTGTGTAATGGTGTAGCAATTTTGGAAAAATTATGAACAAAGCGACGATAAAAATTGGCGAGTTCCAAGAAAGCCTGAACTTCCTTGATATGGGTGGGCATGGGCCAATCAACAATTGCTTGTACCTCAATAGGATCCATCTTGATTCCATCAGGACCAAGCTTTAATCCCAAGAACTCAATCTCACTTGCCCCAAACACACACTTCTCCAGTTTAATGAATAAATCATTCTCTGCCAATCTTTTCAACACCTTCTGCACTATCACCTCATGGTGTTCTTCATCGTTTATAAATATCAAAATGTCATCAATGAATATTATCACCACACCTTTGTCTATTACGTCCTTGAAAACATCATTCATCATATTTTGAAAAGTTGGGGGACTATTGGTCATCCCAAAAAACATGACAAGTGGCTCAAAGGATCCTCGATGCATGGCAAATACAGCCTTCCACTCATCTCCTTTCTTTATTTGTACATTGTTGTACCCCCAGCATAACTCCAATTTTGTAAAGACCTTGGCCTTTCCCACCTTGTCAATTATCTGTGATATCAACGGCAAAGGGTAGGCATTCTTCGCTGTCCACTCATTCAAATACCTATAATCTGTACACATCCTCTTCCTCTGATCTGTCTTTGGTACAAAGAATACTGGTGATGTCTGTGGTGATTTCGAAGATTGTATGTATCCCTTGCACAATTGTTTATTAAGGAATGCATCCACTTCTTTTTGTTTCTTTGGAGATAATGGGTAGACTTTTGACTTCTTTGGCACAAATCCTAGCTTCATCTCAATTGCATGATCCCTTAGCTTTCGCACTGGCATCCGCTCTGATTCCTTCTGAAAAACTGACAAATATTTATGGTAGGCTTTTGGCACCCACTCCTCCACTGGCTTCTCCACTTTCTCCACATTTTTATCCCATGACTGTCCTCCACAAATTTCCCTAAAGGTTTGCTTCTGTTCTTCTTTACTTGTCATAATTGGAACTTCCCTGTTTGGCATATCTTCATCCTCCACTTCCTCCATCGTAACAGAATACTTCCTTGGACGTTCTTTCTCTTTCTTTTCCTTCTTGTCCTTTTTTACTTTTCTCTCATATACATTACATTCTTTAGAACAATGAGTCATGTGTACCTTTCCAGTTTTCCAATCAATTTCTGGGTTATGCTTTTGTAACCATGGACATCCAATTATCAGATTGGTTTTCCCAAGGTCACATACCTTAAATATGGCTCGTTCCTGATGATCCTGATACTTCAGTATCATCATCACCTCCTCCTTAATAGTTCCTCCATGATTGATCATACTATCAATATTGTACACCGTTATAGGTTGTGGCAGTTTATGCATGCAAATACCATTTACAGTAATTAAGGATCGATTAATAAATAATCTGATAGCACCACTGTCAAGCAATGCCTCCATATTAATTGCTCCATGCATGTCCACTGTCTTCAATCCTACTGTCAAGCTGATTTCAGGTTCTATCTGCGCAGAGTGAATAAAGAATTTAGGGGTCTTCAGAAATAAGGCTAAAATTTTCTCTTTGTTGCATAAGTGATGATGGTCATACTCCTTAATTTCTCTTTCAGGTTCACCATGGGTTTCCTTGGATACTAATACATTATATTGATTATAGGTCACTTGTCCAACCTCTCCAGCATAGAAGGTAGTCAATAGATAGACTTGAATAACAAGGGATTTAATCCTGCCTTCAAACATTCTACCAATGCAGCTTCTCCCATATCTGTCTGTGATGCTTCTGCCTTGAACTGCAAAATAAATTTGTCTGCTCTCAGAGAACCTTGGTGCATGGTTTTTAATTTTGCATTAGCTGTCGCCTTTGGATTAGGGTCTCCAAACTGTGCCTCCAATCTCTCCAAACATTTCCTAAAGGTTGCAAATTGTTTATATCCCATGGCAATTTGATTAATGGCTTCATTTCTCCAGAACTGTGCTTTCCCTCCCTGGATGTATGAGAGAGCAAACATAATCCTAGACTTGGTTGTATGAAACTTGGGCTTTCTCCCATGGATGTACAATACTATAGAGCTGATGAAGGATTTCATATTCTCCATGGTACCATCAAAGATTTGCAGGGGTGCATATTTAGGTAAATGTGTTTTTCCACTCTCAGATCTCTCCTCTGCATGCCCATCCTCCTGAGACATCCACTCCACCATCTCCTCCATCTCATCATCTTTATCTTCCACTGTCTCTGCTTTTGTTTCTGCTTGTTTGGGCTGTGAGGCTGCTAATACTGACACTAATTGGGACATTTGTGCTGTGAGAGCATCAATTTTGGCTTCTAGAGCTGAGATGGGAACAGGATTGTGAACAGGATTTGAAGTTGATTGTTCTGTCATAATGATGTAAGCTGTGATAAGTCACTTCTTTGGCTGAGTCAAGATTCGGCTTCAGAATTTTTTTGCAACATTTCGAGTGATGTGACCTGGCTATTCGGGTACCAAACATGGCAAAACATGTGATTTCGGCTATTTGTCAACACTTGGGCACTTCAGATCAATAACCCTTCCAACAGTGCCTGATCTTGGGGGTAGTACTGAATTTGGCTAGTAACTACCTAAAATAGTCATCCAAATTGAGTAATGTAAATCTCATCTAAACCAGATCCGATCGGTTGTCTGGTTGCAGCTGTTCTAATAATGAGCGCTGCCTCTTGATCACTGGCAGTTGCAATATAAGGTGAGGCCTGGCATTGGCTTATGAAAGCAAAGTAAATATATATATACAATTAATTCCGGCTCTTGCTGAAATGATGAGTAAGCGGTTGTGGCATGCTGAGACAATGACATATGTGCATGTAAGAGAAGGTGCACTGAAGGGGTAGTTGAGTTCTTCTGTTAGGACGACACCCACTGTTCTACTAGCTGGACTGTGTGGGCTCTCCTACAAGAAGGCAGCGGGGTGCGCATGCATGATGGGGGGTTTGATGGTTTTGATGCGACAGGTTAAAAATAGATTAGTTGGCTGAAATAGGCAATTCGCACCACCAAATGTGGATGGAATACCTAAGAGAACTCAACTGAGGTTCCCTAGTATGTATTTTAAGATTATATACTATGTTACAGATATTGTACTATGTTGTTATGAATGCACACATACATGTGCGTACATATTGATGCATGTAAATAGAAAATTCCCATGCTGACAAATAAAGCATGTATAGGTGTTTGGTAGCATATTTTGATGAAATAAAATAAAATAAAATAAAAATAAAATATTATTATGTAATATGGGGCATGTCAGGAGACTGTTTCCTAAGAAGTCTCCAGTTTGCAAATTACTTGTAAATTACATTGTCTTTGCACTATATCTCACCTTGTCAATCCTCTGCTTAATATCAACCCTTCTTTCATCCTTGACTTGTTCTTGACCCAATCCATTAATCTCTCAGCTCCTCTTGACTTCAATTCACACCATAACCTCTGCTTAATCTATTCTCGCCCTCCATCCAAAAGCCTGCTGGACATCCACCTCCAATCCACCTGAAATTGAACAACTGATGAGGAGAAGGGTGCAACTTCTTATAAGTTGAAGCCAAGTGCTCTCTGGCCCCTTTCACCTGGCACGCTGCAGCCCAGTGGATTCTGCCCAGAACCCTTGAACACCTCTGAACACCAGTGACCAGGTCCGACTGGAAGTCCAGTGTATTCCTGACCAAGTTCCAACCTTGGTAGTAGCAATCTTGAACCTTGACAGTTCAACATCCTAACAATAAATATTTTGACAATCCTACCCATTCTGAAGGCACTGAAGTCGAGATGCAAAAACACTGTAGATTCAGCTGAACAGTGTAATGGGTGTGAGGAAACTGATTGATAAGAATAAGAATGAGCTCAAAGAAAGTCAAAACTGGTGTTGGGTCAACGAAGAGTAATACAAGTTGAGAAGGCCCAATCAGTATGAGAATTGTAACTGCCAAGACTTTTGAGAGAATACAAATGATGAGTAACTAGAAAGGCCATGATTGTGTATTAGTAAAGTGACTGTAAATAAATAGAAAGGCCATAAACTATGTAGAGAGACAAGTCCATATGAGGGTGACCATAACCCTCACAAACAGGAGGACACTGATGTATCCTAGCTAGAAAATGTACCTGCCTAGAGCAAAAAATCCAGAAAAATCAGTATTTTTGGCAATTTTTTTGTATGCCTGATCCCATGTGCAGATAAAAATGTGACCCATTGTATGCCTGAGGCAAAATACAGATAAAAACACAGTGAAATGGCCTAAAAACTTTTTTATCCGCACAGGAATTTTTGGATCAGGCATTTTGGAGGGTTGTCGGTGGTTCCACTACATCCCATTTTGGGACCTCAGTAAATTACTAGTAAATTACCAGCCTGGAATATTTTATGCAACCCTAACACACCCCCTCAACATTTACTTTATCATGTGACTATGTCACTTGACTTATCAGGTGATCTACCAGTGTTCACGAGAAATCAGATGGGGAAAAAGAAGATGGATTTTAGATTAACACCTAAATAAGGTGCACCTGGCCTTGCATTGTTGAATCAACTTGAATGTGTGTGCTTCGTCCACTTGGTAAGCTAATAAAGAAAGACAGTGATGTTGATAGGTTCACTGCATGCTATAAGGTCTGGAAAAGAGTCTAATTGTATCTACACATTATGACACACACTATAAACACCACAAAATCGACTTTGAACACCTTTTGAACTATTTTGCACTATTTTGGATGACTCTGAATGACTTCGAACAATTTCGCGACACTTCGAACACTTTCAAATGACTTTGCACTACTTAGAAGGACATCGGCTGCCATAGGAATATTCTAAAGCCCTTTTGACACATACAAAACATCCGGCATAAGCCACTGCATCACTTATCGAACACTACCGTATGCAAGGAGAGATGATAAAAGAATTAGGGTATGATAATGGTGGTTTTGGGGTTTTAATGATCTGTTGAAACAACAAGAGAAGTACTCTTACTATATGGCGACACTGAACATTTCAATTATCATCATTCCTCATTAGTTTTATATTTTACAATACCTTTATTGCTGTGCATACCGCCTCGTGTTCTACACCTGTTATATTCCTTTTTGGTACTTACCTCTTCGAAATGTATATAGACTTGTACTAGTTACTTAGAACAGCACAAGTTACCCTCTCGCTATCATCAGATTTAAGAAGTTGTTCTTTTAAGTCTTAGCTTGCATCATATCTCTAAGTTCTGCAAAATATCGCGAACTTCTTTGAACCTATCATATTTGCTCTTCATTTTATTGCCCATCACCTATCGCCATTCGACAAACACTTCACATTCATTATACTTGCTCCTCGATAAACCTCGAACCTCCTCGAACCTCCTCGAACATCTTTGAACCTCTTCAAATCTACTTTGGACTATTTCGCACAATTTTGAACCTATTTCGGACTCTTTTGAACACCTTCATATGCTCTTACAAACTATTCACAGCACAATTCATCCTTTCACATCACTAAACATTATGTTTTGGTCTCAGCAGTAATATTTAGTACCAACTTGCACCCTTCCTCTGATTTATGTTATCCCATCTGAAGCCCTTTAGTAGGTTTTGTTTGGGTTTCTGGGTTGAGTATCATCAATGTATTAATCCATCAAAACCTGTTGACTGATGTGTTAGTGCCATCCCACTGGTACAAGAAGTTAAAACAGATTGAAGCTGAACATAACTTACCCCCCAAAATGCTATGTATTACATCTTTCTTCACAGCGAATACTGCAGGCGATGGTCATGCTTAAACCAAAAAAGACCAATGACAAGTCCGATGATTAAAACCTGTAGAACTGTCGAACATATTTTGCATACAGGGAAAGAAAGGAAAACATGAGATTGAAAATAAGCTGAAACCTAACTCAGAAACCGATGAGCAAAAAAAAAAAAGAGGTAACAGAGGTCACGATAGGCCGAATGCAGTCCCCAGCATAATCAATTCATCCACAAGCCTGTCTTCCACCAGTTCCCCATCAACACCATCGATGACTCCAATGGCAGAACTAGATCGATCAAAAAATATGAGAATGGTCAGTGTCGATCCACTTGTCAGTCTTCCAAAAAAAACTGGATCCTGATTTGAGTCCATGAGGGAGCACAATTAGAGCCTAGAAGGGATACTCAAAATCAGTGATTCAAGTCAAGGATAGTGATTTGGCAGCCCAGCCCGAATAGCTACTACTATGAATAGTACTAAAGTTGTAGACCAGTAACCGATCCCTATTAGATGAGCAAACATCGATGTATGGTGCCAATCACTTACACACTGCCACATTTGTGCAAACATTTTTGGTCCTCCAAAAGAAAGTGGTTTTCTTATTCCTCTTGTAGAAACACTTCTTTATGTGATAACAACATATTGTATTGAGAATTTTTTATTAGCTTCAAAATTGAGCAAGATAAATCCTCCAGAAGATCTGAGATTGGTGGGTGGTTACATTTTTGCCTCTACAACTAGCAAAAAAAAGGGTAGATCTTATCCCCCTCGTAGAAAATCTTGGTGGTATTGAATAACATCAGGTCTGTCATGCCCATCGAAGCATAGACCTTTCTTGTGATTGACGTATTTGAAGCCCTCCTTGTGAAGCCAGCGCTGAGCAGTCATCAATAAAATGCCCTGGCCAACTCGCAAATGGATTCAGGGGAACAGCTCAATGTCCATAGACTGTTTCAACCCATCATGCATCTCGTTCTGCATGATGTGTTCCAAGTATTCATGAGCAGCACTTGGGACAAGTTGATCCTGTGTGAATCTGGCCAGTTTTTTCAATTCTCTTCTGGCTCCCATGAATTATTTTTGTCAGTGTAGTTCTTCCACTTGATTAAGAACTCCAATTTGTTTCATCGAAGACGTGAGTCCAAAACCTCTTCCACAATATATTCTGGAGCACCTTCTACCATTATTGGAGGCTGTGGAGTAGTTTGTTGGCCAGGAATAGTGGGTGGGCAGTATGGGCGTAAATGGGAAATGTTAATTTCAGGATCAATCTTGAATGACTGAGGTAATTTTAACACTACCGCATTGGGTGAAATTATTTTAGAAATTGGATATGGGCCAACTTCCTTCTCCGTAAGCTTTCCTGAAGGTCATGGAATATTCAGATCCTTGGTACTTAGCCATACCAAGTCACCAACTTTATACTCTGGAGCAACAGCTCGAGTACGATCTGCATGTCGCATCATATCATCATGTGCTTTCATCAATGCTGCCTCTGCTTCCTCCTACACCTTTCGCATTTTTGACACAAAGTCCTCCACTGATTGTACCTTGACTTCTCTTCATGGTTCTACTCCCATTCTGGGATGATACCCATAATTAGCAAAGAAGGGTGACATGCAAGTAGCCGAATGGAATTTATTATTGTGAGAAAATTCTGCAATTGCTAACCATTCAGGCCAATCAGTTTGTCGGTGATTGACAAATATGTGTAGGTACTGCTCCAACTCCTGATTCATTCTCTCTGTCTGCCCATCAGTTTGTGGGTGATATGCCATAGATAACTTGGTTTGAATCCCCAATATGTTATTTAAGTCTTGCATAAATGCAGAAGCAAATTGTGATCCACAATCGGAGATAACTGTATCAGGTAATCCATGTAACCACCATACCTGATTTAGATAGAGGCGCGCCAAGCCCAATGATGAGGTTTCTGCAGTAGTAGGAATGATATGGACTTCCTTTGTGAAGCGGTCGCATACTACAAATATTGCATCATATCCTTGAGCTTCAGGTAATCCTGTGATAAAGTCCACAGATATATCTCGCCATGGCGCTTTAGGTATAGGGTTTGGCATTAATTTCCCAGCAGGCTTTTCTGGAAATTTCTTTCCCCTCATGCACATGTCACACCCATCCACATACCCCAACACATACTTTGAAATTCCAGGCCACCAATAATTTCTCATCACCAACTCCAATGTCTTCCACCTTCCTGGATGTCCAGCAGCTGGCATGTTATGATGTAACTGTACAATCTCCCTTCGTAAATCTTGATCCTTCAGTACATAGACCTTTCCTCTGAATAACACTAACCCTTGTTCTTCAACCCATTCATCTCCTTTAATATTACTTTTCTTCTCTCCCCTCAAAGCTTTCACAGCTTCCACCACTTCATCATCCATCTCTGAACATTGCCTGATTTTAGACAACATTTCTGTCTCTGAGCTATCGACCAATAAATGTCCTTGATGCATAGCACAAATATGAAAGTATTCAGGTTTGAGTAGGGTAGTATTTTTATTGTCCTCCTCCACTCCCCTTTTATGATCTGTACATCTGGATAATGCATCTGCTTTCCTCATCAAGCCTCCCGCTTTGTGGACCAAGTGAAAATTAAAGCGCGATAGGAATAATGCCCAATGTGCTTGTCGATGGTTAAGCTTTTTAGCGGACATGAAATACTGCAGATTTTGATGGTCTGTCCAGATCTCGATCTGATGTGTACATCCCTCCGAATAATGTCTCCATGCTTCCAATGCTCATATTATTCCCAACATCTCTTTATCATGCACATCATAATTCCTCTCCACATCATTCAACCCTTTAGACAAATATGCACAAGGATGCCATTTGTCATCTTCACATAGCATTGATAATACTGCTCCAGTAGCAAAGTCTGATGCATCTGATTCCACTCGTAAGGGATGTGTGAAATCTACTGGGACCAATATTGGTTCTTCCACAAACTTTCTCTTCAACTCCTCAAATGCTGTCTGCTGTTGTTCTCCCCATCTCCACACTACTCCCTTTCGTGGAAGGTTGTGTAATGGTGCGGCAATTTTGGAAAAATTATGCACAAAGCAACAATAAAAATTGGCAAGTCCCAAGAAAGCCTGAACTTCCTTGATATGGGTAGGCATAGGCCAATCAACAATTGCCTGTACCTTGATAGGATCCATCTTGATTCCATCAGAACCAATCTTTAATCCCAAGAACTCCATCTCGCTTGCCCCAAATACACACTTCTCCAGTTTAACAAATAAATCGTTCTCTGCCAACCTCTTCAACACCTCCTGCACTATTGCCTCATGATTTTCTTCATCCTCAGGCATGGGTACAGGATTGTGTCCAGGATTCGAAGCTGCTTGTTCTGACATAATTATGTGATCTGTGATGAGTCACTTCTTCGGCTGTGTAGAGATTTGGCTGTAGAATATTTTTGCAAAATTTCGAGTCACGTGATCCAGCTATTTCGGGTACCAAACACGGCAAAACATGTGATTTTGGCTATTGGGCACTTCGCATCAATAACCCTTCCAACAGTGCCTGATCTCAGGGCTATTACTGAATTTGGCTAGTAGCTACCTAAAATAGTTGTCCAAATAGAGTAATGTAAATCTTAGCTAAACCAGATCTGATTGGTTGTCTGGTTGCAGCTGTCCTAATGACGAGCGCTGCCTTTCGATCACTGGCAGTCACAATGTAAGGCGAGGCCTGGCATCAGCTTATGAAAGCAAAGATAGATACATATATACAATTAATTCCGGCTCTTGCCAAAATGATGTGTAAGCGGATGTGGCACGCTGAGACAAATGACATATGCACGTGAGTAAGAGAAGGCACACTGATAGGGTAGTTGAGTTCTTCTGTTAGGGCGACACCCACTAATCTGCTAGCTGGACTGTGCGGGTTCTCCTACAAGAAGGTGGCGGGGGGCGTGCACGTGATGGAGGGTTTGATGGCTTTGATGCGAGAGGTTAAAAATGGATTAGTTGGCTGAATTAGGCCTTTCGCACCACTATTGTGGATGGAATACCTAAGAGAACACAACTGAGGTCTCCTAGTATTTATTTTAGGGTTATATACTATGTTACACATACATATTGTAGTATGTTATTACAGACGCGCGCACACATGCGTGTACATATTGATGCGTGTAAATAAAGAATTCCCACACTGACAAATAATGCGTATATAGGCATTCTGTAGCATATTTTGGTGAAATAAAATCAAATAAAATGAAATAAAATAAAATAAAAATAGTATTATGTAATAGGCATGTTAGGAGACTGTTTCCTAACAATTTATTACTCACCAATAAATCAGCACTGATCCACAGATTTCCATGATGTGAAACATGTTTGTGAAAAGCAAGACTATGGTAGAACCAGAAACTGGCCATATTCCTCCAGATGAGCTTCAGTTCGTAAACTGGAATGTGCAGTCATGGGCAGAGGCAGTCAGAAATTCATCTGACAAGAGCAGTTCCAGAGACGACTCAGATTTTGAATCGGACAATGATAACGAGAGGCCTGTTTCCCCTCCCTGAAAGGACTAATGCCGAGAGATCCTATACCGGACTAAAAGGATTACAAAGAGGAAACAAAGGCAGCAGGAAATCAAGGACGTGCTGAAAGATTTACGGAAGTTAATGAAGTCAAAAAAGACTTGTTATGTGGCTGGGCCAGATGGCTTGCAAGCCTGTCGAACTGCTGCTATGGAAACCCATATGAGACTCATGATTGAAAATGGGTGATCTTTGATTGACACATCGGAGCAGGCAGCTGAAAGTCATGGGTTTTCACCCAAATGGGGTGGTCAGCAGGTTCGCAGATGGACTCACCATTATATGCAGATACAAGAATTGCCAAAGTCACTTGTCGGGCACCATGTGAAGGTGTATTCTTTGTTGTTGGACCCTGATATTGCTGCTGAGCTCAGGGCATATGTCTGCTCAAACAAATGGGCCATGGATCAGCGAGCGTGCAAGGCAATCGCCCAATTCTTTAAACGTAATCCAAATACTCCACATCGCATTGCTAGAATGGTGTATGAGGGGATGAATTTCTGGCCTTACCAAAATTTCACGGAGGGGACAGATACAATATTTTCTCGCCTGGAAGTCGAGGCATAAAAGGGGGGTAATGTTAGGAAACAGTCTCCTAACATGCCTATTACATAATACTATTTTTATTTTATTTTATTTTATTTTATTTCATTTTATTTCATTTTATTTCATTTTATTTCACCAAAATATGCTACAGAACGCCTATATACGCATTATTTGTCAGCGTGGGAATTCTTTATTTACACGCATCAATATGTACGCGCATGTGTGCGTGCATCTGTAATAACATACTACAATATGTGTAACATAGTATATAACCCTAAAATAAATACTAGGAGACCTCAGTTGTGTTCTCTTAGGTATTCCATCCACAATAGTGGTGCGAAAGGCCTAATTCAGCCAACTGTTCTATTTTTAACCTCTTGCATCAAAACCATCAATTCCCCCATCATGCGCGTGCCCCCCGCCGCCTTCTTGTAGGAGACCCCGCATGGTCCAGCTAGCAGATTAGTGGGTGTTGCCCTAACATAAATACAACTGAAACTGTGACGTGTAATGCTCACGAAGTTTTGGCTTTTGTTTTGGATACTTCTCGTTCTCGAGCTTCTTTCCTCCTCCTTTCTTGTGTGCGAGTTGAGTTTTTGTTGTACCCCGATGCTCAGTTTGCCTCTGCTTTCTTCCATTCTTTTGAATCCTTTGGAATCATCATCTGCTCGAAGACACTGGGAGCACTCAAAGCTTGGGCCTTCTTATGCAGAGCTGACAGATTGTCCTCCAAATCTTCTCCCTCAAGCTCCACAAGGCTTTCATCATCTGACCAATCCTCCTCAACATCCTGTTCATCATCAGATGGGTCATAATCAACACTGCCTTCATATCTGCAATCCGAGGTATCTGACCCCAACAAATATGTCTCCAGTTCAAGGTCCAAGTCTTTACTCTTATGCCGACTGATTCTAGCTTTTGCAAGGTTGGTTTTCTGATGTGATTTGGCCATGGGTGTGAATGGGCTCAGACACTGTTGATATCCATGTCGAAAATTTCATCCTATGTATTCATTAACTTAAAAGTGAGACATGCCCTCGGCCGCCACCGCGCACTGTTAGATTTACTTTTTTTTTTTTTTTTTCGGGCAGTCAGTTTGGCGGTTGCACACATGTGGCGGAGCGTAAGTGATCGGCACCATATACACATCCGGTAAACTTTGTTATTCATCAAAATCAAGGAACAATCGATCAAGATCAGAATCGATCTTTGATAAGAGTTCCCGGGAGTACGGGATACTCTTCTGCACAACATGCCTGCAACAACTTTTCATGTCGATGCAATGTAGGAAATAGGTTGGCTGCGCTTGTGAATGTCCATCTAACTCATCAGCAGCTTATTCGATATGGATGGAACTCTCATAGATTCCACCGCTGGTGTCGTACGTGCCTGGGAGAATTTACGGCACACGTATCCAAACTTCGACATAGATGGCATCCTGAGATGTGAGCAAATCTACTCTGATGTCTTCGTGCAAATGTAATTCAGACCAGCCTTGCACGGTGTCCGGGCAATCGACATCCTTCGACTATATTGTGGAATTACGGACCCTCAAGAATTAGAAGTTTGTAACTCCCACAGTTTTCCGTGACGCCTGACACCTTCTATTGAGTAGAGCGTAGCACAGGACATAGATGAGGGGATAATCACGTTTGCACTGAAAGATGGTAAGGGAATCGTCCCATTGCCAGGTGTTGAGAGCATCATAAAAGAAGTATACGAAGGAAGTTCGCTAGACTGTATAAGTACTTATTATTCACCTTTCATTTTTCTAGCTTGATGCAGGACGATATTTTCCAGACCCTTGCTGGGCTATCTGCACTTCTGCAACACGCCGATATGCCTCATCCGCACTTGCCATAGCAGGGGTCCCTATTCCCGATGTCTTTATCACATCAGAGGACGTAACTAAAGGCAAGCCGTTGTGAGTGTCAATTCCTGAATTCCAACCCCAATCCATCGATTATCTATTGATGTTTGATGTTAGCCCTGACCCGTATCTCCTTGGGGCAGAACGATGTGGAGTAAAGCCCGAGAATTGTACGTTTTATCCCCATTTACTGTTGTAACACTGAAGTGGATATTTACTGACCCGCCAACACAGGCGTGGTGTTTGAAGATGCCCCATCTGGCGTCCGTAGCGGTCGGGCGGCTGGATGCAAAACTGTTGGGCTATTGACTTCTCATAGTCGAGAGAGCATCGAGGCTTCTCAGCCCGATTTCCTCATCAAGGACCTTTCTAGGTAAGTGACAACTCTGGCACACATGTGTTCATGTCTTATTCGTCCGCAGCATTACTTTGCGTCGCGTATCGAACGGTGTAGAGGTTACGATACATGACCTAATTTAGAAGCTGCAAAGTTGTATGTTTTCCATCCTTGACTTGATGTCTTTACTTGTTGATTCTGACAGGAGTCTGTTCTAGCCAACAATTCGTCGACCTGTGGTGAATTTTCTTTTGCGCACAAACAGCGATTTTTATGTGATGTATCTCTGCACCACCCTGTATCGCAACACGCTAAGAAAATCCTGATTTCAATCACATCATAGCATCTGCCCAGTGTTAGATGCGAAATCGGTATCTCGTCCTCACAGAGACTCCTGAATGAACCAGCGCCATTGAAGGGCCACGTAAATGGGTCTCATTTGTTGCTCAACGATATGCTCTCATTTCCCACTCTCAACGGTTATGCAAGGCAGTAACCGTCCGGCACATCTGTGTGTCACCATCGAGCTTACTAATTAGCTAGACTGATGGGATGGTTGATGGTAGCTAAGTAGCTACCGTGGTTTGGCAGTTGAACCAGTGTTCAGCTAATTACCTTCGTCCCCAGCTCACATATAATGTGTGGGCCACCTGATGTTCCCTGCCACCCCGAATAACAATCAAAGGGATCCCACAGTTCATCAACATGCACCACAGCTTCGACTTACATCGCGCTGTCATCCCTGACGATGAGCATGCCATTTGCTCATTTTCATTGTGGGCAACACTTGTACATGTATATATGGTGTTAATAAATGTTTTCGCTTTGTTGGTCTTTACTAAGCTTGTAAATCAACATTCTCCTTGTATAAGAGGGAAGAGAGGGCCCTCTTCTCTTCATTGAGGGCTCTACTGCATGTACATGGATATATAATCATATGAATATATATGTATATGTGACAGGGAAAGGGTGCTGCATGAAGTGGAAAGGGAGAAATTAGAAGAAATGACAGAATGAGGAGGGAAGGTACCCGCTATTGGGCTTGTGTACCCTCTGAAGCCAAAGAGATATATGTGTAGGGGTAGGTGGGTGGGTGTAGAGGTAGGGATTGATGTTAGGAGAAATTAGGGTGTGGCACAGGTGCAGGTATGGGTTTGCATATCTGTACCTTGGCAACACCACACTTGTCCTCATGGTGTTGCAGGTTGTGACAGATTTGAGTTGTGATGATCATTTGTGGTTTTGAATTCTTTCAAGCTCTCTGTCCTTTTATAAGAATCCATTTGTTGTTATGCTCTGCAAAGACATGTATCTAAATGGTACTGTAGTATTTTATAACATATAATGATCTACTGTAATTAAGTAAAATGGATATTATTTTGCCAGGTATGTAAGCTACATTGTATCGAATGATATGGTCTATGGAACATACACATTGTATTGAATGATACAGTTCAGTGGATGCTGTTGAACATACTGTACATATATAACTGTACCTATACCTCTTGTAACCGATGGAGTGCATTAGAGGGCAATGGCAATGGCATGGCAACAGCAACAGCAATGGCAGTCGGGCGACCACTGAACCCCAGTTTTGTTGTTCCATTTTATATTATTTAAATTTAGCCAGGTCATGAATCAATGACAACTTTGATTAAAACCAATAACTTCAACTTGAAAACATCAGCATTGGCCAAGGAAAATGGTATCAGCCAAATCAGAACATGAAGCAGTGTCAGGGTTCAGGATCACTACTACCAAGGTCAGGACTTGGTCAGGAAAAACACTGGACTTCTGGTTGAACCCAGTCATCAGTGGTTGGGGGGTTCAGAGGTATCTGGGCAGAATCCACTGGGCTGTAGCAGACCAGGTGAAAAGGGGCCAGAGAGGACTTGCCTTCAACTTGTAAGAAGTTGTGCCCTTTTCCTCGTCAGTTGTCCAATTTCAGGGCAGAGGAGGTTTGGGTTTCTAGAGGGTTTCCAGATGGAGCACAAGGATAGATTAAGCAGAGATTGGTTAATGACTTTGAGGTCAAGAAGAGTGATGAAACTAAGAGATTAAGTCAAGATTAGGTTGGGGATGAATAAAGATGAGTTAAGGATTGATTATTGACTGGAGGTGATTAAGCACAGGCAAATTACAATGTGTAGATGAATATAATTTGCAAACTGAAGTACAAGGCTAAGCTACAGGTGCTTAAATAATGAAGGGCCAGAAGAATAATGGAAAAGGTGGAAGTTTACTAATGAGTCTTGGTAAGTGTCCATGACCATAATTGGTAAGACTGTATTAGGAATAAAGTGAGTAAGCAAATGATTACTAAGGAATGTAATGACTTGTCTGATCACTAAAAAGTGCTGCAGCCAGAATACCAGTGGAGAAGGTCAGATAAGAGTCAGAAAGGGGTCAGGAATTATCAGGAATCTGATCAGGTAAAATGGGTCTTGATAGTATTTCCCCCTTAGTTCTGAGCCTTCGAGGCACATGAGGGTTTGAGGATCTGACTTAAAAGCCAGGTCTGTGGATGGAAAATTTCCAAGTTCCTAACTTCTACTTTAACATGAATCCTCCCTCACAAACCACTGCTGAACAGTTGGCTGCCCTCAAGGCCCAGCAAGTGGAGGAGGCACAGTGGAAGGAGGAGGAAGCTGGAGTGAAAGAGAGGTGGAGGCAGAGCTAGCCATGCTAGCTGAGGAGGCCACAGGCATCCTCCAGGTGGATCTGGTTGAGGAGGATGACAGGGAGGTGTAGGGGTCTGATTGGGGCCCACAAAAAAACTTTTTTGTTTAGTTATTTGTTTTTCTTTTTGAAATCAAATGAATTGTACTGTTCATCACTGAGTGAATTAAGTCTGAAGTGGTCCAGGTTTTTCTGGATAATGGGTGTAAAAGTCCACTACAGTCGAACCCCTCATAACCCATACCCCTCGGTGGACACCCCAGGGTATGGGTTATGAGAGGTCATGGGTTTTCAGAGGTATGCTAAAAAATGGACTCTAAAAATCACAGAAAATTCATAAAAAATAGTAGAAAAAAATAGGGCTACGGGCTTGTCTAAATTATGTTATTATAGATGAATTTGAATGATATAACCTTTGGAAAAAGTCAGTTATAACCGTTTCCTTCGTGCTCTGGGACTCCTCAAGGCGAAGTTGCCTATTGAACGAGCCCAGAAGTCCTTCGAGTTTATGGGCGATGGGATTGTTTAAGTCATCGAGATATCTGTTGATGGTTGATGCTGCCTTGAGAATGTCACGCTGAGTTGGGCGAGGCTCAATGGGGATATAATCTTCGTTGACATCATCTCCGCTGTTTATCTCGATGTTCTCACGTGCTGCAATGGAGTCCACAACCGCCTGACAGATGTCCTCGTCTGATGTGTCTGTCAAGACTTGAGATTCGTCGGTTGGATTGAGAAGAGACTCGATGTCCATTCGATTTTTCCCCTGAAGTGCTCCCATGGCAACCAGATCATCAAGTGCAGACTCAACTTGCTTTTCTACTTGAGCAACCGGATCTGCTTCAGAGGTGGCGGAATCATGGAGAAGAGAAGAGACGGGGATCAAAGGTTGAATTGTACAAGAAGCCGAGTCCATTTCCGGTAAGATTCCTGCTTTGCGCCAGCAGTTTCGAATCGTTGTTGTATCAACCTCGCGCCATGCAGCTTCCGCGATTCGCATTGCCTGCAGCTGATTGATTTCATAGATCTCAGAAGGCGTTATACCCTCATCATAACGATCAACAGCTCGTTGGATGAACCTGGCATGGTAGTGGGCTTTGAAGCATCGGATAATGCCTTGGTCTTTTGGTTGGACATGTGTGGTGAGGTTTGGCTCGAAGTTTTCAACTTGAATGTTTTGGAGGCCATTGGGAATGATATGGCCAGAAAAGTTATCTTGAAGGAGAAGTATCTTCCATTTCTTTTCTTGGAGCTCGCGATCCCACTGCTGAATCCAGTCTTGATAGATCTGGGAAGTCATCCAAGCCTTCACATTATTTCGGTAGTAAAACCCCAGCTGAGTACCAGTCTTCTTCTTGAAAGCTCGTGGCCATGCTGCTTTCCCAATAACAAGTGGTGGGAGTTTCTCAGATCCATCAGCATTTGATGTGAAGGCGTAAGTCAACCTGATCTTCTTGCCTTTAACTCCCGATTGTTTACAGTCTGACAAGCCTCTGTCCGGTGCCATTCTATGATTGGAGTCAGATTTGAAGTCAGAAATGAGGAAATAGGTAGGTACCCATAGAAAAGACCCATTTTGTCCATGTTAAAGATATCACGAAGCTCATATCCATACCTCTTAATGAGCTCTTGAATTCGCTTTCTCTCCCATTCCACAGTGCCGACATCTGCTGACCCAGCTTCCCCATGTCGCTTCATCTCCACCAAGCCATTTCTGTCCTTAAATCGGCCCAACCAACCATTGCTTAAATTCAGCCTTTCGTTTTGTGGAACACCAACCAAATCTGCAAACCGGTTCCATTTCTGGTGAAGGACTTCCCTGGTCAGCAGAATCCCATCACTCATGGCCTTTGAAACCCATAAGTACATCATCTCAGAGACCTCAGGATGCTCTGTCTGTCGAGCTCGTTTGGCAGTCCAGTCACTTTGATGGTTTGATTGTTCCCAATGCTCGCGCCATTTAGTCTCTTCTTTGATCCATGACGAAACCAATGGCTGTTTGATTTTAAGGTTTGGGTAGATTGAATCAAAATGGCGAGCCGTTTCTGACTGATTTCGGCTGTTTTTGTGGTGCCAGTCAAGGATTTCTATGCACTGAGCCAAAGTTGCATTTTCCTTCTTCGTAAACACAGGGGCAGCTGGCGTATCTGACTGGGATTTCTTCTTGGTTGGCTTAGGTTCTTTCTCATATGTGGAACCTTTTTGAGAAACATGAATGGTGCACTGTTCTTGGACATGAAAAACTCATACGATTTCGTTTGTTACCTGCAACCTTCGCCAAGTCACCTGCCCATTCCCTCAGCTTCTTTACGATTGCCTTTCCATTTTCATCCAACTGCCCTAATCCTCGCTCGTAGTCTGAGGCTGATTCCAGGGTATCGAGAACACGTTGCTCATCAATGGTGTTTGCTTCATTGTCTAACCAGTGCTCATCCAATGATGAAATGGTTTCAGCCCTAGCTAACCTTGCACTGAGTTCCTTTTTTCGAGTCTTGATAGTTTCCATAAACTTAGCAAGACCTTTCTTGAGAACTTCAAGTGGTTTAAGGGCCATAGGTGTGATAAAAAATTCTAAAAGTTTATTTCTCAAGCTATCCAGGGGGCCGGTGGCGCATCACAACCTCTATTTTTTAGCCTACTCATTCACCGTGGATGACCATGATGGCATATTACTAAGGAGGAAATCGGCAAATAATTATTTGATGGTCAAATCAAGGGACTAAGCCTAATATGGTAGGCAAAACCCATGGGTTTTGCCTGCAGAGGGGTATGGGGTATGGGTTACTGCGGACCTATGGGTTATGGTATGTAATTCCCTGCAAACCAAGTTGGTGGACAGCTCAGGCTATGGGGTATAAGGGGTTATGGGTTATTGGAGGTATGGGTTATGAGGGGTTCGACTGTACCAATTCCTGAGCAGAATCGAGCTCTGTGGCTGTAAGCCAGGAGTTTTCTTCATCAGTCCCCTGGTAACCTTCCAAATGGATGAAGTAAAGTAACTTGCAGCAATGATGGTTATCAATCATTGAGTCCAGGATTTTTGTGATTTCATATTCAAATTCACCATCAATAATAACCAGAGGAGGCAGGGGCTGAGAGCAATTAGAAATTGTGTTAGGGGTGTCTTCTTGCAGTTGTGAGATGTGGAATACAGGATGAACAGCCCAGAGATGGTTGGGAAGCTGGAGGGTGACTGAGTGGGTATCCTGTCAGGCAATGATTTCAAACAGACCATAGTACTTCTCCAAGAGTTTCTTGGAGGGTCAAGTAGTGCGTAAGCATTCTCCTTTGATGTAGATGTAGTCCCCAATACTGAAGTTGGGACTGGGAATCTGGTGCTTGTCCACTGGACCCTGATAGTGCTTCTGTGCTTTGGAGAGCTGCTTCCTGAGTTCCTAGTGGAGGTCATTGAGGTCCACCATAAAGTTATGAGTGCACTGGGAGGCTAGCTCGCATTCAGGAAAAATGGTAATATTTGGGTGGTAACCCTTATTGGTGAAGAAGGGTGAAACTCCAGTGGAAGCTGATGGAGTGTTGCTGTAAGTGAATTCCCCTAAGGGCAACAGCTGGGACCAGTTGTCCTGTTGGTAGTTGCAGAAGATCCATAAGGATTGTTCAAGGGTCTGGTTAAGCTGTTCATTTTGTCCATCACCTTCTGGGTGGTAACCAGAGTAAAGTGAATCTTCATGTCCAATGCTTGCCCAAGAGACCAGAAAAGGTGGGAGATGAGCTCAGATCACCAGTCGCAGGTGACATGTGATGGAACTTCATGCTTGGAAATGATGTGTATGATGAACAGGTTGGTGAATTCTTGGGCTTTGATTTTGTTGACTGTGGGAATGAAGATGCCTTGCTTGGAGAGTTGGTCTACAATGAGTAGGATGGTGGTATGACCATCAGAATCCAGTAGTTGTTCGATGAAATCCATCAAGATTGAGTCCCAAGGCCTTTCTGGAACTGGGAGTTGTTTCAAGAATCTGTAGGGTTTGTAGTACAGGATTTGCAGAAGGCTTGTACGAAGGTCCATAGGTTGGGCCAAACATAATCATGTCAGACAAGTTGAAGGGTCTTGTTCCAACTAAAGTGGCCAGAGAGGATATGGTCATGCTTCTACTGCAGGACTTTGAGATGGAGATCCACAATGTCCAGTACATAAATTTAGTCAAAGTGGCAGAGGAGTCCATTGTTGTCTATAGTCCAGTTGGGCATGAAAGGGGTCAGGAGGTGTGCAGATGAAATGGGGTTGAGGGTCAGGGAGGATTGGATGTCGTTGTGGAGTTTCTTGATGTCTATGAGGACTGCTTGTCAGGTGACTGGGGTGGCAATGTAAATGGCTCAGAGTGATCAGGTGAGTTGTTCTTGGGTGAATACTGTGATAATACTCAACCTGGAAACCAAACAAAAACCTGCCAAAAGGCCTAAGAAGTGTAACACAGGCTAGAGAAAGGGTGCGAGGTGGTACTAGATATTACCGCTGTTACCCAAAGGTTAGTTAGAGGTGTGAAAGAGTGAGGCATGTCACGAATAGTTTTAGAAGTGTACAAAGGGTTTAGACAGGGCTACAAAGAGGTTTGAAGAGGTTTGAAGAAGTTTGAAGAAGGTTCAAGGAATTTCGAAGAGTTTGGGAAGAATAGGAATGGCTTCAAGGGATGTTGAGAACATAGTGAATTGAGAGAGTTTCTGAGAGACAATAGGTGATAATCAATAAGTCAAGAGGCTAGCATGAGAATTCAAAGTAGTTTGTGATGATTTGCAGAATTTAGAAATATGATGCAAGGCTAGGACTCAGGGCCTCTTCTTCTCTGTTGTTCTAATTAACTAGTACAAGTCTATATATGTTTTGAAGAGATAGTACTAAAAAGGAAATATAACATGTGGAGAACATGAGGCAATATATACAACATTACAGGCCTTTGCAAATCATAAAACAAATAAGAAATAATGATAAATGAAACATATAGAGTTGCAGCATAGCAAAAATACTTGTCCTAATGTTTCAATATATCATTGAAATGCAAAAGAATGCCACTGTCACATCCTAAGAGGCTTTTGTCGTGTCTCCTTGTGTCTGGTAGTGCTCGATATGTGATGCAATAGCTCATGCTGAACATGCTGTGTGTATTGGAATGGTGTTGGGATAGCCATATGATGGCCAACATAATTTGAAGTGCTGCAAAGTTATTTGAAGGTGTTTGAAATGTTGCAAAGTCATTCAAAGTAGTTCAAAATAATTCAAAATTGATTTCATGGGATCGGTAAGGTTTGGTATCATGAGTCATGATATCTTGATACATTTGGAACTCTTTCCAGACCCTAGAGCACACAATGGATCTATCAATGGCTTAGAAATTGCTTGGGTTTTCTGAGATGAAGTCACTATTTCCCCCTTTGCAGTAGATGTCCCATTGTCTTGTGAGTGCATTGGGTTTCACCCCTGATTTTCCAGGGCAGAGGTAGATGACTAAGTTGAATTGGGAGAGGTATTCAGACCATCTGGCTTGGGAGCAGGTAAGGAGCTTTGTGGTGGTGAAATACTCCAGATTCTTGTGGTCAGTGACCATGTCACTCTGGTTTACAGAGCCTTCCAGATATTGCTGCCAGTGTTTGAAGGCTTCAAAGTGCATTGTCATTGGTGTCATAGTTTAGCTCCATGGAATTGAAGGAGCAGGAGTGAAATACAATAGAATGGATGTCACCATCTGTGGTGTGGACAGAAAGGATTGCTGCTAGGGCATACACGGAAGTGTCCATTTCAAAGACTATGTGGGACTTTAGTACCCATTGGGTGAGAACTGGAGCATGAGTAAATTCTTCCTTAAGCCTGTCAAAGGCCTCTTGGCACTTTCTGTTGAAGTCCCAGGTAAAGTTCTTTCATGTCAAGCAGATAAGAGGAACGATGATGTCAGAATATCTATGAATGAACCTGTGGTAGAAACTGCAAAATCTGAGAAAAGACTGGATATCCTTGACTTTCCAGGGTATCAGCCAGTCCAGGATGGTCTTTACTTTGACATTTCTGTGGGGAAGCATAGAGTCCATGTTTCCAAAGTCTCCAGAGGATTTCTTTAACATGAGTCTTGTGTTTTGACATGTCATCAGAGTAGATGAGGATATCATTAGGATAGATGATGATGCAGACATTGAGCATATCACTGAAGATGTTGTTCATGAAGGGATGGAAAGCTGCAGGTGCATTAGTGAGGATAAAAGGAACCACCAGCCACTCAAAGGACCCATAGTGAGTCCAGAATGTCATTTTCTGTTCATCACCATCAGTGATGCACACCAGGTGGTAAGCATGTCAAAGGTCAACCTTAGGAAAGATGTGAGATTTCCATGGGGCATCAAGGAGATCAGAGATTGGTGTAAGTGGATAGTGATCCTTCTTTGAGATGCAGTTATATTCATCTACAAATTGTAATTTGCCTGTGATTAATCACCTCCAGTCAATAATCAATCCTTAACTCATCCTTATTCATCCCCAACCTAACCTTGACTTAATCTCTTAATCTCATCACTCTTCTTGACCTCAAAGTCATTAACCAACCTCTGCTTAATCTATCCTTGTGCTCCATCTGGAAACCCTCTAGAAACCCAAACCTCCTCTGCCCTGAAATTGGACAACTAATGAGGAGAAGGGCACAACTTCTTACAAGTTGAAGGCAAGTCCTCTCTGGCCCCTTTTCACTTGGTCTGCTACCCCCCAGTGGATTCTGCCTGGATACCTTTGAACCCTCCAACCACCAATAATGGGTCCAATTGGAAGTACGGTGATTTTTCTGACCAAGTCCTGACCTTGGTAGTAGTGATCCTGAACCCTGACAGTACTTGCAAACTGAAGTACAAGGCTAAGCTACAGGTGCTTAAATAATGAAGGCTAAAAGAATAATGGAAAAGGTGGAAGTTTACTAATGGGTAAGTGTCCATGACCATAATTGTGAAGACTGTATTAGGAATAAAGTGAGTAAGCAAATAATTACTAAGGCATGTAATGACTTGTCTGATGACTAAAAAGTGCTGCAGCTGGAATGCCAGTAGAGAAGGTCAGAAAAGAGTCAGAAAGGGGTCAGAAATTATTGGGAATCTAATAAGGTGAAACAGGTCTAATTACCAGACAGAGGTGATGACTTACCAGATCGGCAGGTAACATCAGTTGCTCTTGGCCCATCATTGTTAGGGCGACACCCACTAATCTGCTAGCTGGACCATGCAGGCTCTCCTACAGGAAGGTGGTGGGGCACATGCACATAATAGTGTTTGATGGTTTTGATGCATTATGTAATAGGCATTTCAGGAGACTGTTTCCTAACACTGTGAAAGCTTTGAGGAGAGAGAAGAAAGGTAATATTAAAAAAGATGAATGGATTGAAGAATAAGGGTTAGTGTTGTTCAAAGGAAAGGTAACCAAAGGATGAAGATTTATGAAGGGAGATCGTATGGTTACATTATAATATGCCAGCTGCTGGACATTTAGGAAGGTGGAAGACATTGGAATTGGTGATGAGAAATTATTGGTGGCCAGGAATTTCAAAGTATATGTTGCAGTATGTGGATGGGTGTGATGCATGCATGAGGGGAAAGAAATTTCCAGAAAAACCTGCAGGGAAATTAAGGCTGAACCCTATACCTAAAGCGCCATGGTGAGATATATCTATATCTGTGGACTTTATCACACGATTACCTGAAGCTCAAGGATACGATGCAATATTTGTGGTATGCAACTGCTTCACAAAGGAAGTCCATATTATTCCTAGTACTGCAGAAACCTCATCGTTTGGCTTGGTGTGCCTCTATCCAAATCAGGTATGGTGGTTACATGGATTACCTGATACAGTTATCTCTGATCATGGATCACAATTTGCTTCTGCATTTATGCAAGACTTAAATAACATATTGGGGATTCAAACCAAGTTATCTATGGCATATCACCCACAAACTGATGGACAGACAAAGATAATGAATCAGGAGTTGGAGCAGTACCTACACATGTTTGTCAATCAGCGACAAACCGACTGGCCTGAATGGTTGGCAATTGCAGAATTTTCTCACAGTAATAAATTCCATTCGGCTACCCACATGTCACCCTTCTTTGCTAGTTATGGGTATTATCCCAGAATGGGAATAGAACCTCAAAGGGAAGTCAAGGTACAGTCAGTGGAGGACTTTGTATCCAAAATGTGAAAGGTGCAGAAGGATGCAGAGGCAGCATTGATGAAAGCACATGATGATATGATGTGACATGCAGATCGCACTCGAGCTGTTGCTCCAGAGTATAAAGTTGGTGACTTGGTATGGCTAAGTACCAAGGATCTAAATATTCCATGACCTTCAAGAAAGCTTATGGAGAAGCAAGTTGGCCCTTATCCAATTTCTAAAATAATTTCACTGAATGCAGTAGTGTTAAAATTATCTCAATCATTCAAGATTGATCCTGAAATTAATATTTCCTGCTTAGGTATTCCATCCACATTTGTGGTGTGAATCACCTTTTTTAGCCAACTCATCTATTTTTAACCCATTGCATCTCCATCCAAACCCCCCATCATGTGCATGTGCCCTGCCACCTTCTTGTAGGAGAGCCTGCATGGTCCAGCTAGCAGATTAGTGGAACAGTGGGTGTTGCCCTAACATACAGCTTCCACTACTTCATCATCCATTTCTGAACATTGTCTAATTTTAGACAACATTTTCATCTCTGAGCTATCCACCAATAGATACCCTTGATGCATAGCACATATACAAAAGTATTCAGGTTTGAGTAGGGTAATATTTTCATTGTCTTCCTCCACCCCCCTTTTATGATCTGTATGTCTGGATCATGCATCAGCTTTTTTCATCAAGCTTCCCACTTTGTGGACTAAGTGAAAATTAAAATGTGATAGGAATAATGCCCAATGTGCTTGTCGACAGTTAAGCTTTTTAGTGGACATGAAGTACTGCAGATTTTGATGATCCATCCAGATTTCAATCTGATGCATACAGCCCTCCAAATAATGTCTACATGCTTCCAATGCTCATATTATTCCCAACATCTCTTTAGCATGCACATCATAATTTCTCTCCACATCATTCAATCCTCAAGACAAATGTGCACAAGGATGCCATTTGTCATCTTCACATGACATTGATAATACTGCTCCAGTAGCAAAGTCAGATGCATCTGATTCCACTCATAAGGAATGGATGAATTCTACTGGGGCTAATATTGGCTCTTCCACAAACTTCCTCTTTCACTCCTCAAATGCTTTCTGCTGTTGTTCTCCCCATCTCCACACTACTTGCTTTTGTGTAAGGTTGTGTAAGGGTGCAGCAATGTTGGCAAAATTATGAATGAAGTGATGATAATAGTTTGCGAGTTCCAAGAAAGCCTGAACTTCCTTGATATGGGTGGGCATGGGCCAATCAACAATTGCTTGTACCTCAATAGGATCCATCTTGATTCCATCAGGACCAAGCTTTAATCCCAAGAACTCAATCTCACTTGCCCCAAATACACACTTCTCTGGTTTAACAAATAAATCATTCTCTGCCAATCTTCTCAACACCTCCTGCACTATCGCCTCATGATTTTCTTCATCCTCCATAAATATCAAAATATTGTCAATGAATATTAATACCATGCCTTTGTCTATTACATCCTTGAAAATGTTGTTCATTATATTTTGGAAAGTTGGGGGACTATTGGTCATCCCAAAAAACATGATCCTCGATGCGTGGCAAATGCAGCCTTCCACTCATCTCCTTTCTTTATTTGTACACTATTGTACCCCCAGCATAAATCCAATTTTGTAAAGACCTTGGCCTTTCCCACCTTGTCAATTATCTCTGAGATCAATGGCAAAGGGTACACATTCTTCACTGTCCACTCATTCAGATACTTATAATCTGTACACATCCTCTTTCTCTGATCCTTTTTCAGTACAAAGCATATTGGTGATGCCTGTGGTGATTTTGAAGGTCGTATGTATCCCTTGCGCAATTGTTCATTAAGAAATGCATCCACTTCTTCTTGTTCCTTCGGAGATAATGGGTAGACTTTTGAGTTCTTCAGCACAAATCCCAGTTTCATCTCAATTGCATGTGTTAGGAAACAGTCTCCTAACATGCCTATTACCTAATACTATTTTTATTTTATTTTATTTTATTTTATTTTATTTTATTTCACCAAAATACACTACAAAACACCTATATACACATTATTTGTCAGCATGGGAATTCTTTATTTACACACATCAATATGTACACACATGTATGTGCATGTGTGCGCATGTGTGTGCGTGTCTGTAATAACATACTACAATATGTGTAACATAGTATATAACCCTAAAATAAATACTAGGAGACCACAGTTGTGTTCTCTTAGGTATTCCATCCACATTAGTGGTGTGAAAGGCCTATTTCAGCCAACTAATCTATTTTTAACCCTCACATCAAATCCATCAAATCCCCCCATCACGCGCACACCCCCCACCGCCTTCTTGTAGGAGAACCCGCACAGTCCAGCTAGCAGATTAGTGGGTGTCGCCCTAACAGAATGATCCCATGGCTTTCACACTGGCATCCGCTCTGATTCCTTCTTCTGAAGAACTGACAAATATTTATGGTAGGCTTTTGGCACCCACTCCTCCACTGGCTTCTACACTTTCACAGCATTTTTATTCCATGACTGTCCTCCACGAATTTCCCTAAAGGTTTGCTTCTGTTCTTTCTTACTGGTCATGATTGGAACTTCCCTGTTGGGCATATCCTCATCTTTCACTTCCTCCATCGTAACAGAATACTTCCTCAGACATTCTTTCTCTTTCTTTTCCTTCTTGTCCTTTTTTACTTTTCTCTCATATACATTACATTCTTTAGGACAATGAGTCATGTGTACCTTTCCAGTTTTCCAATCAATTTCTGGGTTATGCTTTTGTAACCATGGACATCCAATTATCAGATTGGTTTTCCCAAGGTCACATACCTTAAATATGGCTCGTTCCTGATGATCCTGATACTTCAGTATCATCATCACCTCCTCCTTAATAGTTCCTCCATGATTGATCATACTATCAATATTGTACACCATTATAGGTTGTGGCAGTTTATGCATGCAAATACCATTTACAGTAATTAAGGATCGATTAATAAATAATCTGGTAGCACCACTGTCAAGCAATGCCTCCATATTAATTGCTGCATGCATGTCCACTGTCTTCAATCCTACTGTCAAGCTGATTTCAGGTTCTATCTGCGCAGAGTGAATAAAGAATTTAGAAGTCTTCGGAAATAAGGCTAAAATTTTCTCTTTGTTGCATAAGTGATGATGGTCATACTCCTTAATTTCTCTTTCAGGTTCACCATGGGTTTCCTTGGATACTAATACATTATATTGATTAAAGGTCACCAATGGGGAAATCTTCACTGGGACTCTTCCACAAAATTTTTCTGCTTATCTTCCTCCAACTTCACTTCCTCAATTGTTGCTTCCCTAATCTTCCTTTTCTGCCTACAATTCCCAGCAATATGCTCTAATTGCCCATAATTAAAACATTTAAGTGGGGCTCATCTTCCTACTTGATCAACATCCATTGCATCTGCCGATGCTGCTGACTCCTTAACAATAGGTGTCACTGCTGTGGCCAGTGGCTGTGCCCTCAGAGTTTGTACCTGAGGCATCCTTCCTTTCTTGGACTTTCCTCCTGATGACTTTCCAAATCTGGCATTTCCATACATCAATTTTGACTCCACCTGTTGCTGTTGATATTGCCAATCAAGATGCATTGCCCAATTATACCACTTGTCCAACCTCTCCAGCATAGAAGGTAGTCAATAGATAGACTTGAATAACAAGGGATTTAATCCTGCCTTCAAACATTCTACCAATGCAGCTTCTCCCATATCTGTCTGTGATGCTTCTGCCTTGAACTGCAAAATAAATTTGTCTGCTCTCAGAGAACCTTGGTGCATGGTTTTTAATTTTGCATTAGCTGTCGCCTTTGGATTAGGGTCTCCAAACTGTGCCTCCAATCTCTCCAAACATTTCCTAAAGGTTGCAAATTGTTTATATCCCATGGCAATTTGATTAATGGCTTCATTTCTCCAGAACTGTGCTTTCCCTCCCTGGATGTATGAGAGAGCAAACATAATCCTAGACTTGGTTGTATGAAACTTGGGCTTTCTCCCATGGATGTACAATACTATAGAGCTGATGAAGGATTTCATATTCTCCATGGTACCATCAAAGATTTGCAGGGGTGCATATTTAGGTAAATGTGTTTTTCCACTCTCAGATCTCTCCTCTGCATGCCCATCCTCCTGAGACATCCACTCCACCATCTCCTCCATCTCATCATCTTTATCTTCCACTGTCTCTGCTTTTGTTTCTGCTTGTTTGGGCTGTGAGGCTGCTAATACTGACACTAATTTGGACATTTGTGCTGTAAGCGCATCAATTTTGGCTTCCAGTGCTGGCATGCAAACAGGATTGGCTAGATCAATGAATTTGGAGTGTGAAAATATGTTCGGATGCAAGATCGAGGGACTAGACGAGTAATAAAAGCAAAGCAAAGGTGAATCAAGGGAAATAAAAGTGAAAATGGCATAATGCAAGGATTTTTGAGGATTTTTGAAGAATTTCGAAGAAATTTAGTGTAGATGCAAGACTTCGGACTGAAGAAGAGTAAGCTGAACTCTCAAATCACTGCCATCTGGGAGGAATATGATTGCTTGTCTGTTTTATAGTACAAGTCTCTATACATTTTGAAGGGATGGTACTAAAAAGGAAATACAACATGTGTAGAACATGAGGCAATATGCACAGCAACAAATCATAAAACAAATAAGAAATGATGATAAATGAAATGTACAGAGTCGCAGTATATAAAAAGTACTTGTGCTAATTTTTCAATATATCATTGAAACACCAAAACAGACTGTCCTTGTTATAAATTGCATAAAACATCGGAAACTGCTTCGCACCAATTGTATGCATGCACATGCAGTCAAAATGTGTTCGATATACTCAAAATAGTGCTCCATGTGTCCATCATGCATCCGAAGATTGTTCAAATAGGAAATACTGTGTCTGAAGATGTTTTTTGAAGTTCGATGTTTTTTGAAGATTTTTCAAGTTCCTTCGGACTTGTTCAAAGGCTGATATAGCTGCAATATTGCTTGAAACTGGTTTGGAAGTCATCGAAGGTGTTCCAAGTGTATATTCTGAGCTGTACAAAGCATTCTATGTCCATTGAAAATGTGAAAACTGATGTATCAGTGCTTGAACTGTGCTGGGGACCTATCATCATTCGAAGTGGTGCCAAGTGATTTGAAGGCATTTGAAATGTTGCGAAGATGTTCAAAGTTGTTTGAAGTTGTTTGGAATCATGCAAAGTTGTTCGAAAAGGGTTCAAAGTCTTTTTTGTGGTGTTCGTAGAGGTTTAGAGAGGTTCAGAGTGTGTGTCGTGATATCTCGATACAATTGGAAGCATTCTCCAGACTTTAGAGTGCACAATGGACCGATCAACATGGTGGTGGATGCAGTGGTGCATGTGGTGGTGGTGGTGATGTTGGCATTGTCCCTGGCTCTCCTGGCACCCCTTTGCTTGTCCTTGGCCCTGGGTTTCCCATTCTTGGCCTTGAATTCCCCATTCTCATCATCTGTGCTCCTTGTGTCCCTCCACTTGTTGCCTCTGTCAAATATGGTCCCTAATAGTGCTGCTGTGGTTCAGTTCAGTCCAGTTCTACAAGGTTTTTTGTGAACCTAGAACTGAACTTTAGGTTAAGTTCAGGCATCTTGCTGAACTTTGGACTAAACCATAAGTTCAGGTTCAAACAGGTTCAGTTCAGGTTCAAGGGTGTTAGGGTGACACCCACTAATCTGCTAGCTGGACCGTGCGGGTTCTCCTACAAGAAGGCAGCGGGGGGCACGCGCGTGATGGAGGGTTTGATGGCTTTGATGCGAGAGGTTAAAAATAGATTAGTTGGCTGAATTAGGCCTTTCACACCACTATTGTGGATGGAATACCTAAGAGAACACAACTGAGGTCTCCTAGTATTTATTTTAGGGTTATATACTATGTTACACATATTGTAGTATGTTATTACAGATGCGCTGATACGGCTCCCTATCGCCCTGCACGCATACTACAGCATTTTTTGCGATTGTGTGCACCTCCTAGATGGCTTCCGCACACTTTGCGTAGCGCGCTTTTGCACGCCTTTGTGCGCTTTCGTGTGCCTTCGCGCGCCTCCGTGCGCTTTTGCGCGCCTTTGACCATTTAGGTGCGCCTTTGTGCGCCTTTTGCATTTCTACTGCGCCTTTGTTTCCCCATAGCCGCCAATCATTGTGCGCCCTAAATGCGCCTCATCGCGCTTCAAGCCGCCTCCATGCGCCCCCCCCACGCTCCTTATCTGCCTTCTACATTTATTGCGCGCTCGATGCGCCTTTGCGCACTCCTTTTACACTTTACCTGCAACTCACATTCCCTGCTGCGCACTCTTTGCACAATCTCTATCACACACAACAATCCACTGCACCGGTGCACTGCGCATCGCAGCTCCCATCTTACTGGCACATTTACTTGATGCATACCACGATTCCGGCATGAGCGAACTGCGCATTCTTACATAACTGGGCCGCTTTGCGCCTATTTGGCATTGGACTGTGCGCACTTGGGCGCTTTCACGTAACCCAGGCGCTTTGGCAGTATTTGGTCTCGCACAGCATCCCCTTTTAGTTCTTCCACATTTCCCCTTATCTGGTAACTGGCACAGGTCGATCATGCCATTATTACTAAGGTGCAGCACGCGACATATAACACCTAAGCGGATTAATTGGGAAGAGCGCACGAGACTTAGCGCATCGCACCGGAACAGTTGGATATTGAGCTATAGGTGCGCAAATCTTATTGGCTGAGGCAGCGGCATAGTGCGGTCAGGTTTAGATGGGCGAATGGACGCGCTTGTGGGTAGCGCATGGCGCTTCCTATTTTTATACTTTATTTCACCATTTTATCACATAAGCCATTTGTACATAGTAGCGGACAGATAGAGAATCCAGGATCTTTCCCTCCCCCCCTCATAGTTATTAGCTCAGTCAGCGTCGCACATAGTCTGTGCACCAGCGTCAGTCCGTGCGCCTTCGTAGTGCACCCTTCGTATAGCCGTGTTTGCGTTATCGTTTGCGTCCCCTCCTCGTATTGTTGCGTTTCTTCCCTTGCGTTGCGTCCTTTGTCCTTGTCTGTGCACTATCGTAGTGCGCCCTTCATATAGCTGCGTTTGCGCACCCTTTTGCATAGCCGCATTTTGCGCACCGCCTGCGCCTTTTTTCCGCTTCTTGCGCTTTCACTCAGTTTGCACCCCCAAACTGTGCACCACCTTCACAGTACATTCCAGTGTCGTCCTTGTCCTGTTACACCTCCCGCCTTCATCATCCTCATTGTTGTGCACTTTTGTGCTCTTGTTGCGCATTTTTCCACACTGCGCGTTTTTGCCTCTTTGTGTTGCGCACTTTTCCGCCACTGCGCATATCTCCCCTTTCATGTACACTACTAGTGCGCACACTGAAAATCGCTGTACCAGCCTCTCTATAGTCTCCGCGCCCTGAAGGACGATCCGAGGCCATCTAAGCGAACTCCCCCCTCACCCCGAGCACGCCTGCAGTTGTAGGTTAAGTGTTCACCCCTTCTGTTGAGACTCTGCACTGAGTACCAACCGAACTCATCATTTTCTGGAGCCCACCGTGAGGGGTTTCTGTTTATCAGACCATATTTTAGACCTCCATCGGCTCGCCCTTCACTTCAACATTAACCACCTTCGCACTCTCCATTCCGAGCTGCTAGCAACTGCGCTCCAGCTTGGGGAAATACCAGTATTTGAATCACTCTTCCTAAACAACACACATCACTCGTCCGCGCTGTCTTTACCTCCACCTTCACCTGAATCATCCCTACCTACCCTAACTCCGTCCGCATCACCGCATTTTTCCCCACCTCCGAATTTCGCTGCGCTTTTACCAGATTGTAACTCTACACACCTTATTCCACCTACCATGGCTACCATGCACATGCCATCTGCATCTAACCAAAATGTGCCGCGCTTTGACCCTGCAAAACCGCGCGAACTCCAGAAGTACTTTGAGGAGCTTGCGCAACTCCTCCGTGATTGTAACGTCACCGACGAGACCGATAAGAAGTTCCACACAGTGCGCTATTTGGACAGCGACACTGCAGACACTTGGAAACTGCTACCAGAGTATAGCGCGACGCACAACTATGGTGCATTCAAAGACGCTGTCCTAAAGCTTTATCCTGGCTCTAGGGATGGCAGTAAATGGAGTATTAGTGACCTGGACAAGCTTATTGGTGAGACCGCACGCATTGGCCTCGTAACTGCAGAAGAAATCGCGCGCTATTATCGCGCATTTTTCAACATTAGTGAATACTTAGTTGCGCAAGGCATATTGGCGCGCTACGACCAAAGCCGCATGTTCGTTAGGGTGTTTTGACCAGACCAGCTAGAGCGCATTTTGAGCCGCCTTGCGATTGCGGTACTGAATCAGCCTGCAAATGTGCCATACTCATTAGATGCAATACGCGATGCAATCGACTTTATCTTTGAAGGCCCAGCGCGCTATTTCCAGCCACTTACTGGGCTCACAGCACAAAACCCCGATATGTATGCGCCCTACTCAGCACCCAGCGCACCCATTTCCCAGCCACAACCTAGCGCACCCGCAGTCAAAGCAGAAGACATTTCAGTCTTATTCGAGCGCATGACACAGACGATAGTTACTGCATTGAGCGCATCATGCAGAGATGGCAGAAATGGTGCGCCTCGCTCGAACAACGACAGGTGCAATGGTTGCGGTCAGACAGGGCACTATATCCCTGAGTGCGCTTCAATTGAACGCCTTATTAGCGAAGGAAAGTGTAGGCGAAATGCGGAAGGGTGCATCGTACTCCCAGGTGGCGCATTCATGCCGCGTTCTATTCCAGGCAATTTCCTAGGCGAGCGCATCGAGGAATGGCATAAGCGCAACCCAGGGCAGATTGCCACGGGTCGACTTTCATCTAATACCAATTCGCAGCTCATCTACAATATAGCGCCTCGTCCAGCTCCAGCTGCATCTCTACAGTCGACGTACGTTGCCGCTTCAGCTCCTGCAGCAGATTATATGCAAAGCGCACCAAATGCGCAACTAACGAAGGAAGAGCGCATTGATGCACTCGAGAGGGAGTTGATGGCGCTTCGCAAGAGGCAAGTCTTCGACGGCGTTGAAATTCTGCGGTGCGCACCGCGCAATACATCCAACCAAGAGGGTGTGCATTCTACAACCACAGACATGGCACCCACCGACAGTATTGAGTCCCCAGCTTCGCAATCCGCTGCGAGCGCAACTGATGCGCCCGACGAGACCCCCATACATCCCTATTCCAACATTCCTGAGGCGCGTTTTGCACCCGCAGCAGCAGATAAACCAGGCATACCAGCTAACTCTTCCAAAGGCAAAGAGCCATCATACCGCACTGTCATTCCCATCCAGAACCCGCAGATTGTCGACGACGTATATGCGCGTGCCATGAAGGCGCCCTCTGTTACGGTTTCGCATGAAGAGCTTCTATCCCTTTCGCCCGATCTCAGGCAGTGCCATAGAGAACAAGTCACCCCAAAGCGCATTGCAGCTACCAGTGCGGAAGTGGTAGCTACAAACCTTGCGAGCATTATGCCATTTGCGCACTGCGAAGCGCGTGCGCCTTTTGTGGGAGATAAAGTGCTTAATGTGACACCTCCAGCTAGCGCGGCAATTGCAGGGCCGCTTCCTATTGTTTTGCAGGATCCATTTGAACAGTACCTTACCCATCTCCAACCAGGTGAAATTGAAAACCCTGATGTTTTGAAGGTTGCTAAAGAGTCGCATGCGCTTCGCTCCATTGATTTATTGATCGACAACCAAGAGTACTTTGAAGCTATCTTAGATCCGGGTTCACAAATTATCACAATGTCAGAAGCAGTCTGCCATCATCTTGGGCTTCAGTACAACCCACGCATTCGTTTATACATACAATCAGCCAATGGAGAGGTAGATGAGTCGCTTGGGCTTGCGCGCAACGTTTCTGCGCGCATTGGGGATATCATTGTCTATGTGCAAGTTCACGTTATCCGTTCACCTGCTTACGATATTCTGTTAGGGCGCCCCTTCAACATGTTAACGCGCTCCATTGTGCACAACTTTGCGGACGAAGCGCAAACAATTACAATCTGCGATCCGAACACTGGCGCCATCTCCACCATTCCAACAAAGCCTAGGGGGAAGCCGCGCCACTTCTTACCAGCTCCAGCAACACCGCACTTTGCTATTCAGCATAACCCGCAAAGAAATTTTTGCAAGGCTTCGAGGAATTGATCTCAGACCAAGGAGAAGCCGCCACTATCATAACATTTGACTCTGATACCCAATCTTGTGACATTTCCGCATTTGCGCTTATTCCATTTTCCGCTTCTGTTCCTTCCACCTCTATTATCTCTCAACTCTACCTATCCCAGTGTACCAACAGTCATGCGCAGGCGCTCTTAAATTCGATCGACCCTGTGGCGCTTATTCCTGCCGCGTTTCCAAAAAGCGCACATGCGCGCGCAACTTTTATCGATTTAGCGGTGCGTGCACCGCAAAAGGGCGTAGTGACCAAGAAGAAGTATAAACCGGTTGCTAGAAAAGTCAAGCCAGTTATTGCACCCGTCCCAAACGAATTCCGCATCGAGCGCAACATTATAGGCGATCCGCTAGCAGCGCTTCCTGTGCTTTTACCAAATCCGCCACCATTTACCCCGACCGGGCGCTATACTGAAGAGCGCATGCAAGCGCTCCAGGAGCGCCACACTGATTTCCTATTACCAGAGGAGATGAAGGTTTTACACCACTTGATGTCTTTGCAGAATGAAGCCTTTGCATGGAGCGATGAGGAGCGCGGTAGCTTCAAGACCGCGTTCTTTCCCCCAGTAGAAATCCCAGTTATTCCGCACACTCCTTGGATAGAGCGCAACATCCCCATTCCACCAGGCATATACGACGAAGTTTGCACCATTATCCGGAAGAAAATAGACTCTGGTGTTTATGAGCACTCAAATTCGGCATATAGATCGCGCTGGTTCTGCACACTCAAGAAAGATGGAAAAGCACTGCGCATCGTACATAGCCTCGAACCACTTAATCGCGTTACCATTAAACACTCCGGTGTCACCCCTACACCTGAGCACCTTGCAGAGCAATTTGCGGGGCGCGCATGCGGCGCCATCCTTGATCTATATGTGGGATACGACGAGCGCTTAATCAAAGAATCGTCGCATGATCTTACAACATTCCAGACACCATATGGCGCAATGCGCCTCATTACATTGCCAATGGGTTGGACAAACTCAGTACCAATCTTCCACGATGATGTGTGCTATATTCTGCAGCCAGAGATACCAGATTACACCGTTCCCTATATTGACGATGTTCCAGTCAAGGGGCCTTCGAAGCGCTACATTTTACCGGATGGCTCGTGCGAAGCGCTCACTGCGAACCCTGGTGTAAGGCGCTTTGTGTGGGAGCACTTTCAGAACGTGAACCGCATTGTGCAGCGCATGAAATATAGCGGCGGCACTTTCTCTGGGACGAAATCCACCTTGTGCACTGAAAACTTTGTCATTCTTGGCCATTATTGCACCCCAGAAGGTAGAAAACCCGAACGCGGCAAGGTAGATGTTATCCGCAATTGGGGCGCATGCCACACGCTGTCAGAAGTGCGCGCATTCTTGGGAACAGTCAGTTTAATGCGCATTTATATCCGCAATTATGCGCACCACGTTAACGCGCTCACAAGGCTTACGCGCAAGGACGCTCCATTTGAATGGGGCCCAGAGCAGATAGCAGCGCAAAATGACATCAAGCAAGCAGTGCTAGAGTGTCCTGCACTACAACCGATCGATTATTCCTCAGAACTCCCTGTTATCCTTGCAGTCGACTCTTCCCAGATAGCGGTCAGCTTTTACCTTTGCCAGCAAAAGAGCGCAGATGCAAAAACGCGCATTTACAACCGGTTCAGCTCGATTACACTCAACGACAGAGAAGTGCGCTTTTCACAACCGAAGCTAGAGATCTATGGGCTTTACCGTGCACTGCGCAGTTTGCGCCTTTATATTATAGGTGTGCGCAACTTAATTGTGGAGACTGACGCGCGCTATATCAAGGGCATGCTACAAAACCCCGATATCCAACCATCCGCTAGCATTAACCGGTGGATTGTCTCAATCCTTACATTCCACTTTACACTCGTGCATGTTAGGGGAGCAGTGCATGGTCCAGATGGGCTTTCGCGTCGGCCGAAGCAGCCAGAGGACTTAGAGGGAGAAGAGGATGAAGAGTTCGAGGACTGGATTGATGTGCTACATGGATTTATGCATGCGATACGTCCCATTTCACAGTCTTTGGATGCGCAAGCTCTTGCACTGACGCAGCCAGAGCCAAACAAAAACGCGCAAAATGCGCGCAATAGTGCGCTTATTTATGACGATGACTATAGCCAAGTTCCAAGGAGTGCAACAGCAGATGCAGAGGATGAGAAGTTAGATTTGGTCTAAATTTGGATGGATACCCTAATGCGCCCTAGCGACTTCACAGATTCCGAGTACAGCGCGCTGGTGCGCTACGCGAGCGCGTTTTTCAAAGACAAGATGCACCTATGGAAGCGCAATGCGCATGGTGCGCACCAGCTTGTTATTTGGCAGTCTAGACGCTTACCGATATTGCGCGCCATCCATGACAACATTGGACACAAATGCTTTTACGCGACACGCTCCGCATTGCTCGAGTGCTTTTGGTGGCCGCATGTTATGGACGACATCATTTGGTTCGTGCGCACTTGTCATATTTGCCAGATCCAGCAAACACAGAAGGTTCTAATACCGCCAGTCGTCGCAATGCCTGCGCCCCTGTTCAGTAAAGTTTATATTGATATGATGCACTTACCAGTATCAGCAGGGTGGCGCTATATCGTCCAAGGGCGTTGCTCACTTGCGACTTGGCCGGAATTCCGTGGGCTCCCTAAAGAAAATGCGAGCGCACTTGGCGATTGGATGTTCCAAGACCTCATCTGCAGATGGGGTGCATTGTGCGAGATAGTCACTGATAATGGCAAGCCATTCATCAAAGCGCTAGCCTATCTCAATTCTATACTCTCCACGACAGACTTAATCGCGCGGCGCGCGCGCGCATTACAAAAGCGTCTAGCAGACTTAGCGCGCATCCATTCCCGCGTCTATGCAGAAAGGCGCAAGGCGGCGCTCCGTTTCGAGAAAGCGCACTCAAAAACCATCCTCAGCTTCGACTTCCAGCGCGGCGACTTAGTCCTTATGCGCAACATGGCAATCGAAAAGAGCCTTAACCGCAAAATGCGCGCACGTTATCTCGGTCCTCTAGTTATAGTGTCGCGCAATCAGGGCAGCGCATACATAGTCTGCGAGCTCAACGGGACAGTATTTGACAGGCCAGTAGCCACATTCTGCCTATTGCCATACCACGTGCGCAAGTCCATTGCACTTCCTGACATAGCACTCGATATCACCACAACGCGGTTAAGAGAGATGGAAGAGTCCATAGTACTGGACACAGAAGACGAAGAAGCAGTTGACAAAGAAGAAGCGCAAGGAGATAGCGCTGAGGAAGAAGAAAGCGCCAATGAGGTGCGCAACTAGCGCTCCATGCGCACCGCTATGGATACTTCACCATTTTATACGTACGCTTTGCTTTCTTTCATTTTTTTACATTACCTTTTCCTATTCGCGAAGTCGCATCTGGACACGTTCTGTGATTGCGCAACCCATGGGTTTTACCGGCCGTGATGATCTACTGAGCCTTTCCCATTTTTTTAGACTTTGTGATATCGTGTGCGCTTCATTTTATCTCTTACTTTTTTTATTGATGGACATGGTCAATATCTCAGTTGGGAGGAGGAAAGTGATGGTTGGACAATTTTTCCGCTCCCCTTTGCATTTGCGCATCTTTGCGTGGTGCGCGTTTTTTGTGCGCTTGACACTTCTTGCTCGAACATTGCTTATATTATCTCTTTTCTCTCACACATATTATTTGGGCTTACAAATTTCGTTTTATGGCACCATGGAAGTGCGCGCGCAGGTTGGCGCAAAGTGCGCACATTCGCGCGCGTGCGCACACTTCTCTGCTTCAGAGCGCACCACGCGTATCACAGGCGCAACAAAGAGATTGATTAACCTACTATCTAAAACTTATACCATTGTGCAGCTATTCAATGGACTGCAGGAACTCCAGGCGCTCCGTGGCTGCACCCAGTTTCGCCTTTGTGTCCGCCTCCGCTTGCTCCGCACTGCGCAACCAGCTCTTAGCGACCTCTAACTCGATGAGCGACCTTTGGACATCTTCTTGAAGGCGATCGTGCGTGGTGCCCAAGACTGCAACTAACGCGTGGCATTGTGCTAAGTCGAGCGCCTCAACATCTTGACCTTGATAAACCACATCCCCCGAGGTGTTTCCCGATCTGGTTTGGCACGAGGATTGCGTGTGCACACTTGCCTGGTGAACGGTAAGGCGGCGCGGCCTTGGGCGCACTTGCGATGGTGGAGGGGGCGCGTTTTCGGTTTTGCGGCGCTTGGATGTGCGCTCTTTCGAGGGGCTGATGAGCCCCACATTGCTCTCATTGTCCTTGTCAATTTGCGACGTGCCTTTGGAAAGTTTAGCGCAGCATGGAAGTAGGATGAGAAAAAGACAGACCAGAGCGCCCAGTAGCCGCTTTCCTGCCTCTAGGGGTTGCGCGCAGCTGTGCGAGGGTGCGCTTCGTCCATTCGCACTTTCTCTTACCCTTTGCGCATGGGGCGCACTGTTTTCCATTGACAGAGGTGCACCTAGCTGGTTGGCCGATGCGGCGGCAGTTATCACACTAGCGTAGAGAAAGGGAATGGTTTAGTGAGTTTGACGCATATCCAAAGAAACTTACTGGTCCGCTATTAGCGTTAGAGGTGGCGCCAACCCCACTCAGTGGCAGCACTTCGACATACGCGCGTTGCCGCGTTGCGCACACCGGGCGCGCACTTGCGCCTTCGTCCGCACTGGCGCTCTCATCGCTATGCTCGTTCTCCCCCTCGCTCGTCACCCCACTCTCCCAAGACTCCCCAGTTCCTTCACCTACAACCTCAGCATCGGTAGCGGCAGAAAGCGTGCGCAAAGAGCGCACCAGTGCGACGCGCGCCTTTTCGTCCTCCTGCGCCTCGGTGGTATCTATATCGCTCGCCTCGTCAATGGCTCTGAACTCACCTTCCAGCCGCTCCAAGTTAACATCTGGTGCCTGCAATTCTGCAGTCAAGAGTGCGCGGCGCACCCTGCGCGCTTCCAGCCGCTCCGCCAGCTCATGCGCCCTACGCTCAAATTCCTCAGACCTCTCTTTCTCCTCAATCATCTTACGCATATCGGGCATCAGCTCTTCGCCCCAAGCAAGCCACTCCTCCACCATGATTCCGCTGAATGCGCTACGCGCCTTCGTGAGGAGTGCGTCGAGTTCTGCATCATCTTGGACACAGTCCGCACGGCTTTTATACATGTTCTACATGACCTGACCCTTAGCAACCTGCGCCAGTTATAGAAACACAAAAAGCGCACCAGTTTACTACAAAACCCTTCACCCCAAGCTTGCATCGTCGTCTGCTCACTCCCAGCAGCAGGGAGGGTCTCATTGAGGGCCAGGATCGTTTGTCTGAGGGCTAAGGTAAATGCTGAAGCCATCGGATCGGGTAGAGATGGGTTGTGGAAAGAGTTATAGAGGATAGATGGTGGTCAGAGATGGGTAAGGAGAGGATGGCTGCTTATGTGAGTGAAGAAAATTTTGCGCTGACCAATCACATGCTGCCTGAGGACAGTCAGTACTTCAGTTGGGAGGAGATGATACGGCTCCCTATCGCCCTGCGTGCATACTACGGCATTTTTTGTGATTGTGTGCACCTCCTAGATGGCTTCCGCACACTTTGCGTAGCGCGCCTTTGTGCGCTTTCGTGCGCCTTCGCGCGCCTCCGTGCACTTTTGCGCACCTTTGACCGTTTAGGTGCACCTTTGTGCGCCTTTTGCATTTCTACTGTGCCTTTGTTTCCCCATAGCCGCCAATCATTGTGCGCCCTAAATGCGCCTCATCGCACTTCAAGCCGCCTCCATGCGCCCCCCCCACGCTCCTTATCTGCCTTCTACATTTATTGCGCGCTCGATGCGCCTTTGCGCACTCCTTTTACACTTTACCTGCAACTCACATTCCCTGCTGCGCACTCTTTGCACAATCTCTATCACACACAACAATCCACTGCACCGGTGCACTGCGCATCGCAGCTCCCATCTTACTGGCACATTTACTTGATGCATACCATGATTCCGGCATGAGCGAACTGCGCATTCTTACATAACTGGGCCGCTTTGCGCCTATTTGGCATTGGACTGTGCGCACTTGGGCGCTTTCACGTAACCCAGGCGCTTTGGCAGTATTTGGTCTCACACAGCATCCCCTTTTAGTTCTTCCACATTTCCCCTTATCTGGTAACTGGCACAGGTCGATCATGCCATTATTACTAAGGTGCAGCACGCGACATATAACACCTAAGCGGATTAATTGGGAAGAGCGCACGAGACTTAGCGCACACCAATAATAGCGCATCGCACCGGAACAGTTGGATATTGAGCTATAGGTGCGCAAATCTTATTGGCTGAGGCAGCGGCATAGTGCGGTCAGGTTTAGATGGGCGAATGAACGCGCTTGTGGGTAGCGCATGGCACTTCCTATTTTTATACTTTATTTCACCATTTTATCACATAAGCCATTTGTACATAGTAGCGGACAGATAGAGAATCCAGGATCTTTCCCTCCCCCCCTCATAGTTATTAGCTCAGTCAGCGTCGCACATAGTCTGTGCACCAGCGTCCAGTCCGTGCGCCTTTGTAGTGCGCCCTTCATATAGCCATGTTTGCGTTATCGTTTGCGTCCCCTCCTCGTATTGTTGCGTTTCTTCCCTTGCATTGCGTCCTTCATCCTTGTCTGTGCACTATCGTAGTGCACCCTTCGTATAGCTGCATTTGCGCACCCTTTTGCATAGCCGCATTTTGCGCACCGCCTGCACCTTTTTTCCGCTTCTTGCGCTTTCACTCAGTTTGCACCCCCAAACTGTGCACCATCTTCACAGTACATTCCAGTGTCATCTTTGTCCTGTTACACCTCCCGCCTTCATCATCCTCATTGTTGCACACTTTTGCGCTCTTGTTGCGCATTTTTCCGCACTGCGCATTTTTGCCTCTTTGCGTTGCGCACTTTTCCGCCACTGCGCATATCTCCCCTTTCGTGTACACTACTAGTGCGCACACTGAAAATCGCTGTACCAGCCTCTCTATAGTCTCCGCGCCCTGAAGGACGATCCGAGGCCATCTAAGTGAACTCCCCCCTCACCCCGAGCACGCCTGCAGTTGTAGGTTAAGTGTTCACCCCTTCTGTTGAGACTCTGCACTGAGTACCAACCGAACTCATCAGCGCACACACCGCACATGCACATACATGCATGTACATGCGCATACATGCATGTACATGCGCATACATGCTGATGCATGTAAATAAAGAATTCCTACGCTGACAAATAATGCATATATAGGCGTTCTGTAGCGTATTTTGGTGAAATAAAATAAAATAAAATGAAATAAAATAAAATAAAATGAAATAAAATAAAATAAAATGAAATAAAATGAAATAAAATGAAATAAAATAAAATAAAATGAAATAAAATAAAATAAAATGAAAAAAAAAAAAAAAAAATAGTATTAGGTAATAGGCATGTTAGGAGACTGTTTCCTAACATTACCCCCCTTTTAGTCCTCGACTTCCAGGTGAGAAAATATCATATCTGTCCCCTCTGTGAAATTTTGGTAAGGCCGGAAATTCATTCCCTCATACACCATTCTAGCAATGCGACACGAAGCATTTGGATTACATTTAAAGAATTGGGTGATTGCCTTGCATGCTCGCTTACAATTCTCTTCTGTCTCCCATGAATTATTTTTGTCAGTGTAGTTCTTCCACTTGATTAAGAACTCCAATTTGTTTCATCAAAGACATAAGTCCAAAACCTCTTCCACAATATATTCTGGAGCACCTTCTACCATTATTGGAGGCTGTGGAGTAGTTTGTTGACCAGGAATAGTGGGTGGGCGGTAAGGGCATAAACAGAAATGTTAATCTCAGGATCAATCTTGAATGACTGAGATAATTTTAACACTACTGCATTGGGTGAAATAATTTTAGAAATTGGATATGGGCCAACTTGCTTCTCTGTAAGCTTTCTTGAAGGTCATGGAATATTCAGATCTTTGGTACTTAGCCATACCAAGTCACCAACTTTATACTCTGGAGCAACAGCTCGAGTACGATCTGCATGTCACATCATATCATCATGTGCTTTCATCAATGCTGCCTCTGCTTCCTCCTGCACCTTTCACATTTTGGATACAAAGTCCTCCACTGACTGTACCTTGACTTCCCTTTGAGGTTCTATTCCCATTCTGGGATAATACCCAACTAGCAAAGAAGGGTGACATGTGGGTAGCCAAATGGAATTTATTACTGTGAGAAAATCCAGCAATTGCCAACCATTCAGGCCAGTCGGTTTGTCGCTGATTGACAAACATGTGTAGGTACTGCTCCAACTCCTGATTCATTATCTTTGTCTGTCCATCAGTTTGTGGGTGATATGCCATAGATAACTTGGTTTGAATCCCCAATATGTTATTTAAGTCTTGCATAAATGCAGAAGCAAATTGTGATCCACGATCGGAGATAACTGTATCAGGTAATCCATGTAACTGCCATACCTGATTTGGATAGAGGCATGCCAAGCCCAACGATGAGGTTTCTGCAGTAGTAGAAATGATATGGACTTCCTTTGTGAAGCAGTTGCATACCACAAATATTGGATCGTATCCTTGAGCTTCAGGTAATCCTGTGATAAGGTCCACAGATATGTCTCGCCATAGTGCTTTAGGTATAGGGTTTGGCATTAATTTCCCAGCAGGCTTTTCTGGAAATTTCTTTCCCCTCATGCACATGTCACACCCATCCACATACCCCAACACATACTTTGAAATTCCAGGCCACCAATAATTTCTCATCACCAACTCCAATGTCTTCCACCTTCCTGGATGTCCAGCAGCTGGCATGTTATGATGTAACTGTACAATCTCCCTTCGTAAATCTTGATCCTTCAGTACATAGACCTTTCCTCTGAATAACACTAACCCTTGTTCTTCAACCCATTCATCTCCTTTAATATTACTTTTCTTCTCTCCCCTCAAAGCTTTCACAGCTTCCACCACTTCATCATCCATCTCTGAATATTGTCTAATTTTAGACAACATTTCTGTCTCTGAGCTATCCACCAATAAATGTTCTTGACACATAGCACAAATACGAAAGTATTCAGGTTTGAGTAGGGTAGTATTTTTATTGTCCTCCTCCACTCCCCTTTTATGATCTGTACATCTGGATAATGCATCTGCTTTCCTCATCAAGCTTCCCACTTTGTGGACCAAGTGAAAATTAAAGTGCAATAGGAATAATGCCCAACGTGCTTGTCAACGGTTAAGCGTTTTAGCGGACATGAAATACTGCAGATTTTGATGGTCTGTCCAGATTTCGATCTGATGCATACATCCCTCCAAATAATGTCTCCATGCCTCCAAAGCTCATATTATTTCCAACATCTCTTTATCATGCACATCATAATTCCTCTCCACATCATTCAACCCTTTAGACAAATATGCACAAGGATGCCATTTGTCATCTTCACATAGCATTGATAATACTGCTCCAGTAGCAAAGTCTGATGCATCTGATTCCACTCGTAAGGGATGTGTAAAATCTACTGGGACCAAAGTTGGCTCTTCCACAAACTTCCTCTTTAACTCCTCAAATGCTGTCTGCTGTTGTTCTCCCCATCTCCACACTGCTCCCTTTCGCATAAGGTTGTGTAATGGTGTGGCAATTTTGGAAAAATTATGCACAAAGCGACGATAAAAATTGGCAAGTCCCAAGAAAGCCTAAACTTCCTTGATATGGGTAAGCATGGGCCAATCAACAATTTCCTGTACCTTGATAGGATCCATCTTGATTCCATCAGAACCAATCTTTAATCCCAAGAATCTCGCTTGCTCCAAATACACACTTCTCCAGTTTAACGAATAAATCATTCTCTGCCAATCTCTTCAACACCTCCTGCACTATCGCCTCATGATTTTCTTCATCCTCTGTGAATATCAAAATGTCATCAATAAATATTATTACCACGCCTTTGTCTATCACATCCTTGAAAATATTGTTCATCATATTTTGGAAAGTTGGGGGACTATTGGTCATTCCAAAAAACATGACTAGCAGCTCGAAGGATCCTCAACGCGTGGCAAATGCTGCTTTGCACTCATCTCCTTTCTTTATTCGTACATTGTTGTACCCCCAGCGTAAATCCAATTTTGTAAAGACCTTAGCCTTTCCCACTTTGTCAATTATCTCTGAGATCAATGGCAAAGGGTATGCATTCTTCACTGTCCAATCATTCAAATACCTATAATCTGTACACATCCTCTTCCTGTGATCTTTTTTTGGTACAAAGAATACTGGTGATGTCTGTGGTGATTTCGAAGGTCGTATGTATCCCTTGCACAACTGTTCATTAAGGAATGCATCCACTTCTTCTTGTTCCTTCAGAGATAATGGATAGATTTTTGACTTCTTCGGCACAAATCCTGGCTTCATTTCAATAGCATGATCCCATGGCTTTCGCACTGGCATCCGCTCTGATTCCTTCTGCTGAAAAACTGACAAATATTTATGTTAGGCTTTTGGCACCCACTCCTCCACTGGCTTCTTCACTTTCTCCACATTTTTATCCCATGACTGTCCTCCACAAATTTCCCTAAAGGTCTGCTTCTGTTCTTCTTTACTTGCCATAATTGGAACTTCCCCGTTTGGCATATCTTCATCCTCCACTTCCTCCATCGTAACAGAATACTTCCTCAGACGTTCTCTCTCTTTCTTTTCCTTCTTCTCCTTTTTAACTTTTCTCCCATACACATTACATTCTTTAGGACAACAAGTCATGTGTACCTTCCCAGTTTTCCAATCAATTTCCAAATTATGTTTTCGTAACCATGGACATCCAATTATTAGATTGGTTTTCCCAAGGTCGCACACTTCAAATATGGCTCGCTTGATCATACCATCAATATTGTACACCATTATAGGTTGTGGCAGTTTACGCATGCAAATACCATTTCCGGTAATTAGGGATCGATTAATAAATAATCCAGCAGCACTACTGTCAAGCAATGCCTCCACATTAATTGCTGCATGCGTGTCCACTGTCTTCAATCCTACTGTCAAGCTGATTTCAGGTTCTATCTGCGCTGAGTAAATAAACAATTTAGGGGTCTTTGGAAATAAGGCTGGGCATTTTTCTTTGTCGGATAAATGATGATGGTCATACTCTTCAATTTCTCTTTCGGGTTCACTCTTGATTTCCTCGGATACTAATACATTATATTGATTCTGGGTCACCAATGGGGAAACCTTCACTGGAACTCTTCCACAAAATTCTTCTGCTGATCTTCCTCCAACTTCACTTCCTCGATAGTTGCTTCCCTAATCTTCCTTTTCTGCCTACAATTTCGAGCCATATGCTCTAATTGCCCACAATTAAAACATTTAACTGGAGCTCGTCTCCCTACTCGATCAACATCCATTGCATCCATTGATGCTGCTGACTCCTTAACAATAGGTGTCACTGCCATGGCTGGTGGCGGTGCCCTTGGAGCTTGTACCTGAGATGTCCTTCCTTTCTCGGACTTTCCTTCTGATGACTTTCCAAATCTGGAATTTCCATACATCAATTTCAGTTCCTATCGATATTGCCGATCAAGACACATTGCCCAATTATACCACTCATCCAACCTCTCTGGCATAGAAGGTAGTCGATAGATAGACTTGAATAAAGAGGGATTTAATCCTGCCTTCAAATATTCCACCAATGCTGCTTCTCCCATATCGGTTTGTGATGCTTCTGCTTTAAACTGCAAAATAAATTTGTCTGCAGTCAGAGAACCTTGGCGCATAGTTTTTAATTTTGCATTAGCTGTCGCCTTTGGATTAGGGTCTCCAAACTGTGCCTCCAATCTCTCCAAAAATTTTCTAAAGGTTGCAAATTGTTTATATCCCATGGCAATTTGATTAATGGCTTCATTTCTCCAGAACTGTGCTTTTCCTCCCTGGATGTATGAGAGAGCAAACATAATCCTAGACTTGGTTGTATGAAACTTGGGCTTTCTCCCATGGATGTACAATACTATAGAACTGATGAAGGATTTCATATTCTCCATGGTACCATCAAAGATTTGCAGGGGTGCATATTTAGGTAAATGTGTTTTTCCACTCTCAGATCTCTCTTCTGCATGCTCACCCTCCTGAGACATCCACTCCACCATCTCCTCCATCTCATCTTCTACTGTTTCTGCATTTGTTTGTACTTGTTTGGGCTGGGATGCTGCTAATACTGACACTAATTGGGACATTTGTGCTGTTAGAGCATCAATTTTGGCTTCAAGAACAGGCATGGGAACAGGATTGTGTCCAGGATTCGAAGCTGCTTGTTCAGACATAATTATGTAATCTGTGATGAGTCACTTCTTCGGCTGTGTAGAGATTCGGCTGTAGAATATTTTTTGCAAAATTTCAGAGTCACGTGATCTGGCTATTTCGGGTACCAAACACGGCAAAACACGTGATTTCGGCTATTGGGCACTTCGCATCAATAACCCTTCCAACAGTGCCTGATCTTGGGGCTATTTGGCTAGTAGCTACCTAAAATAGTTGTCCAAATAGAGTAATGTAAATCTTAGCTAAACCAGATCCGATCGGTTGTCTGGTTGCAGCTGTCCTAATGACGAGCGCTGCCTTTCGATCACTGGCGGTCGCAATGAAAGGCGAGGCCTGGCGTCGGCTTACAAAAGCAAAGGTAAATACGTATATACAATTAATTCCGGCTCTTGCCGAAATGATGCATAAGTGGATGTGGCACGCTGACACAAATGACGTATGCGCGTGAGTAAGAGAAGGCGCACTGATAGGGTAGTTGAGTTCTTCTGTTAGGGCGACACCCACTAATCTGCTAGCTGGACCGTGCGGGTTCTCCTACAAGAAGGCGGCGGGGGGCGCGCGCGTGATGGGGGGTTTGATGGCTTTGATGCGAGAGGTTAAAAATAGATTAGTTGGCTGAATTAGGCCTTTCGCACCACTATTGTGATGGAATACCTAAGAGAACACAACTGAGGTCTCCTAGTATTTATTTTAGGGTTATATACTATGTTACACATATTGTAGTATGTTATTACAGACGCGCGCACACATGCACGCACATGCGCGTACATATTGATGCGTGTAAATAAAGAATTCCCACGCTGACAAATAATGCGTATATAGGCGTTCTGTAGCGTATTTTGGTGAAATAAAATGAAATAAAATGAAATAAAATAAGATAAAAATAGTATTAGGTAATAGGCATGTTAGGAGACTGTTTCCTAACAAAGGGGTGTTTAAACCAAAAACCAAATGCAACTCTGCAAAAATACTATGTTGTGACTGGGATGAAAAAATTCACAGAAGAATAAGGAAATAATTATCATGGAAGCCTGCAACTGCTGAGCCTCCAATTCTGACTGAAGGCCTAGCTGACAGCTCGATAGTGGTGTTTGTGGACAACTCCAAATCTGTCAAAAATAAATTCCCAAAAACGAAAATACAAAAAAGGAAAGAGAAATGACAGGATTTTCTGTTCACCTCCAGATAGCAACTGTGCATCTCACCATTTAATAAAGTGGGCCACTGGAGATGAATATATTTGGCACATCATGTGGAATACAGAATTAGGCTAGTTGTTTTAGCTTGCATAGACTACACATCTTCAATTACAAAGTATATAGCACACATGCAGGATTAGCAGATGGATAAAAACTTGCTGAAATGAGGGATGGAGAAGCTTTCTACATGTAATTAGTTGAGATTAAGCACAAGATTGATAATAGATGGATGGATGTTTAACAGGCAAGTCAAAAATGCAACAAATCTGGAAAGTGTAAGAGTGAAGTGAGGAGAGCATTTAAAATCCCAGGACAAACCACTCTGCATAAGATTGTTGTAGTAGATTAGATAGCAGAAAGAACTAGATAAATGGAGGGTATCCTTGTGGTGGAACAGGAAATTTTGAGGGACAAGCTGCATGGGTTTCTTAAATTGAAGGACCACAGATAGGGATTAGTCATTGCAGAGAGATGACGCATTGTACATTAGAATTAGAAGGCAAAAAAGGCGACAGAAAACATGCCAAGGGCAGAGGAGATTGGTAGTCCAAATGTTTTCATTGAGAGGTGGCTGTGCATGCAACAAAATCGGGTTGGGTCAATTGCACATCAAGACCAGAAATGCTATAGTTGCCCAACTACAAATATCCATCAGGGAATTCAGAGTATGAAGGGTATAGGCCCAAGGAATATAAAGAGAGAGCACTGAGATACTGAGTCATTGCAATCCACAGAATAGCAAAAGACAAAACATTGAGGAGGCCTCAGCGTAGCAATCAATCATAGCTGCACTATACTGGTATTTGAAACATCTTCCATGGTGACGGGCCCAGAATTGCAGTGGTACTAAACAATGGGCATGCTAATCTCCATTTGGCCTCGATACTGGCGTGGGAACTCAATACTGGCCATCAAGACCTCAAACACAGTTACCGCACCTAGCTGACCCCCACACTCACATTTCTATATGAGGCAACACTTTCCCAGCTGACAGTGACAATTCCAAACAAATGGCATTTTCCCACTGTCTCGACATTCAACATTCAACAATCCTCTAAGGCATCGCTGCCTCTATAACACCTTACCCCCTCTGTAGACAGCGACTTCAACCACCACCATAGACTCCCGACCCTAAGTAAGTGTTTTATGTAATCTTTTTCTTACTGACAAGTTTCTAGGTTGTTTCTAGGTTACATTTTTTATGTACAACAACAATGCACGCAGCCCATAACCCTCCTCTCCCATTCAAATAGGATGTGAGGGGTTTGTTTTGGTCTAGCATGACCACAGCCAGGTGCCGTGAGCAGCGGGTACCCCCAATGTAAGCACCTGCTACCCCTGTATTCCTGCCACGAGTGGGTACGATGTGGGAATTGATCTCTCGTGCTGCCACCTACGTTCCACACTAGGCAACGGCACTAGCAGTGTTTGCTACCTACAAACAAGCTGAACTGCTGATCATGCACCCTGGATGGCAAGATAAGTTAATTGCTGCAAGTCGTGGACACTGAGCCAGACTTACAATGAAAGCCTTGAATGCTTCGAAACACTGCATAACAATATGTCGATTGGCAAGAGGGACTAGACCTTCTTCAGCGTAGGCATCTCGATCCGGTACTGGTGGAATGCATCTCTGCACTATGGTCGGCTCAGGTGAATACCTCCCAGTTTGAACCCATTGGACGAGCTCTGTAGTGACGGGGATGCGATAGAATATGGGCACGATGCCGACCATGGTGATGCCAGGAAATGTTTGTGAATTCACCATAGGGCGGCCGGACAATTTTCGGTGTAGGTTATTTTGATCGAAGGCGGCAATGGCCTCAGCGATAAGTTGCAGCTCGGGATCCGTGTGGTTAGTACTGCACTATAGCCTTGTATTAAGATAGACGATTAAAGAAAAAGGAGGGACGAACCACATCCTTCTCGACAAGGAGAAGATACTCGGACTCTGACATTACACAAACATCAGGCTTTGCACCAACCATCATACTGCACATGACGAAGGATACCTCCTTCTGTTGATGTATGACATGTTCTGGCTCGTCGTATTCGAACATGCCCAATAAAAAGGCAGCAAAGTCATCAACTAAAGACTCTTCTCCTTTCACTGCGTCTTTCATATACTGAAAGAACAATCGATCGCGTTTTGTGCTCGGGTGCAAACTCCCTTTCTCAATGCCACTCAGATGATGTGTGGATATTGAAATAATTTGTCAGCAATGAGCTCTTGCAACTGATGCAGCAGTTGACTTGCCTGGTTCTTCCTGAGGTTAATCTCCACATTAGCAAGTTCTCCATCATGTGGGAGGTATACTTGTTGCTCCTCAACTGGAATAGTGTGTGTGTCAGCCAGAAGAGATGAAGCAGAAGTCTCTTCATCAAAGGGTTCTATGTCATCAAAGTTCTCAAATTCAGGTTTATTGTCATGGGTGATTCGGGAGGGAACAATGTCATGCTCAGCAATGTTGGCAGCATTTTGTAAATGTGTTAAGATTGCCATATGAGATGTGAGAGCTTCTCTTTCCTGTTCAACAGCTTGTGTGTCAGAAGTGTGAGGTGCTTTACCAAGTCAATGGACTTTGTCTCATAATTGAATCCTGGTGCAGATCAATGAGGGATTGTGATACATCAATCTTGGTAAAAAGTATGACCCACTGCATTTGTTCAAAAACAATAGCGAAATCAATCTACTGCTCAACTGCTGATTGAATAGGTGTCCATCTGTGACCATTCCTGATGCCACTCCCATGCTGGTCCTGGTCCTGGTCCTATTCCCATTCCTGATGCCAGTTGCGATCTCTGAGTGGCATACATATCCATTACCCTGACATCTGTTAGTATTAGCATTTCTGTTGTGGTGACTTCATCCTCCCATTGTTCGACTGCCTGTTGACTGAAAGCTGCTGTCAGTTCTGCATGGTGCTTGCTGAGCTGTGTGGATATCTCAAGGGCTTCTTGAGATTTTGAGCACAGTGTGACTATCATGCTAAGCCATTGTCCAGGATGTGGTTAACAAAATTGCCTTGCATGCCCAAATATATAACCATTGCCAAAGCTGACTGGTGGCACTAAATTGTGATGCTGAGACATCAAGTATGTTTCAGCGGTTAACAAAGGATGACCTCAATGCTAGCACAGCTATTCTGAAGCCAAATGCACCAGGCTCCACTAATCTTTGCCTGTCCTGGATTTGGCATAATGCCCACAATCAAACTGGTGTTATTACCGAACAGCACAGTGATGCTGATGCTGATGCTGATGCCACTCAATTCTAGGAATGTAAATGTATTTTGTGGCCATCTGTATTCATTACACTAATGGTTTTATTAGTCAGGAGAGTACACTGGCTTCAATCATGGGCTCAGAGAAATAGATGGAGGAAGGAATTTCTACTGGTCACATATGAAATGCAGTGGACTGTGCAATATTTCATCTATCACAGCCAATGGTGGCAGTCAGCCTTGCAGTCCAAGAATACCCTTCCTGGCCCACTAGCCTATGCTAATTGCCAGCAGGCTTTCTGGCAAGAATTAGCATTGAGGGCTGACAATGCATTTAGATCAGCAAATGCCGATTATATCTCCCCTATATGACCAAAACATTCTGTATTATGTAAACACAATTATCTTGATCACAATCCACCATCATGCAAGGGCAAGGGAAAAAGCATTAGTGGTGGGATTAGCAACAGTGGAATCAGCAACAGTGGAATTAGCAACAGGGGGATCAGCAACAGTGAGATCAGCAACAGTGAGATCAGCAACAGTGAGATCGGCAATGGGGGCCAAATATTGCCAACTAAATAATTCCTCATTGATAGATCTCTGATCACAGATTAAACACGATAGTGTTATCATCTCTCTTCCTACATCCATCCCTCTACAATGAGCAATCAGGAAGAAAGCTGGGAAGATATTCCTGATGGCTATTTCCCAATCCAAAGCGACAATGGGCAGCACTATCTTGTGCCCCATTTTATGATTCTGGCTACCCACCAGGCAATGGAGGCCTATCGAGGGAAAGTAGAATTCAAAGTGCATATGGCACATTGGTGGGGGTAAGATTTCCTTCAGTTCAAATGTCATTGCCAGTGGCCAATGCCATGCCTTTGGCTGATGCCATGCCTTTAACTGATGCCATGCCTTTGGCTGATGCCATGTCTTTGGCCAATGCTGTGTATCTGGCTGATGCTGTATTTTCTTCTGATGCTCTATCATCTCACTAATCATCATTTTGCAGTCTGAAAACATGACTGATCAACTGTACTATCTGTTGGCCCAAAACCAGCACATGCTACTGTCCAATCCAGTAGGTGTCATGGTCCTCATTTATGTGACTATAGTTGATCCTGTTGCAGACATTGACCACTAGGGAGCTGTTGAACTGCCATGCTGAAGAGAAAGCCCTGCAAAACCAGCTTGGCACATTGTATAAGGATGCCAGTCATCATCTCTACATGGCCAAGGTCGAAAAGCTGGAACAGCAGGATGTCACCTTGAAGACATCTGCAATCTTGAAGGAAAGGATGGAGTTTAATCTGGAATCATTCAAATGCAGGTTCTCCGAGATTCAAATCAGATTGTCATCCCATGAGCATGACAATGATGCTGATCCCCCTGCCGATTCTTACTGATGTGATGCCAAGGCCATGACATTCTTACTGTATCTACATTGACCATTGCTGTGCTGTATCTAATCATTAAATATTGCTGGTTTTTGAATGGCCACTGTCAAGACACAGCACCAGCAAGACAATGCACCAGTCAAGACATGGCATTGGCCAAAGGCATGGCATCAGCCAAGATACACCATCACCCAACAGGATGATGTTGGCCCAAGGATGGCATCAGGGCTAGGTTGCTGGCAATGAGACTTTGAAAAGAAGGAAATTTTACCCCCCCATGTGCCATGTGCACATTGAATTCAACCTTCTTGGAATAGGCCTCCATTGCCTGGTGGGTAACTGGAATCATAACTGTTTAATCAGGGATCAATCACACATTGAAAATGAATAAAAAACACCTCCTCAACAAGAAGAGCCAAATTAGTTTAAGGCTACCCATCTACTAAATTTTAGCATACTCAAAAGCTGAGTTTGAGTTTCAAAATGGGAACGCTGCTTTGTTTGTATATATTGATTGTATAGGGATCAACAACATGTAATTGTTGATCTTACAGTGTTTCACTCTTTTTCATATCCATATTGACCCTGCTGCAATAGCTGACCTATCATCCATCATGAACATTACACATGACCAAGTCCTCACCCAGATCAGTGAGATCGAACAGGCCATCTGCAATGGACTTCAGGATGGAAGTATTGCTGCAGTGATGAAGGAAAGGAAATTGGTGCTTGTGAGTGGATCGGCATGCTATCAGACCAACTATGCACTTACAAATTGTAGAAAACATTATTTGGGTGGCAAAGAGAGGTCCTCACAGAAGATGTGCAGGCCATGTTCTGGGCCAATGCCTTTTTGTGGGGATTTGTGGTAGCATGGTCAAAGTCAGACAGAACAGGGGACCAAAGGTTTATTGAAGGTCAACAGAGGGCAATGAAGACCTTTGATAAGAAAAAGGGCATTACAGGCGCTGCATCCACAGCAGCTGGACCAACCAACTTGACAATGGCAGTGGCAATGGGAGCTGGACCAGCAATGGCCACCATAGCAGCAATGACAGTGGGAAAAGCATCACCTGCCAAAATGGCAGTGGCAGTGGCAGTGGGAATGGCAGTGGCCAAGAAACAAGGGATGGCAGTGGCCAAGAAACAAGGAATGGGAGCAGCAAAGGCAAAAGCACCAGAAGCAGCAGCGGCAGCGGCAATGCCAACACCAACAAGGAGAGAAGTGGCAGCCACACAGGCCAAGATGTGGGCCCAACCAGAAGCATCAGAATCCAGAATTCCTGCCCCAGCCCAGTGTCCAATACTGCCAGTCATCACAGTGACATGCAGGTTGTGACAGGTGGAGAGTAGCAAGGGATCAGATGAGGATTTGGATGAGGAGATGGAGAGTGATGCCGGTGCCAATCCCAGGATGGAGCAGAAGCAGCACAATGCAGCAAGGGAGGGATGAGCACCACCCCAGCGAGGGAGTTTGAGAATGATGTCATGTGCACAATGTGTCAAGCTTAGGTGTCAGTGTTGGGATCAGGTGAACAGCAAAACTGCATGATACTTCTGTGGGAAAGGAAAAGTTCAGTGCAATCCAGAGGATGTGGATCGAGTGCCAAGAATGAAGAAAGCAAAAGGATTGGCAAGATGAAAAGCAAAGAAGGCATGATTTTCCAGTGAAGACAGTGGAGAGGAATCATCTAGGCAGTTCATTGCAAGAGGAAAAGGAAAATCCAAAGGTGAGTTATGACACATAAAACCACTAACTAACACATATACCTATAGCTGTGGAACAGGATATCGACATGGCTGATCCTGAGCCCAAGCCAACTGCCCCCCTGCCCTGATGGCCAACCCCTCCCCCGTCGACTCTGCCCCTCTCACTGGACATCTATACCAACTGGAAGAAGACATGTACCAGCATTCATGGTGGAATGAAGAGTCAGTGCAAGAATCCCAACTCCATGTACGAGAACTCTGGAACACATTTCACTTGCTTCAAAACAGAGTGAATGACATTGAAGGATACCTTGGGTTGCAGGCTGGCACACAGCCCATCATGTTATACAATGGTTACATGGCTAGGCAGGTGGTTCACCTCGAGAGGACTCCAAGCTGGAGGGCAGAGGTGTATTAGGAAGGAAGGATAGAGGCTGAGGAAGTCGATGCTGTGGCCACTCTGCTCCAGGTCCCACTCCCATTCCCGCTTCTGCTCCCACTTCTCCCACTCCCACTCCCACTCCTGCTCCTGCTGCTGACTTCCACTCCCAATGGAATCATCTGTTGAAATACATCCAGTGCAGAGGGGATATGGTAGGCACCAGCTGCTACCCATTCTGGTGTTGCCATTGCTGATCCCACTATTGCCGTTGCTGAATATTGGTGTTGCCATTGCCGATCCTAGAGTTGCTGATCCTAGAGTTGCTGGTGCCAAGATTAATATTGCTGTTGCTGCTGCTAATCTCCATGCTGGCCAATTCTGGGAATGTAAATATATTTTGTATGTACTAACATTTTTCATAGTCAGATGACTACATTAGCTTCATTCATGGGCTCAGAGAAATTGACAGAAAGAGGAATTTCTGCTGGTCACATATGAAATGCATTTAGATCAGCAAATGCTGATTATATCTCCCCTTTGTGACTGGAAAGGGCCTGTATTATGTAAACATGATTCATCTAAACATGATTATCTTGATTACCAACCATGACCAGTAATACTATGTCAAACAAAACTCTCTGAATCTTCAACCTTTTTTCTTTGCAATCAGGCCCAAAATGGCAACTTCAAATCTGGACACACAAGATCATTTGGTACACAGAGTCCTGATTCCATCGAGTTTTGTTGGAGTTAGACGACGCAAACTTTTTAAAATAATGTTGGATGCAGAAAGTTCTCTATGCTGAGCTTGTATGTATCTTTCCTAAAGGAAGTAAGTATACATCACTGACATATGACAGATGTATGTCATGTTGTGCATTGGCACCGGCACTTCCATCGGCCTTATGATGGAGGTGCTGATCCTTCTTTGGTCCTTGGCTGACAGTCTCACCAATGTCGATTTGGACCACCTACCCCTCAGATTCCATCCATCTCTCTTGGCCACATTGGATGATGGTGTTGCCACTGACTGTCCTAGCCATCTGGTGGATTCCTATGTATGTGATTGGTGGAGACACAATAGTGAACTGGCACCGAGGCAGATTTTGGCCAGTGACACTATGGATAAATGCCTCAATAGCTATCACCAGTATATCCCTTCCCCTCTGCTTACTGGCTCACTACCAAATGATAGCCAACCAGCAGACAATGCTGCCAATGGCCAAGCTGACTGCTGATCTTGCATTGACCTGCAGGCTCTCATTGGGGATATGTTCAATGAAACACGTGGAATCCATGACTTGGTAGATGGATGTGAATCATCAGCAGAGGCTGCCATGAATGTGAATGTCCAGAAAGCAACAGGGTTTCAATGGGGTCATGAGCTAGCCCTGCTCAAGGAGCTTCAGTCCAAACCATGGAAGTTAACAATGGCAGTGGCAGCAGCATCCACCTGTGAACACACTGGGATATGGTCAAGGCAATCGGCAACAAGAAGACAATTGGAACTGGTATCTGCACATGCACAGGCAGAACTCGAGCACCTGAAGGCTCTTCCTCCCTCCTCCCACAAGTGGACCTAGGGTGTTGACATCACAGAAAGTTATGTTTTGGCATCTAACCCATCACTGAAGACCAAATATCATTCTGGGTATGCTCAGTCTCTGGCCAATGGTGCATACAATAAGAATAAGGAGTTGTCGATCACAGCCAGTCTCCCAACCTCCATTTCTGGTGCCTACAGTTTACCACCCACTGTAACTGGTATCAATGCTGGTATTCATTTTTCAGGTGCTGGATCCAATAATTTGTCACATTCTGCTGCTGCGCCCAATGCTGCTGCCATGCCCGATGCTGCCCCACTCCTGATGCTGTCCCCACTCTTGATGCTGATGATCCAGCTGATAATCTTTATGCTGATGCACACACCACCCTCGCCCAACCCACTGCCTCTTATGCTGCTATGTTATGGGAAGGGGAGGATGATGCATCAGAAGATGCTGATCAGCCTACTGCATTTCAGGCAGCCCTGGCTTGTCAGGACCATCATTCATCATCAGCATCTTCCCACACCAGTTCTCCAACTGGCTTTGATGCCACTGCCTTTTACCTTGAAGCTTCTAATTCTCCCTCTTCATCTTCCCCTGCAAGTCCCCTTTCAACTGCTTTCCCCACCGCATCTGATGTAGCTGATGTTTTCCTCTCATCGTCAGAGACCCATTCACAGGCTGATTCAACCAGCCCCGATGCCAATTCTGATGATGATTGTTTCTGAACTGGGTCCCCCAGCACGTCACAGATAGAGAACCCCACTCCTTCTTGCACCACACTCCCGATCTATAGTCATGCGGACTTCAGTTATGTTGCTGACACTTGGTTGCCTGGCTCTGATGATATGATGGACACTAGTGACAATGAGTGATAGCTTTCTTCCTATAGATATATGGTGCTTTAATTGGTAGACCAATAATATATATCTTTAAGGCCAATGTTCATACCAATTGCTGACCCTGGCCCTAACCCTGATACATATGCCGATGCCGATGCATATGTCTGATGCTGTCTCATAGGTCACCAATCTGTATGCCACATTCTTGATATGTCTAGTGTGGTACAGCAGGAATTGAATAGTGCATTCATTTGTTGCTGTAGTACATACATATATATACATGGAGTTGTCCACTGAACCATGCCTGGGTGACGTTATCACATAGTGGCCTAATGCTGCTGCCATTGCCTAATGCCGATGCTGCTGCTGCTGCTTAATGCTGATGCCGCTGCACCCCTATTGGGTTGCTGACCCAATTTTGCAGGCATGCACACTGCAATAAATGAATTATTGCATAAACATGGCTTTTACTGAATTTATCATGCATTAATTTTCATGCAGAATCCATGCAGACTACACATAAATTACTACATAAATGAGATTAATTTCCAATTGGCCATACCTGTAATGCCGATCTTGATCCCAATCCTGGTAAGGCTGCTACCGCTGCCATCCCCATTGCTGTTGCCACTGCCTGAAACTATTTCATAGGCTACTGATGTCTGTATTAAATGTATTACTCTTTGGTCTAGCAACCATTGTAATAGTGTATTTATTTGTTACTATAGTAGGTACACATATATAGATTAGAGCATTCGACAGCATCCACTGAACCCGTATCATTTGATACACTGTATATGTTCAATAGACCATATCATTCAACACATTGTAGCTTACCTATGTGGTGGGTGTGGATGCAGGTAGAGGTTGAGTCACCTGCAGGTTATCTGTGATGAGCACTACATCCAGTTTTCAGCATCAGTTAAATTTTCTGATAGTTGTTTAGGATGCTTAATAGACATTTCAAACAGATATACATATTCACTGTTCTGGCTACTTTATTGACTCAGTGATGTAGAGAAACTCACCAGTTGAAATTGTTGAAAATGAAGAGGAAAACCTCAATGCCAAGTACAAACAGAAATAGCTAGTAAATACTAAGAAATGGAGTTGTATTGGCATCCGGTAATGACTGCGGAATCCATGCTATATGCCCGAGGTTGTAGCTAAGGCTGTATCAACTAGAGGGCCACGTAATGTAAGTTCTGTAACTAATTTACTAATGCTATGCTCACTAAGTAAGATCGAGGTGAGTCTATTGATAGATAAGAAGTGAAAGGGCCTCGAAGGCCCGTTGCCCTCACTCCTCGAAATAGGCCTTCTGACTGAACCGTCTAAGGTGGAACTCGATTGGTTGTGTTCATTGGCCTATTTACTTTGCTCATGTTTGTACATACATATCTTACATAACACTCTTCCACAAGTGATACGAGAACTGCATATTTTTTTTCCCAAGTCCTCCCCCAAACCAACACTCCAGCAAGAATTAACCACATCGATCCAGTTGGTGGCGGAACGGGAATCTATACCATGTATGGCAAAAAGGGGAGAGGTCAGGGAGTCCAAGGGCCGTGAAAAATTGGTGAAAAAAAAAATACCAACGTCACATGAAAAACGCTACCCCTTCCTTATATTATACTGATGTAACGACAGGTAACATGTTAAAACACTGTCACTTCTTTCGGGACTGTGTAAACTACTTGTCGCTGTGTAAGCGGAGCTCTCGCAGTTTTTGACTGCAAATTTTGTTGTCATGCCGAGTCATCAAAACTTTATATAAATCGGAGTTGCCTTATTCGGCAATGAGCTTACCGACCGACCTGTAGATGATACCAGCGGCGCTTATCTAGTCCACCTTGTGATCAGTATCATTCTTCCATAGTCCATGGGTCTCTCCGCTGTTTGCGCATCCCCGTATTTGCACGCTATATCCGTTAGAACAACTGCGACAGATACTGTACACGCTCCCTACTTTCTCCTTCACCTGTTGAATACTCCCGTCTACTCCAGTGCAAGAATTGACCTCCGGTTCCTGATATGCTTATGTTAAATCCCGATTCTGATGTAACGACTCATGTTGAAACCCTGTCACTCTTTCGGGACTGTGTAAACTAGTGTAAACTACTTGTAAGTAACTGTACATGTGTAAGCGGCGCCGGCGCTCTCGCAGTTTTTGATTACCCTTACGATTCCTTGGCAAGTGGGGTCGCGTGCTACAACTAAAACTTCACTTGTGGAAAATTGTCACATTCTTACAAAATACTTGTTTTAATATGGGGAACAGAGAACCCGAGACGGTTTTACGGAATACTCAAGGTACGTATGATTGTTCCTACCAAGTTCCTACTTCCGCCGTCATTTTTGTTACCCATAAAGGATAAAGGGCGGTATCAGGGGTAACTCTTCCATGGCAAAAAGCTGTAATAAATGAAATTTAGGCCATGTGGAATAAATATCCGCCGATTTTGTTTTTGTGCGTATAGAAGAGGGTCATGACTAAGCAATGACTAAGCGAGCAACATCAGTCACAGATCTTCCCAATTCGAATGTGAATGCGAAGTGAATCACCGAAAACGCTACTCCTGCTGCCCCAAATCTTTGTTTCTAGATGGTACGCTCTTCGCTGGTTGATAGAGAGCATACCAATATAGCTATAACTGTTGCTGACTGTACACTACAAGGCTTTGTAAGCACCTTATGGCCAAATATTTTGTCCGCTCATTCTCACTGAGCCTGGCGCTTCGCATTCTCCGCGTCTGACTCATGGGTATCTTCCTCTTGGCCGTATTCGGCGAAAGCCACTCGCCATGATGTGGACCCAAGTTGATTACGCTTGGAGCGTAAATATTCTATATGAATGTCTACTTGCCAATTAATTGTCATCTTCAGACAGCTTTCTTCCTTCAAGCTTCAACCCCTAATTGTCTTTCATGGAATCCCAACACCTTGACTCGAATGAAGCAAAGGCAGCACGTGTGCGCCTTATGGCTCTGTTGGCACTTTACGATTGTCTACCTCCATCCATCGACAGAATTGCTATCCCGGACTTCAACCCACCACCCAGTTTCGACTCTGTCAACGATGCCGATAGCATCATCCGATCTCTGCATGCAATATCTCATAAGTTATGTATCCAAGGTCTCGATTCCCTAATGACATCGGTGTTCGCGAGTGGCCGATGTGCGAAGAACACTGTGAGTGTCTTTATACCGGCCATTAACTTAAAGCCTATCGTTTTGCTCGTTTAGGCTGCTATGAGATGCACCGAGTGCCATTCGTTCCAGCCCGACACTGTATCTGCTCATCTAAGCGGTGCTAATAAACATAGGACACCTTTGTCTTCCTGATGCCATCCATCATTGCATATGGCAATGCCGTCCAAGCCGGTTACTTCATCATCATCATCCTGGTATGTTCGTTAATTCTTGGATATTCCAACCTTCCAATCTCGATATCCTTTCAGATCTCCTACACCGGGTGGTCAGCATCTTATAAAACCGTGGTTTAATATGCCATTCGAAATTCGGACAGGTTCTATGTGTATTTGATTGTAGTCGTAATACTATCATAATCATGTGCAAGTCGTATCGGATATCTGATATTGTTTAAATGGTGATGCCCTGTCAAAATGGGGTTGCAGCTAGGCCGGGGAAAACGAGAAAGAGCGATGATTGACAAGGGGGGAATCTCGAACCGCGGGTGGGGCAGTGTCCTGCCGGAGGCTTAAAAAAAAGTTTGACCTACACCTAAATGATGCAGAATGGCTTTGTTTCGCTGCGAAGGACTTAGTAATATTAATATGGTTTGTATTAGTTTAACCAGGCAGTTTTATCATAAATTGTGTTAGTGATGGTGCCAAGCACACTTCCATAGTATTGGCCTTCCGCTCCATGCTCTCGATCACCAGCTTGGCACATAGCTCGTCAAGTTTCACACTCCCTGGCTTGGCTTGACGCAAAAATTGGTTACCATTAATGTGCCAGTTGTTGCGCTCAATCATGCGTTCAGCTGGGCCATTCTGTAGAGCCTGAGCCACATCTTGACTTGCGGCAGGTTGTGAGCTATGAGCTGGGGTGTCGATGTTCATGGAATCAGCCTGCGAGCCATTATTGGAGCCACTGTCTGGTGTCTGCAGACAACTTGAAATTGATATGTTCATCACCAAAAATAGACAGTTGCAATTCACCTTAGGGACCGTACCAGCATTGAAAGGGTCCTTCCTAAGCCTCTCTTCATATAACTCCAGCTCCTTCCAATACCCTTTCCATTCTATGGCCTCAATCCCAGTGTGATCACTGCCAAATACATCATCCATGACTTCTTCGATTTGGATCATGGATGGCACCAAATGTCTTGTTCTCCAGAAAAGCCTTTCCAGCATCATTGAGCTTGTCCAGCTGCTCAGTGATCATGGCTGTTTTGTAGCCCTGATATTGACTCAGACTTGTTGAAAGTGGTTTTCGTGGTGGAGCAGATTCTGGGACTGCAGGTCAATTTCTTTGGGAATCAATACCAAATTATACAGGACTATTTACCCCCCTAGTGGTATAGATGGTATAATACAGTATAATACACTGTATAATATGACCTGTATAATATGCCTGCCATCAAAACCCAGCACTAGGAAGAATAACAGGAAATGTAGAAGTTTACTAACAGGTCTTGTGTTCAAGACCATAATTGGTAAGATTGTATTAGGAATAATGTGAGTAAGCCATTGATTACTAAGGCACATGAGGACTTGTTCAATGACTAAAAAGTGCTGTGGCCAGAATACTGGCAGAGACTATCAGAAAAGAGTCAGAAAGGGGTCAGAAATTATTGGGAATCTGATTGGGTGAACTGGGTCTTGACAGCCTCCTTCCTTGCAAGCTTCTTCATATAACCCCACATGAAATTGCAATATAATTTCTCAAGGACAGGTCTATTCTGGAGCTAAGCAAGATTTGGAGTGAGAAGTTGGTAAGCGAATGTAGTAGCACCCTGCTCAAAAGTGCGACTCAATGGTTTCATTATACAATGAAGTGTGTGTGCCACAAAGAAGATCAGGATGCCATGCTGGTAGACCAAATGAGTGAACCTTCAAGAAGATCAATTGAATATCATGCTCTGGGATGTGAGCAATGTTGAGGGCAATATTCGAGTCTGGCACCACACTGCATTGCCTGCAAAGCTCTTTGATTGCATCAAGTCCCACTGTATCTGTTGCTTGAAACCAAGCATCGTGGGTATTGCCTTTGAGCAAAGCATTTATTTTACCAGCAGAGGTAAAACATTGTAAAAAGGTATTCAAGGTGTGATTATCAGGGCCTCAGGAACTGATGTATTGGTTACAGCACCCATTAGGACATGAAGGTGGGTAAGTTGACTGACATTATCAGGTATATCTATCTTCTTCAGATGAGTATCTTTTTTCACACTCCTCTCTCCTTCTCCAGGAACTTAGCACTTTGCCTGCAGATGCTTTGATAAAGTTGATTCAGATGCCTGATGTCTCTTGTGTCCAGAAGACCTTGTTGAGGGGGATGGTGGCATATCTGTGATAGTAATGAGGACCTAGGGACCAGAAGGTAAGCAAGAAATGTCAATGTAAGAGGACAAAGAACAAATGTCCTGCATGAGGCTTCTATATATGGTCACCTGACTAAATGAGTTTTGATGTGATGCGATTGAGATTACCTGATGATATGTGCTCTGAATGATCATAAATTATCATTACCAGCAGTACTACAGAAAATTGTATACAAAGTTGAACATCGCATACTATAGGTGTGTGTCCTGTGATAAATAAATAAATTTAGAGAGAAGAAAGGGATTTGAGGGCCTTGAGTATTGAATGAGACTACTTACAGAAAATTAATGATTGTGCAAGTCCAATGTCACTCTTCAATAGCTGTGTCAACAAAGAATTGGTCAATAAAAATCTATTCAATTCACCATGAAAATTTTATAATGCTACCAGAAAAAAAACTTTGGTGTTGCCCCTAATGAGTGATGCAATTTATGTAGATTATTTGTAAGGCTACCCCCTGTTGTAGAGGGGGCTGCAGGTATAAATAGAAAAATCTCACACCTGGTGAGACAGTGGGATGCCTGTCATGCATGTGCTACCTCTCCTGCACATGCTGCCTGCTCTGCCTGTGCTGCCTCTCCCTGTGTGCCACCTGGCCTGTGTGTGCACAGTGCAGCCCCTTGTTTGTCCTCAGGTCCTGGGGGTGGTTGCATTCTATGATGTCCCTTGCCATGGTTCTCTTCTTGTCATGGTTGGTGCTCAGTTGTTCCTGTTCCTGTTGTTCCCATCCCTGGTATTGGTATTGTCCCCCTCATTGTGGGTTGTTCTTGTTGGCCTCTTCCTCCTCACCATGGGCATCTTCTGGTTGTTGTTCCCTCACTTCTCTTTCCACTGTGTGCCTTGGTTCCAATCTTGGTGCTGGTCTCCTGTCCTTGTTCTCGTGGCCTTGCTTGCTTGTTGCCTTGGCCTGCTGCCTGGGTGGTTCTTTGTCCTTGTTTATTGTCTCATGTTCTGCATTGTTCTGCATCGCAGCCATCCCTATTGCTCTCTGCCATTGTTGGTGCTCATTGATACTCATTGTCCCCATTGTCCCTGTTGTCCACATCTGGTCCTGGTGCCTGTCCCATCATCTCATTGTTGTTGTTGTCATTGCCCTGTCTTCCTCATCATCTCTGCCTTCTTGTTCTTTTTATCCTCAGTGCCATGGGTGCTTGCTATGCTCCTGTCATTGTTCTTCACTGGTGTCATTCTCCTCCTGTTCCTGGTCTTCATTGTCTTGATTGTTGTCTGCTGCTGCTGCTTCCTGCTCTTAGTCTTGTCCACAGTGTGCTGCCATATTGTTGTCCCCTTCCTATCATCCATGTTTGGGTCATCATATCCTTCCTGCCATCACTGTGGTGCTGTTTGGAGAAGTGGGGTGGTTATTGGGGGGTAGGTGGGTTGTGGTTGGTGCTTACTTGGTGTCAGTGGCACTGCTCCCCCACAGATTGGCTGGCATCCTTGTTTCACAGTCTTGTTTGTGGTCTCATTTGCCATCGCAGTCTTGTGTGCTTTCTGTTCCTAGGTGCTGTCATCTGTCATCCTTGTGGGTTCCATTGCCATATGTGGGTCTGTACCAAGCTTGCTGTGTCATTGTAACATAATCCAACCCTAAATCAATGAAAAATTATGTTAGTAAGTACAGTTAATTTTTGAACTGAGCTAAAAATTTACTACCTAAGGCCCAAAATAATGTCAATGTCATTTTGGGCCTGTGTTTTGTGCTGCATTGGTTGTTTGTAGCCTCTGGCAGCATTATCCAGTGGTGTGGTGGGCATGGAAGTCATTGTGGTGGATGTTGAAGTAAGTGTTGGTGTAATGGGAGCTACACATAGTGGTCACCTATAGAGGCTATGACTGCCTTTACTTTGCTAATAAAACACCTTTTTTGTGCAATGGCTTATGTCAGTTGTCTTGAAATCTTCAGATCAGATGTTGCTGTCTACTGGAGATACATCATTGCTAGATGATCTGCTGAAAACATAAGATGAACTCATGTCATCATGACATGAGCTGGCCAATGCCTTCAGTGTTGGAGGGGAGTTGCCCTACTGGGAGTCCATTGACAATGGTCATCACATCGCAAAAAATGGGGTAAGTGAAGGAATGCAGATGGATGAAGAAAAGGGCATGCAAGAGGAATGACTTGATGTATGATAAGCAGTTTAATAATCCAGTTCCAAACTGTGGGGTTGACAAAATGAGAGCTATAAAACTAACAATGAACAACACAAATGCATCCTACAAAGTCATGTGCAGCACACATCGAAAACATGAGCTGTTGTATGCAAAGCACAGCAAATCTGTTAAAAAGTAAGAAAACTCAAGTATATGAGTTCAACTATTTTATGCAATGTAAAAAATTAGACTTCTACTTGAGAGAAGGGCCAAACGAGCCCATAAAACTGAGAACTTGGAGACTTACCTTGGTTACTGCACCTTGGTGTGAAGTAGACTTAGGAGACTGGAAAATCTTAGAGAGGGGAGCATAAAAGTGAAAGATCAGAAAGGTTGCTCCATTTGAAAGGTGGGAAATCACCTATATACAAGCAATCTAGCTACAAAGCAAAAACTGATCATGCACATTCTCTCATGCCAACAGTATGAACAACAAGATAATGTAAACTAAAAGGGTAAAGAAGTTAATGGGTCTGAAACACAATGCAAATGTCAAAAATAAATGATTATTCCTATGAGAAGCTGTTGAGGCATTGCATCTTCGATCTTCATCTCAGGGTTCTCACAACTGGAAATGTCTCGGGGAGAGGCTATCACTGAGTGCCTCTATTGATGATACATTGCCTGTGCCCCCAGCAAGCCTGGAGGAAGCCCAAATGCAACCCCTTGACTCTATCATCCAGTGGTCCAACCTGTCAATTCAGATTTTAGCTGGCTGTAGTATTGACACTTGATATCGTGGATCATTGAAGCAAGAAGGCACAAGATATGTAGCTACAAAAGGCAAATGAAAATAAAATGAATATACTGGTACCATTCCTTCAAATCACCTGCTGCTGATGATGCAGAGTCCGATAGAGCAGGAAAATGTGAACACAATGTGTGACTGACACATCACATAGATGAAACATCATCCTAAAAATAGAATAGAAAATCTAAGAAATAAGAACATCAGATAATAATTCAACAAGATAGAATATCAAAGAATCTAAAATGCTTTGAGGATGTGCTGTGGCACTGAGCCATCATGGCCCAACAAAGAACCTCGTGGGGAATTCCAGAAATGGTGGGGTTGATGAGTGGAACTCATCACCCTACCACACCAGTGAAACTGGTCTTGACCAGTTTTTGAATTGACATGTAACTGATATGGACTGGTCCCATGGGGACCAGTCCAGTTATCTGTGTGGAGTTGTGGAATGTAATAAACTGGTTCAGTTCTGGTTAAGGCAAAAAGGGCAAAAAAACAGACTGGACCAGACCTTGAAGTCTACATTGCACAGATGTTGAAAGGGCATCCAGCTGATGATGATACATATCAATGCTTGGTATGAAGCTGCTTCTCTCTGTGACAAGAACTGGTTTATAAATGCAGCTTGTAACACTACACTCCATGGCACTGCTACCAACCATGTTCTTAATGCCTCTAGCTGCTGATCCTCACTGCCCACCCATGATTGCTCTGATGTCCTGCCTGTTGACCCACTGGAGGAAGAACTTCACTCCATGATTACTCCTCCCTTGGAATCCCTCAGATCAATGGAAGGCACACCAGCTCCACACTCTCCCTCCTCCATTTATCAAGACTAAATTGTGGGCGCACAACTGCCATGCAAGTATATAGTGGCATCCACTCCTTTCCAATCCTCATTAGAATTGAAATTGAGTTGCAGACTGTGGATACAGGGAAAGTACTTGGTGTCTCTGCTCTTCTGGATTCAGGTTCAACTGGTCTCTTTATTGACACCCATCTTGTCCAACAAAATAACCTTAATATGCTGATCAATACCCATTTATAATGTGGATGGGTCTCCAAATGAAGCTGGGGAAATTTGAGAGGTTGTAGACTTGGTCCTTTGTTACAAGCATCATAGTGAGCATGCCCTTTTTGCTGTGATCCACTTAGTGAAGCAATTTTGAGCTATCTATGGCTTCATGATCACAATCCAGAAGTTGACTGGGTGACAGGTAAAGTCAGCATAAGTCAATGTTCTTTTCATTGTCATACCTGCTCTACTGAAGGAAGACAGGAGCATCAAGGATGAAAGGTATTGATGCAACACACTCAAAGATATCAAGCTGGACTAGTGTTTTAAAATTTGGTTCAGTCCAGTTTTTCAACCTCCAAGAGGGTTAACCGAGATTATAACCAGTCTAGACCAGCACCCTAAGTCAGTTGGACTGTGACTGAACCAATTAGAACTGGTCCTAATTGGTTCAGTCTACCAGTTTTTGAGTCTACATAAATTATACTACATAGTGAATTAAACTATCTACATTGACACTCTGTGAGCAGGTGCTCACAGTGGTGGGGTGTAGCTGGAGAATAAACAAATGAAAATGAAAATGAAAATTGAACAAAAAAAAACAGCTGCACCCTCACATACTTGTAGCAAGGGTGTGGGTTCTGGTATTCTTGCCACTGTCATTGGCCATACCCATTATTTGTTTCCTCTGCTGTCAGTCATCACCATCATTTGTTGTCCTGGCTGTTTGTCTTGCCATCATTGTGCCCTCCCATTCACTCTGCAAGCAGGGGCTTGCAGTGGTGGCTCAGGATGGAGTGCCAGGGTTGGGCATGGGGTGTCATTATATGTATGTTACATGAATGATGTTCTGTTGTTCCTCATCCATCATTGTGTTACCTCCATCATTTCTCATCCCTGTCATTCATCATTCTTCATCCTCCTTTGTCATTCCCATCATTCTCCATCTGCATAATTTGTTGTCCCCATTATTTGTCATCCTCACCATTCATGTCATCATCATTGTATGGGAAAGGGCCCATTGCCACCCTGTGAGCAGAGGCTCACAGTGGCAGCATATGATGCAGGCATTGGCCATGGCCATCACTGTCCAGAAACAGGCTCATTGCTGCTCTGCAAGCAGAGGCTTGCAATGGCAGTGCAGGAGTTGTGTGGGGTACCTAAAGGGCTTGTGTGTCATTCAGCAGGTGGTGATGCAGTGTCAAAAATGCTCCAGAGGGTGGATGAACAAAGGAGGGAAGGTTGAGTTGCCAGAATGAATGTGTACACACATCATTGATCACTCATTTTGGCAATTGCTGGATAGTGATCAATGCAGTGAGTGCCTTGATCTCAACAACCCTGGGGCCTCTACTGCCACCAATGGTAAAAATACAGTTTAGATAATATGGGGGAGTACTGTATTAATCTACTAAAACTTGAATTTTATTTTTATGTTTAGTATTGCAAATGCATGAGAACAAGTCAAACTCAAGTTGATCAAGTCTTTTCACATCACATTAAAAACTTAACTACTTATTCCAGAACATACTGATACACTCTGTGATTTATTTCCAAGCCTTTAAACTATTTTCTGACATGTATTAATCTCACAAATAGCAAAAGATGAGAAATAACAACTTGCCATTTTTACTCTGAAATCCATTCTAAATTCTTAAGAAAATCTAGAACTGCATGGTTTTTTAAATTTGACTCATTGGAAGATAAGTTATAGCTGTAAAACTATCAAGACTGTCACTTGCCCTGTTACTCACTTTCTTTCCTTTCAAATAAGATTTTGACTGTCGGGAGGTGAGGTTTGGAGCATAAATATAATTTACTACATGCTTACAAGGTCCTACTCATTTCTGGTGCTCGATGCACAGCAAAGTGACATCTGGGCACCCAGCATCATATTGTCTGGCAACAGCTGGATTGAGTGATTATGCAGTGATGGACATGCATGATTCCTCACAAGGTATATAAACCCTCACCAAATGACTCCTTTTTCCCCAGGCTCATCCCATTTGGTTTTATGATGGCAATATTAGTCATATTTACATTAGTTTGCTATATGTTATCTACATTAGTTTACTGTCCTGTAGTCTGAATGTGAAAGACCAGTTTAAACTTGTTTTGTACTGGTTTTCAAATGTTTTAAAAACAAGTTAACTGGTAACCAAACTGATGGTTGTGGTTACTCACTTTTTCAGAAAAATGAACTGGACTATGGTTCAGTCTTGTTCAGTCTTTGGTCTTTTTCCAGTTCATTAGACCAAACCTTCAAATACTATGCTAGACTGATGTCCATGTCTGATGTGGATTTGGATGATGTCCCTGACCTTGCACTAGACCCTGATGATGAGGATGAAGAGACAGAACAGATTGAGGAAAGTGATCAAATCTTCTATACTGCTATTTACCCTCTGCATGAGGTATGCGCCACATCAAACATTTTTCAGTGCCTAGCAGAGGCCTTCCACAAGATCAGTATGCTGAAATTCTTCACTCATTCTGTACTTACTCACTTGCATGATTTCAAGGATGTCTTCTCACAAAAGTCTTTTGACTCACTTCCCAACTGTAAGCCATGAGATCATGCAATTGAACTCAGGCTGGGTGTGACACCCTCCTTCTGAAAGGTCTAACTTGAAGAGCAGAGGCAACTCAACCAGTTCATTGACAAACACCTGGCTTCTGGCAGAATGCAACCTTTAAAATCACCCATGGCCTCTCTCCATTCTCCTTCATCAAAAAGAAGAATGTATTCCTCTATCCAATTTAAGATCACCAAGGGTTCAATGACACCACAGTCAAGAACCATTATCTGCTACCCCTCATCTCAGAACTCATAAACCAATCTCATGGGGCATGCTACTTCACCAAGCTTGACATCCATTGGGGGTATTAACAATGTGCAGATAAATGAGGGAGATAAATGGAAGGCAGCTTTTTGCACCAATCATGGCCTTTTTGAACTGCTTGTCATGTTCTTTGGTCTTCCTAATAGTCCTGCAATCTTTCAGACCATGATGAATGACATCTTCCATGACCTAATACTGAAGGAATTAACTGTATCTATCTTGATGGCATCCTCATATTCACTGAAGACCCCAAAGAGTGTTGTTGAATTATGTGCCTAGTACTAGAAAGGCTCTGATGGCACAAGCTCTACCTCTGTCATGACAAGTCCAAATTTGAGAAGACTTGGATCAGATACTTGGGTTTCATGATTTTGGATGGCCAGGTGGAGATGGATCCCATCAAAACTACTGGCATTACAGCTTGGCCCATGACCATGAACAAGAAGGAGGTGTAGTCCTTTTTGGGCTTCATCAACTTCTATTGATGCTTTATCAAGGACTTCTCACATCATCTGCAACCATTGTTTAATCTTACTGGCAAGGCTGCATGGAGATGGGGCATTGCAGAACAGGAGCTATTTGAGAAGTTTAAACAGATGGTCATTTTCACTCCCATTTGTACTTTTGCTAATGATTCATGCCCCTTTCATGTAGAAGCTAATAGTTCTGACTTTGTGACAGATGCCATGTTGTCTCAGCAGTCTCTGAAGGACCAGAAGTGGCATCCAGTTGCATTCTACTCGAAAAGCCCCAGTGCTGTGGAGCATAATTATGAGATCCTTGACAAGGAGATGTTGGCAATAATCTAACCACCATCAAGCTCATTGGTCCTTGTATCTTTCCAGGTTCAGTTTTGAGTTGCAGCATGGGAAAGACCAATGCCCTCTCTTGTCACTCAAATCCATGGGGATGGGAGTGACAGCAATCAAGGCAATTTGTTTTTGCAACCAGACCTATTCATGATTCAGGCAGGTGTTACTCCTGGGGATGAGGAGTAGGATATTCTATGCAACATTCATCATGTGAACCATAGCAGTTTATACAAAGATGCCATTGCTCTAGCTGTGAAAGAGCTGAGGAAGGGGTCTACCCTTTTCCTTTGTGGGCAGAAAAGGATGACCTCTTGTACTTCCATGACCACATCTATGTCCCCAATGACCCTCAGCTTCAACAATGAATTATATCCCAACACTATGATTCACTGCTTGTTGGCCACACCAGATGCTGGAAGACATTGGAACTTATATCACAGAACTACTGGTGCTCAGATGTCACAACTCATTGGTCAGTATTGCTGCATCTGTGACCTCTGCTTATGCACCAAGGTTCTATGACATAAGCCCATTGGTGAGTTACACCCCCTTCCCATCACAGAGAATCATTGGAACATCATCAGTGTGGATTTTGTGGTGGAGCTGCCTGAGTCCAATGGGTTTGATGTGGTAATGTGCACAGTCACCTCCACTGGAAAGCAAGCTCACCTTATTCCCACCCACATGACTGTCACTGCACTTGGTGCTGCATGACTCTACCTATGCCATGTGTGGAAGCTGCATGGACTATAAGGTGCCTTCCTCTGTGATCAAGGACCTCAGTTCATTCCTCAGTTCACCCATAAGCTGTACCATCTACTGGGGATAAAACTTTTCACCTCAATGGCCTACCATCCACAAACTGATGGGCAGATAGAACATGTCAACCAAGAGTTGGAGCAGTATATTTGCTTCATCAATGAACATCAGGATGAATGGGAGGATCTTCTCCCAATGGCCAAGTTTGGGTACAACAATCATGTCCATGCCTCCACCCAACAGACTCCCTTTTTCTTAGACACAGGACAACACCAATGCATGGGCTTTGAACCTTGTCAAGCACCATTATGCTTGGAGATGGTGAATGAGTTCACAGAGCAGATGAAAGACACCTCGGAGGAGGCAAAGGCAGCTCTGGCTAAGGTGAGGATGACATGGCACACTTCTACAACCAACACCGTTCATCCACACCCACATACAAGGTTGGTGATTGTGTTTACCTTGACTCCAGTGACATCTCACTCATCACCTCCTTGGACCCTGCTCCATTGTCAAATGTGTGGAGTCACATGCCTATTACAATACCTATGCCTTTCACCATCCATGTCCAGACTTCATCCTGTCTTCCACATTGTGAAACTCCTCCCAGCCCCTACAGATCCCTTCCATGGATGTCACTCATGCCCTCCCTCTCCTCCTACAGTAGTTAAAAAAGAATTGCAGTACAAGGTCAAATTAATCCTGGACAGTCAATTGTCTCAGGAAAAGCTTGAGTACCTGCTGCACTGGAAAGGTTATGAGTATGAGGAAAACTAATGGATTAAGGAGTCAGGTGCAAATGTACCCCAGTTGGTTAAGGAGTTCCATCAATGACACACTTCTGCAGCTCAGTGCATCTAAACAATGGACTTTGGCAAATTATGGTTTTGAATACATTGGGGTAAAGGGGGGTGATTTAAGGGGACTAGGAGGTACCCCAAGGGTCTCAGCAATTTTCTGCATTTCTCCTATATTTGTTCCCATCTTATTTCACCCCATTCTGCATTTTCTGGGATTTTCTAGGATTTTATCTCTATTTTATAATTATTTTCCATTTCCCCCATATTGACACTTTTATTTTCAGAGGCAGAGTCCTTTTTGGATGCTTATCCACTGATGTGACATGCCTATCTCCTCAGCCTATCTCCACCTCTTTCTATTTTTTAAACTATTATTTGATTTTTTGGATCTGTGACATATACTGGCATTGACAGATCAGTCCTTATATTTTCTTTTTGAATTCCCTTCTATTAGGTGCACCTGAAGTGTCTGTATTATGTAGTATAATATTAACTTTGGATTCCCCTCTGTTAGCTCACTATTAAGTGAGGCTTTGAGGTTGCCCTTATATCAATCAGACTTGGAGTCAGCAGAAGGAAATCACATGGCAGGAAAGAAAGTTTGATGATAAAACTTTGCATCAAAGGAAAGGTGTTCAAGTGTCAAGTTTGATGTGAAATGAATGGTAGTCTTGTCATATGGGGTTGGTCCCTATGTCTTCAAACTCCATGGCAAGCTGTCCCACAAGAGTGGCTCACTTCTTTTACTGAAGGGAGAGCCTCCCAGGTATGCTTAGCTTTACATTTATAATCCAGATGATGCACAACTTTTGGATGGCCAATTCCTGGAACACTCATTCCAATCACCACACTTTGGTCACCCTCCAGGACATGCTCCTAGTATTTTGGGGTCCAGTTCAATCCAGTTTTTAGACAATGATGGGCCACAACCATGACCACAACCAGTTGGGACTGCATCCTCATATCTACATAACCAGACTGAACCACCTAGGACCGGTTCATCTCAGTCCAGTTGTGGTTCATCAACTGATCTCAACTGGTCCCATCAAGGACTGGTTGGGACCAGTTGCTGTCGGTAATAGGTCCATTGTGCACTCTAGGGTCTGGGAAGGTCTCCAAATGTATTGAGATTTTACAACTCATGTTTCCAACCCCTATAAACCCTACAAATTTGATTTTGAACCAATCTTGAACTATTTTGAATGACTTTGAACTATTTTGAATGACTTTGAACTATTTTGAATGATTTCAAATGACTTTGTAATACTTCAAATGCCTTCAAATAACTTCACACCACTTTGAACAATATCGGCCACCATATGGCTATTCCAAAACCCTTTCAATTTACACAGCACATCTGGCATGAACCATTGCATCACATATTGAGCACTACCAGACATGAGGAGACACAACAAAAGACTTTAGGATGCAATAATAATGCTTTTGTGTTTCAATGATATATTGAAGCAATAGGATAAGTACTTTTACTATACTGGGACACTGTACATTTCAATTATTATCATTTCTCATTTGTTTTATGATTTACGAAGTCCTTTATTGCTGTGCATACTGCCTCATGTTCTACACATGTTATATTTCCTTTTTAGTACCAACTTTTCAAAATGTATATAGACTTGTACTAGTTACTTAGAACCACAGAAAAGAAGTAACCCTCTTCATTATCGTCTGATTTAAGAGCTGTCCTCTTGAGTCCAAGCCTCACTTCATATTTCTAAGTTCTGTGAATTATTGTGAACTACATAGGTAAGGTACAGTGTATCGAATGATATAGGTTTGGTGGATGCTGTCAAATGCTCCAATCTATATATGTGTACCTACTATAGTGACAAATGAGTACACTATTACAATGGTTGCTAGACTGAAGAGTAATACATTTAATACAGACATCAGTAGCCTATGAAATAGTTTCAGGCAGTGGCAATAGAGATGGGGATGGCAGTGGCAGCAGCCTTACCAGGATCAGGATCAAGATTGGCATTACACAGCCCAGATTGGCGCCATGTGCATAAGCTGTGTGATGAGTGGGAGTGAGTGGCACTCACCATATTGACCAGGATCTGAGCAGGTATACTCACCCGAAGTAGCCTATGAAGTAGTTTCAGACAGCAGCAGTGGCCTTACCAGAATTCTGTTGGGAGGGTTACCAGGGGACTGATGAAGAAAACTCTTGGCTCCCTGCCACACAGCTCAATCACACTCAGGAATTGGTTGCAGACTTCCACACCTGCTACCCAGACAAACCCAGGCCACTTCAGACTTAGTTCACTCATTATTGACAGGGAGAATATTTTGATTTTAAAAAAGGAAAAGGAAACTAAACAAAAATAATTTTTGAGTGGGCCCCAACTGGGCCCCCAGACTTCCCCATCATCCCCTTCCATGGGCTCCACCTGGATGATGCCCTTTGCCTCCTCAGCTAGCCCCGCTAGCTATGCCTCCACCTCCAGCTCTCCTCCTCCTCTTCTTTCTCCTCCTCCTTAGACTCCTCCACTTCCCCTGCCCACACCCACTCTGGATCATAGAGATCACAGATTTCTGCAATCTCCTCGATGACATGCTCCATCATCTCCTGGTTCCCAATGAGCACCTCCTGCACTCCCACCTGCTCCCACCTGAGGTCCATGACCTTCTGCTTGAACCCCTTTATTGCCACCATGAGCTCCCTCATAAGCTCTGTCATCTCCCCTCCTTGCTCTTGTGCAGGGCTCACACACCTGGCCTCAGGTGCCCATCTGGAAACATGCCAGTTTTGATTTGAACATCTAGAGGGGGGAATGTCAGCAATGTAATCAACAGTGATGGGTCATTACCACTTACCTTTTGCAGGGCTGTGTGGCCTCCACTGGCACAACTCCCTCAGACCCCATGTCTACCCACCCCTTGCCCTTTGCCCTCTTAGCAGGTGACCTGCTACCTTCTGCCTCACCCTCCTTATCTGTGGTCTTCCTCTTCCCTGCCCACTTCATGGCTGCCGCCTTCTTCCATTCCTCCTCCTTTGCCTTCTGCACTGCCTCCACCCATGCAGCCTCTGCCCATCACTCCTCCCTCTCGCATCACACTTCCTCCTCTAGCTGCAGTGCCTCCTGGACAAGCTCCTCCTGCTGGGCCTTGAGGGCAGCCAACCTCTCTGCAGTAGTTTGTGAGGGTGGGGTCATGGTGATGGTGGGAGATACGGATTTGGAATTTTTCTAACCACAGACCCAGCTTTTAAGCCAGACCTTCAAACCCTCACATGCCTTGTAGGCTCAGCCCTAAGGGCGAAATACTGTCAAGACTTGTTTTACCCAATCAGATTCCTGACAATCCTCAATTCCTTTCTGACTCTTTTCTGACCTTGTTCATCAGCATTCTGGCAGCAGCACTTTTTAGTCTTCAGACAAGTTGTCATGTGCCTCAGTAATCATTTGCTTACTCACTTTATTCCTAATACAGTCTTACCAATTCTGGTCACAGACACTTACCAAGACCCATTAGTAAACTTCTGCATTTTCCATTATTCTTCTGGCCCTCAATATTTAAGTGCCCATAGCTTAGCCTTAGTCTCCAGTTTGCAAATTACATTGTCTATTACATTGTATCTTGCCTTTGTATCATCATCCATTAGTCTTCAAGCCTAATATCAACTCTTGAATGATCCTTGACTTAATCTTGATTTAACTCTTAATTTTTTTGGCTCCTCTTGACTTTATTTCACTCCATAAGCTCTGCTTAATCTATCCTCACCCTCCATCTGGAAACACGCTGCACATCCACACCCGATCTACCTAAAATTGGACAACTGATGAGGAGAAGAGCACAACTTCTTATAAGTTAAAGCCAAGTCCTCTCTGGCCCCTTTCACCTGGCCCACTACAGCCCAGTGGATTCTGACTGAAACCCCTGAACCCCTCCGACCACCAATGACTGGGTCCAACTGGAAGTACAGTGTACTCCTGCCCAACCTTGGTAGTAGTGATCTTGAACTCTAACATCAGATTTGCAATGACTTACAATATCAGCTTCAGTACAGCAACATTCATGTCAACCCTAATGATGACAATGTGCAGGATTATGGCCTTTACCTCATCAATCAGCTTCTCATGGTCTCTGGGAAATCTCTTCAGAAGGATTGGCCATACATGCCTCAGATCACTCAGAATTGGGATGCCAACATCCAAAACCATTTGATCACTGAGGAGCACAGGTATGATGCTGTGAAGCAGACATGGTTAGTTGCACACTATCTGGGCACTTTCAATCAGGATAAGAAGGCTGTCTTTGATGAGGTCATGCATGCAGTCAACAACAAGACTGGCTGGACATTTTTCCAGGTGGTACTAGCAAAATCTACATTTACAACACCCTTTGCCATCAGCTTCAGTCTCAAGGCAAGATTGTCCTCTGTGTTGTGTCATCTGGAATAGCCAGTCTTCGCTCAAAAATAGACATACTTCCCATTCCTGCTTTCAGATCCCAATCATCATAAATGAGTCATCCATCTGCACAATTTTCAGAGGATTAACATGGGCACAGCTGCTGCTGCAGACTCATTTCAATATTTCAGATTAGGCACTCATGCAGCATCATCATCTCCATGAAGCTGTCAACTGCACTCTACAAAACATTCCCTGATTGTTTATAATTAAGTACTATTAGAGTAATGTATATAGAAATAAAGAACATGTTAATGCATGCTGGAGGCACATTCCTAATCTTGTATAATAAAACTCATGTCAGTCACCTGATGATAAGAAATTTCTATTATTACATAAACTTACTAAGCAGACTGACCTCTTTTATGCTGGCAACACCCATGCCAGTGCATCATGCATCAAAATATTAGTCAGCAAAACCCATGGGCCCAGGGGGATAATGAGGAGGTAGAAGCATGGAGAGTGTGGGAGGGGAGGAATGGGGAGTGTGGGAGGGGGGAAGGGGAGAAGGAGAGAGATGGATGGAGAGAAGGAGGGGAGGGGAGGGAAATATGGGGATGGGGAGATGGGGAGAAAGGGATGGATGGGGAGATGGGAATGGGAAGAGGGATAGGGGGATGGGGAGAAACCAACACTCTGACTAATCCTTTTCTGCATGGACTATACTCTCCAGTTATCACAAAGATGTTAATAAGTAATCTTAGTTCATACACAGGAATGGGTATTCTACAAGGCTGATTCTGTTTCCAGCAGTGCATAGAGTTTCCACAAAAATAGAGAGCCTATGTATCCTATGGAATATCTCAATGCTGTTCTGGAATGCCATTAGCTCAGCTGTCTCTCAAGGTTGGATGCCCAGTTATGGTGCTTTGAAATCTTAATCCAAACCATGGTGTTTAGAATGGAAGTACAGGAATTGTGACAAAGGTAAACAACAATGTCCATAGATCAGACAGGCCATTTGGTGGCCTCACCATCATCTTTGGAGGGAACTTTTAGCAAATTCTGCCTGTCACCATCAGAGGTTTACATCCTCAGATTGTCAGTGCCTCTATGCAGTGCTCTACTCTTTGGAAAAACATCCAGGTTCTGCATCTCAAGCAGAACATGCATTTAAGCAGAGGTGTTCCAGAGGAGCACAACCTTGCAAGGTGGCAGCTAGAGGTTAGTCATAGAATGCACACAGACAATGGGGCCAACATCCATCTTCCTGACCATTTTAAGTACCCAGAGAACTCAATCCCCTCCCTCATCCATGCCATCTATACTGACATCTGTGACCCACAACAGCACTCAGACCAGTGCTTCTCAGAGCAGACAATCTTCTCAAATTGCAATGATAATGTGGATGACCTCAATACTTATATTTTTCACAAGCAGCAGATGCCAGAGGGTATTTCACAGTGCTGACTTAGTTACAAACAACCCACCAGAACATGGAGAGCTGATGTACCCTGTGGATAGTGATGTTTGGGCACAGCTGAGGCCTGCAAATCCAGGCCAAAGAGATGACTGAGAGGGCTTTTGGCCTGGCCTACAAACTTTACAGACCTGGGCCAAGTCATGAAGCCAGGGCCTGGTATAGGTGATATTTTGCTTACCAATTGCTTATAAAGAGATAGTTTTGTTAGCAAATTATTCTGACTACTTACCCAACACTTACCACACAAGATAATATATGATGGTAAAATCAATGTTGGCAGTGAAAAGTGGATAGCCACTGGAAATGTAATTTAATCTACTTTTGACAACATGTAATTGACACACAATTCACCATAAATCAAGATTAATCAAGAATTGCATGGATTCAAGCAAAATACAAGCTTCTTTTCCCCCATCTGATGACAATTTGAACCAATTTTTGAACTTCTCACCCTTACATATTATTGTTTCCCACAGACCCTCAAAGCACTAGCTCAGGCCCAAGCCCCAGCCAATGACTTTGGCCTGGCCTACCAGGCAATTATGTCATTCTCATATATAAATGTACTGTAGTTATAGATCATAGTGTGGTACAGGTAGGACTGTAATTACAGGTCTACATAGTGTCTGCAGGTCCAGTTCAGTCCGGTTTTTAGACCTTGACCCATGGCAACTGCAACTGCAACCGGTTGGGACTGCAGCCTCTTTTCTGAGCAACTGGACCGAACCATATACAACCAGTTGATATCGGTTCAGTCCCAGTACAGCAACTGATTGCAACCAGTCTCCTACACAACCGGTTGAGACCAGTTGCTATCGGTTGTACCAGTGGTTTCAACCAGTTTTTCAGTAGTAATTGTTAGTAACTCATCATCCAAAGTGTGTAAGGTACTGAGTATGAGATATGTGCATAACACCATAGAAATGGGTACACATAGCACCAGGAGGTTGGTAGTAAGTAGTGTGCACGAAGTCTGTAATTGTAGAGCAGCTATAAACATATACCATAGCAGAAACATCGCATGATCCATTAACATTCTTAGATAATGCTATGACACTGCAGCAGAAACATTGCACAGTCCAGATCTCAACCTTCTTATATGATGACACTGCAGCAATCTGATGTTCTTGAATGATTATACCAGTGAGGGGCTGTAGTCCAGGATCTAGAGGATATGATGACAAGGGGTGGTCGACTGAGAACAGCGGCAGGGTTTGAATAGGCAAAGAGCAGTGATTTATAAAGGAATGAATATTTAAGTTTAGCAACATATTAGAGTTGGAACTAATACTAATAGAAGAATAATACAACTTACTATATCAAGATGTTTTACATCATCAGCCAAACATGTACAGTCATAGTCCAGGGGGGGATAGGAGAAGAGAAGAAATTTATGAAGAAAGGCTAGGCAGTGTATCTAAATACAGCAAACATGATTAGAACCAAATCTTGCAGGTAGAAGAATAGCAAAATGTACAATATATAATAATTCACATCCTGCATTCAAATCAAGCCCATGAAAAGTACAGAGGAATCCTCAACAGTGGAAGTTAGGTGCCGAGAGGTAGAGTTCATAGCAGAAGGGAAGAGTCACAATATGGCTTGGTGATAACATGGTAATGAGGTAAAGGGAAGAAAAGAAAATGCCAGCTTATGCTGGCTTGGTGATAACATGGTAACAAGGTAAAGGGAAGAAAAAAAATGCCAGTGCATGCATGCCAGTGTGAAGCTCCACTTGAAGTGTTATCTCATCTTATCCAATTAGCAGTCTCCATCCTCAGAATTGCTGCCATAACCCACCGAGTAACAAGTAAGACTGTTCCCTTCCCACATCCTGCCCAGTTAGCAACACTCTGAAGGCTCGCTGCATTGCCATCATGACTGAACTGATATAGTGTGATGGCCAGTTGTTCTTCCACTGGTGTCTGGGCATTATTAGAGTTGTTCTGAAATACAGGATTGGGTGTGATTGCAGTAATGATAGTATCAAATGTGAGTGGAGTGACCCATAGTTCTTCATGGAATTTGTCAGGACAGGCACTTTTGAATCAAGCCAGAGAAAGGTAGTTGAGATGTAAAACTCAGAGAAGCTAACTACAGAAGAAATCATAACTGAGTGATGAAAAGTCTGGCTCAAGGCTGGTAACAAAGAGTCAGACCTGCACTGCTGACAAAGAGTCAGACCTGCACTGGTTATGACATGATATGGGTGATTGAGGAAATCATCATGTGGCAAGTGGCTGTGCAACATTTGCCTGCAGTTAACCCTAACCTAGACCTTGCTCCGAGTTCTCTGAAGAAGCCAAATTCAAGTTAGGTGAGTGTCATGAGTAAAGGTCTATTGAAAAACCAAGTAAAAAGTAGACAAATGAAGTATTTAAAGTGAAGTATTAAAATGTAGTAGTCAAGAAAGAGGTAAGCAAAATTAATCTATTCTATGGAGTACTTGTTTGATGATCATGCATGATTTATCCCACTCTTCAAAATCCTACATCAAGGTTTATTGAAAGACCATGTAAAAGGTGGACAAACAACATATATTAAAGTGAAATATTATAATCTAGTAGTCAAGAAAGAGGCAAGCAAAATAAATGGAGAACTCGTCTGCTGATTTATCCCACTCTTCGAAATCCTGATCTGCTACTAACATATCTTCATACTGTCTGATCTCATCACCAATCTCTTCTATCTGTGATGAGTTCAAGGCTGCAAAGCTCTTGACATTGTTCCTCCAAGCAAACTTCATCATCTGCAGCTCTTCAAATCGTGCTGCACCAAGTCGAGCTCATTGTTTTGTTGCAACTTCACCTTCAGCTGAAAAAAGACATTCACAAGCTCTTGCCAAAGCTTGACAGGGAAGTAAATCGAGTGCAATACAGCGCAAAGTGGGATATGCTGCCCCATTGTCCTGTAAAAGATGATTAATTAGCATCATTGAATAAGGCATATACTGGCACATACATACCTGCCACCATTTCATAATGTCAGTATCCTTTGTGACATCGGTGATGACACTCAATCCAGAAACCCAAACAAAACCTACTAAATGGCTTCGGATGGTATAACACAAGTCAGAGGAAGGGTGCGAGTTGGTACTAAATATCACCACTGAGACCAAAACATAATGTTTAGTGATGCGAAAGGACGAATCGTGCTGCAAATAGTTTGTAAGAGCATACGAAGGTGTTCGAAAGAGTCCAAAATAGGTTGGAAATCGTGCGAAATAGTCCGAAGTAGATTTGAAGATGTTTGAAGATGTTTGAAGATGTTTGAGGAGGTTCGAGGTTTATCGAGGAGCAAGTATAATGAATGTGAAGTGTTTGTCAAATGGCAATAGGCGATGGGCAATAAAACGAAGAGCAAATACGACAGTTTCAAAGAAGTTCACAATATTTCACTGAACTTAGAGATGTGATGCAAAGATAAGACTAAAGAGAACAATTCTTAAATCTGATGATAGTGAGAGGGTAACTTGTGCTGTTCCCAGTTGTTCTATTATTGTTCTAACTAACTAAAACAAGTCTATATACAAAATAAAGAGATAGTACTAAAAAGGAAATAAGAACATGTGTAAAACATGAGGCAAATATATCAAACAATGAGGACTTGTAGATCATGAAACAAATGAGAAATAATAAATGATGAAACATAGAGTGTTCCCATATAGTAAAAGTACTTCAATATATCAATTGAAACACAAAAATGCAATTATCACATTCTAACTCTCTTGTACTCTGTTAGGAAACAGTCTCCTAATATGCCTATTACATAATACTATTTTTATTTTATTTTATTTCATTTTATTTCACCAAAATATGCTACAAAACACCTATATATGCATTATTTGTCAGCATGGGAATTCTTTATTTACATGCATCAATATGTACATGCATGTATGTGCATGTGTGCATATGTTTGTAATAACATACTACAATATGTGTAACATAGTATATAACTCTAAAATAAATACTAGGAGACCTCAGTTGTGTTCTCTTAGGTATTCCATCCACAATAGTGGTGCAAAAGGCCTAATTCAGCCAACTAATCTATTTTTAACCTCTCGCATCAAAGCCATCAAACCCCCCATCACACACGTGCCCCCTGCCACCTTCTTGTAGGAGAACCTGCACAGTCCAGCTAGCAAATTAGTGGGTGTCGCCCTAACATGCTCTCTCCTCGTGTCCGGTAGTGCTCAATATGTGACTAAATAGCTTGTTCTGGATGTGCAGCATGTATCGAAAGTGTTTCAAGACAACTATACAGTGGCCGATATCATTTGAAGTGCTGTGAAGTCATTTGAAGTGTTGCGAAATGTCACGAAATGGTTCGAAGTAGTTTGAAGTCATCTGAAATAGTGCGAAATAAATTTAACATTGATTTCGTGGCATTCGTAGTGATTCAGAATGTCTGTCATAATGTCTCGATATGAGTGGAACTGTTCTCCAGACCTTAAAGCATGTAGTGGACCTATCATCCTCCCCCTTACTGAAATCCTGACTGTCCCAGTCAGCTGATCGAAGTCATGTGTGAAATGTGTGATCGTGTTGAAAACTTAGTGAGGTTTGAAATACTTCTTGTTCTTCTTCCATCACCATCACCTCTAGCTTCTGTCATGTCTCTTCTGGCCAAACTTAACTCCAACGTTCTCGAACATGCGAAGTCAATGCCCGAGTGCAGCATCGCAGAAGATGTTGACTTCGAAGTTTGCGGGTGGGGTTTCTGTGCAAAAATGGTACATCTTCTGCTCTTCTATTCGTGGTCAAAGGTGCTAAAATGTTTCATGTAGGCAGAATATGATGAACTTGCTGAAGATCTTGGTGAGGAGTGCGACCCGGCCATACAAGCAGTTGTGGATGAAGTTTTCGAACTTTACAAACTGATGGCTCGATGCAAATGGCTTTCGTGGGGCGCTGATCTATTATTTGTAGATTTAGCAGAAGAGATCGAACGCAAGATGAAGGAGGGGGAAGAAAAATTGGTTCGAGAGGAGAAGGAGGTGGTGCAGAAGGCGAAAATCGATGGTCGATGAAAAGCATTGGCGGATGCTCAAAATGTGGCTCTTACTGCATTTCGTGTGAAGACTGTGTCGAAGGAGGAGTTGCAGCAGAGAAATGTGGAGTTCGAGGTGGAGCGAAGGCTATCGAGAGGGAGAAGGCTGGGGTGGAAGACCAGGATGAAGATGAGGGCGAAGAGGAGCTGCCCGTGGTATGGGTGGTGAAGCAAAAAGTTGCAGAGGTCGAAGATGAAGAGGGCGATTTCGAGGAGGCAGAGATTGAGGGAGCAGGTGATTCAAAGTGGATGTGGGTCAAATCAAGCAGGCTCCTCAATTTTGAGGGCCCGGTAAGTGTTCTACTTATTTTCGAAGATTTTTCGAGCTTCTAATACTTTCATAGTGTGATCGTTGCACTGGGTTTAAGTCCCAGCCATGCTGTATCATCAAGGAAGGCACCCCAAAGTGCACAAAATGCACTCAGGAGGCACAAGGCTGCTACTGGGTGGGGCTGTCGAGGCAAGGGTTTCACAAAGGCAAAGCAAAGAAATTTGGGGGCATGAAATGAGATTCACATCCCAAATCAGGTATGAAATTCATTTGAAATCATTTTGAGGTGCTTACTCACTTGTTTTCGAAAATTGTAGTATGCCAAATTCGTCTTGTGGGCCCTGTAGAGGGTGTCGAACCGATTGTGGGACCTTCAAAATCGTCGAAGGAAAAGAAAAAGCCATGGAAGGGAAAGGCAAAGGCAAGGGAGTCATGGGGAGTCAAGGATGTCGAGGAAGAATGGGGGGTGCAGCAATGGATTATCACTGGAAAACTGGCAAAGAAGAAGGTTGAGATGGAAATATTGGTTAGGGAGATAGAGGTATTGGAGGAGATGTTGGAGGAGTAGAGGGGTTTTTCTTTTTGATGTATATCTTTTTGAATTTGAAATTCGGATCTTCTGAATCTCGAAGAGTAGTGATAAGAAAAGTGAAAAGAATAAGAAAATAAGGGAAGACATAGTTATTCATTTTCAAAGTTTCAAAAGTCTTTGAAAGTATGTTTGTCGAGCTTCGAGGGTATTTAAGGCTTTTCGAGACATTCGAAGTTGATTTTGAAGGGATTCGGCGAAGTGCAAATGGTCATAGGGTGTTTTCCCAGGATATCGAGGTTGAGATCGAGGTTAGCAAAGGCATACGTGGGTGCATAAAGGCAAAAGCTGTTGAAGCTGTTTCGAAGAATGTCGAGGATAATAAAATGTTTTAGATAAATAGAACGAGATCGAGATGCAAAAATAAGAAATGAAATATGCAAATTGATCGATGTTGATGGTTCTAACCATGATCGTAATACTTGAGTTGAGAGACTGGTCGAATCAAAATTGGATGGGAAATTGGGGGGTCAAAAACGAGGTCTAGAAGATATGTGCTTGTGGGCGATGGATGTGATAAACTTTCTGGTGATGAGGGGAAGGCAAATTTCAATGCGATGATTGTAGAGATACGATGCAAATGGACTTTTGAGTGCTATATTGGACTTCAAAGGCAAATATGAATGCGAAACTACTGTTGAGGGCAAAGGCAATATCGAAATAGATGTTAAATTGGGTAAGGGCACAGGTGATGAGATCGAGGATGAAAATACTGGGAGTGGTGAATGGCAAGTCAAGGTTGAAATAGACAATGGAGGGGACAAATGCAACGAAGATTTTGGATTTGAGATCGAATTCGAAAATAACAAAGGTGCGACTATCGAAGTAGACAGGGCTGGAGCTACCAAAGGCGAAGATGATGAAATTGGGATGGATGTGTGCAATGAGGCTATGACGATGCGATGAAGACCAGGAGGCGTGACATGATGATTTCGAAGTGCGACATTTTCTCATTCAAGAGCAAGCTGTTTTTCAATGGCAAGTTCCTGTTTGAGTGATGCAATACGAGCTTTGAAGTCATTCAAATCATTCGAGCTGTGAGGTATACTGTCAGATGCTGGGTTTGATGTAGTCGAAGATGTGATATTAGTGATGAACAAGGTCAAGATGAATACTTCAGGTGCTGATTTGCTCAAATTCAAAGTTGTGATAACCAATGCGAAGTTGGATGCAAAAGTTTCGAGGATGTGCAAAATGTCTTTGGAATTAATCGATGTGCTAGACTGCGATAGATTCGAGGTCAAAATAAATTTCTGGGGAATGGAGTACAAACTCGAAGATGCTATAGCAAATTTTGCGGTGTCATAGATGTCATTCAGCATGTATGGGTCATTAGGATAGTGATCAGGGAACTTTACTTCGAGACAATCTGTAATTCTAGTCCATAACTTCGTTTGAAAGCCTCGAGCAAAAGCTCAACTTTGTTTGGCTTCTGAAAGTCTATGTTTTGAGAAAAGGAAGCTTGTGATCTTGTAGAATGACTGTAATAAGCTTCTAAATCATTTTTGTCAAAAATACCAGTGCGAAGTTGTTCATTAATGAGTGTATCCATGTCCGAAATGCTGTATTTTTGTTTGTCTTCTATTTTGGGATAGAACTTGAATACTGCAGTGCAAAATTTGTTGAACGAAGTGCCATGTTTGTACTCTGGAAGCAATTCCCAGAGGTCGTAAGAATCAAAATTGATGTATCTGCAAGAGTGTTGCTTCTTTAGGTCATGATCTGTAATACCACAAGTTATAAACAAAAATTCAAGATCTTCAAAGTAATTTCAAAGTTCTTTAGGTTGTCTCAAATCAAATTTCGGAGATGTCGAATGTCCGGGAGCTGGCATAAAGGATGTCGACATGTTTGAGGTAGATTTTGAATGTCGCGAGGTTGAAATTTGTGTGGTGTCATAGTTCATATGTTTTCGAGGTCGAAGATAGTGGCAATGTTGCAAGTGCAAAAGGTGAAAAAGTGCGAAATAATAGTATCGAGGGGCAAGATGCTATATTGAGATTTCCTGGTTGTTCAGGAGGGTTGGAGGCAATACGAGTTCAATGCGAAGTCGAGATCATTGAGCCCCCTGTGGTGAAATGAGTGGTGGAGAGAGTGGAGGTTCAATGATGAAATGATCTAGAAACCCCTCATGGTGGGCTCCAAAATGATGATACTCAACCTGGAAACCCAAACAAAACCTACTAAATGTCTTCGGATGGTATAACATGAGTCAGAGGAAGGGTGCGAGTTGGTATTAAATATCACCGCTGAGACCAAAATGTTGATGATACTCAACCCAGAAACCCAAACAAAACCTACTAAATGTCTTCAGATGGTATAACACGAGTCAGAGGAAGGGTGCAAGTTGGTACTAAATATCACTGCTGAGACCAAAATGTTGATGATACTCAACCCAGAAACCCAAACAAAACCTACTAAATGTCTTCAGATGGTATAACATGAGTCAGAGGAAGGGTGCGAGTTGGTACTAAATATCACTGCTGAGACCAAAACGTTGATGATACTCAACCCAGAAACCCAAACAAAACCTACTAAATGGCTTTAAATGGTATAACATGAGTCAGAGGAAGGGTGTGAGGTGGTACTAAATATCACCGCTGAGACCAAAACATTGTGTTTAGTGATGCAAAATAGTAAGTGATGGTTTGAATAATCTGTAAGAGCATACGAGGTTGCTCGAATAAGTTCGAAAGAGCTTCAAAGATGTGTGAAATAGGTTCGAAAAAGGTTCGAAGAGGTTCGAAGTCATGCAAAGTAGTCTGAAGAAGTTCAAATAAGTTCGAAAAGGTTCAAGGTATATCGAAGAGTGAGTTTAACAAATGTGAAGTGTTTGTCGAATGGTGGTAGGCGATGGGCGATAAAACAGAGAGTGAATACGATAGTTTCGAAGCAGTTTGCGATATTTCGCAGAACTTAGAGATGTGACATGAAGATAAGACTAAAGAGAATGATTCTTAAATCTGATGGTAGTGAGATGGTAACTTGTGCTGTTCCCCATTACTATTGTTGTTATCCTAACTAATACAAGTCTATATACAATCTGAAGGAATAGTACTAAAAAGGAAATAATAACAATTGTAGAACATGAGGCAATGTGCACAGCAAATAAAGGTATTGTAAAACATGAAACAAAATGAAAGATGATAATAAGTGAAATGTACATTGTCCCAATATAGTAAGAGTTCTTGTTCTATTGCTTTAATATCTCAATGAAACACAAAAATGCACTTATCACATTCTAACTCTGTTGTGGTCTCTCCTCGTGTCCAGTAGTGCTCGATATGCAACTAAATAGCTCACTCCAGTTGAGCATCGTGTATCAAAAGTATTTTAAGACAAATATACAGTGGCCAAAGTCATTCAAAATGTCACAAAGTCATTTGAAATGTCACGAAATAGTTCAAAAGCATTCGAAATAGTGCGAAATAAATTGAACAGTGTTTGAAGTCGATTTTGTGGCATTCATAATGATTCGTAGTGCATGTCGTGGTGTCTCAATGTGAGTGAGAATGTTCTCCAGACCTTATAGCATGCAGTGGACCTATCAATGTAATGTTTAGTGATGCGAAAGGATGAATCGTGCTGCAAATAGTTTGTAAGAGCATACAAAGGTGTTTGAAAGAGTCCAAAATAGGTTCGAAATCATGAGAAATAGTTCGAAGTAGATTCGAAGAGGTTCGAAGATGTTTGAGGAGGTTCGAGGTTTATTGAGGAGCAAGTATAACAAATGTGAAGTGTTTGTCAAATGGTGATAGGCGATGGGCAATAAAATGAAGAGCAAATACAATAGTTTCAAAGAAGTTCACGATATTTCGCAGAACTTAGAGATGTCACATGAAGATAAGACTAAAGAGAATGATTCTTAAATCTGACGATAGTGAGAGGGTAACTTGTGCTATTCCCCATTGTTCTATTATTGTTCTAACTAACTAATACAAGTCTATATACAAAATAAAGAGATAGTACTAAAAAGGAAATAAGAACATGTGTAAAACATGAGGCAAATATATCAAACAATGAGGACTTGTAGATCATGAAACAAATGAGAAATAATAAATGATGAAACATAAAGTGTTCCCATATAGTAAAAGTACTTCAATATATCAATTGAAACACAAAAATGCACTTATTGCATTCTAACTCTCTTGTACTCTCTCCTCGTGTCCGGTAGTGCTCAATATGTGACCAAATAGCTTGTTCTGGATGTGCAGCATATATCGAAAGTGTTTCAAGATAACTATACAGCAGCTGATATCATTCAAAGTGCTGCGAAGTCATTCAAAGTGTTGCAAAATGTCATAAAAAGGTTTGAAGTAGTTCGAAGTCATCCAAAATAGTGTGAAATAATGCGAAATAGATTCGACGTCGATTTCGTGGCATTCATAGTGATTCAGAATGTCTGTCATAATGTCTTGATACAAGTGGAACTGTTCTCCAGACCTTAAAGCATGTAGTGGACCTATCATCGGCTGGCAGATCCTTCAGATATTGGCGCAACTCTGATTACCACCCTTCTTCATCACATTGGCTAGAGAGTAAGACTAGGGATAAGTGATGATGGTCGAATTCAGATAAGATTGGCATGTCATTACATTGCACAATGTCATCAAGGGATTCGGTTGGCATCATGCGAGAGGTAGTTGGGCGGGCCTGAGATTCAGTTGGCATCATGCAAGAGGTAGTTGGGTGGGCCTTCCAGTATCATTCCATCTAGCATTGTAAAATGAGCGAGGCAAGAAACAGGGACATTGGTTTGAATAGAACTTACCATGTGCTCAAGTATCTTCCATGCCTCATCCTGCCAGTTCTTCACATCTTTATTCCCCTTTTGACACTCTGCTTCCTGTTCCTCTGCACCTCCCCAAGCCATTTTGATGTAAGCTAACTTGAAGTAGGGATGTAGAGCTAGTATATCAATATCAGAATGACTATATAGTAATTTTAAAAGACATACCAAGAGCTAAAATGTAAGACAGCTTTTCATCGAACCATGAGTAGTATTTGTTCAACTTCGCCAGTCTATCTTCAATTGAAGTTTGGTATGTTGCAAAATGTGGATTGTCATGTTTGGCTTCCCAAGTGGTTTGAAGCTCCTCAATTGCAGGTAGGCCTCACCACAGTGTTGGCCACTTCTCAGCTGAGAAGGTTTGTTGAATTCAGTTCAAGTCAGTCAGAATCTCGCATGCTTCCTTCACCCATTCCCAGTCTACCTCAGAGAGTGTGAATGCTGACCACTGTAAGTGTTTTGTAACCTGGCCATTGCATCAGATTGTTGTGATAGGGCCGTATCGATGGTCTGCACTCGCAACAAATAAATTGATGGACTATTTCTCATTTAGATAAGAATAACAGTAACATAAAATATTGGCATACCTGGCAAATTTTGTATGATATGTTGAGCATACAATGGGCAGTGCCCCACTGAACATTGCTGTTAAGATGTATTTTCAGTGGGTCATGAATGCTGCATTCAATTTGCAACTTTTGGAATGCTTCGATATGCTGGCCAGATGATTGAATCTGTGGCAAATCAGAGAAACTGAGACAGTAATGAGAGATACAAAAATGAACCTTGATTTCAAGAGTCCAGATGGCTGCAATTACATCCAAGGATCCATTCAACATGTGGTTGTCAGGCAGGGTTGGATCGTATTCCCAAATGGCTGTTGTTGTTTCCACAGCTGCTATCTTTGTGATATGGGTCATCACATTGACTTCTGCCAGGTTGATAACATGACCCAAACAGCTGTACTGATGATTAGCAGGAGTCAAAAAGCCAATGAGAAACTTATGGAAGTTGATTCTCCTGTGCAGACCAGGTAAGTTTTCATTGTTCATGGATAGCTTCAATTGTTTCACATTTGGTGCTGTTGCTCGAGGTGTTATCAAGGGTAAGGGTGAGGAGCTGTCAGGCATTTATCAGTAATCATGATCAGGTAATCAGTGAACACTTACCTTAGATCTCTCTGCATTCATTATCCTGATCTGATCACAGACACCCATGAAGGATTTGTTACGAGAAGTGTTACAGACAGGAATCAAATTCTTTTCTTTTGTCTCTATTGTCCTTGATGAGCACATTCTCGAGCTATTGTTTCATGATGCAATACCTACATGATGGTGTCTATTTACTATTGTTCGTACTTTCCTATTGTTCTCACTTCTCTATTGTTCCTATTGTTCTTATTGTTCTTCACACACAACTTACTCCATTTACTATCTCATACATGTACTATTTAAGATGCAATACAACGACCAGTCAAGCTCAGCTTGACCTGGTCTTTTCTATGCTCTTAATGACCAGACTTCTAGGACATTCTCAAGTCATCGCTTACGAGCTTCGACAGTCTAGAATGCTCACAGATAAGTTGTCGCTTACGAGCTTCAACTGACATTACGATTTTAGGAGCTTCGACTATAACAAAAGGTCAAGCTGATCGATACTCTGCTGACTAATCTCAGTCTATGCAGTCCACACACTACGACACAATTCTTATGAGAACTACCCGACCCTACCCCACCAGAAAAAGAAACATGGCCACCCCATCCACCCCCACCACTTCTGCACCGCCCACCGCCCCTGCTCATCCTGTTGAGATCAAGATGAGAGCCCCGACCGATTACTCCAGGGACAGAGCAAAGACAATGCTCTTTCTCCTGGAATGTGGAGCATACGTAGACACTAATGCTACTGCATTCCCAGATGATCGTCACAAGATCCTCTTTATGCTCTCATACATGAATGGAGGGACGGCAGGGCTGTGGAAGCAGGCCTACTTAGAGGAAAGGTATATCGAATCCAAACCTTGGGATATGTCCAAGAGTTTATCACGAAAGTACGAGCGGCATTCTCACCCATCGACAATGCGGGAAATGCATGGACACAGCTCCGAGCCCTCTCACAGGGAGGAAGAGGAGTAGATGAGTATATTGCTCAATTCAAGACTCTCGCCTATCACACTAAAATCAAAGAAGACGCCGCCCTGATCGAGTACTTCATTGACGGACTCAACAACCGAGTCCTCGACAAGGTTTTCGGCATGGAAAATCCATTCGACACAATCGAGGGGTGGTACACCCATGCGGCGAGGGCTGAGGGGCATCTAAGGAGGGCGAAGGTGATCAAGGAGAGAACATACAGTAAGGCAGTGGGAGGGGGAGGAGCAAGCGGCTCTTCGAAGGACCCCAATGCCATGGACATCGACACGACCCGCCTCTCTTATGCAGAGAGGCTCAAACACATAAAGAAAGGAAAGTGCTTTATTTGTCATAAATCAGGGCACAGAGCAAATGATCACAAGGGGGGAAAGGAACCACCCTCAAAAGAAGAAAAGAAAATCGAGATGAAAAAGACACCATGCGACCACTACACCAAAATCTGTGCACTCATCAATGAGTTGGAGGAAAAGGAGAAGGAAGAGGTGTTAAACTTGATGGTCGCAGAGGGTTTTTAAAATGGCAGCCTGCATCGGCAGCAGAGCCTGCCAGATTAATTGTCTCAACTGTAATGGTAGCAAATGTGAGCCACCAATCTATGCGTATTCTGGTTCACTACTTGCTAGGAGACAAAAAGGCCGAAGTACCCGCCCTGATTGACTCAGGGGTGGGAGAAACATTTATCGACCACTGAGTTGTCAAGAAACTTGGGCTAAAGAAAAACCTGCTCGTCAGAAAGATCCTTGCCAAAAATGTCGACGGGACCCTCAACAAAAACGGAATGATCTCTCATTACGTCCACATCGACACAGAGATCGGGGGAAAGAAGGAGAAGATCAGAATGCTGATAATGGGGCTGGGAAAGGAAAGGATGATCCTGGGGTACTCATGGCTTCAGAAATGTAACCCCATCATTGATTGGGAAAAGGGGACCCTTACCGACAGACAGACCGAGAAAACCCTCATGGGGAAGATCCGAACCATGATCAAGCAGACTCGAACCATGATTGGTAAGCAAAGTCTCACTATAGATGACAAGGGGCTGATTGCACCGAGAGTAACGTTGAGCCTGACTCTCAGGAGGCTACCTATAAGGAGTGCTGGGGAGACCTTTGGGGAAACCCACGTCGCTGCTGCCGAGCACGTGAAGAGTAGGCTCGGGACAGTTCATCTTGCAAGAGGACTTTGACTAAGGACAGACCCAATCACAACGGATCACAACTGGCAATGGACACAGAGGCGGACACCCACCCTAAGACTGATCTACAGATCCCCGTATTAGATGCTGCGAACACCAACTCGCTGCCTGACACAGGGGAAGATCATGACGGAACAGATGCACTATTCACTTACGTTCGAGGGGAATTGATGATAGGAGTATTCAGGGCTGAGGAATCACCTCTCACCATCGAAAATGACTATCTGCCCCCAAACTATCAGAAGCTCTGACAGATCTCACATCTCACTCGATCTCGGCTGACCGGCAGGTTTGCTTACTCCCACACGACCCACATTTGAGCAAAAACCTCCATTTCACAAAGGCTCACCCATGAGAAAGAAGGTGACAAGGAGACACAATCGCTTGATAATTTACTCCCTGACAAATACAAGGAGTATCAGAGCGTGTTTGAAAAGGCAGCATCAGAGAGATTCCCCGAGTCTAGACTGTGGGATTATGCGATTGAGCTCAAACTGGACTTCATCTTGAAAGACTGCAAAGTCTACCCCATTACCCCAGTGGAACAGAAGAAACTAGACGAATTTATCGATGATAACCTGAGAAAAGGATACATCACCCCATCCAAGTCACCCATGGTGTCACTGTTCTTCTTTGTAGCAAAAAAGGACTCTGACGTGCTTTGACCCTGCCAAGACTACTGGTATCTGAATGAAGGGACCATCAAAAACTCTTACCCTTTTCCATTGATCGGCGATCTACTTGACAAGCTAAAAGGGGCAAGATGGTTCACTAAATTGGACATCAGATGGGAATACCACAACGTCCGAATCAAGAAGGGCGATGAGTGGAAGGTGGCATTCAAGACCAATAAGGGGCTGTTCAAGCCCAAGGTCATGTTTTTTGGCCTCTGCAACTCCCCAGCGACCTTCCAAGCAATGATGAACGACATCTTCCAGGACATGTTAAATGAGGGATGGCTAGTGATCTACATGGATGACATTCTTATCTTCTCTAAAGACAAAAAAGAACACGAGGAGAGGACAAGGAGGGTTTTGGCGAGACTAAGGGAAAATGACCTCTACCTAAAACCCAAAAAGTCCAGATTTGATGTACAGGAGGTCGAGTTTCTCGGGCTGATCCTACAGCCCAACCAGCTGGCAATGGACCCTATGAAACTAAGCGGAATCAAAGATTGGCCACCCCCAACTAATGTCAAGGGAGTCAGATCATTCCTGGGCTTCGGGAATTTCTATCGGAGATTCATTGGCAACTTTGCTGCGATCATGAAGCCACTTAATGACCTAACTAAAAAGGATCAGCCCTTTAGCTGGACAAACAAATGCCAAGGGGCATTTGATACACTGAAAAGGAAGTTCTCCAAGGCACCTGTTCTGCTGATGCCTAACACTGAGAAACCCTTTGTAATTGAGAGTGACGCCTCTAAATATGCGACAGGGGCTGTCCTGAAGCAAACAGATATGAACGGGGATTGGCACCCTTGTGGCTATATCTCCCACTCCCTAACGGCAACTGAGCAGAACTACGAAATTTATGATCGGGAGCTACTGGGGATAATACGAGCACTGGAAACCTAGAGACACTATCTCCAGGGATCCGAACATCCAACGATGATCCTATCAGATCACAAAAATCTCATGTATTTCAGGATGGCATGGAAACTGAATTGGCGACAGGCTGGATGGAGTCTTTTCTTATCACAATTTAACCTCCAATTGGTACATGTCCCAGGGAAGATGATGATCCAATCTGATGCCCTATCATGACGGGGAGATCACATACCTGATGTCGATGATGACAATGATGACATCATGCTATTAAAGACGAGATCTTCGCATGAACAATTGATGCCAAGCTAAAGGAAATACTTGCAGAAAACATGATGTGCGATGACCTGCTAAAAGAAATAGTAAGGGCCATCAAAGAAGGAGGAACGCCACTGATCAAGTCGGCGGTAGAAGACTGGAGAATGGAAGATGATGGGACTGTCTTCTTCAAAGACTGATGTTACGTCCCAGACGACAAGGAGCTGAGGAGGAAGATCGTGGAAAAGTACCACGACAACATACTTACGGGGCACCCCGGCCGATTCCAGACTCTGGAATTAATATGGAGAGACTACTGGTGGCCAGGAATGACCATTTTCATCCGAAATTACATCGACGGCTGTGCCACCTGTCAACAAATGAAGGTGAACACACATCCGACAACACCGGGGCTATCACTGATCAAATCTGACGCCACCTGACCATTCACTCTAGTAACAATGGATTTCATCACAGATCTGCCAATAAGCAATGGATGTGATACCATCATGGTCGTGGTAGACCATGGTCTTACAAAGGGGGTGATTTTTATCCCTTGCAACAAGACCATCGATGCATTAGGGGTGGCAGATCTTTATCTGCACAATGTGTTTAGAAGATTCAGCCTCCCAGACAAAATTATATTGGATCGCGACCCATGCTTTGCCTCGAATGCGTTCCAAGAACTGGGGAGGCTCCTGGGAATAAAACTGGTGATGAGCATGGCCTACCAGCCTCAAACCGATGGGGAAATGGAAAGGGTAAATCAGGAACTTGAAATCTATCTCCGGATCTTCTGTGCAAACAAACCATCACAGTGGAAAAGACACCTTACCACTGCCGAATTCACACACAATCAGAAGCACCATTCAGCGATCAAGAACACCCCATTTTACATAATGATGGGAACACACCCCAAGGCCATCCCCACAACTTATGAGAAAACAAATGTGCCGGCTACCGAGCAAAGGATAGCCAAATTAGGAAACATACAGCAGGAAGCCCTGGCAGCACATGAACTGTCCCAACAAGTAATGATTGGACAGAACAGACGAGGCTTCCACCCGTTCACGGTAGGGGAGAGGGTTTGGCTTGACTCAAAAAACTTGAAGTTGGGATACCCAACCAGAAAGCTCGCCCCCAAACACCAAGGGCCATTCCCTATCACGCAAGTAATCTCTTCCCATGCATATGAGTTAAGGCTCCCTTCTCAATGGAAAATACACCCCGTGTTCCACACCTTGCTTCTCTCGTGTTTCAAGGAGAATGAGACTCATGGGCCAAATCTGCTTCCTCCACCACCCGATATGATCGAAGGAGAATTGGAGTACGAGGTTAAGGCTATTCTGGCTCACAAGAAGATGGGCCAAAGAACCCGATTCCTGGTGAAATGGAAGGGCTACAGCACAGCGGAAAACACCTGGGAGCCTGAGGCTCACTTAAAAAATGCTGCAGAAATCCTGGCTGAATACAGATCCACCCATAACCTCTTACCAATATGAGTCGCCCCCTCCATTTCTACATGAACGTCATACCCGACCCCGATCCCGTAAGAACATTCGAACTCATTCTCAGCTTCATCCGAGACATTGACAACATCCAAAATGAGGGGAGATTGCTCTCTGTGACTCAAGATCGGGTGCTCCTGCATGGGACCGCATGAAACCTTTTCGAAACCTATCGAGCTATCTCTAGCCTTGAATGAGTATTTTGGTGTTTAACAGGAGAAGCCTACCATCTGGACCTGCTCTCACTCATGAGGAGCTTGGATGAGCAGGCGATACGTTACAGACCCAGAGAGCGGGTCCCCACCCCGCAACAAATTTTTATTATAGAACCATTAAGTGACGAAGAAGACGGAGCATTCGAGGATGCACCTGAACACACGATGGCACCACCCCCAACTGCCACCCACCCACATCCATCACCACCACCACCGCCATGAGTGCCCACCCCCTATCCCACACAGACTGCCACCGAACACGCGCCTGCACCACAGTGGATGCAGAATTCTGTTTGCTTTACTTGTGCATGAGTGGGCCATTTCTCATCACACTGTCTGGAATACCAGTGCCCGCATTGTCGATGGTGGCGACCAGAGCACTTCGTGCTCTTCTGTCCCAGTAACCCATTGCGTGACAACCCGCCACGTCATCGCACAACTTGAACCCAAACCACTATGATCTCCAACTTAAATGTCATTATCGCTCTCAGCGCCATTTTCGGCACAGCCATTCTTACTATGCTGGTCTGTTACATCCTCATCTTATTTAAAATCCTCACTGCTCCACCTCTACCCCGACTCACCGCATTCGTCACTGGCACCTCGGTGCGGTTCACGAGAGAAGATGACATTGAGCTACCGAATAGGGTTTATGTGCATGATGCCCCAACTGCAACCACCTTCAGAATGTTCACCACGACAACCAACAATACAGCGTCTTTCAACCCCATGCGGATGATCAGATCTTAGTTTCGGTTGGGACTCAAAACTTTGAGAGGGAGCTGATGTTATGAGAAGTGTTACGGATGGGAATCAAATTCTTTTCTTTTGTCTCTATTGTCCTTGACGAGTGCATTCTTGAGCTATTGTTTCATGATGCAATACCTACACGACGGCGTCTATTTACTATTGTTTGTACTTCCCTATTGTTCTCACTTCTCTATTGTTCCTATTGTTCTTATTGTTCTTCACACATGACTTACTCCATTTACTATCTCATACATGTACTATTTAAGATGCAATACAACGACCAGTCAAGCTCAGCTTGACCTGGTCTTTTCTATGCTCTTAACGACCAGACTTCTAAGACATTCTCAAGTCGTCGCTTACGAGCTTTGACAGTCTAGAACGCTCACAGATAAGTTGTCACTTAAGAGCTTCAACTGACATTACGATTTAGGAGCTTTGACTATAACAGTATTGGCCTAGATTCTCCCCACTGTGGTCTCCTGACACTGATCGAAACCCTATGACTTCTGAGTGCATCTCCCATGTCTCCTGTAGCTCCATTTTCACATCAATCCAATGTGCAGTAGCACCAAGAAATGCAGCCTTTGTGGTATCGATGGTCCACATGTCTACTGTCATGGATATTTTACTGGGAGCTGCCTGTAAGATGGTTGTTGAGGTTTGCTGGCATACTTGAACATAAGTACATACCTCAATGTCATTCTTAAGCTGTGCAAGCCACTTAACAAACTTGTTGTGCAGGTGTTTGACAACATCACAGGATGTTGGCAAATCCTGCAAGATACATTTCAGGTGCATTGCAACCAAGCAGTTTTGGAAGGTCATTTTGTCCATGACAGCAAGGGACTAAAGCAGGTGATAAGGATTCAAAGTAGCATTGCTTTTATCAGTGAGTATTTGCCTGGTCATCGACTACAACAAACTGTGTTACTACATGCAGCACATTTTCATGCATAAATATGAGTGGTGCACTCAGCTTAATCACTGGGTTCAATGTTCCCTGCCTCCCTTCCTTCACTCCTCTTCTTTCTTCTTCTATCTTCTTCCAGATTGGGCATGGGATTGCCCAGTGGTGCTCAGATACATTTTCCTCTTTGCATCACTGTTGATATTTGGTATAATGCTGATGGATGTGTTGCCAGCAAGACAAGTTGACACCAGTAAGAAATGCCTTTCACTTCCCATGCTTCTTCATGAATGCATCATCGTTTCTATTAAAAGTAAGTAATTGTACTTTGTATACTTTTATGGATTATTACTTACTTGCATATGTTACACCAGCGTCCGCTCGGCGTCTCTGTGCTGCCATCCTTCTTAACAAATGAGACTTTAATCTTGTCAGTAAAGATCAGTTGAAGGTCCTTCTCCTTCTCCTTTTGGGTAGCGGCCTCCAAGAGAATGGGAATATGGTGATTGTCACAGAGCCCATCTCTCTATATAACTTGTTAACTTTGTGTATAGCTGTCTGATTTGGAATTCAATACCTCAGATTCACTTTGTGAATCATGTTCACCTTCCTCTTCATCCCCTATCACCTCAGGCTCATCTTCTTCAGGTTCATTGCCATCCTCCTCACTAGTGGGTGCTGATGGCTTTGTGCATTTCTTATGTGGCCTTGGGTCTGGCTCCTCATCAGATGAAGATTTGTCATCTGCTGCTTGCTTCCAACTAGTCCCCTTGTCCTTGCTATGTGTTGCTCTTTTCAAAGCTGGTGGCTTGGGTGCTACTTTCTTGGGTGGTGCCTTTGTGCATACTTTAGGATTTACTTTTGTTCCTGCTTTGCCTTTTCCCATAATGTATGATGGTTGAATGCTAATGATCTTGCAGTTGATGTATATCCAAGTTTGTTTGTTATTGTGTTGTGCTCGAGATTATTTGACTTTTGCACATTTTAATAGCTAGCATTTCGTTACTTTTGGATGCCCTATGTAGGTAGTAATATATGTACATTATCTGTGTTCTCCTGCATAGTAAGACCAGTTGCAACCAGTGTCAACCGGTTTCTGACAGTCTTTTTGTATTGCTTCAAACTGTGAGATCAGCAACTGAAAATGCTCAGAACCAGTGCAACTGCAACCAATGGTCCAGTTGTGTTTGGTCCAGTTTTGGTCTTTTTTTCAGTCCAGTCAACTGGACCTGTGAACACTAGGTCTACATGATATATAATGAATGCACATGAGGTTCAGATCTGCTGCACAGGTCCTGACTGCCCCCTTGCTCATTGGGCACATTCCTGCTAGCCATACTGTTGTGCCTCCCATGCGACAATAAATCCTTTTTTATCCAGGGTTCTTCTGCCAATCAACCCATCACCTGTTTCTGAAATCTGATTGGGAAGTGATACCTTTGTTGTGCTGGGCAGCACCATGTGGGCCCATATTATTTACAGCAGTGATCTGACAGTTCCTCATGTTCTGTCTTCCATTGATTGTGTTGTACTCTCATGTTTTCCATAGAATATGTATAATTCTGTTTTCATGGAAATTTCTGGTTTTCCCTCCCCCCCTTTTTGGATGTGAAGGTTTCAATTATGAGAGGATGCCTTAGTACCCCTCAACTAATTGCTGGCATCTAGGGACCAAAAACATATCTTAACAATTGTGCATAACTTATGGTATTAGTGCATGGTAGCAACAGTGGGCAACAGAAGGTTACTATTATCATGATCTTTGCCAACTTCAACGCTTGTTTGCCCTTCTGTCATAGAGGATGTGCACAAATTATTTCAGCCCAAAGTTATATCAGACTTCTGAAGCCCCTGGAATATGCTTGATCCTGCTGCATCCAATTGTTCTCAGGTTAATTTGTGATTTGCATACCTTTTTCTGGCTGTTTGAGCCCAGTCTGTTAGTATGGTATTCATGTTTACAAGCTCATCTGTATAACTTTAAGTTTGACTCATTTTAGGAAGGTTCAGACTTTCAGGTGACAGCGTGATATTCAGGCTGATAGTGTGAGGATTATAGCAGTAAGTAGGGAGAGGATAATGATACCTTGGTGCAAGATTCCAAATTTTCAAGTGAACATGCATGTATTGTAACAGTAGTATGTAAGTGGATGCCATAGTATCTTGAGCACAACTTTTACTGTTCCAGTGGCTTTATCTGACTTTTACCCATCTCCCAACCTCCTGATGAGATTGAATGACTGATATAGTCTACTACCATACACCATCATATGCCAACACTTTTTTGGTTCTTGGATGACCATGTTGGAGTATGCTGGTACACCATTGTTGATTCTGTTGGTGAGGCATGGAAACTTGTGGCAGTACACTCTTTCCAACAATGGTCAACTCTTCATTTTTTTGCCTGCTGCTTCTGTGATCTCCACTTCACAAGCCAAAGAATTTCATTTCCACTTTTGGAGACAACATGGGAGGAGACTCTGCATCCTCTCCTCGAGGATGATGTTGGTCTGTGTCATGGCAGTGGCTCTAGGCAGGAGTGAGGGTCAATGCACGATGTCCTGGATCTGGAGAATGGCAGGTGTTGGGGATATGTAGCAGCCAGCCATAAGAAGGTATGATGGTCACTGTCAAGTGTTTGATATGATGTTCATGAAATGTTTAACACTTCAGTTGGAGTGGTGCAAAACTTGTCCAACCAACTGAGGATCAAGTGCCTTTGAGTTCACTAGGAGGCAATTTCCAGTGTGACTCTCCTTTGCAATAACAATTAACAAGTCATAGGACCAGTCTGTCACACATGTTGGTCTTGACCTGTGGACTCCAGTTTTTACACCTGGGCAGTTCTATGTGACAATCTCTTGGGTGGCATCAGTTTGCAATATCAAAGCAATCTGGGCAAGTACAAGTGAGGAGGCTATAACAAAAAATATTGTACATAATGAAGTACTATTGGATGAGATTGTAGATAATGTAGCATAGCATACATATTTGTAAACTGTATTATAATTTCAACACCTTATGTAGTATAGCATAGCTTGTACATAGATACCATGAATATAAATGCCTCCCATGTGCCAAAGGCACATCCAAAAAGCTTGTATAGACATATGTGATGAGCATACCATAACAAGAACCTCACAAAATGATACCATATTAACCATATTAAAATCAGCAGTTGCAACTCTCATGCCAATGGACTCATTGAAAGAACTCACTTTGATTTGAAACAATCACAATCTAAAGCAGTCAATAGAGATCAGAGCAAATGGGCACTTGGGGTACATTCTGTGTTTGACTGTGGAGCCAATAAACACCCTCAATAGACACCACAATGAACAACTTGACAAAACAACCCTTGCATTGTCAGTTTTTTTTGCATGTTGTGTTCTAAAATCAGTCACCCCCCTAATTGTATTCCTTAGGCTGTTAAGTTTGACAATTTTAGAAATTAATAAAATAAAGGACTCATGCAAGCCTAGCTTTAGCCATGGCCCAATTGGACAAGCATTGCTCAAACCTTTATTATTCCCTTGATGGACTGGTTGTTTTCTTCTCATTATTTTCATGATGTTATGGTTCTGGGCTCAAATTGAATAAAGACCTTCTTGGTATACAAGGATACAACCCCTTATATGCTAGTAATGCACATCTTCCTGATTTCTCCACACTATAAGCTAAGCCATGAAGTCTTGCTCTCATCTACCTCCTTGAAATAATCTATTGATACAATGATCTGTTGAGTAGGGACCCATCAACTGCTCCATGGCAATCTTTAAAAAATGGATAGAAGCAGGAATTATTTTTGATCTCATCGGGAATGGTGTTTGGAGGAGGGAGAGTGACATATACACCATAGAACTCCTTTGAAACAACCATGCTTAGAAGTCGATGAAAGCATCTGTCTGATTTAACTTTCTTGAACTGTGCTGGAAGGTCATATGAATCTGTCAGTCACTTGCTTAGAAATTGTGTCTCCACTTCATTGGAACCGCCCTTGCATAGGGTGTAGCACAGGTACAGGTTAACCTGTGGTATTTTGCCTGCAGGTAGCACAGGTGCAGGTATGGGTTGGTATTGTTGGAGCAGACTACATACGTTGCACAGAGGAAGAGACGACACGTTCCTTATAACCTACCTGGGGTTTAGTTAGTCTTAGAGCTAGGGTTTAGCAGAGGTAAGAACACTGTATATCTACTATAGTACAGGTTCTCCTTATATACATAATAGTAAGGATGTCACATGACTCAGGAATGTGTTTACCACATGTATGCGCAGTAAGCGCAGTAACATGTGTGTGCTGCATGCATGGCCTCATGTATGCAGCATGTATCAGGATTTAATTTCAACACCCCCCCTCAAACTGTACAGCGCTCTAAGCAGCTAAGTTTGAATCTCGAAAGTAATTCCGAGAGAGTCTCTAAATTTCCTGAATAAGACAGTGCCAAGGTTCTTTGTGAACATGTCAGCTGGATTATCATTTCCAGGAATGAAAACGACCATAACTTTGTCATTTTCTATGCATTCGTGGGTATAGTGGTAGCGAATGTCTATATGTTTGGTCCTTCTTTCCTGAACTGGATTTGATCCGATAAAGATGGATCCCTGATTATCAGCGCAGATTGGTACGCGCTTCAGTACATATCCAAGTTCCTGGAATAAGGACTCTATCCACACTATCTGTCGACAAGTGTCAGAGAGAGCCATATATTCGGCTTCTGTGGATGACAGTGCTACAGTTTTTTGTAAACGGGACTGCCAGCACACAATGCCAGTTGCTAGAGTAGCAAAGTAACCCATTGTAGATTGGCGTTTGACAGTGTCAGCTGCCCAATCAGAATCTGTGAAGGCCTGTAGCCCCTCGGACTTCTCACCATCATAGACAATGTTATATTTCTGGGTTCCCACCAGATAGCGCATGATGTACATCGCTTTGTCTAGATGTTCTTGGCTAGGATTAGCCGAGAATTGCGACATCTTGATTACCACATAAGCGATATCAGGTCGCGTTCCGAGCATCAGATACAATAAAGATCCGATCACAGACTGATATTTTGATCTAAGCATCGCATTGGGCATTGCTGTGTTTTCCGATGGTTTGTAACCAGTCGGGAGTGGAGTGGGGGTCGCTTTGGCATTTGTCATCTCGAATCTCTCAAGCACTTTGGCGAGATATTCAGTTTGATCGAGTTTGACTTTGCTTGCAGTCTGGGTGACACGCATGCCTAAGAATTCCGTGACTTTTTCAGTACTATGGCACTCCCAATGCTTTAGACAAGCATTTTTCTTTTCATCCACAAGTTTCTTGTTCTTCCCCATGAACAAGCCATCATCAACATAGACGAGTGCAATAACAATGCTGCCTGTCTTAGGATCCTTGTGTATGAAAATGCCGACATCGGAGCTGGCGCGCACGAACCCAATGGTGCGCATAAATGCCTCTAGCTCTTTTCACCATGCAAGTGAGGCTTGTTTAAGGCCATACAATGCTCGGCATAAGCGCAATACTTTGCGCTCTTTTCCCTCGAGTCTGAAACCCTCGGGTTGATCCATATAGATCTCCTCATCTAGTTTGCCATATAAGAATGCAGTTTTTACATCTAGGCCGGTCATATACATGCCTTCTAGAGATGCAAGTGCAAACATGAGGCGTACGGTCTCGTAGCGGACTGCCGGTGAGAAAATCTCATCAAAGTCAATGCCTTCGACTTGTGAAAAGCCTTTGGCCATGAGTCTGGCTCGTTTTCTTCCATCCAATTTTATGGAGAAAACCCATCTATTTTTGATCGTTTTTCGATCATGTGGAAGATTGACAATGTCATAGACTTGTCACTTACGAAGAGCCTCTAATTCTTCATGACAAGCTTGTTTCCACTCACGTTGCTGCTGCCGTGGTAGGCACGCAATATCGCGAAATTGGTTTGGAACTTGGCTTATTTCGCTCGATGGTTTGACTGCTTTTGACAACAGCCAGCGAATAAGCTTATCTCCTCCTTCCTTGGTTATCTTTTTAATATAACCTGCTTCGTCCGGTTCCCCCATTGGGTGATCATGTTCTTGATCATTGGAATCGGGCACACTCTCGTGGGGTGCCGAACTCGGTCCAGCAACCGGTTCTTTCTGTTGAGTTTGTGGTCGTGTTCGGTTATGATCCGAATCTTGACCCACAGATCTCTTCCAATATCGATCATGTGCAATGTCTCTCTCTATGTCAGAGGGGAGTCGCTTCTCTCCATAGGTATTGCCAGGACGGTTTGGGATGTTCCTCTGCCTGCCTGATCGATGGGGCAATTGCTGCCATTCCTGTTGATCATCACGTCTTGGACGAAAGTCCTCAGTGGTTACTGGAGGCGGTGGAGGAGGAGCATTTGTCACATCGTCATGTGTCTTTTGCTCACTTGGTACATCATCATCATCATTTTCTGATGATGAAGGAAGGGGCGGATCTTGTGGTGGTATAGAATCATCGCCATCCATTCCAGATGAGTGGTCATCATCTTCTGGTTCTGGAGGTGGAAAATCACCAAGGTCTGTATTGGCAGGAGTCTTAGCTCCGGGACAGCATGGGAACAACGTTTCATCAAATAGTGCCATAGCACCAATGAATATTGCACCACTAGGTCGCATGAAATGGTATGCTTTAATGCCATCTTCTAATCCAAGGTACATCATCAACTCCGATCGAGGAGCCAATGTGTTTGGATGCTTCTCCTTGGGTAGGTAGACGTAAGCACCACAACCGAAAACTTTCAGATCGTTTAGATCTGGGTGGACCTTTGTCAGGTCCTCAACCGGTGTCAGCCATTTCAGGCGCCTTATCGGGGTTCGGTTGTATAGGTGTGTTGCATGTTCAATGCAAAATTCCCACCATGATTGTGGTAGACATGCGGTAAATGGCAGGGTTTGCGACTTTTCCATTATTGTCCTTATGGCACGCTCTGTGCGCCCATTCTGTTGGTGAACGTGGGGTGCAGACATCTCTATTTTGATGCCAAAGTCCTTGAGCACATTTTGTAGCTCACGATCTTTGAACTCCCCCCCTGGATCAACATGCCAGCGCTTGATTGTAGCGCCATACTGTGTCAAAGCCACTGCCCGAAATTGTCTGATGGCCACAGCAGCATCAGATTTCTTTTTAAGGCATTGGACCCAGATATGTGACGTCTTGTCATCCAGAAATACAATAAAATATTTATGTTTATGGTACGATAGTACTGGGAGTTCCTTCAGATCAGAATGTATTAATTCAAAGGGTCTTTCAGCACGTGAATCTGATTCAGGAAAAGATTTTGAGGTCATTTTCCCTTCAGCGCACCCTGGACAAATAATTTTGTCTTTAGGAATAATTAAATTCCTTGGGAATTTTATGGTACTATTAGGCATCTTCCCTAGCACCTCTTTGGATGGGTGTCCAAGTCACTTATGCCAAGTCGAGTAGTCTGCGACATACATTGTCGCGACATTGATTCCCTTGGTGCTCAATATATGAGTCCGAGCCCAATAAATAGTATCACGTTTCATAAGAGGGACGCAATCCATAATTGGGTTTCCTTGCTTGAAAAATGAAATGTGTGCGGAGGAACCACGCACATCACTTCTGTCTTGTAAGAAGACGCCCATTGACAGTAATCGAGCATTACAGTCAGGTATGTAGTAGACGGGGTATAATCGCATTTCACGTGTCTCTGACTTCCCATGACATACTACCTGATGTCTAATGAAGACTGCTCCTTTCCCTACTATATGAGTAGTACCCGTGGCTGTTTGAACCAGGGTAGAGTCCTTTCTCGGTAAAGGCTCATAAGAAGCAAAATATTTAATTTCACCAGTGAAGTGTTTTGATGCGCCTGAATCCATGATCCAGTCAGCACCTTTCTTACAATTTCCATTTGCACACGTAACACATATATTAAGATGTAAATTGTTTCATGATACATTTAGTAGTGGTAAAATTTCACATGAAAAGTTCGCTGTGATCAGTGGAATGTTAATTCTTGTGCTTGTGGCAAGGAAAAGGACTGACCTTTCATCATATGTACCTGTTTCAAGCGGTTCATCGACAAGCATTTCATCGACGGCTTTCCATACTTCTTCATCAGAAACGGCAGGTTCCGATCCAAGGGAGACACTATCGTCTTCTACCTCTACGATCCTTGCTTCTGGTTCAATTCTCCTCCTCTTACCTTCTCACACTGTTAGGTGCTCTTCCAGCGGTCACAGATTTTTCGCACTGCGTGGGAGATTCATTTGCTCGAGGGTGTCTCGAGCCTGCTGATATTCGGTATAGACCGAATGAGAGGTAGAGGCTGCGCCTGTGTATGCCTGTGCAGGCGGTCGGCGGCGAGGATCCCTTGTGGGAGTATGTTCATGCTTCTCGATGCGCTGGATGAGCGGCATCAGCGGTATGATGGTGCCATTACCATTTATAGTAGTAAAGGCTTGTGAGGCAAGGTGGGAATGTTTCTCTTTAGGTTTTTCCTCTTTAGTCTTTTTGTCCCCACGTCGTCCACGCTTTCGGGACGATTCTCCATTGTTGCCTTGAGATTGCCATTTGGGGTTTCCCCCTTTGCGCTTGACAGCAGAAAGCTTGGTGGCCTGAGGTGGGCCAATGGGCTTTCCAACTGCTGTGCGCCGTGAGGCTTCAGCGACAATGGAGTCCTTGACATGTTTAAACGTCAAGGCTCTAGTAGCGGTCGTGTTAAGGACCGTGGCAGATAGAGAATCGTACTCGCGCGGCATCGCAGCAAGTAGAATCATTGCCTGTACTAATTCGGGGATGGCGACATTGGCAGCCATAAGGCGCTCAAATTTATCAGCCATTTTGGCAATCTCTGGCGCAGGATTTGCAGCCAGAATTTTGATTGCGATTGCAGACCTAAAGTCCGCAAAGACTTGGGAGGGGCCATCGACACCATAGTCGGTGCGGATGAGATCCCATACCTCCTCAGCAGTGTCCTTGGTGTTGGCACGCTGCTGAATAGAGGGGGCCAGGCAGAGCACTAGGCTACCAATCACCTGGTCATTCTTATTGTTCCAGGTCTGGAGCTTGGCATTAGCTTCCGCTACTAGTGTAGCGTTTGTCGCCATCAAAGGAGGTGCCAGAGGTGGTTTTAGTTCCATCCCGCTAGTTATTTGCCAGAGGCCCTGAGACCTGAGCCATGCCTTCATTGAGTCAGCCCATTGAATGTAGTTAGAGCCATCGAAAGTTTGTACGAGTTTTTCAAGAGTTGAAGACATGATGTTATAGTGGCAGCTGGTAAAAGCACTCAATCAGTCCTCTTATTCAAGAAAACACGTTCCATAATCTCAGGCAAAAACACTCCTTCAGAGTGGTTAACCCTAGTCAACCTGGGTTTTTTAAATGCAGCTCGCAGAGAGCGCAATGCAGCTCACGAAGAGCGCAAGGTTATAATTTGGAGACAATGAAGTCAACGTCGTTCGCAGCCAGTTAAGGCGCATTCGCGACGTGCCCAGCAGGGCCCATAACCTGTTGGAGCAGACTACATATGCTGCACAGAGGAAGAGACGACACGTTCCTTATAACCTACCTGGGGTTTAGTTAGTCTTAGAGCTAGGGTTTAGCAGAGGTAAGAACACTGTATATCTACTATAGTACAGGTTCTCCTTATATACATAATAGTAAGGATGTCACATGACTCAGGAATGTGTTTACCACATGTATGCGCAGTAAGTGCAGTAACATGTGTGTGCTGCATGTATCAGGATTTAATTTCAACAGGTATATCTGTACCTGTAGCAACACCACACCTATACTCATGGTGTTGCAGGTTGTGACAGGTTTGAGTTGTGATGCATCTCATATCATGTTCAATTCTTCTAAGCTCTTTGGCTATGAGTTGACAGCATTTTTATCAACTTTTATGAGAATCCATTTGTTGTTATACTCTGTGAAAAACATGTATCTGACTGGTGCTGTAGTATTTTATGACATACAATGATCTAATTAAGTAAAGTGGATGTTATTTTGCATGGTTATCTGTAGTGTTCATTCTTAAAGTTCCTTTTGTGCCAAAAATTACTATGCCCACATTAAATACAGTGAATTACAAGTTTCTTTGCATTCTTTATGATGGATAAGTCTGACAGGTGATTGGTGAAAGAATTGAACACTATATCATAATTTATATGTGGATTCAAGTGTTGAAGCAGTATAAGAGAGTTAAATAATTTTCTACTATAGCTGTTTCTCATCTTTGTCTTAGCTACACATAGTTTATTCAAGTGCCACTGTAGTTTTTAAACACCATACAAAACCTGTGCTTATAACCTGTACCTGCAGGTATGGTGTTTGTACAGGTATGGTGTCACAGGTGACAGGTGTGGTATTGCCAGTGAAACCCATGGTGTCACCTGTGCTACACCCTACCCTTGCATTTCCTGGCTTCCCATCCCTGTTCGAGTGATACACAAGATTGCAAGTTGTTCTTCTGATGTAACATGCTTTGTGTTGTGCAGTCCACACTTGTGTTCTAATTCATGGAGTAATTTTTGGAATACAAAACTGCATTCTGAACTGGTGCCAAAAATGTGAAGGATACCCTTTATAAGTAATAATTTTTTTACAGAAGCTCATCAAGCCATCTCTGTCCTGTAAGAATTGATGTATGCAAAGCCCATTTGTTGACATGTTGTGATGAATGAACAGCTGCTGTTACAGCACCAGCAATAGTAGCCCTTACACATCTTCTTGTACTTCTGCTTTTCTGATTTGATGACTAGATGAAAAGGTCTTACTCTACCTCTTGGAGGGACTAGCAGTGAGAACCATGGTTGCGAGATGTAGAGAAATGGTAATAAACAACTAATATATATTTGGTTGTCACACAGCCCAGCAGGAAGCTCGACTGATCAGGTTTCAGTTGGTTTCGGGACTTTCCGAAACCTGTTCCCAGCTTAACCTACTTACCCTAACCGGTTATCGAAAAGGCCTTTAATCAGGAAGCTGACATGATCGAACATCATGGGTAAAACTATTCAGAAACCCCCCTTTCCGGCCCGTTTCTGGCAAAAGCTTATACAGAAAGCCCCTTTCCAGTAGAAACCCTGCGCCAAAAATTTGATGGGTCCGCCGGCGTCATGCGATGTCACAGAATTCGGGGCAGCAATTTTCGGATAGACAACATCAGCAGCTCATTTAAAGGTCATGGAGGAGAATTCCGAAGCTGAGAAGGCTGTAAAACTTGCTGGTGTTGCATACTGACTGAAAGTTAAGCACATGATGGGGGATAGTCTTCACAAACATGCAGAGTCCTGTTATTAACTTATACCGAGTCAACTTTCTAGTGCAGATACAGAACACAGCGGATACAGAACATGGTGGGTATCTAAGAGCATAATCTGTACATCAATCCATGCATTTAGTAGAGGTTCATCTTCGAGACATAGAGCACTCGCCTACTAAAGTCGCCTCAACCATCCGTCACAATCCTCACATCAGCTGGTGTCCAAACCACGAGTAATATGAGCATCCTGGGGAGGGAAAGACTTTGATACGCCGTTGTGAGCATGAGCGATGAATGCAGGTATCGACAAGTTTGTTTGACACCTCAACAAACGACATGTGACTAGTCAGCACCGGACCATCACCGTGATCATTCCGCTCACCGAAAACTTTTGGCCATATGCCAGGGGTTTCTCAAATCACCTTCGGAAACCCTGGGTTTCTACCGGAAAGGGAGGTTTCTGAATAGTTTTACCCCATCATCATTCAAAATGTAAGAACAAATGAATACAACAGCGTGGAGATGCGAGATCTGTCTCGAATCTTCGTCGTGCTACGTCCGTGGTCTATTAGGGGATCGATGGAAGCGCGACAGCACGCAACGCCGCAAGCCATAGATTTGTCTAGACATCTGCCACACTGAGAACAAATGTCGGAAAGTCTTCAAATATCTTCTGATGAGGTTATTAACTACACGTGATTAAAATTGCGAAGGCGGTACGCGTCGTCCTAGTCAATACCGTAAAGTCCGTCACAATCCGTTGTGAGCTGTTGTGAGTAACAATGAATCAGGCACGTACATTTCTTGTCCTACGGCAGTTTGTGGTTGGGGACGGAGCATCCTGCTCTGTGATTATCAGGACGTAAATATTCCACATCACCGTTTCGCATTGACAGTCTGTTCCTGATGTTAGTAGAATGAGGAACGTCATGAGAGTCAATTTTGCTTCGTCGTCTTGAACCTCCAAATTTGGATCAATTGTACGTATAGATAAGGACTTTGGAAGATCATATTTTGCTCAGATCCACCTTTTATCTACAGGAGAACTCCAAGCCACGCAATTTCGTTGAGACGCCTCGGAATCGTCACTCCATCAGTGCATTTTCCGACAGTTCTCGACGTAGGTATCGGAAATAAAGAACGGGTACAGAAGCCCTGAACGCCAACAAGGGCGTCCGCTGAATTTTAGAATCCTCGACGGTGTTAGTAAGCAAGTTCAAATTTTGACGCCTGCTTGATCCGATGATACAGCTACATCATGCCCAAGGGTTTCGGACCGTAAATGGTAAGCTACTCCTTTCTTTGAATTTCGCCTACTTTTTTCTCCGGGCGTGCACTAGCTCCATTTTAGATACAGAACATCAACATACAAAGAACATTTCTTTCCAGTTTCTTTCTCCAAGTTTCCCACGTACAGTCAAAATTTCAATCTTCACTGAATTGGAAAGGTCCTTTATGCAGACCCAAAGTCATATGAATGGATTTTGAGGGGTCCATTGATACTAGCCTCATCGAGACCTGTCTAGGGGCCACTGCCAAAGGAATGTGTTACTTAATCTGTTTTCAATAGGCGAGTCGTCATCATCTGCTGGAACGTAGGTGACTAAAATTGTCTTGCATTCTGCTGGATTTCCTGATCGTGGCACACACGCGTACCTGTCTACCATAGCTGTCGTCTGTGAGAAGGAAAGGCACCAAAAGATGGTATCAGCATGCCATCCCAGGACGACGGGTCCGGAAGGTCCAGGAAATGTGGTATAAAAGCCTATTCAGACTCTACTTCGAAACTATACCGGTTCTAACTTCTGAGTTCAGATGAACATAGTTCTTGCATCATCTTACATGTCCCTTATGCGAGCGTACAGTGTCGCCTGTATCTTGCTCGCGGTTTGTGGTATGTAGTGGCTCTAGCTGCTGGGGAGGCATACATTGATGTGTTATGGTTTACAGCTGCGACTTCAGTCACATTTCCACCACCAACACCTGCGGATGCTCCAGTCTTGTTTGGCAACGTGCTCGACCTCAATGGCACAGAGACTAACACACAGAGCATCGAAGCAACGGTTAGGACTGTTAATCAGAAGGGGGGTGCCACCGACAACACCCCACCCAATCAACCCGTCCCAGAGACCACTTTGACCGCCATTGATGGTCAGTTGCTAACCAACAAAACCACGGTGTCCGCGGCCCCAACGTCGTTGGGATCATTTCAGAACCTGACCAGACGTACAAACTCTGGCTATGAACTCGTCTTTTCAGGATCGAACTCAGGCCCAGACGGGTCCATACAAGGGACAGCTTATCTCACCTACACCGTCCTCCCAAACAACACGTATGATATCGATGGCTGCCTTTCATTCTGCGACAGTGTCCAACAGTGTGGTGCGCTGTCAAGTCATCCCCTGGTTTGGGTATGGCTGATAAATTCCTAGTATTCGCGAACCTGTATTACGAATTCAACAACTACATGGTGGATTCGAACAATGTGCAGTCTAATCTCAAATGCGCTTTATACGGCGATATCCACAACGCCACCGAGAAGACCAATATAGGCGGTCAACAATTATTACCGCCTCCAGCCGGACTGACGTACATTACAAACAGCACCGGCTGGGCCACGAAGACCCTTGCGGAGCCGTCTGTACCTGAGGGATACGAGTTTGTGTTTGGTCCTATTGACGGAGCCAATAACTCCCCAGGAGTTAGTTGATATTCCATCCTTGATTATGGACGGGAGAGCTAATTGCTAGTTGAAGTACATGGGATTTGCATTCCTCGATAAATACGATGTCGGCGCGTGCGCTTCACTGTGTAACACTCGTGGCGCCGATCCCATGGGAGGTGCTTGTCAGTACTTCAACATCTGGCGCGCCCTTGTAAATGGTGAACCCACCACCTACACATGCAGTATGGTGAGTAATTCCTGGCGCTGCTCTAGATAGAACAAACGCTAAGCCGGATTCTACGTAGTACTATATCCCCGCAGATCAAATCAGCGCCACCAATTTCGGGCAAGGAGACCTCGCAGTCACATATTCCAGGGGATACCGGCGCACTTCCGTTGTCCAGGATGGAGGATTCGAAGGTTTTGATTGTGGTGATATGTGCTACAACTCTTCGTACGCCAACTGGTTAGGAATCAGCCCATCCGGCGGACAGTTCGATGCTGCTATTGCTAACCACCAGGCGTGGGCCCACTCTGGAAAAAGCATCGGCTGGCTCGGATCAATCATTGCTGCTGATGAGTTCCCTGGAACCCTGACTCCTGGCGGAGCACTCAATACTACACCAGGCAATGTATACACGATCACATTCTTCCATGCGAGCGCGTATTCTGGCGAAGCGGGTGAGGCGAATGCTTTCCTAGATGTTATGTGGAATGGAGAGATCGTGTCCACAATTCGGCCAGGGTACAGTCAATGGACGTATTACGAGTTTCTCGTCTCGGCGAAAGGGAGTGATGTATTGGCGTTCCGGGGTGGATTGCCTCCCGCGTGGTCGTGGATAGATGACATCTATGTATTCGAAATGTGACGTGGGGAGAGGCTTGAGAGGAGTATGATATTTTATTCAAGTTCTTGGCATTGGGTTGTATCTAAGATTTGGTGTATCTGTTTCATGAATTTCATCCAGCATCGAGAAACATCAGGAAAACTACATCAAAGTGTGGCAGCGTAGGGATCATCTGGCAGGCGTGGAGCCATTCCAGCCACACTTGTCCACAATCTCAAATTTTTGCCACACTTTTAGGCCCTTTTCGGTGACCGGTTAGGGTAGGATGTTGACATCAGTGTTTTGACATGTTACTTGTCGGTGGTTGTACCAGCTGCCTCCTGGTCCCACCTGGTCCGACTCTGGAAAGTTCGCAAGCCATGTCAAAAATCACTACAAGTCTTCTGTTCGATTATGACTGGCAAGGAGGCAAGTCTTAAAAGTCTCGAGAACTTGAGCAAGCGTGCAAGTGTCAAGTTCCGCAAATTGACCATTAGGTTGTTACATAGATTATTGGCTACGTAATAAAAATCTGCGGAATCAAAAAAAATGGGAAATAGAAAAAGGGCTGATATATCAAGAACGTGAAATTGAAATGAATACGAGAAATGTGAAGCATAGATTAGCGCAAGAGTGGAGGGTACGTCATTCAAAACAGTTCAGATAAAAAAAAGCTAGCAGGGAGCGTCAACAATTGCAGCGTGTCGACATGCCAAGGAGACAGGGACTTCAAGTTACGCATACTGCTCTTGGGTCATCCTTGAATTCGGGCTGGCTGCTTAAAAAATTGTTCGGCGATATGAATGGCGCGCGTTCCAAAATCAGACCGCTTTTCGGTGAGTCGATCATATGCCTGCAATTGAAACATGTAATTAGCAAGAGAGCCATGGGACAATAAAGAGGATACTGCACTGTTAAATATACCTTGCTGTTGGCTGTCACAACATAGCTATTGTTGGGAGAAAGGAGATCGAGGATGTTCTGAATAGTAGCCAAAGTGCCGAGCCTTTGCTAAACTCGTGGAATGAGTTTTCAGAGTAGAATAAATGATGATACAACGTCGGGAGGAAACACGTAGCCCAGTCGGCTGACACAAAGCAAGGTATCTCACTAATTTCCTTCACTGATTGAGTCGAGGATGAACCGTTCGAGCTAGTGTTGAACGATGGCTCAGACTTGATGGTTGCCTGAGTTGACCCGATTTCGGCAGCTTTGAGGTTGGACTTCCTCTGTCTGGCTTGCAAGGCTCGAACACCTACCTTTTTAGATGCAGAGTCAGACTCAGAATCTGTGATGTGGATGATCTAAAAAATCCACTTTCCTTAGATTGTAATGAAAAAAGGTAAAAAGAAACTTGCCTCATTCTTTCTCGTCATATTCCAACCTTTCGATACATTTGACAGCGGTTTCGCCGAATCTGCGTCTTCATCGGCGAGTCCACCAAGAACATCGTTAGAGGGTGCAGAACCATCTTGAGTATTATAGCTGCCTTCTTTCTGATCGTCTCGAGAGATACCCTTTGATTGAACTGGCCCGATGGTTTGACGCTTTCAACCTTGAGACGTTTGTGGAGTAGACGAACGACGATGTTTTGCACAGTAGTTGTGATCATGTGACTCCTCATTCCTCATCTCTCTCTCATCAACGCACGCAGTATATCGCTCCCCTTTCCGCTCGTTCTCTCCGCATAAAGTTATCTGTTTCTTTCTTTTAGTCATTCTTTTTATTTCTTTTTACACTCTGTACGCATATGATAATACGAGAGGACAGAGAACAAGGGGGGCTAGACGATAAGAGCACGAGGTGAAGAATCTGACAGTGGACGACATGGCTCTGGATCGCTTACCGGCGCCTTCGTAACAGAGAAAGAGAGACACCCAAGGACAGCAACAAGCCGTCGGGTTGAAGCTCCACAGGCGATAGAACAAATGGAGGTACGAAGGTCGTCACGCGTTGCTTCCTTGGCAAGATCTACACGGGCAACCACACCGAATATGACACTTGTCGAAGCACCCCCCAGCGGGACACTTGTGGTGGGCTATTTATATCAAGTGCTCCCACCTGTAGTTGAGGAAACCGCAGAATAGTCTGGACATGTTAGTGGGCTGACGGGTTCTTCTAGGAATGCTGATGGCTTTCGGGACATCGCTACACCCCAGGTGAATCCAGAGGCTCGCAATGATATTTTAGTAGGCCGAAAGTGTTCAGCAACTAATGCTGCCCCAGGCACCCCGCGCAGAGGACACAATCCCACCCATCGTGTGTCTGCGGCAGACTTCTCCCCCACGCAATTCGTCGGATGTACCCATCCCACAGGAAAGTACACTGGACACCCACCATGACCTGACTTCACCAATGATAACCATGCCACCGCATTCAGGGATGCCCATGTCGAGTCCGATCTCACTGAATCCTCTACTCCAGAGGAACAACAGTGCAAGCCCTCGCCATCCGCAGTCAGGCAGATATCGTACAAGCAATGCAAATGTGGCATGGGCAGCTGTGAAAGGCTTGATCCAATTCTTGAAGAATTCAGGGCACCAAGGCTATGTGCCAGTGCTAGTAGGAGGTATATCATTTGAGGTTCATACACCAAGATTAGTGTTTGAAGGTTCTGTCCATAGGACTGAAGACTGAACCAGACTGAATTGTGGTCCATGCTGTGGTTTGGTCCATTTGTCTGAAAAAGTAAGTAACCAAAACTGTGGTTTGGTTGCTGGTTCACTCATTTTGAAAACATTTGAAGACCATTATAACACTGGTTGTAACCAGTTTATGTTAGGAAACAGTCTCCTAACATGCCTATTATCTAATACTATTTTTATTTCATTTTATTTGATTTTATTTCACCAAAATACACTATAAAATGCCTATATACACATTATTTGTCAGTGTGGGAATTCTTTATTTACATGCATCAATATGTACATGCATGTGTGCACGCGTCCATAATAACATACTACAATATGTGTAACATAGTATATAACCCTAAAATAAATGCTAGGAGGCCTCAGTTGAGTTCTCTTAGGTATTCCATCCACATTAGTGGTGCGAAAGGCCTATTTCAGCCAACTGTTCTATTCCCCCACCGCCTTCTTGTAGGAGAACCCGCACGGTTCAGCTAGCAGATTAGTGGGTATCGCCCTAACAGAAGAACTCAACTACCCTATCAGTGCGCCTTCTCTTACTCATGCGCATACATCATTTGTCTCAGCGCACCACATCTGCTTATGCATCATTTCAGCAAGAGCCGGAATTAATTGTATATACATATTTACCTTTGCTTTTGTAAGCTGATGCCAGGCCTCGCCTTACATTGCGACCGCCAGTGATCGAAAGGCAGCGCTCATCATTAGAACAGCTGCAACCAGACAACTGATCGGATCTGGTTTAGCTAAGATTTACATTACTCAATTTGGATGACTATTTTAGGTAGTTACTAGCCAAATTCAGTAATAGCCCTGAGATCAGGCACTGTTGGAAGGGTTATTGATCCGAAGTGCCCAATAGCTGAATAGGCAGAAAAGGAAGATTAGGGAAGCTACAATTGAGGAAGTGAAGTTGGAGGAAGATAAGCAGAAGAATTTTGTGGAAGAGTCCCAGTGAAGGTTTCCCCATTGGTGACCCAGAATCAATATAATGTATTAGTATTCGAGGAAACCGAGAGTAAACCCGAAAGAGAAATTGAAGAGTACGACCATCATCATTTATCCAACAAAGAAAAATGCCCAGCCTTATTTCTGAAGACCCCTAAATTTTTTATTCGCTCAGCGTGGATAGAACCTGAAATCAGCTTGACAGTAGGATTGAAGACAGTGGACACACATGCAGCAATTAATGTGGAGGCATTGCTTGGCAGTGGTGCTACCAGATTATTTATTAATCGATCCCTAATTACCAGAAACAGTGTTCGCACACGTAAACTGCCACAACCTATAATGGTGTACAATATTGATGGTATGATCAATCGTGGAGGAACTATTAAGGAGGAAGTGATGATGATATTGAAGTATCAGGATCATCAGGAGCAAGCCGTATTTGAAGTGTGCGACCTTGGGAAAACCAATCTGATAATTGGATGTCCATGGTTATGAAAACATAACCCAGAAATTGATTGGAAAACTTGGAAGATACATATGACTCGTTGTCCTAAAGAATGTAATGTGTATGGGAGAAAAGTAAAAAAGGAGAAGAAGGAAAAGAAAGAGAAAGAATGTCTGAGGAAGTATTCTGTTACAATGGAGGAAGTGGAGGATGAGAATATGCCAAACAGGGAAGTTCCAATTATGACAAGTAAAGAAGAACAGAAGCAGACCTTTAGGAAAATTTGTGGAGGACAGTCATGGAATAAAAATGTGGAGAAAGTGGAGAAGCCAATGGAGGAGTGGGTGCCAAAAGCCTACCATAAATATTTGTCAGTTTTTCAAAAGAAGAAATCGGAGCGGATGCCAGTGCGAAAGCCATGGGATCATGCTATTGAAATGAAGCTGGGATTTGTGCCAAAGAAGTCAAAAGTCTATCCATTATCTTCAAAGGAACAAGAAGAAGTGGATGCATTCCTTAATGAACAGTTGCGCAAGGGATACATACGACCTTCAAAATCACTGCAGACATCACCAGTATTCTTTGTACCAAAAAAAGATCACAGGAAGAGGATGTGTACAGATTATAGGTATTTGAACGATTGGACAGTGAAGAATGTGTACCCTTTGCCGTTGATTTCAGAGATAATTGACAAGGTGGGAAAGGCCAAGGTCTTTACAAAATTGGATTTACGCTGGGGGTACAACAATGTATGAATAAAGAAAGGAGATGAGTGGAAAGCAACATTTGCCATGCGTCGAGGATCCTTTGAGCCGCTAGTCATTTTTTTTGGGATGACCAATAGTCCCCCAACTTTCCAAAATATGATGAACAATATTTTCAAGGATGTGATAGACAAAGGCGTGGTGATAATATTTATTGATGACATTTTGATATTCACAGAGGATGAAGAAAATCATGAGGCGATAGTACAGGAGGTGTTGAAGAGGTTGGCAGAGAATGATTTATTTGTTAAACCAGAGAAGTGTGTATTTGGAGCAAGCGAGATTGAGTTCTTGGGATTAAAGATTGGTCCTGATGGAATCAAGATGGATCCTATCAAGGTACAGGCAATTGTTGATTGGCCCATTCCTACCCATATCAAGGAAGTTCAGGCTTTCTTGGGACTTGCCAATTTTTATCATCGCTTTGTGCATAATTCTTCCAAAATTGCCACACCATTACACAACCTTACATGAAAGGGAGTAGTATGGAGATGGGGAGAACAACAGCAGACAGCATTTGAGGAGTTAAAGAGGAAGTTTGTGGAAGAGCCAATATTGATCCCAGTAGATTTCACATGTCCCTTACGAGTGGAATCAGATGCATCAGACTTTGCTACTGGAGCAGTATTATCAATGACAAATGGCATCCTTGTGCATATTTGTCTAAAGGGTTGAATGATGTGGAGAGGAATTATGATGTGCATGATAAAGAGATGTTGGGAATAATATGAGCTTTGGAGGCATGGAGACATTATTTGGAGGGATATACGCATCAGATCGAGATCTGGACAGACCATCAAAATCTGCAGTATTTCATGTCCGCAAAAAAGCTTAACCGTTGACAAGCATGTTGGGGATTATTCCTATCGCGCTTTAATTTTCACTTGGTCCACAAAGTGGGAAGCTTGATGAGGAAAGCAGATGCATTATCCAGACATACAGATCATAAAAGGGGAGTGGAGGAGGACAATAAAAATACTACCCTACTCAAACCTGAATACTTTTGTATTTGTGCTATGTGTCAAGGACATTTATTGGTGGATAGCTCAGAGATGGAAATGTTGTCTAAATCTGTGGACTTTATCACAGGATTACCTGAAGCTCAAGGATACAATGCAATATTTGTAGTATGTGACCGCTTCACAAAGGAAGTCCATATCATTCCTACTACTGCAGAAACCTCATTGTTGGGCTTGGTGCGCCTCTATCTAAATCAGGTATGGCAGTTACATGGATTACCTGATATGGTTATCTCCGATTGTGGATCACAATTTGCTTCTGCATTTATGCGAGAGTTAAATAACATATTGGGGATTCAAACCAAATTGTCTATGGCATATCACCCACAAACTGATGGGCAGATAGAGAGAATGAATCAGGAGTTGGAGCAGTACCTACGCATGTTTGTCAATCACTGACAAACCGACTGGCCTGAATGGTTGGCAATTGCAGAATTTTCCCACAATAATAAATTTCATTTGGCTACTCGCATGTCACCCTTCTTCACTAATTATGGTTATCATCCCAGAATGGGAGTAGAACCACGAAGGAAAGTCAAGGTACAATCAGTGGAGGACTTTGTGTCAAAAATGCGAAAGGTGCAGGAGGAAGCAGAGGCAGCGTTGATGAAAGCACGTGATGATATGATGCGACACATGGATCGTACTCGAGCTGTTGCTCCAGAGTATAAAGTTGGTGACTTGGTATGGCTAAGTACCAAGGATCTGAATATTCCACGACCTTCAAGAAAGCTTATGGAGAAGCAAGTTGGCCCATATCTGATTTCTAAAATAATTTCACCCAATGTGGTAGTGTTAAAATTACCTCAGTCATTCAAGATTGATCCTGAGATTAATATTTCCCGTTTATGCCCTTACCGTCCACCCACTATTCCTGGTCAACAAACTACTCCACAGCCTCCGATAATGGTAGAAGGTGCTCCAGAATATATTATGGAAGAGGTTTTGGACTCACATCTTCAACGAAACAAATTGGAGTTCTTAATCAAGTGGAAGAACTACACTGACAAAAATAATTCATGGGAGCCAGAAGAGAATTGTAAGCGGGCGCGCAAGGCAATCGCCCAATTCTTTAAATGTAATTCAAATGCTCCACATCGCATTGCTAGAATAGTGTATGAGGGGATGAATTTCTGGCCTTACCAAAATTTCACAGAGGGGACAGTTACGATATTTTCTCACCTGGAAGTCGAGGCATAAAAGGGGGGTAATGTTAGGAAACAGTCTCCTAACATGCCTATTACCTAATACTATTTTTATTTTATTTTATTTTATTTTATTTCACCAAAATACACTACAAAATGCCTATATACACATTATTTGTCAGCATGGGAATTCTTTATTTACACACATCAATATGTACATGCATGTGTGCGCGCATCCATAATAACATACTACAATATGTGTAACATAGTATATAACCCTAAAATAAATGCTAGGAGGCCTCAGTTGAGTTCTCTTAGGTATTCCATCTACATTAGTGGTGCGAAAGGCCTATTTCAGCCAACTGTTCTATTTTTAACCCTTGCATCAAATCCATCAAATCCCCCCATCACGCGCATGCCCCCCGCTGACTTCTTGTAGGAGAACCCGCACAGTCCAGCTAGCAGATTAGTGGGTGTTGCCCTAACAGTTTACAACCAGTCTTTTTACACTTAGATTACACAATGGGCAAGTTCTGATGCAGTTGACTCGTGGTTGACTCATAGTTGACTCACAGTTGACTCATGGTTGACTGGAGTTTGCACCATATTACATAATTCTACCAAATTGAGCACTTGGATTGATGCTTCCTTTTATGAACAAATATCTGTTTAAATCAATAAGTTCATGATACTATGGTGACAGGCATCAGACTCTTGCATGGGATGGTTAGAGGATGTACATCAGTTACAATAGCAACCAATTTTGATGTTTCTATTAAAATGGTCCAAAACAGCTGTCATTCTTTCCCCCCTCTTTTCCTTCACTAAGGCTTCACCAAGTTCAGCATGCTTCCAGTCATATGTAACTGCACAATTTGTAGCACAAAAACCATCTTCATCAATGGTGTTGAACAGCCAGGACAGTATGTTGATGGTTCTACCCGTTTGAAGCATGAGAAACAAGATAAATGGCCTGTTTCACAACTGGCAAAGGGGAAGCAGCAATCATCATCCCCAAGCCCATCACCAAAATGTTCTAGAGCTTCTAATTCTCCCACAGGTAAGTGCTACATTGTTATTGTTAGATCAAGACTAATAGTAATTATGCAGATATCAACTTTTCTACAGTACTTATCACAAAGATGATCTGCCTCCTTGTCATCTGGCTCCACAATAGAGCTGGTGTGAGTTGTTCTATCACCAACAAAATTCTACAAGGACTTCAACTTATTATTTCTGTGACTCTCTCTATTGTTGAGGTTGCTCTTTTATCATCTGGACTCAATGTCAAGCTTCCAAACATCAAACTTCCTCATGATGTCCATACAGCATATTGGCTTCACTGCTCAGAGCCAGAAATTATTTGGACAGCATGCTGCCCCAAGTGCTTTTCCCTCTTTTCTCATTCTATTCCTTGGCAATGTCAGTGGAAGGCATCCCCAAGATCACAATCCTGTAACACAAAACTCTGGACAACACAGAATACTCCAAATGGGCCTAAATGGTTCCCATGTCATTTATACACTACACAATCCTTTGATTCTTGGCTTCAGTTCTTTTTATCTTCCAAGGTCATTGAAGACAGCCTTCATGAGGCTTTCAACCACCACAGAAACCATATACCAGCTGCCTTTGGTGCCATTATGAGTGATATCCAGGATAGTCCTGCTTGGGATGACTTGCAAGGTTTTCTACAGTCTCTTTATCATCTAATATTTGGAATCTATTTTGATTGGTTCAATCCTTATACCAATAAGATTGCTGGTAAGTTATTAACAAATTCTGCATAGACTATGACACAGCTTATTTTATATATAGGCAAAAAAGTGTCTTGTGGAGCAATCCTGCTTTATTGCTTGAACTTATCTTTTCATCTTCGGTATCGATTTGAGAAGACATTTATTGTTGGTCTCACACCTCCTCCCCATCTTTCTGATCCCACAACCATCTCTCATCTCCTTGAACCTGTTGTTAACTCTATTGAAAAGTATGGTGCTGCAGGCCAAAATTTGCCAACATCCAGACATCCTGATGACATCTCTGTGAAAGCAAAAATTGCACCTGTAATTGCTGATCTTGAGGGAAGTCGCAAGGCTACTGGCTTTTTGGGACATGGTGCTACAATGTTCTGTTTTTTTTTGCATCTGCACCAGTGATCAGCTAGAGAATCTTAATATTCAATCTTGGGAACTCTGTAAGGGTGCACAGGCAGAGGCATAGTTGCATCATGTTGAAATTAAACCCTGAGATACATGCTGCATACATGAGGCAATACATGCAGCATACACATGTTACCCTGAGATACATGCTGCATACATGAGGCAGTACATGCAGCATACACATGTTACTATGCTTACTACACATACATGTGGTAAACACATTCCTGAGTCATGTGACATCCTTATTATTATGTATATAAGGAGAACCTGTACCATAGTAGGAATACAGTGTTCTTACCTCTGCTAACCCAAGCTGTAAGTCTAACTAAACCCCAGGTAGGTTGTAAGAAATGTGTTGTCTCTTCCCCTGTGCAGCATATATAGTCTGCTCCAACAGGTTATGGGCCCTGCTGGGCATGTTGCGAACATGGCTTAACAGGCTGCAAATGACATTGACTTCATAGTCTCCAAATTATAACCTTGCGCTCTCCATGAGCTGCACTTAAAAACCTAGGTTGACTAGGGTTAACCACTCTGAAGGAGTGTTTTTCCTGAGGTTGTGAAACATGTTTTCTTGGATAAAGGACTAATTGAGCACTTATAACAGCCACCACCACAGAAAATCATGTCTTCAACCCTTAAAAAACTCATACAAACTTTCGATGGCTCAAATTACATTCAATGGGCTGACTCCATGAAAACATGGCTCAGGTCTCAGGGCTTCTGGCAGATAACTAGCAGGGTGGAAATCAAACTGCCTCTGGCGCCTCCTTTGACAGTGATGAACGCTGCTCTCATAGTGGATGCTATTGCCAAGCTTGAGACCTGGAGCAACAAAAATAACCAGGCTATTGGTAGCCTAGTGCTCTGCCTAGCCCCCTCCATTCGGCAGTGTGCCAACACCAAGGACACTGCTGAGGAGGTGTGGGACCTCATTTGCAATGATTATGGTGTTGATGGCCCCTCCCAAGTCTTTGTGGACTTCAGGTCTGCAATAGCAATCAAAATTCTGGCTGTGAATCCTGCACCAGAGATTGCTAAGATAGATGACAAGTTTGAACCTCATGGCTGCCAACGTTGCCATCCCCAAACTAGTTCAGGCAATGATCCTACTTGCTGCAATACCACACGAGTATGATTCTTTGTCTGCCACTGTCCTTAACATGACTGCTACTAGTGCCTTGATATTTAAACATGTCAAAGACTCCATTGTTGCTGAAGCCTCAAGGCACATGGTGGTTGGAAAGCCTACTGGCCCACCTCAGGCCACCAAGCATTCTACTGTCAAATGCAAAGGGGGAAACCCCAAATGGCAGCCTCAAAACAACAATGGAGATTCATCCCGAAAACGTGGACGATGTGGGGACAAAAAGACTAAGGAGGAAAAGCCTATAGAGAAACATACCCACCTCACCTCCAGTGCCTTTACCACCATAAATGGTAATGACACCATCATACTGCTGATGCCACTCATTCAGTGCATCGAAAAGCATGACCACACTCCCACAAAGGATCCTTGCTGCCAACTGCCTGCATAGGCATATACAGGTGTGGCCTCTACCTCTCATTCGGTTTATGCTGAATATCAGCAAGCTCAAGACACAGTGCAAGAAGGTAAGAGGAGGAGGATCAAACCAGAACTAAGGATTGTAGAGCTAGAAGATGACATTGTCTCCCTCAGATTGGAACCTGCAGTTTCTGATGAGGAAGTATAGAAAGCCATTAATGAGATGCTCATCAATGAACTGCTTGAAACAGGAGGATATAATGATAGGTCAGTCCTTTTTCCTGCTGCAAGCACTAAGATTAATATTCCAATGATTACAGCAAACTTTTCATGTGAAATTTTGCTGCTATTAAATGTATCATGGAACAATTTACATCTTAATATATGTGTTATGTGTGCAAATGGAAATTGTAAGAAAGGTGCTGACTGGATCATGGATTCAGGCACATCAAAACACTTCACTGGTGAAATGAAAGATTTTGCTTCTTATGAGCCTTTACCGAGAAAGGACTCTACTCTGGTTCAAACAGCCATGGGCACTACTCATATAGTAGGAAAAGGAGCAGTCTTCATTAGACATCAGGTGGTATGTCATGGGAAGTCATAGACATGTAAAATGTGATTATACCCCATCTACTACATACCCGACTGTAATGCTCAATTACTGTCAATGGGCATCTTCTTACAAGACGGAAGTGATGTGCATGGTTCCTCCACACACATTTCATTTTTTGAGCAAGGAAACCAATTATGGATTGTGTCCCTCTTAGGAGATGTGACACAATTTATTGGGCTTGGACTCATATATTGAGCACCAAGAGGGTCAATGTCATGACCATGTACATATGTCACAGACTACTTGACTTGGCATAGGTGACTTGAACACCCATCCAAAGAGGCGCTAGAGAAAATGCCTAATAGCACCATAAAATTCCCAAGGAATTTAATTATTCCTAAAGACAAAATTATATGTCCAAGGTGTGCTGAAGGGAAAATGACCTCAAAATCTTTTCCTGAATCAAATTCATGTGCAGAGAAACCCTTTGAATTAATACTTTCCAATCTAAAGGAACTCCCAGTACTATCGTACCACAAACATAAATATTTTATTGTATTTCTGGATGACAAGACGTCACATATCTGGGTCCAGTGCCTTAAAAAGAAATCTGATGCTGCTGCAGCCATCAGACAATTTTGGGCAGTGGCTTCGACACAGCATGGCGCTACAATCAAGTGCTGGGGTGTTGATCCAGGGGGGGAGTTCAAAGATAGTGCAATATTCATTGGTGCTATGGCACTATTTGATGAAATGTTGTTCCCATGCTGTTCTGGAGCTAAAACTCCTGCCAAGACAGACCTTGGTGATTTTCCACCTCCAGAACCAGAAGATGATTACCACTCATCTGGAACGGATGACGATGATTCCATACTGCCACAAAATTTGCCCCTTCCTCCATCATCAGAAAATAATGATGATGATGATATACCAAGTGAGCAAAAGGCACATGTCGATGTGACTGACACTCCTCCTCTGCCACCTCCAGTAACCACTAAGGACTTTTGTCCAAGACATGATGATCAACAGGAATGGCGGCAATTGCCCCATCGATCAGGCAGGCAGAGGAACATCCCAAACTGTCCTGGCAATACCTATAGAGAAAAGTGACTCCCCTCTGACATAGAGAGAGACATTGCATGTGATCGATAATGGAAGAGATCTGTGGGTCAAGATTTGGATCATAACCAAACATGACCACGATCTCAATAGCAAGAACCAGTTGCTGAACTGAGTTTGGCACCCCGTGAGAGTGTGCCTGATTCCAATAGTCAAGAACATGATCATCCAATGGGGGAACCAAACAAAGCAGGTTATATTAAAAAGATAACCAAGGAAGGAGGAGATAAGCTTATTCGCTGGCTGTTGTCAAAAGCAGTCAAACCATGAAGCAAAATAAGCCAAGTTCCAAACCAATTTCATGATATTGTGTGCCTACCATGGCAGCAGCAATGTGAGTAGAAACAAGCTTGTACACATCCTCTTTCTCTAATCCCTTTTTGGTACAAAGAATACTGGTGATGTCCATGGTAATTTTGAAGGTCGTATGTATCCCTTGCAGAATTGTTCATTAAGTAATGCATCCACTTCTTGTTTCTTCAGAGATAATGGGTAGACTTTTGACTTCTTCGGCACAAATCCCAGTTTCATCTCAATTGCATGATCCCATGGTTTTCACACTGGCATCCGCTCTGATTCCTTCTGGTGCATTGACAATGAGTTCCTTGTTACAAGCACTTCCTACATCACTCTCCACCTCTATGTACATCCCTCTACTCTTCTACCTATACTTCTTGGGTTCTAGAGGGTGTGCAAGCCCAGTAGATGGTACTCTGTCTCACACTCCTCTCACTTCTCCTTACCTCCCCTCTTCCCCACCCCTGTACAGCCTTCCCAAGTCATGTATTGAGCTAAATAAATCAATTCAGAGCCCTGTATATGTAGTAGAACCTCTCAATGGTGGGAAGAGATGCCTGCTTATCCCTTGTTCAAGGGAGAATGTTGATTGTATGCTTAGACATAAGTGAAAAAGCGAAAATAGATGTTTATAATCACTATACATGCATAAGGATCAATATACAAAAAAAGCAAAGGGAAATGGTCAGGTATGAGTGGAAAGGCATGCTCATTGTCCAGGATGACGAGTGCAATGTTAGCTGAAGCTGTAGCATGCAATCATGAACCGTGGGAGGTAGTGATCAGGTATTGATCAGGGGTGGGAATAGTGGCAGTGTACAAGTCATTGGTAGGTTAACATTGTGTCCATGCCTGATGCCAATGCCATAGCCATGGCTGTGTCTGTCCCCATTGCATTTCAAATGTTACTAATGTCTGTATTACATTTCTAATGCATGTCTATTGTAAGGTGATGGAGCAGACTACATACGCTGCACAGAGGAAAAGACGACACATTCCTTATAACCTATCTGGGGTTTAGTTAGTCTTAGAGCTAGGGTTTAGCAGAGGTTAGAACACTGTATATCTACTATGGTACAGGTTCTCCTTATATACATAATAGTAAGGATGTCACATGACTCAATAATGTGTTTACCACATGTATGCGCAGTAAGGGCAGTAACATGTGTGTGCTGCATGCATTGCCTCGTGTATGCAGCATGCATGGGAATTTAATTTCAACACCCCCCCTCAAACTGTACAGTGCTCTAAGCAGTTAAGTTTGAATCTTGAAAGTAATTCTGAGAGAGTCTCTAAATTTCCTGAATAGGATGGCGCCAAGGTTCTTTGTGAACATGTCAGCTGGATTATCACTTCCAGGAATGAAAATGACTGTGACTTTGTCATTTTCTATGCATTCATGGGTATAGTGGTAGCGAATGTCTATATGTTTGGTCCTTCTTTCCTAAACTGGATTTGATCCGATAAAGATGGATCTCTGATTATCAGCGCAGATTGGTATGTGCTTCAGTACATATCCAAGTTCCTGGAATAAGGACTCTATCCACACTATCTGTCGACAAGTGTCGGAGAGAGCCATATATTTGGCTTCTGTGGATGACAGTGCTACAGTTTTTTGTAAACGGGACTGCCAGCACACAATGCCACTCACTAGAGTAGCAAAGTAACCCATTGTAGATCATGTTTGACAGTGTCAGCTGCCCAATCAGAATCTGTGAAGGCCTGTAGCCCCTCAGACTTCTCACCATCGTAGACAATGTTATATTTCTGGGTTCCCACCAGATAGCGCATGATGTACATCGCTTTGTCTAGATGTTCTTGGCTAGGATTAGCCGAGAATTGTGACATCTTGACTACCACATAAGTGATATCAGGTCACATTCTGAGCCTCAGATACAATAAAGATCCGATCACGGACTAATATTTTGATCTAAGCATCGCGTTGGGCATTGCTGTGTTTTCCGACGGTCTGTAACCAGTCGGGAGTGGAGTGGGGGTCGCTTTGGCATTTGTCATCTCGAATCTCTCAAGCACTTTGGCAAGATATTCAGTTTGATCAAGTTTGACTTTGCTTGCAGTCTGGGTGATGCGCATGCCTAAGAATTCCATGACTTTTTCAGTACTACAGCACTCCCAATGCTTTAGACAAGCATTTTTCTTTTCATCCACAGGTTTCTTGTTCTTCCCCATGAACAAGCCATCATCAACATAGACAAGTGCAATAACAATGCTGCCTGTCTTAGGATCCTTGTGTATGAAATTCCAGCATCGGAGCTGGCGCACACAAACCCAATGGTGCACATAAATGCCTCTAGCTCTTTCCACCATGCAAGTGAGGCTTGTTTAAGGCCATACAATGCTCGGTGTAAGCACATTACTTTGCACTCTTTTCCCTCGAGTCTGAAACCCTCGGGTTGATCCATATAGATCTCCTCATCTAGTTTGCCATATAAAAATGCAGTTTTTACATCTAGGCCAGTCATATACATGCCCTCTAGAGATGCAAGTGCAAACATGAGGCATACGGTTTCGTAGCGGACTACCAGTGAGAAAATCTCATCAAAGTCAATGCCTTCGACTTGTGAAAAGCCTTTGGCCATGAGTCTGGCTTGTTTTCTTCCATCCAATTTTATGGAGAAAACCTATCTATTTTTGATCATTTTTCGATCATGTGGAAGATTGACAATGTCATAGACTTGTCTCTTATGAAGAGCCACTAATTCTTCATGACAAGCTTGTTTCCACTCATGTTGCTGCTGCTATGGTAGGCACACAATATCGCAAAATTGGTTTGGAACTTGGCTTATTTTGCTCGATGGTTTGACTGCTTTTGACAACAGCCAGTGAATAAGCTTATCTCCTCCTTCCTTGGTTATCTTTTTAATATAACCTGCTTTGTTTGGTTCCCCCATTGGATGATCATGTTCTTGACTATTGGAATCAGGCACACTCTCGCAGGGTGCCAAACTCAGTTCAGCAACTGGTTCTTGCTATTGAGATCGTGGTCATGTTTGGTTATGATCCAAATCTTGACCCACAGATCTCTTCCATTATCGATCACATGCAATGTCTCTCTCTATGTCAGAGGGGAGTTGCTTCTCTCCATAGGTATTGCCAGGATGTTTTGGGATGTTCCTCTGCCTGCCTGATCGACAGGGCAATTGCTGCTATTCCGGTTGATCATCACGTCTTGGATGAAAGTCCTCAGTGGTTACTGGAGGTTGCGGAGGAGGAGCATCTGTCACATCGTCATGTGCCTTTTGCTCACTTGGTACATCATTATCATCATCTTCTGATGATGGAGGAAGGGGTGGATCTTGTGGTGGTATAGAATCATCGCTATCCATTTCAGATGAGTGGTCATCATCTTCTGGTTCTGGAGGTGGAAAATCACCAAAATCCGTATTGGCAGGAGTTTTAGCTCCAGGACAGCATGGGAACAACATTTCATCAAATAGTGCCGTAGCACCAATGAATATTGCACCACTAGGTTGCATGAAATGGTATGCTTTAATGCCATCTTCTAATCCAAGGTACGTCATCAACTCCAATCGAGGAGCCAATGTGTTTGGATGCTTCTCCTTGGGTAGGTAGACGTAAGCACCAGAACCAAAAACCTTCAGATTGTTTAGATCTGGGTGGACCTTTGTCAGGTCCTCAACCAGTGTCAGCCATTTCAGGTGCCTTATCGGGGTTCGGTTGTATAGGTGTGTTGCATGTTCAATGCAAAATTCCCACCATGATTGTGGTAGACATGTGGTAAATCGCAGGGTTTGCGACTTTTCCATTATTGTCCTTATGGCACGCTCTGTGTGCCCATTCTGTTGGTGAACATGGAGTGCAGACATCTCTATTTTGATGCCAAAGTCCTTGAGCACATTTTGTAGCTCACGATCTTTGAACTCCCCTCCTGGATCAACACACCAGTGCTTGATTGTAGCGCCATACTGTATCGAAGCCACTGCCCGAAATTGTCTGATGGCCACAACAGCATCAGATTTCTTTTTAAGGCATTGGACCCAGATATGTGACGTCTTGTCATCCAGAAATACAATAAAATATTTATGTTTATGGTATGATAGTACTGGGAGTTCCTTCAGATTAGAATGTATTAATTCAAAGGGTCTTTCTGCATGTGAATCTGATTCGGGAAAAGATTTTGAGGTCATTTTCCCTTCAGTGCACCCTGGACATATAATTTTGTCTTTAGGAATAATTAAATTCCTCAGGATTTTTATGGTACTATTAGGGATCTTCCCTAGCGCCTCTTTGGATGGGTGTCCAAGTCGCTTATGCCAAGTTGAGTAGTCTGCGATGTACATCATCGCAACATTGATTCCCTTGATGCTCAATATATGAGTCCGAGCCCAATAAATAGTGTCACATTTTATAAGAGGGATGCAATCCATAATTGGGTTTCCTTGCTTGAAAAATGAAATGTGTGCAGAGGAACCACGCACATCACTTCCATCTTGTAAGAAGACGCCCATTGACAGTAATTGAGCATTACAGTCAGGTATGTAGTAGATGGCGTATAATCGTGTTTCATGCATCTCTGACTTCCCATGACATACTGCCTGATGTCTAATGATATATGAGTAGTACCCATGGCTGTTTGAACCAGGGTAGAGTCCTTTCTCGGTAAAGGCTCATAAGAAGCAAAATCTTTAATTTCACCAGTGAAGTGTTTTGATGTGCCTGAATCCATGATCCAGTCAGCACCTTTCTTACAATTTCCATTTGCACATGTAACACATATATTAAGATGTAAATTGTTCCATGATACATTTAGTAGCGGTGAAATTTCACATGAAAAGTTTGCTGTGATCAGTGGAATGTTAATTCTTGTGCTTGTGGCAGGGAAAAGGACTGACCTTTCATCATATGTACCTGTTTCAAGCGGTTCATCGATGAGCATTTTGTCGATGGCTTTTCATACTTCTTCATCAGAAACCACAGGTTCTGATCCAAGGGAGACACTATCGTCTTCTACCTCTATGATCCTTGGTTCTGGTTCAATCCTCCTCCTCTTACCTTCTCACACTGTTAGGTGCTCTTCCAGTGGTCGCAGATTTTTCGCGCTGCATGGGAGATTCATTTGCTTGAGGGTGTCTCGAGCCTGCTGATATTCGGTATAGACCAAATGAGAAATAGAGGCCGCGCCTGTGTATGCCTATGCAGGCGGTCAGTGGTGAGAATCCCTTGCAGGAGTATGTTCAAGCTTCTCGATGCGCTGGATGAGCGGCATCAGCAGTATGATGGTGCCATTACCATTTATGGTAGTAAAGGTACTGGAGGTGAGGTGGGTATGTTTTCTCTTTAGGCTTTTCCTCTTTAGTCTTTTTGTCCCCACGTCGTCCATGCTTTCAGGACGAATCTCCATGGTTGCCCTGAGATTGCCATTTGGGGTTTCCCCCTTTGCACTTGACAGCAGAAAGCTTGGTGGCCTGAGGTGGGCTGATGGGCTTTCCAACTGCTGTGCACCATGAGGCCTCAGCAACAATGGAGTCCTTGACATGTTTAAATGCCAAGGCTCTAGTAGTGATCATGTTAAGGACCATGGCGGATAGAAAATCATACTTGCGTGGCATCGCAGTGAGTAGAATCATTGCCTGTACTAATTCGGGGATGGTGACATTGGCAGCCATAAGGCACTCGAATTTATCGGCCATTTTGGCAATCTCTGGCGCAGGATTTGCAGCCGGAAGTTTGATTGCGATTGCAAACCTAAAGTCTGCAAAGACTTGGGAGGGGCCATTGACACCATAGTCGGTGCGGATGAGATCCCACACCTCCTCAGCAGTGTCCTTGGTGTCGGCACACTGCCGAATAGAGGGGGCCAGGTGGAGCACTAGGCTACCAATAGCCTGGTCATTTTTGTTGTTCCAGGTCTGGAGCTTGGCATTAGTTTCTGCTACTAGTGCAGCATTTGTCGCCATCAAAGGAGGTGCCAGAGGTGGTTTTTTTTTTTTTTTTTTTTTTTTTCCATCCCGCTAGTTATTTGCCAGAGGCCCTGATACCTGAGCCATGCCTTCATTGAGTCGACCCATTGAATGTAGTTAGAGCCATCGAAAGTTTGTACGAGTTTTTCAAGAGTTGAAGACATGATGTTGTAGTGGCAGCTGGTAAAAGCGCTCAATCAGTCCTCTATTCAAGAAAACATGTTCCATAATTTCAGGCAAAAAACACTTCTTCAGAGTGGTTAACCCTAGTCAACCTGGGTTTTTAAATGCAGCTCGCAGGGAGTGCAATGCAGCTCATGAAGAGCACAAGGTTACAATTTGGAGACAATGAAGTCAATGTCGTTTGCAGCCAGTTAAGGTGTGTTTGCGACGTGCCCAGCAGGGCCCATAACCTGTTGGAGCAGACTACATATGCTGCACAGAGGAAGAGACGACACATTCCTTATAACCTACCTGGGGTTTAATTAGTCTTAGAGCTAGGGTTTAGCAGAGGTAAGAACACTGTATATCTACTATGGTACAGGTTCTCCTTATATACATAATAGTAAGGATGTCACATGACTCAGGAATGTGTTTACCACATGTATGCACAGTAAGCACAGTAACATGTGTGTGCTGCATGCATTGCCTCGTGTATGCAGCATGCATGGGAATTTAATTTCAACATAAGGTATAATAATCAGTGTACAATGTAGTCGTTGGTAGGTTAACATTGTGTCTGTGCCCGATGCTGATGCCATGGCCATCCCCATGTCCATCCCCATTGCATTTCAAACATTACTAATGTCTGTATTACATTCCTAATGCATGTCTATTGTAAGGTATAATAATCAGTGTGCAATGTAGTTGTTGGTTAATATAGTGACTTTATATAGTGACTTCAACAGTGTCCATTGAACCCATATCATTTGATACAATGTATGCGTTCAATAGACCATATCATTCAATACATTGTAGCTTACCTATGTGCTCGATTGTCACTTCCCTAATCTTCCTTTTCTGCCTACAATTCCTAGCAATATACCCTAATTGCCCACAGTTAAAACATTTAAGTGGAGCTCATTTCTCTGCTTGATCAACCTCCATTGCATCTGCTGATGCTGCTGACTCCTTAACAATAGGTGTCACTGCCATGGCTGGTGGCTGTGCCCTTGGAGCTTGTACCTGAGGTGTCCTTCCTTTCTCGGACTTTCCTTCTGATGACTTTCCAAATCTGGAATTCCCATACATCAATTTCAATTCTGCCTGTTCCTGTTGATATTGCCGATCAAGACACATTGCCCAATTATACCACTCATCCAACCTCTCTGGCACAGAAGGTAGTCGATAGATAGACTTGAATAAAGAGGGATTTAATCCTGCCTTCAAAACTTCTACCAATGCAGCTTCTCCCATATCGGTCTGTGATGCTTCTGCCTTGAACTGCAAAATAAATTTGTCTGCTGTCAGAGAACCTTGGCACATGGTTTTTAATTTTGCATTAGCTGTCGCCTTTGGATTAGGGTCTCCAAACTGTGCCTCCAATCTCTCCAAAAATTCCCTGAAGCTTGGAAATGGTTTACATCCTGCAGCAATTTGATTAATGGCTTCATTTCTCCAGAACTGTGCTTTCCCTCCCTGAATGTATGAGAGAGCAAACATAATCCCAGACTCAGTGATGATACTCAACCTGGAAACCCAAACAAAACCTACTAAATGGCTTCGGATGGTATAACACGAGTCAGAGGAAGGGTGCGAGGTGGTACTAAATATCACTGCTGAGACCAAAACATAATGTTTAGTAGTGCGAAATGGTAAGTGCTGTGGCGAATAGTCTGTATAGGCATACAAAGGTGTTCAAAAGAGTTCGAAAGAGGTTCGAATATGTGTGAAGAGGTTCGAAAAAAGGTTCAAAGAGTTTTGAAGTTGTGTGGCGCAAAACGAGATTCGCACACAAAACCAGGTATGAAAGTTATTTGAAATTGCTTCGAAGTGATTGCTAACTAGTTTTTGAATTTTGTAATTTGTCAAATCCGTCTCGTGGGCCCTGTAGAGGGCGTCGAACCGATCATGGGACCTTTGAAATCGTCGAAGGAAACGAAAAAGTCGTTGAAGGGGAAGGCAAAGGCAAAGGCGAGGGAGTCGCAGGGAGTCGAGGATGTCGAGGAAGAATGGGGGGTGCAGTGATGGATTATCGCTGGAAAACTGGCAAAGAAGAAGGTCGAGATGGAGGTATTGGGTAGGGAGATAGAGGTATTGGAGGAGATGTTGGAGGAGTAGAGGGGTTTTTCTTTTGTTGTATATCTGTTTTAATTTCAAATTTTTGTTAAATGTCTTTGGAAAGTACAGTAAAGAAAGAAAAAAAAAATGAATATAAATTAACGAACAAAAAATATGACTGTTTAGGGAAAGGCTCAGTAGTTCATCATAGCCAAAAAACCCTTTGGAGTTTGCACGACCATGCTATGATGCGATATCGTGACTTGTATCATACACTAGAGGCAATCAAAATCTTTGTAAGTAATTGTGAAAAGAAAAGGAAGGATAGTTATTTGTTTTCGATGTCCTGAAAATCTTTGAAAGTATCTTCGTCGAAGTTGTTCAAGGCACTCGGAGTCGATATCGAGGAAATTCAGTGGTAGGGAAATTGATTTTCAAGCGAGGTATGGTAGCAGACAAAATGTGGCAATGGGTCTATGTAGTACTGACCCGTCGAGTTCGCAGAGGATATAAGCCCCTCTGTAGTTTCATTCGATAATGATAAGAGGGCCAACATATCGTGGTTTCATCTTGCGATTGAGGGACTTCTCAATTTGCGTGTTTCGAAGTAGCACTAAATCTCCTTTTGCAAAGTTGTAGTCGTGCATCGTATGTTTGTGAGCAAGTTCAAAGCATTTTGCAGCTTCGATTCGAGATGCATAGACCTTCGAATATAACACTTCAAGGTTGTTCGATCATTTTTGTAATGCTATGGCTCGTCGAGCTATGAGATCGGCTGTCAATAAGACTGAATTGGGTGGCAGTTGTAAGTATGTTGCCTCAGAGATGTTGAGGGGTATTAGAGGATGTGCTCCTGTAACTGCGAAGTAGGGAGAACAACCCATGCATTTATGAACTGTGACTCGTTCTGCCCAAAATACTGAGTGTGCCCCTGCTGATCATTTTGCTTGATCTCCATTGACAGCTTTAAATAATGATTGTTGAACATCAAAGTGGGCTCATTCAACAAGTCCATTGGTGTGCAAATTATAACTGCTAATTTGAATATGGTTAATGTGATATCGTTTCGAAAGATACTCCATAGCTGCAATAAATGCAGTGCCATTGTTGGTTACAATTTCGTATAGCGACCCCCATCGACAAATAATGTCTTCAAAGATCCAATCACCAAGCGACGTGGCATTTTCGCATCGAAGTTTTTGCCATTCTTGTTAGTGAGCATCAACCTTGTACGATGTATTTAAATCCGTTTGAAGGTGGCATTTGCATTGTGTTGATATAGACTTTGCCAAAAAGGGGTGCTGGAGTGGCGACTGTGGGTGGAATTAGAACATTTTGTGTCTGTTGAATTTGGCATAGGTCACAGGTTCGAATATACCATGCGATGTCGGCTTTCATGTTCAGCCACTAAAATCGAAGGGCAATAACTGATTTAGTAGCGAAAACCATTTTGTGTCCGATATCATCGTGAGCTGCACGAATGATTTCAAGACGACTTCCTGGAGGAGCGACGATTTTGTGAGCTCCTTGCGAGTCTTTTCTCCATAGTTTGCCTGAGTCTAAAAAGAATTCAGTGCAATATTGAATAAAGGTAGCGTATTCTGTGTCTGATAGATCAGGGGGTCACACCAAGTTGTGTAACCATTTTCAAACGCGAAGTAACCTCTCATCATTCGTTTTTGCATTATTTGATCATGGGACATCGTTATAGGTAAGATCCTCCCCCTTACTAAAATTTGAAGAGAGGAAGAAGGTCGAAATTTGATGCGAAGTAAATGGTTGGGTTGTAATAGGATTTATTTGATGTACGAAACCATGAAGGTGGTCAATCCAGTCTCTGAAATTATTTTTGTTGTCGAGTTGAACATCTTCATCTTGTGGGGGTCATCTCGAAAGTCCGTCAGGACCATGGTGGGTCCCTGCAATGTGGACTAATGTAAAGTGAAAGGTTAGGATGGATACTATCCATTGATTGATGCTAGTGCTAGGTGCGATATCAGGATTCGAGAGCATGCCTTTAATATATTGTGCATCGACTTCAACGATAAGCCTTCGAACTCCTATTAGATACAATTGTAGTGCTTCGAGAGCCCGATATAGACCATAAAGTTCGAGTTTTGGCTGCAAAAATCAGGATTCGTGGTCATTAAGTGTAATTGATCCGAATCGACTATAATATCATTTTTGAGGGTTTTCAGGATCGCACTGAGCGAGAAAAAAACCAATAGCAATGTTCGAAGTGTCGACCAATAGAATAACCAGAGCTGGAGATGAGTAATTGATTGCTCGAATCGCTGGGGAATTGCTTAGAGCTGCTTTCAAATCTTCTTGGGCTGCTATTTGTTCCACTCCAAATTTAAAAGGAACATCTTTTCGAGTGAGTTGTATCAGTGCTGCAGCTCGTTGAGCAAAATTTCGGATAAAGATATGACAAACTCCAATGGTTCCTAGAAATGCTTTGACTTCGGTGAGGCTTTGACATGGTCCCCACTTGCTAACAGCTGCGATTCGAGTAGGGTCAGCCATATGACCTTCGATATTGCATCGATGCCCTAAAGCAATTATTTCAGGGATGCAAAGATAGAGCTTTGGACCTGAAAATGTTCCTCTGCCATACTTCATATGCTGGACTATTCGATTTAAATTTTCGAAATGCTCCCAGACAAAGCATCGAATAGCTGGATTCTCAGGAATCATTTCGTAGGATCCACCGATTGTTCTATATTCTGATTTCGGACCCTTAACCAGTGTGTCGTCGATGTAAGGAATGGTGATATGAGAAATTTCGGGCTGTAGAATAAATGTTACATTGTCGTGTAAGATAGGGACAGAATTTGTCCAACCCATGTGTAGGGTAATGATGCAAAGTGCTCCAAACGGTGTCTGAAATGTTGTCAGATCATGAGATGATTCTGTGACTTTCCTTTCATCGAATGCCACATAGAGATCCAACATTCCTCTGCATGATTGTCCCCCAAATTGTTCTGCTAAATGTTTGGGTATTGGTATGACCCCTGAGTGCTGGATCATTACTTGGTTAAGTGGTTTGAGACTGTGGATGATTCGAAGTGATTTTGTGTCCTTTTTTGCAACGCAAAACCATCGTGATCAGTACGAAGAGTTCGATGGTTCATATACTCCTGCCTCTATCTTCTTTTTCAGCATTTTGCATATCTGTTCGTACAAACCTGGAGGTATGGGAATGTTTCGCTCAACCCATGGAGTGTGAGGAATGACAGGGAACTCTATAGGAGGAAAAAAGTCAGAGCGAAAACTTCCTCACTCTTGTTCTGTCCATGCAAAAGCTGTTTCCTGATTTCGAATAAAATCATGCATAAGATTTCATTCCTCTGGCCATAGAAAATCGTCAAGATAATTCTTGTCGATGATAGCTTTACGTTGAAGTGAATATCGTGAAGTGGGGATAAATGATGGTAGATGAGGATTCAATTTTGGCATGTTTTCCAGAGGGTCACCAGTAATTGTTCGAATAATGCAAAATCGATTGGGTAGCTCAGTAATAACTGGGCGAATTTTTTGTGCGACAGGTTTGTATTTCTTTTTTGATGCTGTGAAAGTTGGATATGAGGAGTCGATAATAGGCGTAGAAGGCGTAGACATTGGTGTCAAGGTCAATAAATATGTTTCGTATTGGTGACTGGCTGTTAAATATAAATTCGCAAGAATTGAAGAATAAGAAATGGATTTTGAGGAGTTCAAGGACTCCATATCGGGAATATTCACAGTGCATTTGATATTGATAGATAAATTAGAGGGATCGAATAAGATAATGAAAGCACACTGGTCAATGTCCAAATGTTGTCCTCTAGTTGCAAAAATCCTTTTGACAGTGATTAGAACAGGGAATCATGGGGATAGCACATGATCATGTCAAATTAGGATCATATATCGTAATTGTCTGGGCTTCATTCCTGTATTTTTTGACAGTGCTTTCAGTGAGTACATCGAATGGTCGACTGAGTAAGATATCGTAGGCTGGATCACGAATTATGTCAATTTGCATGAACAGCATGATACTCCCCACTTCGCAAGGCACATTTTGTGCTAAACCCAAACTTTCGTCAATGCCTCCATTAGCCGATTGGAGTGGGATGTGGATTGAAGGATCATAAGCAAGGCCAAGTTCATGGCAAACTTCTTTGGACATTGCGATAATCGAAGAACTGGGGTCTAAGACACTTTCCACTGGATTCCTTCCATTGACATTCATAATAATCGACCTAATCGAATGGGATTCCTTTGCTGCGATAAAGGGTTCTGGAATATCACCAGGTCGAAGACTGTTAATATAAGTTTTGAATGGGTCATCAATCACGAAAATCTCATCGTTAAACAGATTCGTGGCATTATTCCCTTCGGACTGCTGAATTCGAAGTGGAGTGACCTGTTCCTTCCATTTTGTATGAACTTTGGGCGATAGAGCCAACAATTCCTCAGGCATTAGTGTAATAATCAGCATCTTCATCGAATGAGCAAAAACATCTTTCGTGATTTTATCTTTTTGAATTGGCGCTTGGGTATGGTGCGAAGGACCATCTTTGCCTTTACCTTTCGCAGTTGATCCGAAGTTTCATTCGTGTGGTGCTAGGTACAAATTTTCTTTTGTAGCAGTGTAAGGATGAATAACAGGCTGCGAAGTTGTTTCCGAAGTTGAAGATGATGCTGAAGTTGAGGTTGGTAGGTTTCTTGCCATGGATGAGCTGGATGATGCTGGTACATGTGGAGTCGATTGTTCGACTGCCGCAGTGCTTGGGAAAACTGAAGGTTGAGAGACGGGGACTGTTGGTATGCTCGGATTAGCTTTAGCAAAAGTCCCACCACTTCGCAAAGCGTATATCTCTTGTTTGAGTTTTGCGATGTGATCTTCGGGTGTCGCAGATTGTTCAGAAACCTGGTAGATGCCCCTAGGCGGTGTCGAAGTAGCTGTTGAGGATGCGATGTTGTATATGAGGGACAATGCAGTTGTGTTCGAAGGATTTCGTCAAGTCCATTCATCGATTCTGTCTTTGATAAAGCGACCAGGAATGTTTCGAAGGGTGAACCATCCATTTGGAAGTACAATTTTTCCTTCGTTGTTCTTTTTACACTTTCCTTTGTTGATATAGGCTTGGCAAACCAAGCAGTCACTAATGAAATGACCTGTGAGTCCACAAAAGACACAAGCTAAGTTTTCAAGCTGGTCTGAGCAAAATCCACTGTTAGTTCGAGGAGGGTTAGTGGGTTTCAAACCTGCTAAAGCCATGACGAGTGTGGTTGCGAATTTTTCAAGGATCGCCGATAAGTCTTCCGATTTAATCTGTGTCGAAGATGTCGAAGTCGATGCCGATGTTTCTGAAGACTGTAACGGTGCCAAATTCGAGCTAATTGACCCTGCTAAAACAAATTTTGTTGCTGCATGAATGTCATCAAGTGGGTAGGCATCATCTGGATAGTGGTCGGGAAATTTAAGTTCGAGTCATCATGCAATTCATGACCATAAACCTGGTTGAAAACCTCGAACAAACACTCTACTTTGTTCTGCCTCCAAAATTTGGCCTTTAGAGAGTAGGAACTTCATAATGTTGTAGAAAGACCTGTAATATAATCCTAAATCGCTCGCGTTATAGATACCCATCCAAAGTTGTTCGCCAACGAGTTTGTCCATGTCCGAAATTGACCATTTTCGATCATCTTTGGAACCAGGATATAGTCTGTGGATTGCGACGTGAAAATTGTGAAATGAAGTGCCAGTTTTGTATTCGGGAATTGATTCCCAGAGTTTGGATGTATTGATATCGACATGTCGACAGGCGTGCTTCTTCATAAGTTTGGGATCCATGACATTACAGTCGATGAAAAGTATTTCGAGCTCGTTAAAGTATCGATGTAACTCTCGAGGTTGAGTAGGGTCGAATTTAGGTGCTGTGGAATGTCCTCGAGCTGGCATTGTTGCTTGGGTGGCCATAGATGTACCGATCTGAGGAGTTAGAACCTGAGCGAACAATGGTAGATGTGTTGAAGTAGCTGGAATAATGAATGATGTAGTAGAGGATGAGGAAGAAGAGGAAGACGAAGTTGTAGACGAGGAAATAGGTGAAGGAAACAGATGACGATGTGTAGATTCGGCGTCAGAGACAGGTATTAGGATATCCCCCAATTGTTCGAGAGATTCAAAGGCCTGGTGAGTCTCGATTCTAAGGTTTCAAGCTTGTGTTGGCCTAAGCCGAGAGATTCGAGGTAAATTAGGCAATGAAATGATTTAGAAACCCCTCGCAGTGGGCTCCAAAATGATAATACTTGACCTGGAAACCTAGCAAAAACCTGTTAAAAGCCTTTTGTAGTATAACTCAGGCTAGAGAAAGGGTGCAAGGTGGTACTAAATATCACCGCTAATACCAAAAAGTTGTTTTAGTGATGTGAAATGGTAAGAACGTGATGAATAGCCTTTTTAAAGCATACGAAGATGTTCGAAGACGGTTTGAAGACATGCAAAGTAGTTTGGAATAAGTTCGAATGGGTTCGAAGTTGTTCAGGTGAGTTCGAGGGGGTTTGAAGGTGTCTGACTGGCATCGATATATGTTTTGACAAATGAATATTGCAGTTGCGAGCTGTGTTTTAGTGACGATAGGCAATGATGAGTTGAGGATGAATACAAAAGTTCGAGGAAGTTCATGATATTTCGCAGAACTTCAGAGATATGACATGAGGTAAAACTCAAGAGAACTGCTCTTAAATCTGACTATAGTAGAGAGGGTAACTGGTTCTCTGTCGTTCTAAGTAACTAGTACAAGTCTATATATGTTTCGCAGAGGTAAGTACCAAAAAGGAAATATAACAGGTGTAGAACACGAGGCAGTATGCACAGCAATAAAGGTATTGTAAAACATAAAAACAGATGAGGAACGATGATAATTGAAACATTTGGTGTTGCCATATAGTAAGAGTACTTCTCTTTGTTGTTTCAATAGATTGTTGAAACCCCAAAACTGCCATTATCGTATCCTAATTCTTTTATCGTCTCTCCTTGCGTGTTTAGTAGTGCTCGATATGCAACTAAATAGTTCACTCCGGTTGAGCATCGTGCATTGAAAGTGTTTTAAGACAACTATATGGCAGCCAAAGTTGTTCAAAGTGCTGTGAAGTCATTCAAAGTGCTGCAAAGTCATTCAAAGTGCTGCAAAGTCATTCGAAGTGTCGCAAAATGGTTCAAAAGCATTTGAAATAGTTTGAAGTCATCCAAAATAGTGCGAAATAAGTCAAAAATAGTTCAGAGTCAATTTTGTAATGTTCGTAGTGGTTTGGAAGGTCTGTTGTAGTGTGTCAATACAATTGGAAACTTTTCTCAAACCTTAGAGTGCACAGTGGACCTATCAACATGGATGACTCTCAAAATGAGGAGAGGCTACTTTTCGTAATCCATGACTGAGCCTTGCTCAATGGGACCATCCATAATTTATTTGAGTCCTATTCAGCGATCTCCACTCTCGAGTGGGTGTTTCAACGTCTTTCACAAGAGGCATACCACCTCAACTTACTTCCCCTCATCAGGGACTTGGACGAACAGGTGAGACGATACAGACCCAGAGAGCGGGTGCCTAACCCCCACCAGGTATTCATTGTAGAGAGCTCTGATGACGATGAAGAAGAACAATTTGCGACAGCACCAGAACCATTATCACCACCATCACCACCATCACCACCATCACCACCACGTGCACCATGTGCACCGACGCCCAATCCAAGGACAGCCATGCCTGACCACCCTCCTGCACCCAGGTGGATGCAGAACTCTGTGTGTTTCACCTGTGCCCAGATTGGACACTTCTCCTCGCACTGCCCTTGATACCAATGCCCACACTGTTGAGTCTGGTGCCCAGGACATTTGGCACTGCTATGCCCAAGAAACCTGACACGTTGATGATGCTCGACCTGGAAACCTAACAAAAACCTGTTAAAAGGCTTATGAAGTATAACTCAGGCTAGAGGAAGGGTGCAATATGTTCGAAGACATCTGAAGTAGTTCAAAATAGATTTGAATGGGTTCGAAGTTGTTCAGGTAAGTTCAAGGAGGTTCGAAGGTGTTCGACTGGTGTCAAGATATGTTCGACAAACAAATATAGCAATCAAGAAGTGGGTTTCGAGTGGTGATAGGCAATGACGAGTTGAGAATGAATATGAGAGTTCGATGAAGTTTTGTTAGGAAACAGTCTCCTAACATGCCTATTACATAATACTATTTTTTTTATTTTTTTTTATTTCATTTTATTTGATTTTATTTCACCAAAATATGCTACAAAATGCCTATATACACATTATTTGTTAGTGTGGGAATTCTTTATTTACACACATTAATATGTACGCACATGTATGTGCATGTGCACGCATGTCTGTAATAACATACTACAATATGTGTAACATAGTATATAACTCTAAAATAAATACAAGGAGACCTCAGTTGTGTTCTCTTAGGTATTCCATCCACAATAGTGGTGCGAAAGGCCTATTTCAGCCAACTGTTCTGTTGAAATTAAATCCTGATGCATGCTGCATACATGAGGCAATGCATGCAGCACACACATGTTACTGCGCTTACTGTGCATACATGTGGTAAACACATTTCTGAGTCATGTGACATCCTTACTATTATGTATATAAGGAGAACCTGTACTGTAGTAGATATACAGTATTCTTACCTCTGCTAAACCCTAGCTCTAAGACTAACTAAACCCCAGGTAGGTTATAAGGAATGTGTCGTCTCTTCCTCTGTGCAGCATATGTAGTCTGCTCCAACAGGTTATGGGCCCTGCTGGGCATGTCGCGAACACGCCTTAACTGGCTGCGAACAACGTTGACTTCATTGTCTCCAAATTGTAACCTTGTGCTCTTTGTGAGCTGCATTTAAAAACCCAGGTTGACTAGGGTTAACCACTCTGAAGGAGTGTTTTTGCCTGAGATTATAGAACATGTTTTCTTGAATAGAGGACTGATTGAGCGCTTTTACCAGCTGCCACTACAACATCATGTCTTCAACTCTTGAAAAACTCGTACAAACCTTGACGGCTCTAACTACATTCAATGGGCCGACTCAATGAAGGTGTGGCTCAGGTCTCAGGGCCTCTGGCAAATAGCTAGTGGGATGGAACTAAAACCACCCCTGGCGCCTCCTTTGACGGCGACAAATGCTGCACTAGTAGCGGAAGCTAATGCCAAGCTCCAGACCTGGAACAATAAGAATGACCAGGCTATTGGTAGCCTAGTGCTCCGCCTGGCCCCCTCTATTCGGCAGCGTGCCAATACCAAGGACACTGCTGAGGAGGTGTGGGATCTCATCCGCACCGACTATGGTGTCGATGGCCCCTCCCAAGTCTTTGCAGACTTTAGGTCTGCAATCGCAATCAAAATTCCGGCTGCAAATCCCACACCAGAGATTGCCAAAATGGCCAATAAATTCGAGCGCCTTACAGCTGCCAATGTCGCCATCCCTGAATTAGTACAGGCAATGATTCTACTTGCTGCGATGCCACGCGAGTACGATTCTCTATCCGCCACAGTCCTTAACATGACCGCTACTAGAGCCTTGACATTTAAACATGTCAAGGACTCCATTGTTGCTGAGGCCTCATGGCGCACAGCAGTTAGAAAGCCCATCAGGCCACCTCAGGCCACCAAGCTTTCTGCTGTCAAGCGCAAAGGGGAAAACCCCAAATGGCAATCTCAGGGCAACAATGGAGATTCATCCCGAAAGCGTGGACGACGTGGGGACAAAAAGACTAAAGAGGAAAAACCTAAAGAGAAACATTCCTACCTCGCCTCACAAGCCTTTACTACTATAAATGGTAATAGCACCATCATACCGCTGATGCCGCTCATCCAGCACATCGAGAAGCATGAACATACTCCCACAAGGGATCCTCGCCGCCGACCGCCTGCACAGGCATACACGGGCATGGCCTCTACCTCTCATTTGGTCTATACTGAATATCAGCAGGCTCGAGACACCCTCGAGCAAATGAATCTCCCATGCAGCGCGAAAAATCTGCAACCACTGGAAGAGCACCTAACAGTGTGAGAAGGTAAGAGGAGGAGGATTGAACCAGAACCAAGGATTGTAGAGGTAGAAGACAATAGCATCTCCCTTGGATTGGAACCTGCGGTTTCTGATGAAGAAGTATGGAAAGCCGTCGACGAAATGCTCGTCGATGAACCACTTGAAACAGGTACATATGATGAAAGGTCAGTCCTTTTCCCTGCCACAAGCACAAGAATTAACATTCCACTGATCACAGCAAACTTTTCATGTGAAATTTTACCGCTACTAAATGTATCATGGAACAATTTACATCTTAATATATGTGTTATATATGCAAATGGAAATTGTAAGAAAGGTGCTGACTGGATCATGGATTCAGGCACATCAAAACACTTCACTGGTGAAATTGAAGATTTTGCTTCTTACGAGCCTTTACCGAGAAAGGACTTTACCCTGGTTCAAACAGCCACAGGTACTACTCATATATTAGGGAAAGGAGCAGTCTTCATTAGACATCAGGTAGTATGTCATGGGAAGTCAGAGATGCATGAAACACGATTATACCCCATCTACTACATACCCAACTGTAATGCTCAATTACTGTCAATGGGTGTCTTCTTGCAAGATGGAAGTGACGTGCGTGGTTCCTCCACACACGTTTCATTTTTCAAGCAAGAAAACCCAATTATGGATTGTGTCCCTCTTATAAAACGTGACACTATTTATTGGGCTCGGACTCATATATTGAGCACCAAGGGAATCAATGTTGCGACAATGTACATCACAGACTACTCAACTTGGCATAAGCGACTTGGACACCCATCCAAAGAGGCGCTAGGGAAGATCCCTAATAGCACCATAAAAATCCTGAGGAATTTAATTATTTCTAAAGACAAAATTATATGTCCAGGGTGCGCTGAAGGGAAAATGACCTCAAAATCTTTTCCCGAATCAGATTCACATGCAGAAAGACCCTTTGAATTAATACATTCCGATCTGAAGGAACTCCCAGTACTATTGTACCATAAACATAAATACTTTATTGTATTTCTGGATGACAAAACGTCACATATCTGGGTCCAATGCCTTAAAAAGAAATCTGATGCTGCTGCGGCCATCAGACAATTTTGGGCAGTGGCTTTGACACAGTATGGCACTACAATCAAGTGCTGGCATGTTGATCCAAGGGGGGAGTTCAAAGATCATGAGCTACAAAATGTGCTCAAGGACTTTGGCATCAAAATAGAGATGTCTGCACCCCACATTCACCAACAGAATTGGCGTGCAGAGCATGCCATAAGGACAATAATGGAAAAGTCGCAAACCCTGCGATTTACTGCATGTCTACCACAATCATGGTGGGAATTTTGCATTAAACATGCAACACACCTATACAACCGAACCCCGATAAGGCGCCTGAAATGGCTGACACCGGTTGAGGACCTGACAAAGGTCTGCCCAGATCTAAACAATCTGAAGGTTTTTGGTTGTGGTGCTTACGTCTACCTACCCAAGGAGAAGCGTCCAAACACATTGGCTCCTCGATCAGAGTTGATGACGTACCTTGGATTAGAAAATGGCATTAAAGCATACCATTTCATGCGACCTAGTGGCGCAATATTCATTGGTGCTATGGCACTATTTGATGAAACATTGTTCCCATGCTGTCCCAGAGCTAAAACTCCTGCCAATACGGACCTTGGTGATTTTCCACCTCCAGAACCAGAAGATGATTACCACTCATCTGGAACAGATGACAATGATTCCATACTGCCACAAAATTTGCCCCTTCCTCCATCATCAGAAAATAATGATGATGATGATATACCAAGTGAGCAAAAGGCACATGACGATGTGCCAGATGCTCCTCCTCTGCTGCCTCCAGTAACCACTGAGGACTTGTGTCCAAGATGTGATGATCAACAGGAATGGCAGCAATTGCCCCGTCGATCAGGCAGGCAGAGGAACATCCCAAACTGTCCTGGCAATACCTATGGAGCGAAGTGACTTTCCTCTGACATAGAGAGAGACATTGCATGTGATCGATATTGGAAGAGATCTGTGGGTCAAGATTCAGATCATAACTGAACACGACCACAATCTCAACAGAAAGAACCGGTTGCTGGACCGAGTTCAGCACCCCACAAGAGTGTGCCCGATTCCAATGATCAAAAACATGATCACCCAATGGGGGAACCAGATGAAGCAGGTTATATTAAAAAGATAACCAAGGAAGGAGGAGATAAGCTTATTCACTGGCTGTTGTCAAAAGCAGTCAAACCATCGAGTGAAATAAGCCAAGTTCCAAACCAATTTCGCGATATTGCGTGCCTACCATGGCAGCAGCAATGTGAGTGGAAACAAGCTTGTCATAAAGAATTAGAGGCTCTTTGTAAGCGACAAGTCTATGACATCGTCAATTCTTCCACATGATCGAAAAATGATCAAAAATAGATGGGTCTTCTCTGTAAAATCGGATGGAAGAAAATGAGCCAGACTCATGGCCAAAGGCTTTTCACAAGTCGAAGGCATTGACTTTGATGAGATTTTCTCACTGGTAGTCCGCTACGAGACCATACACCTCATGTTTGCACTTGCATCTCTAGAGGGCATGTATATGACTGGCCTAAATGTAAAAACCGCATTTTTATATGGTAAACTAGATGAGGAGATCTATATGGATCAACCCGAGGGTTTCAGACTCAAGGGAAAAGAGCGCAAAGTATTGCACTCACGCTGAGCATTGTATGGCCTTAAACAAGCCTCACTTGCATGGTGGCAAGAGCTAGAGACATTTATGTGCACCATTGGGTTCGTGCGTGCCAGCTCCGATGCCGGCATTTTCATACACAAGGATCCTAAAACAGGCAGCATTGTTATTGCACTTGTCTATGTTGATGATGGCTTGTTCATGGGGAAGAACAAGAAACTTGTGGATGAAAAGAAAAATGCTTGTCTAAAGCATTGGGAGTGCTGTAGTACTGAAAAAGTCATGGAATTCTTAGGCATGCGCATCACCCAGACTGCAACCAAAGTCAAACTTGATCAAACTGAATATCTCACCAAAGTGCTTGAGAGATTCGAGATGACAAATGCCAACACGACCCCCACTCCACTCCCGACTGGTTACAGACCATCGGAAAACACAGCAATGCCCAACGCGATGCTTAGATTAAAATATCAGTCTGTGATCAGATCTTTATTGTATCTGATGCTTGGAACGCGACCTGATATCGCTTATGCAGTAATCAAGATGTCACAATTCTCGGCTAATCCTAGCCAAGAACATCTAGACAAAGCGATGTACATCATGCACTATCTGGTGGGAACCCAGAAATATAACATTGTCTACGATGGTGAGAAGTCCAAGGGGCTACAGGCCTTCACAGATTCTGATTGGGCAGCTGACACTGTCAAACACCGATCTACGACGGGTTACTTTGCTACTCTAGCAAGTGGCATTGTGTGCTGGCAGTCCCGTTTACAAAAAACTGTAGCACTGTCATCCACAGAAGCCAAATATATGGCTCTCTCCGACACTTGTCGACAGATAGTGTGGATAGAGTCCTTATTCCAGGAACTTGGATATGTACTGAAGCACGTACCAATCTGCGCTGATAATCAGATCAAATCCAGTTCAGGAAAGAAGGACCAAACATATAGACATTCGCTACCACTATATGCGTGAATGCATAGAAAATAACAAAGTCACGGTCGTTTTCATTCCTGGAAGTGATAATCCAGCTGACATGTTCACAAAGAATGTTGGTGCTGTCTTATTCAGGAAATTTAGAGACTCTCTCGGAATTACTTTCGAGATTCAAACTTAGCTGCTTAGAGCGCTGTACAGTTTGAGGGGGGGTATTGAAATTAAATCCTGATGCATGCTGCATACATGAGGCAATGCATGCAGCACACACATGTTACTGCGCTTACTGCACATACATGTGGTAAACACATTCCTGAGTCATGTGACATCCTTACTATTATGTATATAAGGAGAACCTGTACTGTAGTAGATATACAGTGTTCTTACCTCTGCTAAACCCTAGCTCTAAGACTAACTAAACCCCAGGTAGGTTATAAGGAACGTGTCGTCTCTTCCTCTGTGCAGTGTATGTAGTCTGCTCCAACATGTTCTATTTTTAAGCCATCATATCAAATCCATCAAAACCCCCCATCATGCGCACACCCCCCACTGCCTTCTTGTAGGAGAACCTGCATGGTCCAGCTAGCAGATTAGTGGGTGTCGCCCTAACAGAAGAACACAACTACCCTATCAGTGCACCTTCTCTTACTCACATGCATACGTCATTTGTCTCAGCATGCCACATCTGCTTATGCATCATTTCGGCAAGAGCTGGAATTAATTGTATATACATATTACCTTTGCTTTCATAAGCCGATGCCAGGCCTCGCCTTACGTTGCGACTGCCAGTGATCAAAAGGCAGCCTCGTCATTAGGACAGCTGCAACCAGACAACCAATCGAATCTGGTTTAGCTAAGATTTACATTACTCTATTTGGATGACTATTTTAGGTAGTTACTAGCCAAATTCAGTAATAGCCCCGAGATCAGGCACTGTTGGAAGGGTTATTGATCCAAAGTGCCCAATAGCCGAAATCACATGTTTTGCTATGTTTGGTACCCAAAATAGCTGGATCACGTGACTCAAAATTTTGCGAAAAAATTCTACAGCCGAATCTCTACACAGCTGAAGAAGTGACTCATCACAGATTACATAATCATGTCAGAACAAGCAGCTTCGAATGCTGGACACAATCCTGTTCCCATGCCTGTTCTTGAAGCCAAAATTGATGCTCTAACAGCACAAATGTCCCAATTAGTGTCAGTATTAGCAGCATCCCAGCCCAAACAAGTACAAACAAATGCAGAAACAGTAGAAGATAAAGATGATGAGATGGAGGAGATGGTGGAGTGGATGTCTCAGGAGGGTGAGCATGCAGAGGAGAGATCTGAGAGTGGAAAAATGTGTTTACCTAAATATGCACCCCCACAAATATTTGATGGTACCATGGAGAACACAAAATCCTTTATCAGCTCTATAGTGTTGTATATTCATGGGAGAAAGCCCGAATTTTGTACGACCGAGTCTAGAATTATGTTTGCTCTCTCATACATCCAGGGAGGGAAAGCACAGTTCTGGAGAAATGAGGCCATTAATCAAATTGCTGTGGGATATAAACCATTTGCAAGCTTCAGGGAATTTTTGGAGAGGTTGGAGGCACAGTTTGGAGACCCTAACCCAAAGGTGACAGTGAATGCAAAATTAAAAACCATGCGCCAAGGTTCTCTGACTGCAGATGAATTTATTTTGCAGTTTAAAGCAGAAGCATCACAGACCGATATGGGAGAAGCAGCGTTGGTAGAATATTTGAAGGCAGGATTAAATCCCTCTTTATTCAAATCTATCTATCGACTACCTTCTATGCCAGAGAGGTTGGACAAGTGGTATAATTGGGCAATGTGTCTTGATCGGCAATATCGACAGGAATAGGCAGAATCAAAATTGATGTATGGGAATTCCAGATTTGGGAAGTCGTCAGGAGGAAAGTCCAAGAAAGGAAGGACACCTCAGGTACAAGCTCCGAGGGCACAGCCACTGGCCATGGCAGTGACACCTATTGTTAAGTAGTCAGCAGCATCGACGGATGCGATGGATGTTGATCGAGTAGGGAGACAAGCTCCAGTTAAATGTTTTAACTGTGGGCAATTAGGACATATGGTTCAAAATTGTAGGCAAAAAAGGAAGATTAGGGAAGCAACAATCGAGGAAGTGAAGTTGGAGAAAGATAAGCAGAAGAATTTTGTGGAAGAGTCCCAGTGAAGGTTTCCCCATTGGTGACCCAGAATCAATATAATGTATTAGTATCCGAGGAAACCGAGAGTGAACCAGAAAGAGAAATTGAAGAGTATGACCATCATCATTTATCCGACAAAGAAAAATGCCCAGCCTTATTTCTGAAGACCCCAAAATTTTTTATTTGCTCAGCGTGGATAGAACCCAAAATCAGCTTGACAGTAGGATTGAAGACAGTGGACACGCATGCAGCAATTAATGTGGAGGCATTGCTTGACAGTGGTGCTACCAGATTATTTATTAATCGATCCCTAATTACTGGAAACGGTATTTGCATGTGTAAACTGCCACAACCTATAATGGTGTACAATATTGACAGTACGATCAATCATGGAGGCACTATTAAGGAGGAAGTGATGATGATATTGAAGTAGCAGGATCATCAGGAGCGAGCTGTGTTTGAGGTGTGCGACCTTGGGAAAACCAATCTGATAATTGGATGTCCATGGTTACGAAAACACAATCCGGAAATTGATTGGAAAACTGGGAAGGTACACATGACTCATTGTCCTAAAGAATGTAATGTGTATGGGAGAAAAGTAAAAAAGGAGAAGAAGGAAAAGAATGAGAAAGAACATCCGAGGAAGTATTCTGTTACGATGGAGGAAGTGGAGGATGAGGATATGCCAAATGGGGAACTTCCAATTATGACAAGTAAAGAAAAACAGAAGCAGACCTTTAGGGAAATTCTTGGAGGACAGTCATGGGATAAAAATGTGGAGAAAGTGGAGAAGCCAGTGGAGGAGTGGGTGCCAAAAGCCTACCATAAATATTTGTCAGTTTTTCAGAAGGAGTCAGAGCGGATGCCAGTGTGAAAGCCATGGAATCATGCTATTGAGATGAAGCCGGGATTTGTGCCAAAGAAGTCAAAAGTCTATCCGTTATCTCCGAAGGAACAAGAAGCAGTGGATGCATTCTTTAATGAACAATTGTGCAAGGGATACATACATATGACCTTCGAAATCACCACAGACATCACCAGTATTCTTTGTACCAAAAAAAGATCACAGGAAGAGGATGTGTACAGATTACAGGTATTTGAATGAGTGGACAGTAAAGAATGCGTACCCTTTGCCGTTGATCTCAGAGATAATTGACAAGGTGGGAAAGGCCAAGGTCTTTACAAAATTGAATTTATGCTGGGGGTACAACAATGTATGAATAAAGAAAGGAGATGAGTGGAAAGCAGCATTTGCCATGTGTCGAGGATCCTTTGAGCCACTAGTCATTTTTTTTGGGATGACCAATAGTCCCCCAACTTTCCCAAAACATGATGAATGACATTTTCAAGGATGTGATAGACAAAGGCATGGTGATAATATTCATTGACGACATTTTGATATTCACGGAGAATGAAGAAAATCATGAGGCGATAGTGCAGGAGGTGTTGAAGAGGTTGGCAGAGAATGATTTATTTGTTAAACTGGAGAAGTGTGTATTTGGAGCAAGTGAGATCAAGTTCTTGGGATTAAAGATTGGTCCTGATGGAATCAAGATGGATCCTATCAAGGTACAGGCAATTGTTGATTGGCCCATGCCTACCCATATCAAGGAAGTTCAGGCTTTCTTGGGACTCACCAATTTTTATCGTTGCTTTGTTCTTAATTTTTCCAAAATTGCTGCACCATTACACAACCTTATGTGAAAGGGAGTAGTGTGGAGATGGGGAGAACAACAGCAGACAGCATTTGAGGAGTTGAAGAGGAAGTTTGTAGAAGAACCAATATTGGTCCTAGTAGATTTCACACGTCCCTTACGAGTGGAATCAGATGCATCAGACTTTGCTACTGGAGCAGTATTATCAATGCTATGTGAAGATGACAAATGGCATCCTTGTGCATATTTGTCTAAAGGATTGAATGATGTGGAGAGGAATTATGATGTGCATGATAAAGAGATGTTGGGAATAATATGAGCATTGGAGGCATGGAGACATTATTTGGAGGAATGTATGCATCAGATCGAGATCTGGACAGACCATCAAAATCTGCAATATTTCATGTCCGCTAAAAAGCTTAACTGTCGACAAGCATGTTGGGCATTATTCCTATCGTGCTTTAATTTTCACTTGGTCCACAAAGCAGGAAGCTTGATGAGGAAAGCAGATGCATTATTCAGACGTACAGATCATAAAAGGGGAGTGGAGGAGGACAATAAAAATATTACCCTACTCAAACCTGAATACTTTCATATTTGTGCTATGTGTCAAGGGCATTTATTGGTGGATAGCTCAGAGATGGAAATGTTGTCTAAAATCAGGCAATGTTTAGAGATGGATGATGAAGTGGTGGAAGCTATGAAAGCTTTGAGGGGAGAGAAGAAAGGTAATATTAAAGGAGATGAATGGGTTGAAGAACAAGGGTTAGTGTTGTTCAGAGAAAAGGTCTATGTACCAAAGGATCAAGATTTACAAAGGGAGATCGTATGGTTACATCATAACATGCCAGCTGCTGGACATCCAGGAAGGTGAAAGATGTTGGAGTTGGTAATGAGAAATTATTGGTGGCCTGGGATTTCAAAGTATGTGTTGGGGTATGTGGATGGATGTGACATGTGCATGAGGAGAAAGAAATTTCCAGAAAAACCTGCTGGGAAATTAATGCTGAACCCTATACCTAAAGTGCCATGGCGAGACATATCTGTGGACTTTATTACAGGATTACCTGAAGCTCAAGGATATGATGCAATATTTGTAGTATGCGACCACTTCACAAAGGAAGTCCATATCATTCCTACTACTGCAGAAACCTCATCGTTGGGCTTGGCATGCCTCTATTTAAATCAGGTATGGTGGTTACATGGATTACCTGATATGGTTATCTCTGATCATGGATCACAATTTGCTTCTGCATTTATGCGAGAGTTAAATAACATATTGGGGATTCAAACCAAATTGTCTATGGCATATCACCCACAAACCGATGGGCAGACAGAGAGAATGAATCAGGAGTTGGAGCAATACCTACCCATGTTTGTCAATCACCAACAAACCGATTGGCCTGAATGGTTGGCAATTGCAGAATTTTCCCACAATAATAAATTCCATTCGGTTACTCGCATGTCACCCTTCTTCACTAATTATGGGTATTATTCCAGATGGGAGTAGAACCTCAAAGGGAAGTCAAGGTACAATCAGTGGAGGACTTTGTATTAAAAATGTGAAAGGTGCAGGAGGAAGCAGAGGCAGCATTGATGAAAGCACGTGATGACATGATGCGACACGTGGATCATACTCGAGCTGTTGCTCCAGAGTACAAAGTTGGTGACTTGGTATGGCTAAGTACCAAGGATCTGAATATTCCATGACCTTCAAGAAAGCTTATGGAGAAGCAAGTTGGCCCATATCCAATTTCTAAAATAATTTCACCCAATGCAGTAGTGTTCAAATTACCTCAGTCATTCAAGATTGATCCTGAGATTAATATTTCCCGTTTATGCCCTTACCACCCACCCACTATTCCTGGTCAACAAACTACTCCACAGCCTCCAATAATGGTAGAAGGTGCTTTAGAATATATTGTGGAAAAGGTTTTGGACTCTCGTCTTTGACGAAATAAATTGGAGTTCTTAATCAAGTGGAAGAATTACACTGACAAAAATAATTCATGGGAGCCAGAAGAGAATTGTAAGCGAGTGCGCAAGGCAATCGCCCAATTCTTTAAATGTAATCCAAATGCTCCATGTTGCATTGCTAGGATGGTGTATGAAGGGATGAAGTTCCAGCCTTACCAGAATTTCACAGAGGTGACAGATACAATATTTTCTCGCCTGGAAGTCGAGGCCTAAAAGGGGGGTAATGTTAGGAAACAGTCTCCTAACATGCCTATTACATAACACTATTTTTATTTCATTTTATTTTATTTTATTTCATTTTATTTCACCAAAATACGCTACAAAATGCCTATATACGCATTATTTGTCAGCATGGGAATTCTTTATTTACACGCATCAATATGTACGTGCATGTGCATGCATATGTGCACATGTCTGTAATAACATACTACAATATGTGTAACATAGTATATAACTCTAAAATAAATACTAGGAGACCTTAGTTGTGTTCTCTTAGATATTCCATCCACAATAGTGGTGCGAAAGGCCTATTTCAGCCAACTGTTCTATTTTTAACCCATCACATCAAATCCATCAAAACCCCCCATCACGTGTGTGCCCCCCACCGCCTTCTTGTAGGAGAACCTGCATGGTCCAGCTAGCAGATTAGTAGGTGTCACCCTAACAAGTTTGCGATATTTTGCAGAACTTCAGAGGTACAACGTGAGGTAAGACTCAAGAGAACTGGTCTTCAATCCGACTATAGTGGAGAGGGTAACTGATTCTCTGTTGTTCTAAGTAAATGGTACAAGTCTATATACATTTCGAAGAGGTAAGTACCAAAAAGGAAATACAACAGGTGTAGAACACGAGGCAGTATGCACAGCAATAAAGGTATTGTAAAACATAAAAACAAATGAGGAACGATGATAATTGAAACATTCAGTGTCACCATATAGTAAGAGTACTTCTCTTGTTGTTTCAATAGATCATTAAAACCCCAAAACCACCATTATCATACCATAATTCTTTTATCCTCTCTCCTTGCATCCAGTAGTGTTCAATAAGTGATGCAGTGGCTTATGCCAGATGTTTTGTGTGTGTCGAAAGGGCTTTAGAATATTCCTATGGTAACCGATGTCCTTCTAAGTAGTGCAAAGTCATCCGAAAGCATTCGAAGTGTCACAAAACTGTTCAAAGTCATTTGGAGTCATCCAAAATAGTGCAAAATAGTTCGAAAGGTGTTCAAAGTCGATTTCGTGGCATTCGTAGTGCGTGTCATAATGTGTAGATACAATTAGACTCTTTTCCACACCTTATAGCACGTAGTGGACCTATCAACGTGACAACCCACCTCATCACCACACGACTTAAACCACTACCATGATGATCACCAACTTACACCTCATCATCTCGCTCAGCACCATATTTGGTGCTGCAATCATTATTATGCTCATACTTTATATTCTCACCATGCTCAGAATCTTCACTGCCACCCCCCTTCCTTGCGTCATCACATTCATAACTGGCACCTCTGTGCAATTCACAGGTGCCCGTGCAGATGAGATCGAGCTACCCACAACAGTCTATTTCCATGATGCACCCACATGCACAACAATCAGCATATTTACCACAACGACCAATGAGGGATGAGTGCTGCCATTCAATCTGATGTGGACAATGCAACCATGATTTCGGATGGTACTCGAAATCTTAGGGGGAAGCTGATGTTACAGACGTTGCGAGAATGGATGCTGATACACGGAGGAGGGGGGAGTACAATTTTCTCTTGCTATTGTCATTGTTTACTATTGTTCTTCACTGTTCCGCTCATGCTATTGTCTTTACTCGACTATTGTTCTTATTATCTCTCTTATGCTTATTGTCTTGTGCTCTATTGTTTCATGATGATTGTGACCACGCACCTCTAATCACCCATCTTCACATTCCCACACTATTGTAGTAGTCTGTGGACATGCCCATATGTTCTCACGTTATTGTCTTAGCATTCTTATTACCTTTACCTAGTTACTCTCGTGCTTGTAGTATTTAAGCCATAATGCAAAGACCAGGCAAGCTTAGCTTGACCTGATCATCTTAACGTTCTCAATGACCTACTAAGCAGTCATCCTCAAATGTTGCTTACGAGCTTCAGTGAATTCTAGATTGAAGAACTATTGATCCTAACAGAACCCCTCTGACCACCGACAACTGGGTCTGACCAGAAGTCTGGTGTATTCCTGACCAATTCCCAACCTTGGTGGTAGCAATCTTGAACTCTGACATTAAACCCAAAAATCAAATAGTAAGCTAAAAATAGCAAAAAGGCAGAGATAAGTGGATCATAGAGTGAAATAAAATATAAAAAATGGAACGAATGCAGAAAATTGCCCAGATGCCTGGGGCACCCTCCTTTCCCCTTACATCCACTACCATCTTCAACCCTACTCTTCTACATGGCATCATGTTGCTACCTCCAGCTATCAACCATTGGCAGGCAGCTATGGCATGAACAGTTTTTCCTGATGAGAATTGAGTACTTGGGCTTGAGTATCTCAGATGGAAGCTGACAGTTCTGACTTTTCAATGGGGGCACAGTATTGTCTCAGCAGTCCCTGGAGAACCAGAAGTGGGGCATCCAGTTGCATTCTACTCAAAAAGCCTTACATATGTAGTGCCATTGAGCATAACACTTGAGTACTTCATGAATGGCCAAGAAATTGAACTGTCATCAAGCTTGTATGTATTTGTCCAGATTCAATTTCTCATCACATCATCATCATCTGGGTTGCACTGTTACAGCATGATGCCCTCTCCCAGCACTCAGACCATGGGGATAGAAGTGATCAGCAACCGGACCTGTTTACAATGTTCTGTAAACTCATTCAGCCATGATGGTGCTTGACAGGATTCAAACCCCATGCATGCATGGGTGTCATCCTGTGTCCAGCAGAAAAGAAGGTTTGTGTTGCAGTTGCAGTGGTGTACACTAGACTTGCTACTAACTAGGGTAGTGGCACACATAAAACACTCTCTGTATTGCTGCTGAAGAAATACAGCTCATTTACATACACTTAGAGCTATGTGGTCACATGCTCAGAGGGGAGGTCACATGGATACATGAGTTGTAAGCTCATAAATTACAACCAGAACCCAAACCTCGGTTGCCGTAGAAAAAAAAAAACCATTATTCCAACTAGCAATTGAATAAAAAACCAAACAAGCACAAACAAGCGGACAAAGCGGACGTTGCGTAAATTGTATAGCGATAACTAGCTAGGGAGACGACGGGCGGGTGTGGAGAGGATGCGTGAGGAAGAGACAAAGTGGACAAAGACGAGGGCAGGGTAAGTAAGGAAAAATATAACATGTAACATAAATCCGGACGGAGCATCAACACTTTTACACTATTTTTTTTTTTTTCTTTTCAATTGGAGTTGTTGTTCTTCTGATAGCACGAACGATTTCCTCTCCGCCAGCGAGCGACAAGTCCAAGAGAATCCAACAAAAAAAAAAAACATCAAAAAAAAAAAAAGGATCAAAACAACCCACAAGCAAGGTTCCAAAAAATAAGCGCAAAAAAAAAACGCAAAGACGCTAGGCGAGCGCCAAACGAAAGCCAAACGCAAAACGAAGAATACGGATTAACTCATCCCATTTTTTTTTTTGTATTCCCTTCCCTTTCCTCACTCACTCCCATGTAGCCCCTCTCTCCCCGTACCTTCCTCCCTAGGGCTCGCCGGTCTGCTTCCCGCAACCGCAGCAGAGGGGAGAGAAAGCGACGCATCAACCGTAGCCCTCCTCACCGAAGGAGGCTGTGCCTGTGCCTGCAAGTGCGGAGACATCTTCGACGTAGGCGTCGTCGTCCCGCCTCCGTTGGTGTTGGTATTCGAGTTGGGGGACGTATTGGGGTTGTTGTTGTTGTTGTTGGGAGTGGTATTCGGATTGGCGTTTTTATTGGTATTGCTCGTGTTGGTATTGGTATTGGGGCTGTTGATATTCGTGTTGGTATTGGCACCAGAACCGGGGTTGGTGGAAGAACCAGAGTTGGTGCTGGAGTTGGAGTTGGTATCGTTGGAATGCCCATTATGTGTGTGCCCATGTCCATGTCCGTGTCCGTGTCCATGTCCATGTTGGTGCGAATGAGAGTGCGAATGCGAGTGTGGGTGCACGTGCGCGTATTCCCCGCGGGGAGACATACCAGGACCACCAGCCGACGTTGAATAATGCTGATACGCCTGTCCCTGTCCCTGTCCTTGTCCTTGTTGAGGTATGGGAGGTGCAGACGTCGACGGGCTCCTCGAACGGAGTGTCGAAGCTGCAAGCGGCCCGCGCTTGTGTGGAAACTGCTCTGGACGCGGACGAGAGTGTGTACGTTCGAACAAACCACATTTGTTGCAGAGCTACAAAAACAAGGATTAGGTCAGTGCAAACGAAAAAGGATATGGATACTTACGACTTTTCCGGGACTGAGGTTGGAACGACGCCAGGTGGAGGTGTCTGTAGTGCAACAGTTGAAGCAGCGTCTGCGGACACGATCGCTGAGTTTGGTGGCTGCGTCGTCGGTGTGTATGATGCCTCCCAAGGGGGGAGGTGCAGGTGCGCCGGCGCCGACACCCGAGACAGCGTGAGGTTGGGGGTAGGGGTGTACTTGGGGAGGGGAATAACCGCTATGGCTGTGAGGGTATTGTGGGTGCATAGTGGGTACGGACATGGAATGAGGATGAGTATGTTGGTGGGGGTGTGGGTGGTATGGATCGTAGTGGTGCGGAGGGGGAGGGGGGGGGTGAGTACTGTAAAGGTAAGTTGCTGGTGCGGGTGGAGGTGCATAAGGGTGGCGGGTAGAGAAGGAGGGGTCAGGGTAGAGATGGGGTTGGTATGGGATGTGGGGTGGGGGAGAAGACCGACGGAGCGGAATGGGAGGAGTGGAAGATGAAGACACAGAGGGCGTTGGAGAATGAGTTGGAGGAAGAGTAGTTATGGGAGGAGAGGAAGGACGGCGGTAAGGGTGGAGAGGAGGGTCATAGGTGTGTCTGCGATGGGAAGACATCTGGACTCGGTGTGGCATGAGCCTTGGGTCAGGGACGAGAACCGGAGGGGGAAAGTGAAAGGCAGGCGGTGGCGGGTAATGGTGGTAATGTTGGTTCTTTATGAAGAAAGGGTAAGCATCAGAAGAGGAAGCGATGAGAGAGGACATACGGCGACTGGGTCTTCAAGTTTGGGAAGCAATACGCGGTCGCGTCCAGATGATGTGGTGGGTGATGCCGCTGATGATGGCGGTGGCGTTGCCCCGGACGCGTCAATGTCAGCGAGTTTGTCACCAGGCTTGTTACCGTCAGGCTGATCCGGTGATTGTGATGGCGGGGTGGGCGAGTCTGATCCCTTTGTGGGATCTTGAGAGTCCCTGGTAATCAGCTAGAGTTGAGTGCCTCCAAGATATATAAAGGGAGGGACTCTACCATCCAAACACGGGCATTGGCTCTTTGAATGATGGGTGATGCCTGCAAAGTTCGTTTTTTTGGGCTGTGCGCCAAACTTGACTCAGCAAAAAAAGTCGAACCAACCCATCACCCGATCACGTTCCAACCCATCCTCGGATCACACGGCCCTCCCCTTCCACTCTTCCCCGACCCCCTTATTGTCTCCACGTAAAACCAACGAATGGCGATCCCCCGATCCTTCTCCGCTCTCAGCTTATCGCTCTCTCCTCCTTCACCACACACCGTTTGCAAATCCTTTCCCTCTCGAATCAAAATCAATTCTCACCTTGCTTATCACATCGACCCTGCACCGCCGGCGACGGCTTCTCCAACTCATCACGCGAACTGGCTTTCGATCATAATTTACTCTCGTTATCACTCTGATTCCATCCGATCGTACCCAATTATAGCTCTCTCTCTTGATGCCAAGTGGGCGTTCAATCTGACGTGATCTTCAATCCCACATCCATTATTTATTTTCCTGTCTGGTTTTCATGTCCGTGACGGATCATTGCCGCCCGTTGATCTATCTATATTGTCATCAACCATCACCATCGCCATAACCCAGCATTCATCGACGTCTTGAACAAAACTTGCATTATCGGGTTGTATGTGTATATACATCTGTCAGCCGACCCTCCCCGCACTCCTCCGAGTAGAAACACTCCCCAAATCTGTCAATGATGTTCAACTGAACACCTTTCATTGATGCTATGTTCAAAGGCAGTATATGCCCCTTCTCTCTCTGATATCCAACAAACCTTCTTCCCTGATATTTTGTTCCCTGAACAAAGATGATATGATGGCGAGGTTCTTCTGTGATGTCCAACTGACCTTTTCCTATGTATGATGATGTGTTCATGCCTTCAACCTTGATATGATCATAATGATCTTCCATGCTCTCAACTATCTTTCATCACTCGCAGTGAGCTCACCACCAATGCCGCACTTCCCCCCCCCGCCAAGCATGCTTTCAATCTGATCATGATCCACAATTGAGCTTCGTTGCCGGTTTTAATTCAAAAAGATATGATGGCAAGGATTGTCACCATCCATCCACCAACACCGTAATGTTTCTCAGTGGGCGTCTATCCCTGTGAATCACCAACTGACGAACTGATATGGAAAATCTTCAGGATGACGACGATCTTCCACCGGGCTAGTTCTGTGCTCTATGTCTGTGTCTTTCCTAGACGACCAATTATCCGACGATCTTCTACCGGGCTTAATTCTGTGCTCTATGTCTGTGTCTTTCCTAGACGACCAATTATCCGACGATCTTCTACCGGGCTTAGTTCTGTGCTCTATCTCTGTGTCTTTCCTAGATGACCAATTATCCGGCATGATCTCTAACAACCCGATTATGGCGTATGGACAAAGTATATCTATCTACCTAATCGTACCAGTGCGTATAGCAATGATAATCTGTTGATAACTAACGCAATTTTTCATGAACCCTATACTTTCTCGAAGACACGCGTATGCGACGATCACATTCCACCATTCCGGGGCCTGTGCCTGTTATTCGGTACCCTTTTTTTTTCCAATACCGTAATACGTCACGTCACACGATGCAGCTTCCATGCAATAATAAACCAAATGGCGTGCCTCCACACTCCTCGCACGCTTGCCCCTCCGATTCAAGCTGGGATAGAATCGCGTGTTTCCACTTCTTCCTTTGCTAACTTTTATATCTCCCACGAAATTTCCCAAAATACGAAAAAACCCATGTGACGTAAATCAGCTCGAGCGCATGCGGTAATATTATTATCAGATCGTCACTTGGGGCAAATGTCAGTGAACAATCTCCATGTCACTTTTTGTTTGCCTTTATCCTACAAATTCGGACGTGGTGTTGTTCAATCCGAGTATGTATGTTTTTGTTTTTAATTTTGGACTTTTGAAGCATTACGATTATTCTCACCCACAGACTCGAGATGCGAAACGAGTTTTAGTTATGCTTTAAGCTCAATCACATGTCACGTCGTGCTGCATTCTTTCCTGTTTCACTCCCACATAGACTTTGATCTCTTGTCTTTCAGAGGCAGATCATGAATGAATGATGTACGGAGTTAACAAATTTCCCATCCCATTGTTGACGCACAGGTCGTAAAGAGCCCACCACCCTGTTTCGAATACTTTATCAAGTTCTCGATCCAGTACAGTTGCACTTTTTTTTTCCCTTGGTTCTAGTGTGTATAATTGATTGTCTACTTCCGACCAGGAAATAAATAACCTCCATCAGATAATCATTAGATCGGCAGCAATCAAGACTTAAAACTGACCGTTGATCAAGTCTTCATTGATCAGCCAAAGACGTGGAGAGTGATCCATGTTCATGTCCATGTCCACGTCCATATTCACTTCTTTTTGGTTTCTGCCGGGCTCCAAAACTAAATGGATTTTTTTTTCTCCAGAATACACCCGCCGTTCCCGTTATGCATCAATAAAACCATATGTAACACACATTAAACCTTACAAGTCCAGAGATCTCTAGTGTTTCGGAAACGGATCAATGGAGGGTATGCAGGGTCGGCCAGCTCCATCCCCGAGCTCATTGATCCTTCAATAATTATTTGTTCAGAGAGCAGGCCAGGTGATAAAAAAAATATTAAAAAAAACCACGAAAACAACGCCTGGGGAATGGAAGGATTAGTCACTATCATTTCGCGCGCTAGTAGCGCTCTAGCACACAACGATCCACGCCCGGTAAATGCACAACTATATTTGTGACTTGAACCTAATATACGATGACAAAGTGATGATCAGATGCACCCTCGTCCGAACAAGAAGACAGGATTACGATACCAGTGGATCATCTGACATCTGGACCCAAGTCCTTTCACTCTCACTAGCTGTGTATATTACTCGCTTGTGCCTTGTGCCTGTGATCACAACTTCTTTTTCGTCCATCTAGAATTCCGCGTTTTTGGGTGTCACAATTGAGCCTTGAGGCTTCGATGTAATTTTTTGACCATGCTATGTAAAACTCATACTATGAGGCACCTGTACACCTTGGTAACCCTTGCGGTTTTGTTTTTATTCTATCATCGATCCACTAATGTTTGTCAGCATTCCCTTGAGTCTTATCTCAAAATCTTAGCGCGCGCCCGGGAATTCCGAGTCTCCGCTAGCTCAACAACTTCACCTCAGCCCCTCGCCGCACTTTATGCAATCCTACCTCCGTAACACAGATCATATGATCACCCATACAAGGATCGTCCCAAATTTTTATACCTAGTTTCACTTTTATGTTCAAGTTCTCTAACCAAGTCACTTACCAGTGTCTGGTTACCAACCATCACAGCACACGTCCAAGCCCAAGTCAAGCCCCCCCCAAAACTCATCCCCACCTCCGAGCAGGCGCTATTCACACGCTCAATTCCACTTTCACAAGGTTTCGTACCGTTTAGTTAACAATTCTCCGGCTTCTGAGGAACTGATGGTTCTCGTACTTTGTCGTCTGTCCGTCTGTCTGTCTGATAATTATAGCCAGATCCACAATTTTTTTTAAAAATTTGGGGACCATCATCGCATCGCATTGCATCACCATCAAGGTCTAACCCCATTAACCAATTTTCTGGATTTGGATAAATGGCCTTTTTTAGGAGATTTCGCTCGCCGCGCATTGCGCTTGCGCCCAGTGTCACTGGTCGTCGTCGGGGCTTGGTTGGTAACAGGAACACCACGCTCTCTCCCATAGTGAGTTACAGATAGCGCTTTCCGATTCCCACCTGGATTGGATTGTCGGTCAATGGTTGATGGCTATCTCATTTTCGCCTTTCAAGTTTCCTGCCCGCGTTTGTATAACTTTTCTTCAATCGTACTAACTAAGTGGCATGGCGGTGTGGTCGTGATGTTGACTTGATGAGAGTTTTCCCCCTCCCCTCTCCGTTTTCCCTTAATATTCAAGCCGCAGTCACAACCCGGACTCGGGCTCTTGCGCATCAGATTTCCGGTTGTAAATATTAAAATTCTGTCACAACGTGTGCGACAACGTTGCACACATCAAATATACGATCAAACTCAAGCTTATCCTCAAACTCAGGTTCTATTTCCGGTCTATCCTTTCCCAGATGCAGCCCCTCCCCCGGCGCCTACGCCTACGCCCGCTAGGCTTAGGCTCTTTGCTTCTACGGGCCCTCACTCTCACGCGGTAAAACTGATAGCGCACCAAAAACCCTTACCCTATGCCCGAGAAAAGTTACAAAAGTGGCTTGTAGAAAATAGCTAAATCACTGCCATCGAATTTTTATGATCCGTATATGTTGATCATAATGCCTTTATTCAATGTTGGGCTGCTGTGCTGGAGTGATCAATTCTCTCACAGTTTTATTGCACATCCCTGTGATATGCTTACGCTGTGTATAGGCATTGTTGTTTGGAGCTGTTATAGAACGTCACTTCCCAAATGCAAACTCGCCACTGGCGAGTAGCCTAATATTATTTTCCCTCCTCCGTGTGGAAGCAGGGTAATGTCCCACACAATAACAATTTCTCAGTGTGCACACCCTCGACCCACTTCAAACGTCAATGTCAGCTGTAATAGCACAGGTCAAGGACCGGGACATAAGCCGTTTATCGATCCTCGTGACCACCCTCGTTGTGTAGTCTCCAGCATGAGATTCTTCGGCAGAAGCACACCCTTTCGTGACAAACGGTCACACTGTGTGAATCTTAAAACCAGGTCATTGGGTTCGGAATGGTAGAATCAACGCGCGATACGTCATTCGATGTCAGCTCAATCGGGTTCATTTTTTTTTTTTCCGTTCGTTTAGATATTGAACTTAATCTGTGAACCGCAAACTTGAAAGTGAACTGCGACTTCTCGCAGGGCTTGCAGTACAACGTGTTCCCCGTCCTGATCCGGCCCCCTAACCTTCGGCGCCTGTGTTACGTTCTCTGCTATTCGCCGCGGTATGGTCTCGGTTCTTTTCAAGGGATGAATAGCACTGTGAAGCAATTTGCATATTTGGAAAATTACGAGTCGTATACACTGCACAACTTCTTTTTTTGATGCCACCATAAGAAGACCCGATGACAACTGTTAAGGAGCTGTTAAACAGTTAACGGCATACGTTTACATGTTATACAGATCGAGACGACACAGTTTACGGTTCGAAGAACTAAACTAGTTATGGTGGTGGGTAATTTTCTTTCACTTGAACTATTGATGCTGAACTTTGTTGGAGCTCGACGGCAACTCGACGGGCCGTTGAGCCCCATTTGATTTTTTACGGCTTGAAAAATAAAATAAAAAATAAAAAAACAATGATCATGGTAGCGGCCAAAACGGCCCATCCTAGCACGTATTTGACGCCGCTGGGTAAAGTAGTCGCTGAAGACTGGCTTTGTGAATGCCCAACGTCAACAAGTTCCGGCCATTACGAAAATTTCCGCCGATTTCTTTGACATCGCATTTAATGTCGATTTGCGATAAATTTAATCGTTGGTACGTATTGTGTGCTAGCTGCCGTGCCCATGGAACTGTATTTATTTATGCTTTCGGCTCCATGAAACCTATTACTGCATTTGTAACCGAATCAGATGCATCACGAGGATGTGCAACTATTCTGTCAGTTCAGTCACAAGTGAGCAGGAATATTCCCGTGCAAAAGATGTCTCCCTATCTAGTTATCAACGTCGTTTTCGGACGTCTGAGTCAGGGCAAAACATCTACGAACTGATGACTCAAACACAGACCACCATGGTCCCCGGGAAACACCGCAGTTCCTGACAGGTATCCATATTCTATATTGGATTGCCATTTCTTGCGTGGGGGTGTAAATTCAAATTTAGATTTTAACAGGGTCTTCCAGTCCGAGTAAAGCGCGGTAAGAGTTAGAACAGTCAGCAACGCACGCCTCCGAACCCTTGTCAAGTATTCTCTCTGCATTTAACGCGGCTATCGCCGAATCCTGCGTTAACACCACATTGTTGTAATTTTACATCGGATTTTGTCTTGTCCTGAATAATTGTAAAAATAATTTTATCCAGATTGTTACGCACCAGTTCATTATTTGCCAGTCGGGTCTGTGTACGCCGCCCCAAAATCTTGTCTGCGAAATCTTCGGGTGTTTTGATTTTGATGGACACAGGTTGGTTGCTTGCGACTGACGCAAATGGATCTATCCTCCAAATCCGCCTGCGCCGAAGTTCTTGGGAGAGATAAAATCAGTGTACATAATTCCCCACCCCCCCCTGGCCACTGGTCATGTACTGGCACTTTTGCGATTGGGTAATGACTAGTGTTACGTACTGAACATCAAAAGCGTCAACGTCCAATCATGGTTCCATCCATTTAAATTTTTAGTTGCACAGTGAGCGCAGCGATATCGTGATTCTGGCCTGTGCTCGATCCTCCGTAAAACCGCCAGACTGATATGTTCCCTTACGAACTTATTACCGACAAGGGGGGTTGCTTGCTGTGCACCTTTGAGTTTGAGATGAGGTGGTCACAACCCTGTTCCCGCCGTTACGGATTGCAGAAAATTTGGATGTTGTGCAACACACCAACCCAAGCAGTCCTGGATCCGCAAACTCACACCTGCAGAACCTAATTGCCTTGTCGCAATGAAGTCCTGATCTATAGAGTTTATTTGCTCACTGTGTCCCATAGAGATAATGGTTGGATCAGCGAGATATTGAAGATTCGTCCTTGATATGCCCGACGATGATCATCAATATCTCAGCTTCTCGCTGATGCGAATTTCTTGATATCCATTCAATCGGCACCGAGTGTCGATGGGCCGGTAGACCTTGATATGGGATTATGTCGTTCAAATATAGTCCTGACATGTCTGTAGTTTCGTCGTTTGAGAACTATTCCTTGTGGTGGGTAAAATAACCACATTCTACTTTCTCCACGACCAAGCATGGTGCCTGCACGTCCGAAGAGCGCTCAGTACTCACGGGGTATTGATGCTTACCATTTCGTCTTCCCTATAATCGATCCTGCTACGTTTTTGGGATGGTTCATTACCGTCCTTTGCATCTCTCATTTCCTCTTTCGGCGTATCTGCTTGTTGCAACATATGATGATATACGCTTCCTCGTGTAATGTGCCCCAAACGTACGTCACATGGCGCGGTTCATGGCTTACGCTAACGAGCTGCGAATAGTCCTGTCCACATGCAGTCAGCTTTATCAGGACAGAGATCTACCTGCTGCGTAGCCTAGAAGCCTGGGGCCGAAACGTATTATCACAAGGGCGGAACAATGGAAGAAAGGTTACTCCACCCAAGTCAAGTGAGAGAAAATCAACGACAATTTTCCTTTGGTTTCTTTCCACCAGAAAAAAAAAAAAAAAAAAAAGAACAATAACGTACGTATAACAAGACTCTTCTAGTGCTTCGGGAGCACTGTACTTCAAGTTGGTTAAAGCGCCTTCATCTTCCTTCCAAGTTACCCACGATTGTCGTTCATTACATACTTAACTGTGATTTGTCACAGTGAACGCGTGAACGGACGATATTATAAGATCTTCGGATCATAATGTCCACTAGTCGCAGGAGCACGGTCCACGACACCGTTTGACTTGGAGCGGTTTCAAATCCTGTGGTTGGTTCGGAAAAAAATTTGGTTGACGTCGTGGGATAGACGGAAACGCACACATACAGGTGAGAAATTCTAATAGAGTCGACTTTGGAGTTGAATGCCAGTGAAAAGCTTCTATGCAGTGCGTAACGTGGTAAACGATCATCTGCACCGTAAACCCTTGAAGGTTCGGAAATGTCAGGGACATGCTCGTGGACATTGTGGCAGTATGAGAAATTCGATATCATCACTTAGCCCGCAACAACGTGTCTTGTCTTCTGTTAAGACGTTCGAGCACACAAGACAAAGCGGTGTGGCTGTGCCCAATGCGCATCACGTTATTGGTTTGATCCTTTGTTCGATGAGTCGAGGGGTCATCAGGATTCATCCTACCCCAAAGTACCCAAGAACAGCCATTCAAAGTGTAGCAACTATCTTGTTGAGGACCCGACGGTCATGTTATACACAACTTTCACTGCTAACGCAGCCCGATCATTCAGAATCGCACAAACCCAAGTCTATGCCCTGCCGACTCAATCTCAGTGCTGGATAGTACGCAAAGGATCTGTGAGCGCCAACTTCTCCCTCAGACTAACACTATTTTCAGGAAGGGGAAAAAAAAAAAAAACAGAACCCCAAGTCTACGCCCTGCCAAAAATCTCAGTGCTAGATAGTACGCACCAGTCTCAAACGATCTGTGACTCTCAGTTTTTTCCCCCCTTATGATTCGAAAACTCTGCCACCCGTGACCAGAGTAAAAGGGACAAAGCCCAAGGAGAAAGGATCACGTTATTGTACTCACTACCGCCGCGTCCCTATTGTTCGGAGTCGGAAACACAAATCCGTTATCGGGAAGTTTATGGCCAATCTTACAACTTTTTACTCCCTTGCACAGTCGCTGGCAGGAGATAAAAAAAAAATTGCTCTGATATTCCGAAATCAGGACCGTTGAGTCTTGGCAAGTCGCTATTATGCTTTGGATATAGTATATGCTAGTCCCTGGAGATTTCATCGTCCAAGTCGCACGAACCCACAAATCTACATCTCGAGCTAGGTGCTGGATAATCCACTCAAATGCTCATAGGTTGCTGTTCGGTTGAAGAACGGGAAATGCCCACTGCCAGTGCGTTTCCGCCACAACCGCCGTCTTTTGATTCCGAATTCAGGAATACTGTTTTTTTGCAAGTGCCCCACAAGATTTTGATTTCGAGTCAAGGAATACGGCATACCATTTCATTGCCCCGGGACTTGGAGTCGCGTAATATCAAGATTTCTTCTTCTATCCACGATCATGACAATACAGCACTGCCTCGAATTCCGTGTATGTGTTTTTTTTTCTTTCTTCCTTTTCATTACACCGTCATCCAGGTATTCATGTTTCTATCCATGCCACCAAACGCACAAAAACAAAAAGCAAGATAAGTGTCAGACTATACCAGTCATCGTCAATCGATCAGTACAGCTTCATTCTTTGCCGGACTCGGAGTTGCGTGGTGCCCGATATCGGCGGTTACCTCAACTTTTTGGATAAAAAAAATCCAGTTTGGGAGTTCAGGAACGCCCGCATACCATTCATTCCCGACTTGCAAAAAGTCGCGTGGTGTTCAAGATGATTATCCAAACCCCAACAAGGCTTCGAAATTCCGGGGTACTTTTTTTCCTTTTTCCCTTTTTCCTTTCCTATTCCTTTTCCTTTCCTATTCCTTTCCTTGCCATCATCACATTACACCATCATCATCTATGGTCAAATAGATCCATCAAGCACTTTGATAAAGATAAAGCTTGTAAACACATTTCATTCACTGTCGACTCCGATCCGAGTCTGTCGCGTGGGTATCAACATTCTCGACTCTGCTGGATAACCCCACTCTCACTCACTCTCACTCATGGTGCTGTTCGAAGAATTAGGAATACTACTGCGTCTCTCTCCCCCTCCCCCCGGAGACTTGTGATTTCCAGCTCAAGAATACCGCATGCGTTTCACCTACGTTCCTTCGACCCCGAGCACGTAGAGCTAATCCTTTTCATAGTCCGAGACATGAAGTCGTTCGTCAATGATTCAAATTCATTTTCTGCCGACTCGGAGACTCGGTGACTCGGAGTCGCGTGGCATCAAGAAATTACCGGCACCCGAGTCAACCCCTCGCATCTCGATCTCGGTGCTGGATATCGGTGCTGTTCTTTCGAACAGTACATAATGTCAATTTCCTGCTCAAGAACACATCACACCCCACATCACACCACACAGTATGTCCAACATACATTCCTCTCAACCCCAAAAGCATGTAGGTATCTCTAATAATTCCTTGGCTAATGCTATTCTATCTATCTCTATTCATACGCAAAAACGCAAAACAGAAAAGATCATAATTTAAATTTTCAGAAACAAGCCCGTCATGGTCGTTAATAAATCAAATCAAATCAAATCAGTTGGTTGGTAGGTCAGTAATCAAATCCAAGAGTCCAAAGCAAGTCCCAGTCCATCAAAGCGAAGCGCGAGTCAATCACAAACTCACAAATGGTTTCCCCTTCCCCGCCACACGCCCACCTACATAATAACACACTCCTTATCCTCAGCCTTGGCACCCTGGAACCCCATCTCCGCAAACGTAGTAGGACCCTTACTAGGCTTCGCACTATACACAACTCCCCCTCCCAACCCCACCTCAACATCAACACCAGCATGAACATCAGGCTCTACCTCTGCTTCTTGCTCCACTCCCTGTTCCCATTGATCTCCTGCCCCCGCACCCCCACTAGTCGGAGAGTTTCCTACCATAGTCCCAGGCATAGGAGCAGGGAACGAAGGTGCCCCACCACCGATAGGAGGAGTAGTACTAGAAGCAAGACTCGCCCTCACACGTCCACGTCCCGCCATCCCAGCACTTGGACCAGGACTTTTCCTTCCTGCACCGCCGGCGGCGGAAGACCCTGGTGCGGGGCTTCTCCGACCTAGGCTTGGGTTTGGTTGTGTGTCTGTTAGTGTATAGCGCTTGGCTGCTGATACTCCGAAGGCTTGGGCTTGGGCTTGGGCTTGGTGCATTTGGGCTGGTTGGGAGTGTGGGCGGGGCGGGGCGGATGCAGGCATTGGGGATGGAGTGGGCATAGGAAGGCTGGTGTTGCTGTGATGGGGATGAGGGTAGGAAGGATTAGCGTTGGCGTATGAGTGAGAATGATGGAGGTGTGAAAGAGCTGGAGCTGGAGCTGGAACGGCGGAGGACGGGTAGGCGCTGATGGATGATTTCCTAACGATCTCGAGGACCTGTCTGCGTGGCGGGCGTTGTTGTTCTGGTGGAACAAACTGTCCCTGTCCCTGTCCCTGTTCCTGGGCGTGCTCACTCCTTTCCTTAGCCATTGTCCTCTTCCTAACCAACTTATTCTCCGTAATAGCATCATGTTCACTCCTGGAAAGCACCTGGGGAACTTCCGACGTCAACGCTTTCATCCTCGCCTCAGCATCTCCATTGCCATGATCCCTCGCAATGGCGTACCACCTCATAGCAGCATCCACATCCTTTGGACCGCCAACGCCAACTTCAGCGTAGTACCCCATAGCAAACTCGGCACTGGGTAATCCCCTCTTCGCAGCTTTAGAAGCAAACGTCCACGCGAGGTGTTCGTCCTTTTCGAATCCACCACCACCATCAACGGCCCCGCTTCCGCATAAGAACCATTTCGATAAGGCCATGTCAGCTTCGACTTCACCTTGCTGTGAGGCGAGGGAATAATACTGTACGCTGAGGAGGGGATCGAAAGGGAAGGGAGGGGTAGCGAACTCGTACGCGTGTCCCAACTTGTACTGTGCAGGCGCGAAGCCGAGGAAAGCAGCTCTTTCTAGGTGTTTACGTGCTTCGAGGGAGGGGGTGGAGGAGAGTGGGATGTAGGGCGTGAAGAGGTGTGGGGGCAGTGGGGAGGGGAGTTGGGTGAATTCGGAGAGGAGGAGGAGGGCGTAGATGTATGCAGGTTGGGGGACTTTGGGGGTTGAGAGGAGGGCGGCGCGGTGGAGGAGGGGGAGGGCGACGACTGGGTTTGGGGGAAGACCGAGTTGGCCCATTAGGTGGGCCATGCCCATACGCTGTTGGGATGGTGGGGTGAGGGTTAGATGGTGGAAGGGGGGGGGGGGGAAGGGCGTACGTAAGCACAGCTTTCTACACCGAGTTTGACGCCACGTTCGAAACAGTCTCTTGCGCGTGTTGCGTCGTTGAAATTCTCGTAATCTCTACCTAGTCTGAACCACGCAGCGGGGTACCCACCTCGAGCAGCAGCTTCGAAATCGCGAAAGGCGCTACGTGGGTTGTGGGATATGTGTTCGGGGTAAGCGCCGCTAGCCTCGAAGGTGGCCCGGAGATACAAAGCCTCGGCTACGTAACCGTGGATTTGACCAGAAGTTGCGGATGCAGCGATAGCTAGTACGATGGGAACTGCAATTTGAACGAGACCGAATAAAGCCGGATCGTGGATGATGGCGGGACCGATGGGGGTATCAGTTGAGGAATTTGCGGATTGCTTGTCTACGAGGAAGAAAACATCGCGGGCCCATATGATTTTTTGGGAAGGATCGAAAGAAGGGTTTTGGATGGACGGGAGAGCGGAGTGGAGGATTTGGAGGGTTGGGAGGGGAGCGGTGAGGGCAGGGACAGGGACTGTGGAGGGTGGAGACGAGGAGGGAAGCATTGGGCCGTGTGAGGGAGGGCCGTCGAGGATCTATGAAGGGAGTGAGATTGGGATGGGAGACAGAATGAAGACAAGGTACATCTGTGGGAGCGGAACGATGCGGCGTTGGGGCCAGAAGCGGCGGCGAGGAATCACGGCGGAAGGGAGAAGGGACCGGGGGCGCCGGGGGAGGAGGAGGGATGGAAGTGTAATGCACTGGGCGGGTGGTCATCACTGCAACCAAGTCTGTGTTTTATTTACTCTTCTTTGCTTCCGTCGCTCACTTGTCACCTGACATTCACTCTCCCCACTTATATTTAGAGCTGTCAAACCTCGTTTATAATTAGATTGCAGCCGCTTAGACTTCTTCAACATATAGAAAGGTAAAGGAGTCCTACAACATCCAATGAGCCTCCGCAAAAACTCACTATACACAAACTCACCTCTCAGCGCACAAATCTCCCTTCCCCTAGCAGGTTTCTCCATCCAATCCAACACACACTCCCCAGCACCACCATCCCTCGCCTCCTTCTCTACATCCCTCCTCAACTCCTGTATATACCACAACACCTCCCCCCTCTGAATCCCCAAAAACCGAAGAAGCTCCTCATCGTTGGCTTTAAGCAGTACAGGTTCCAAGTCGTCTTTCATCCTATCTCCCTCCGAGTCCTCACACGACTCCGGAGCCTGACAGGACGGGGAGGGGGCTTTCGCCGCACTGGTCTCACGGTGGAGTCTTCGACGGTCGTATTCTTGCTGTGCGCGAGTGTAGGCACGGCTTGATTGGAAATCGGCTAATGCCTCGGCGTCGTACACTCGACTGTAATATGCGAGGTCGGAGTAACCGATGTTGACTGGAGAGAGCGGAGCTTGGGTGACGCTGCCTGGCATGCTGTGATGATACCTTACGGTTTTGGGAGGGGGGGCTTTAGTAACGGTTCAGCGGGGCTTTTCAACGCGGGAATAGGGCTGTTTAAATAAATACGGAAATACTCCTAATCTCCCTTTTTCCCTGCGCCCGCATGGCGAATGTAGGCTTTAAAGTTGCGATCTGAAACTTTGAGACGAAACGATATTAAAAAAAAATGATCTATTTCCAACCGCCTTACACAAGCGTGCCAATTTGCGTGAAATGTAGACATCTCCCGCTATCAGGGCTTCAACCCTGTCATCCAAAATAATGAATAAAATAAAAATAATAACAAACTCTCAAGCAGGGGTAATAGGGAACCACTTATTAAAAACGTCATCTGGGTCATACCGCTTCTTGATCCTCTGCAAGCGTGGATAATTAACCCCAAACGCCATCTTCGACTTGTCGAAAACATCGAAATCTTTTGGGGGATTAACCAACATTCAAATAAAACAGCTCAACAAACCCACCATAATTAGAATATCCCAGACTCTCCGATTCCGTGATCAACATCTTCCGCTGCCCTTTATTCACCATCTCCGCAATCTCATGAGCAATCACCCTTGCCTGATCCGTATACCTCCCTTCCTCATCTTCCTCAGCTTTCCACGTCATCAGCACAAACACTGCGACCACCTCTTCGCGGCGGAAAGCCGTCACTCCATCAGGGACAGACCGGATTTTCTGCAGGGGGTAGTAGTCGAAGATCAGGCTCGCTTGGAAAGGTGTGGTTTTGCATATGTCGATGATTTTGTGGTGCGCCGCGGAGATGGATGGGAAATGGGGTCTGCGTTGAGCCAGGGATTTGAGGTAGATGCCTTGACCGGGGAAGGCTATGTGGTTCTGTATATAGTAAGAAAGAGAAGGAGAAGAAAGAGGAAACGTTAGACGCAGACTTGAAGCGTGTTAAGTTCTTCATAAGGCATTTCGCGCGTCTTGTCCATAATTGGGCCTGCGCATTGTATGTATATTAGAAAATGTATATCGTATCAACCAATGGACGAACCAAGGTCAAAAAAGGCTTTATAATTTTCTCGTCCTTCCTCTTCCGAGCCATTGTAGAAGAGACAAAGCGCAATGCAAGGCTAACGAATTCCATCAGAGATGTAAATTGTAACCGACGAGAATGAAATGAACAAACATTGCCGTCCGGTGTGACAGAAGCATTATGCATCATAGCCTCTCGCGAACCAGCCCTATCGAACCATTCCGCCGTAAGCTCAAGGAGTTTTTCCAATTTATCAGGTGTGAATGCAATAGCTCCTGCGTAGACCGTAGCTCTCTGCTCGTGTAATCGGAGCACAAACTCCGTAACGACCCCAAAATTCCCACCACCACCTCGTATGGCGAAGAAGAGGTCGGGGTTTTCGCTGTCGCTAGTGTAGACGACATTGCCATCAGCGGTAACGACAGTTGCCTGATTTGGAGGGTGAAGTTAAGTAAATTGAAAAGGGTGGTGGTTCAAGCTTACTTGGACCAAATTATCGATAACCAAACCGTGTGCGGGACTGAGCCAACCAAATCCACCGCCAAGAAGGAGCCTGGTATAAGTATGAGTGGTATCAGCACAACCCTCACTCCCACGGAGTGAATAACGACAAACCCTCCCACACCAGTCTGTGGAAACCCTTCAGGTGAGCTTACGTAGGATCTCCCCAAATAGAATAATATAAAAAAAAACACCCAACGTACATGGTTAACCGTTCCAGCAACCGTTGCCAACCCATACTGGATCGCAGCCATATCCACGGTCTTCCACAACGCCCCACCACCCACAAACGCAAGCTTCCTGTCCCTTTCAATCCTCACTTTATTGAAATACCTTGACAAATCGACGACCAGCCCGCCTTCGGTCGATGACGACCCACCGGCACTATGACCACCACCACGAACGGCAACAGGAAGTTTGTTCACTTGAGCATAACCGAGAGCTAGCACTACGTCTGTTTGGTTCTTTACGAACGCCACGACTTTGGCTCGTCGCTTGGCGTTGGAGGCCCAGCGCTGGATGGATTCTTCGTACGTCGCATCGAGGGGAGTGACTATGTCACCTCGGAATCGGTTCTTGAGTGTTGAGATATCGAGCATGATGATTGGACAGGGGTAGAGAAGAGGGTTGGATTCATGGTAGAAGGGATAGGTTATTATATCTTTAATGGGTTTCACCTCCTTTACATTAAAAAAAAAAAACTTTATTGGAACATAGGGTGTGATTGATTTTGAAAAGGAGTCCAAGTTACTAGGAGTTGTTGAATAAGGGTGAAAAGACTTCTTGCAAAAATTTGATTGGTGTTATTTTAAAGCTTGCTTTCACACTTACGTTCAGGGAATATTTCATCTGTTGTTGGGTCCATTATCCAACGTCTTGTAAGTTGGCAAGAACACGCGAAGAGAGGATGCGCTCTGACCAGATCAATCGTGATTTGCGCGTGTGTAGCTACTAGCGAGTGACTAATGACTAAGTCATGAAATAAACAAGGCTACATAAAAACTTTGCGTGACCGTGATCGCGTTTCTGTGGGCGTACAAGTATTACTTGGTTAAATGTCAATTTGGACAACATAGCACATTACATATAGATTCTCAAGACAGGATCAGCTCGCAATACGATTTTTTCCTCCTTATGAAAAGGGGGCTTTCGTCCATCGCATCTCGTGTCTTTTTTACCCAACAATTCCAGAATCCATGGTCATTCCCCGGCTACAAAGTTTGTTATGTGCAAGGGATAGTAAGGGACGGTCCGAGCGAGGAGTGGCAGTCTAGTTGTTTACTCACATACTTATGTACATATTTCCACCATTGTTCCGTCGTAAGCAAGCATCCGAACAGCTAGGGAGGGTAACCTTCAAAGCTGACTGCATGCCGCATTTCGCATTTCGCATCTTGCAGTCATCATCAATTCAGGTGTTTTGCAACCAGATGCCTGCCCTATTATCAGTTCATGCTGAGGCTATCTTCCGTATGTATTGTTGGAGCAGACTACATACGCTGCACAGAGGAAGAGACGACATGTTTCTTATAACCTACCTGGGGTTTAGTTGGTCTTAGAGCTAGGGTTTAGCAGAGGTAAGAACACTGTATATCTACTACGGTACAGGTTCTCCTTATATACATAATAGTAAGGATGTCACATGACTCAGGAATGTGTTTACCACATGTGTGCACAGTGAGTGTAGTAACATGTGTGTGCTGCATGGTTTGCCTCACATATGCAGCATGTGTCAGAGATTAATTTCAACACCCCCCCTCAAACTGTACAGCACTCTAAGCAGCTAAGTTTGAATCTCGAAAGTAATTCCAAGAGAGTCTCTAAATTTCCTGAATAAGACAGCACCAAGGTTCTTTGTGAACATGTCAGCCGGATTATCACTTCCAGGAATGAAAACGACCATGACTTTGTCATTTTCTATGCATTCGTGGGTATAGTGGTAGCAAATGTCTATATGTTTTGTCCTTCTTTCCTGAACTGGATTTGATCTGATAAAGATGGATCCCTGATTGTCAACACAGATTGGTATGCACTTCAGTATATATCTGAGTTCCTGGAATAAGGACTCTATCCACACTATCTGTTGACAAGTGTCGGAGAGAGCCATATATTCAGCTTCTGTGGATGACAGTGCTACAGTTTTTGTAAACAGGACTGCCAGCACACAATGCCACTCGCTAGAGTAGCAAAGTAACCCATTGTAGATTGGTGTTTGACAGTGTCAGCTGCCCAATCAGAATCTGTGAAGGCCTGTAGCCCCTCAGACTTCTCACCATCATAGACAATGTTATATTTCTGGGTTCCCACCAGATAGCGCATGATGTACATCGCTTTGTCTAGATGTTCTTGGCTAGGATTAGCCGAGAATTGCGACATCTTGATTACCGCATAAGCAATATCAGGTCGCATTCCGAGCATCAGATACAATAAAGATCCGATCACAGACTGATATTTTGATCTAAGCATTGCATTGGGCATTGCTGTGTTTTCCGATGGTTTGTAACCAGTTGGGAGTGGAGTGGGGGTCGCTTTGGCATTTGTCATCTCGAATCTCTCAAGCACTTTGGCGAGATATTCAGTTTGATCGAGTTTGACTTTGCTTGCAGTCTGGGTGACGTGCATGCCTAAGAATTCCGTGACTTTTTCAGTACTATGGCACTCCCAATGCTTTAGACAAGCATTTTTCTTTTCATCCACAAGTTTCTTGTTCTTCCCCATGAACAAGCCATCATCAACATAGACGAGTGCAATAACAATGCTGCCTGTCTTAGGATCCTTGTGTATGAAAATGCCGGCATTGGAGCTGGTGCGCACAAACCCAATGGTGCGCATGAATGCCTCTAGCTCTTTCCACCATGCAAGTGAGGCTTGTTTAAGGCCATACAATGCTCGGTGTAAGCACATTACTTTGCGCTCTTTTCCCTCAAGTCTGAAACCATCGGGTTGATCCATATAGATCTCCTCATCTAGTTTGCCATACAAAAATGCAGTTTTTACATCTAGGCCGGTCATATACATGCCCTCTAGAGATGCAAGGGCAAACATGAAGTGTATGGTCTTGTAGCAGCCTACCGGTGAGAAAATCTCATCAAAGTCAACGCCTTCGACTTGTGAAAAGCCTTTGGCCATGAGTCTGGCTCATTTTCTTCCATCCAATTTTACGGAGAAAACCCATCTATTTTTGATCATTTTTTGATCATGTGGAAGATCGACGATGTCATAGACTTGTCGCTTATGAAGAGCCCCTAATTCTTCATGACAAGCTTGTTTCCACTCATGTTGCTGCTGCCATGGTAGGCATGCAATATTGCAAAATTGGTTTGGAACTTGGCTTATTTCACTCGATGGTTTGACTGCTTTTGACAACAGCCAGCAAATAAGCTTATCTCCTCCTTCCTTGGTTATCTTTTTAATATAACCTGCTTCATCTGGTTCCCCCATTGGGTGATCATGTTCTTGATCATTGGAATCGGGCACACTCTCATGGGGTGCCAAACTTGGTCCAGCAACCAGTTCTTTCTGTTGAGATTGTGGTCTTGTTTGGTTATGATCCGAATCTTGACCCACAGATCTCTTCCAATATTGATCATGCACAATGTCTCTCTCTATGTCAGAGGGGAGTCGCTTCTCTCCATAGGTATTGCCGGGACGGTTTGGGATGTTCCTCTGCCTGCCTGATCGATGGGGCAATTGCTGCCATTCCTGTTGATCATCACGTCTTGGACAAAAGTCCTCAGTGGTTACTGGAGGTGGTGGAGGAGGAGCATCAGTTACATCATCATGCACCTTTTGCTCACTTGGTACATCATCATCATCATCATTTTCTGATGATGGAGGAAGGGGCAGATTTTGTGGTGGTATAGAATCATCACCATTTGTTCCAGATGAGTGGTCATCATCTTCTGGTTCTGGAGGTGGAAACTTACCAAGGTCTGTATTGGCAGGAGTTTTAGCTCTGGGACAGCATGGGAGCAATGTTTCATCAAATAGTGCTGTAGCACCAATGAATATTGTGCCACTAGGTCACATGAAACGATATGCTTTAATGCCATCTTCTAATCCAAGGTACATCATCAACTCCGATCGAGGAGCCAATGTGTTTAAATGCTTCTCCTTGGGTAGGTAGATATAAGCACCACAACCAAAAACCTTCAGATTGTTTAGATCTGGGCGGACCTTTGTCAGGTCCTCAACTGGTGTCAGCCATTTCAGGTGCCTTATCGGGGTTCGGTTGTATAGGTGTGTTGCATGTTCAATGCAAAATTCCCACCATGATTGTGGTAGACATGCAGTAAATCACAGGATTTGTGACTTTTCCATTATTGTCCTTATGGCATGCTCTGCGTGCCCATTCTGTTGGTGAATGTGGGGTGCAGACATCTCTATTTTGATGCCAAAGTCCTTGAGCACATTTTGTAGCTCACGATCTTTGAACTCCCCCCCTGGATCAACATGCCAGTGCTTGATTGTAGCACCATACTGTGTCAAAGCCACTGCCCAAAATTGTCTGATGGCTACAGCAGCATCAGATTTCTTTTTAAGGCATTGGACCCAAATATGTGACGTCTTGTCATCCAGAAATACAATAAGGCACTGGCATCCGCTCTGATTCCTTCTTCTGAAAAACTGACAAATATTTATGGTAGGCTTTGGGCACCCACTCCTCCACTGGCTTCTCCACTTTCTCCACATTTTTATTCCATGACTGTCCTCCACAAATTTCCCTAAAGGTCTGCTTCTGTTCTTCTTTACTTGTCATAATTGGAACTTCCCTGTTTGGCATATCTTCATCCTCCACTTCCTCCATCATAACAGAATACTTCCTCGGACGTTCTTTCTCTTTCTTTTCCTTCTTCTCCTTTTTTACTTTTCTCCCATACACATTACATTCTTTAGGACAATGAGTCATGTGTACCTTCCCAGTTTTCCAATCAATTTCCGGATTATGTTTTCGTAACCATGGACATCCAATTATCAGATTGGTTTTCCCAAGGTTGCACACTTCAAATAAGGCTCGCTCCTGATGATCCTGATACTTCAATATCATCATCACTTCCTCCTTAATAGGTCCTCCACGATTGATCGTACTATCACTATTGTACACCATTATAGGTTGTGGCAGTTTACATGTGCAAATACCATTTCTGGTAATTAGGGATTGATTAATAAATAATCCAGTAGCACCACTGTCAAGCAATGCCTCCACATTAATTGCTGCATGCATGTCCACTGTCTTCAATCCTACTGTCAAGCTGATTTCGGGTTCTATCCGCACTGAGCGAATATAAAATTTAGGGATCTTTGGAAATAAGGCTGGGCATTTTTCTTTGTCAGATAAATGATGATGGTCATACTCTTCAATTTCTCTTTCGGGGTCACTCTCGGTTTCCTCGGATACTAATACATTATATTGATTCTGGGTCACCAATGGGGAAACCTTCACTGGGACTCTTCCACAAAATTCTTCTGCTTATCTTCCTCCAACTTCACTTCCTCAATTGTCGCTTCCCTAATCCTCCTTTTTTGCCTACAATTTCGAGCCATATGCCCTAATTGTCCACAGTTAAAACATTTAACTGGAGCTTGTCTCCCTACTCGATCAACATCCATCGCATCCGTCAATGCTGCTGACTCCTTAACAATAGGTGTCACTGCCATGGCCGGTGGCTGTGCCCTCGGAGTTTGTACCTGAGGTGTCCTTCCTTTCTCGGACTTTCCTCCTGACGACTTTCCAACTCTGGAATTCCCATACATCAATTTTGATTCTGAAAGCCATGGGATCATGCTATTGAAATGAAGCCAGGATTTGTGCCAAAGACATCAAAAGTCTACCCATTATCTCTGAAGGAACAAGAAGAAGTAGATGCATTCCTTAATGAACAGTTGCACAAGGGATACATACGACCTTCGAAATCACCACAGACATCACCAGTATTCTTTGTACCAAAAAAAGATCACAGGAAGAGGATGTGTACAGATTACAGGTATTTGAATGAGTGGACAGTGAAGAATGTGTACCCTTTGCCGTTGATCTCAGAGATAATTGACAAGGTGGGAAAGGCCAAGGTCTTTACAAAATTGAATTTATGCTGGGGGTACAACAATGTACGAATAAAGAAAGGAGATGAGTGGAAAGCAGCATTTGCCACGTGTCGAGGATCCTTTGAGCCGCTAGTCATGTTTTTTGGGATGACCAATAGTCCCCCAACTTTCCAAAATATGATGAACAATATTTTGAAGGATGTGATAGACAAAGGCATGGTGATAATATTTATTGATGACATTTTGATATTCATGGAGGATGAAGAAAATCATGAGGCGATAGTGCAGGAGGTGTTGAAGAGGTTGGCAGAGAATGATTTATTTGTTAAACTAGAGAAGTGTGTATTTGGAGCAAGCAAGATCGAGTTGTTGGGATTAAAGATCGGTCTTGATGGAATCAAGATGGATCCTATCAAGGTACAGGCAATTGTTGATTGGCCCATGCCTACCCATATCAAGGAAGTTCAGGCTTTCTTGGGACTCACCAATTTTTATCATCGCTTTGTTCATAATTTTTCCAAAATTGCTGCACCATTACACAACCTTACGTGAAAGGGAGTAGTGTGGAGATGGGGAGAACAACAGCAGACAGCATTTGAGGAGTTAAAGAGGAAGTTTGTGGAAGAGCCAATATTGGTCCCAGTAGATTTCACACGTCTCTTACAAGTGGAATCAGATGCATCAGACTTTGCTACTGGAGCAGTATTATCAATGCTATGTGAAGATGACAAATGGCATCCTTGTGCATATTTGTCTAAAGGATTGAATGATGTGGAGAGGAATTATGATGTGCATGATAAAGAGATGTTGGGAATAATATGAGCTTTGGAGGCATGGAGACATTATTTGGAGGGATGTACGCATCAGATCAAGATCTGGACAGACCATCAAAATCTGCTGTATTTCATGTCCGCTAAAAAGCTTAACTGTCAACAAGCACGTTGGGCATTATTCCTATCGTGCTTTAATTTTCACTTGGTCCACAAAGCGGGAAGCTTGATGAGGAAAGCAAATGCATTATCCAGATGTACAGATCATAAAAGGGGAGTGGAGGAGGACAATAAAAATACTACCCTACTCAAACCTAAATACTTTTGTATTTGTGCTATGCATCAAGGACATTTATTGGTGGATAGCTCAGAGACGGAAATGTTGTCTAAAATTAGACAATGTTCAGAGATGGATGATGAAGTGGTGGAAGCTGTAAAAGCTTTGAGGGGAGAGAAGAAAAGTAATATTAAAGGAGATGAATGGGTTGAAGAACAAGAGTTAGTGTTGTTCAGAAGAAAGGTGTATGTACCGAAAGATCAAGATTTACGAAGGGAGATCGTATGGTTACATCATAACATGCCAGCTGCTGGACATCCAGGAAGGTGGAAGACATTGGAGTTGGTGATGAGAAATTATTGGTGGCCCAGAATTTCAAAGTATGTGTTGGGGTATGTGGATGGGTGTGACACATGCATGAGGGGGAAGAAATTCCCAGAAAAGCCTGCTGGGAAATTAATGCCGAACCTTATACCTAAGCACCATGGCAAGATATATCTGTGGACTTTATCACAGGATCACCTGAAGCTCAAGGATACGATGCAATATTTGTAGTATGCGACCGCTTCACAAAGGAAGTCCATATCATTCCTACTACTGCAGAAACCTCATCATTGGGCTTGGCATGCCTCTATCTAAATCAGGTATGGTGGTTACATGGATTACCTGATACAGTTATCTCTGATCATGGATCACAATTTGCTTCTGCATTTATGCAAGAGTTAAATAACATATTGGGGATTTAAATTAAATTATCTACAGCATATCACCCACAAACTGATGGGCAGACAGAGAGAATGAATCAGGAGTTGGAGAAGTACCTATGCATGTTTGTCAATTACCGACAAACCGACTGGCCCGAATGGTTGGCAATTGCAGAATTTTCCCACAATAATAAATTCCATTCGGCTACTTGCATGTCACCCTTCTTCGCTAATTATGGGTATCATCCCAGAATGGGAGTAGAACCACAAAGGGAAGTCAAAATACAATCAGTGGAGGACTTTGTGTCAAAAATGCGAAAGGTGCAGGAGGAAGCAAAGGCAGCGTTGATGAAAGCACGTGATGATATGATGCGACACACAGATCATACTCGAGCTGTTGCTCCAGAGTATAAAGTTGGTGACTTGGTATGGCTAAGTACCAAGGATCTCAATATTCCACGACCTTCAAGAAAGCTTATGGAAAAGAAAGTTGGCCCATATCCGATTTCTAAAATAATTTCACCCAATGCGGTAGTATTAAAATTACCTCAGTCATTTAAGATTGATCCTGAGATTAACATTTCCCATTTATGCCCTTACCACCCACCCACTATTCCTGGTCAACAAACTACTCCACAGCCTCCAATAATGGTAGAAGGTGCTCCAGAATATATTGTGGAAGAGGTTTTAGACTCACATCTTCGATGAAACAAATTTGAGTTCTTAATCAAGTGGAAGAATTACACTGACAAAAATAATTCATGGGAGCCAGAAGAGAATTGTAAGTGAGCATGCAAGGCAATCACCCAATTCTTTAAACGTAATCCAAATGCTCTGCATCGCATTGCTAGAATGGTATATGAGGGGATGAATTTCCGGCCTTACCAAAATTTCACAGAGGGGACAGATACAATATTTTCTTGCCTGGAAGTCGAGGCATAAAAGGGGGGTAATGTTAGGAAACAGTCTCCTAACATGCCTATTACATAATATCATTTTTATTTTATTTTATTTTATTTCACCAAAATACACTACAAAATGCCTATATACACATTATTTGTCAGTGTGGGAATTCTTTATTTACATGCATCAATATGTACGCGTGTCCGTAATAACATAATACAATATGTGTAACATAGTATATAACCCTAAAATAAATACTAGGAGACCTCAGTTGAGTTTTCTTAGGTATTCCATCCACATTAGTGGTGCGAAAGGCCTATTTCAGCCAACTGTTCTATTTTTAACCCTCACATCAAATCCATCAAATCCCCCCATCACGCATGCGCCCCCCACCACCTTCTTGTAGGAGAACCCGCATGGTCCAGCTAGCAGATTAGCGGGTGTCACTCTAACAATGGGTGTCCAAGTCGCCTATGCCAAGTCGAGTAGTCTGCGACATACATTGCCGCGACATTGATTCCCTTGGTGCTCAATATATGAGTCCGAGCCCAATAAATAGTGTCATGTTTTATAAGAGGGATGCAATCCATAATTGGATTTCCTTGCTTGAAAAATGAAATGTGTGCAGAGGAACCACGCACATCATTTCCATCTTGCAAGAAGATGCCCATTGACAGTAATCGAGCATTACAGTTGGGTATGTAGTAGATGGGGTATAATTGTGTTTCATGCATCTCTGACTTCCCATGACATACTACCTGATGTCTAATGAAGACTGCTCCTTTCCCTACTATATGAGTAGTACCTGTGGCTGTTTGAACCAGGGTAGAGTCCTTTCTTGGTAAAGGCTCGTAAGACGCAAAATCTTTCATTTCACCAGTGAAGTGTTTTGATGTGCCTGAATCCATGATCCAGTCAGCACCTTTCTTACAATTTCCATTTGCACACATAACACATATATTAAGATGTAAATTGTTCCATGATACATTTAGTAGCCGTAAAATTTCACATGAAAAGTTCACTGTGATCATTGAAATATTAATTCTTGTGCTTGTGGCAGGGAAAAGGACTGACCTTTTATTATATGTACCTGTTTCAAGCACTTCATCGACGGCTTTCCATACTTCTTCATCAGAAACTGCAGGTTCCAATCCAAGAGAGACACTATCATCTTCTACCTCTACGATCCTTGGTTCTGGTTCAATCCTCCTCCTCTTTCCTTCTCGCACTGTTAGGTGCTCTTCCAGCAGTCGCAGATTTTTTGTGCTGCATGGGAGATTCATTTGCTCAAGGGTGTCTCGAGCCTGCTGATATTCGGTGTAGACCAAATGAGAGGTAGAGGCCATGCCCATGTATGCCTGTGCAGGCAGTCAGTGGTGAGGATTCCTTGTGGAAGTATGTTCACGCTTCTTGATGCGCTGGATGAGCAGCATCGGTGGTATGATGGTGCCATTACCATTTATGGTAGTAAAGGCATTTGAGGCAAGGTGGGTATGTTTCTCTTTAGGCTTTTCCTCTTTAGTCTTTTTGTCCCCACGTCATCCATGCTTTCGGGACAAATCTCCATTGTTGCCCTGAGATTGCCGTTTGGGGTTTCCCCCTTTGCGCTTGACAGCGGAAAGCTTGGTGGCCTGAGGCAGGCTGATGGGTTTTCCAACTGCTGTGTGCCATGAGGCCTCAGCGACAATGGAGTTCTTGACATGTTTAAATGTCAAGGCTCTAGTAGCAGTCATGTTAAGGACTGTGGTGGATAGAGAATCGTACTCATGCAGCATTGCAGTGAGTAGAATCATTGCCTGTACTAGTTTGGGGATGGCGACATTGGCAGCCATAAGGCACTTGAATTTATCAGCCATCTTGGCAATCTCTGGCATGGGATTTGCAGCCGGAATTTTGATTGTGATTGCAGACCTAAAGTCCCAAAGACTTGGGAGGGGCCATCGACACCATAATCGGTGCGGATGAGATCCCACACCTCCTCAGCAGTGTCCTTGGTGTTGGCACGCTGCCGAATAGAGGGGGCCAGGCAGAGCACTAGGCTACCAATAGCCTGGTCATTCTTGTTGTTCCAGGTCTAGAGCTTGGCATTAGCATCTGCTACTAGTGCAGCATTCGTCGCCATCAAAGGAGGTGCCAGAGGTGGTTTTAGTTCCATCCCGCTAGTTATTTGCCAGAGGCCCTGAGACCTGAGCCATGCCTTCATTAAGTCAGCCCATTGAATGTAGTTAGAGCTGTCGAAAGTTTGTATGAGTTTTTCAAGAGTTGAAGACATGATGTTGTAGTGGCAGCTGGTAAAAGCGCTCAATCAGTCCTCTATTCAAGAAAACACATTCCATAATTTCAGGCAAAAACACTTCTTCAGAGTGGTTAACCCTAGTCAACCTGGGTTTTTAAATGCAGCTTGCAGGGAGCGCAATGCAGCTCACGAAGAGCACAAGGTTACAATTTGGAGACAATGAAGTCAATGTTGTTTGCAGCCAGTTAAGGCGCGTTCATGATGTGCCCAGCAGGGCCCATAACCTGTTGGAGCAGACTACATATGCTGCACAGAGGAAGAGACAACACATTCCTTATAACCTACCTGGGATTTAGTTAGTCTTAGAGCTAGGGTTTAGCAGAGGTAAGAACACTGTATATCTACTACAGTACAGGTTCTCCTCATATACATAATAGTAAGGATGTCACATGACTCAGGAATGTGTTTACCACATGTGTGCGCAGTGAGCATAGTAACATGTGTGTGCTGCATGGTTTGCCTCACGTATGCAGCATGTGTCGGAGATTAATTTCAACATGTATATGCTTACTTGCTTACTAGGGACATCTATACTCCCCCAAAAACTCTTGAAGAGGCTAATCAACAATTTACTCTTGATATCATTTGACATTGTTATCAAACCTGTTACCTCAATGGCTGGCCACCCAGTTCCTAAAGCTGGAAATCTCCAGCTTGCTTGGCTATACAACATATACTGCATCTGATTCCCACCAATTTGTCACCATGTTTCTCTACTTGTATTTGGATGTCCTCCACACACTCTCATCCAGGATCATCCTATCTTCACCAATCAGTCAAATCTTGGCCAGACTCCTGTACTATGACAATTGGCAGTTACTTTGTATTGTAACTGTATGGGAATGGAGCATCAACTGTGTGGCCCACTCAGCATCGGGAACTCCTTTTCTCAGTGGGGAGCAGTTCTAAAATGCAAAATCATCAGCAACCGCTGCCGTCTCAGCTGCCATCTCTTTTGTGATTTCCTTCTCGCAGTCTTTTGTGATGTGTCCAAGCTTCCCACACTGGAAGCATGTGATTGACTTTGATTCAGCCCTTTTGATGTGTTATGTGATCATGGCTGTATCCTGGGACTCTGGATGGCCTTGCAGCCCTCGCCTTCCTTCTTCATCCAATAGTGCCCCTGTAACATCACTAAGCCAACAGAGGGTTCTGTTGAAAACTACACAAGCTGCAATTGAAGGCCTCTATGATCTGTTTGTCTGGAAGTTAACCCCTGCAGAGAAGGAGGTGGGAAAAAAATGGATAGATGATAATCTTGGGTTTTAGGGGCTTTGGCATGAGGGTTACACAGTATGATGTATGATGGGATGACTGTGGTTCTATTTTGCAAACCAGGGCCTAATGTAGACATGCCTACTATACTAGAAAGGCTTAATTATGGCCTCAATGTCCAGGTTACCATGCTGAGTACTGTATATTATGTTGATTCCTGTCAAGACCCATTGATGATACTTGACCTGGAAACCTAACAAAAACCTGTTAAAAGGCTTAATGTTAGGGCAACACCCACTGTTCTGCTAGCTGGACCATGTGGGCTCTCCTACAAGAAGGTGGCAGGGTGTGCACGCATGATGGGGGGTTTTGATGGTTTTGATGCAATGGGTTAAAAATAGATTAGTTGGCTGAAATAGGTATTTCGCACCACAAATGTGGATGGAATACCTAAGAGAACTCAACTGAGGTCCCCCAGTATATATTTTTAGTTTATATACTATGTTACACATATTGTAATATGTTGTTACAGATGCACATGTACATGCGCATACATATTGATGCATGTATACACAAAATTTCCATGCTGATAAATAAAGCATTTGTAGGCATTTGGTAGCATATTTTGATGTAATAAAATAAAATAAAATGAAATAAAATAAAAATAAAATATTATTATATAATAGGCATGTCAGGAGACTGTTTTCTAACACTTAGGAAGTATAACACAGGCTAGAGGAAGGGTGCGAGTTGGTACTAAATATCACCGCTGATATCCAAGGTTGTGTTTAGAGATGCAAAATGGTAAGAGTTGGTGCGAATAGTCTGTGAGAGCATACAAAGTTGTACAAAAGAGTTTGAAATAGGTTTGAAGACATTTGAAGTGTTGCAAAATCATTCAAAGTCACTTGAAGTCATTCAAAGTAGTGCAAAATAGTTTAAAAGTGTTTGAAAAGGATTTCATAGTGTTTATAGTGGTTTGGAGCATGTGTCATAATGTCTTGATATGGTTTGAAACCTTCTTCCAAACCTTAGAGTGTGCAGTGGACCTATCATCCTCCCCCTTACTGAAACCCTGACTGTCCCAGTCAGCTGATCAAAGTCACATGTGGGATGCATGATCGTATTGAAAAAGTTAGCAAAGTTTGAAATACTTCTTGCTCTTCCTCCATCACCTCTTCATCATCATTGCACTCTAGCTTTTACAATGTCACTCCTTGCTGAACTTAACATTGAAGTCATTGAATATGCAAAGTCGATGCCTGAGCATGGCGCCACAGAAGATATTGACTTTGAAGTGTGGGGGAAAGGATTCTGTGAGTGGATGGTGAGTTTCATGGTTTGTATGAGCTGTTTGTGCTTTATATTCATTTTTCATAGGCAGAATATGATGAGCTTGCCGACGACTTGGCAGAGGAGCATGATGTGACCATACAAAAGGTCGTGGACAAAGTTTTTGAACTCTACAAACTGATGGCTCATCATAAGTGGACTTCGTGGGGCAAAGGGCTGCTGTTTGTGGATTTAGTGGAAGAGGTCGAATGGGAGAAAAGGGAGGAGGACACAAAATGGGTATGAGAGGAGGAGGAGGCATCGAAGAAGATGAAAATCAAGGGTCAAAGGACCACGCTGGCTGAGGCTCGAAACATGGCTCTCACTGCATTTCATGCAAAGAATGTGTCAAAGGAGGAGTTGCAGCAGAGAAATGTGGCATTTGAGGCTGAGGTGAAAGCGATTGAGAGGATGGAGGGAGGGGAGGGTGACAAAGATGAGGGCAAAGAGGAGCTGCCCATGTTGCAGTTGCTGAAGCAAAAGGCACAAAGTTTATGACAGGCAAACTTTTTGAGTTTGAAGGATTGGTAAGCTGTTTCATTTGGGTCTGATTGTTTTTTGAGGTGCTAAAGATCTTACAGTGTGATTGATGTGCTGGCTTCAAGTCCCAGCTGCGTTGCATTGTCTAGGAAGGCACTGCAAAATGTACAAAGTGCACCCAGGAGGCGCAGGGGTGTTATTAGGGCAGGGTATCAAGACAAGGGCTTTGAAAAGGTGAAGCAAAAAAATTCAGGGATGCAAAATGAGATTTGCACCCAAGAAAAGGTATGATTTTCTTTGAAATTGTTTTGAGGTGATTGCTAACATTTGTTCGAATCTTGTAGTACATCAAATTTGGGTCGTGGGCCCATTCGAAGATGTCGAACCAGTTGCAGGGCCATCAAAGGCATCGAAGGAGAAGAAAAAGTCGTTGAAGGGGAAGGGAAAGGTGAAGGTGAGGGAGTCACAGGATTTTGAGGGTGCTGAGGCTTTGGGTGAGGTTGACATTCATTATTGAGTCCTCACAATGAGGCTGGTGAGGTGGAGATGGAGGTGCTTGCAAGGCAGATAGAAGTAGTGGAAAAGATGTTGGAGGAGTAGAGTAGAAATTGTTCATTGTACTTCTTTTGATTTGGAAATAGAGTCTCTGGGTTTTGAAAAGTAGTGATAAGAAAAGTGAAAAGAATAGAAAAATAAGGGAGAGATATAGTTATTTGTTTTTGAAGTCCTGAAAGTCTTCAAAAGTATTATCATTGGGGTTCGAAGGTGTTCGAAGGTTTTCAAGACGTTCAGAAGCGATATCAAAAAGGTTTGGTGAAAGCAAAATGGTCATAAGGTATTTTTAAAAAATGTCAAGGTCAAGATTGAGATGAGTGAAGGCCTACATGGGCAAATAAAAGTGAAAGCTGTTGAAGCTATTTCAAAGAATTGTTGAGCATAGTAAAACATTTTTGATAAATAGAATGAGGTCAAAATGCGAAAAAGAGAAAGGAAATAGGTGAATTTAATTTATGTCAATAATACTAACCATGATCGTAATAATTGAGTTGAAGAACTGGTCGAATCTAAATTGAATAAGAAATTGAGGGGTCAAAAATGAGGTCAGAGAAATACTTGTGGGTGATGGATGTAATAGAAATGTTGGTGATGAGGGGTAGATGAATTTTGATATGATGACTATAGATATATGAGGGATATGGGATTTTGAGCATTATACTGGACTTCAAGGGTGAATGCAAATACAAATCTGGTGTTGAGAGCGAAGGCAATGTCGAAATAGATGGTGAATCAAAAGATTGTGCAGGTGATGAGATCGAAGAAGAAAATATTGGAAGTGGTGATTTGCAAGTTGAGGTCAAAGTAGGTGGCAGTGGGGGTGAATGTGACAAGGATGTCAGAGGCAAGATCGAGTTTGAAGCTAATGAAGGTGTGACTATCAGAGTGGACTGGGCTGGAACTACCAAAGGCAAAGACGATGCAACTGGCATGGATGTGGGTGACAAAGCTGGAATGATGCAATGAAGACCAGGAGGCACGACATGACAATTTTGATGTGCGACATTTTCTCATTCAAGGGCAAGCTGTTTTTCAAGGGCTAGTTCCTGTTTGAGTGCTGCGATGTGAGCTTCTAAGTCATCTGAATTCTTCGAGCTGTGAGGTATACTGTCAGATGCTTGATTCGATGTAGTTGAAGATGTGATATCGGTGATGAACGAGGTCAAAGCGGAAATTTTGGGGGCTGATTCAGTCCAATTTGAAGCTGTGATAACCAATGTGAGTTTTGATGTGAACTGTTCAAGAATGTGCAAAACATTTTTGAGATCGATCCATGTGCTAGACTGCGATAAATCTGAGGTTGAAATCAATTGCTGGGGAATGGAGTATGAGTTCGAGAATGCTATAACAAATTTCATGGCATCATGGATGTTGTTCAGCATGTATGGGTCATCAGGATAATAATCAGGGAACTTTACTTCGAGACAATCTGCAATTTGAGTCCGTAAGTCCGTTTGAAAGCCTCAAAGAAAAGCTCGACTCTGTTCAACTTCTGAAAGTCTACATTTTGAGCAAAGGAAGCTTGTGTTATAGTCAAGGTTCCTACTGGTAGTCGAGGCTCTTAAGCGTCGACATTAAAGCAAGAAGTTCTTCAAAGAGTCACTGAAGCTCGTAAATGACAGTTGAGGATGTCTTAGCTGGAGTTCATTAGCAACGTAAGAATGACCAGGTCAAGCTGAGCTTGACTGGTCCTGTATTCGCAGTCTAAATACTACAAGCACAGATCGTAGATAAACGAGTCGTGCTATGAGAACAATAAGAACAATAGGAATGAAGAGACAATAGTGAAAGGATGTCTGCAGTTTACTACAATAGGGTGGGATTGTGATGATGTATGATTAGGGGCACGTGGTCGCAAGACAATAGGAGAAGGAACAATAGCATGGGACATACACAAGCGAGACAATAGTGAAGAAAATTGATTTCCCTATCTGACACCTTTGTAACAGCTTGTGAGCTTGTAGAATGACCTGTAGTAAGCTCCTAAATTATTTGCATCAAAAATACCAATGCAAAGGTGTTCACCAACCAGTGTATCCATGTCTGAAATGCTGTATTTTCATTCATCTTCTATTTCATGATAGAACTTGAATACTGCAATGCGAAAGTGATTAAATGAGGTGCCAGGCTGGTACTCTGGAAGCGATTTCCAGAGATCATAAGAATTGATGTCAATGTATCTGCAAGCATGTCTCTTCTTTAGGTTGTGATCTGTAGTACTGCAAGTACCAAACAAAGATTCGAGCTCTTCAAAGTATTTTCGGAGTTCTCTAGGTCATCTTGAATCGAATTTCAGGGATGTTAAATGACCAGGAGCTGGCATAAAGGATGTTGACATGTTTGAGGTAAAGTTCAGAGACTGCGAGGTCAAAATCCATGCAATGTCATGTTTCATATGTTTTCAAGGTCGAAGATGGTAGCAATGTCATAAGTGTGAAAGGTGAAAGAGTGTGAAATAATATTATTGAGGGGCAAGATACTATATTGAGATCTCCTGGTTGTTCAGGAGGGTTGGAGGCAAAATGAGTTCAATGTGAAGCCAAAATCATTGAGCCCCCTTTAGGTAAAATGAGTGGTAGAAAGGAGTGGAGGTTTAACAATGAAATGATTTAGAAACCCCTCATGGTGGGCTCCAAAATGATGATACTTGACCTGGAAACCTAACAAAAACCTGTTAAAAGGCTTAAGAAGTATAACACAGGCTAGAGGAAGGGTGCAAGTTGGTACTAAATATCACCATTGATATTTAAGGTTGTGTTTAGAGATGCAAAATGGTAAGAGATAGTGCGAATAGTCTGTGAGAGTGTACGAAGTTGTCTGAAAGAGTTTGAAATAGGTTTGAAGACATTCATTTTGTTGCAAAATCATTCGAAGTCATTTGAAGTCATTCAAAGTAGTGTGAAATAGTTTGAAAGTGTTTGAAAAGAATTTTGTAGTGTTTGTAGCAGTTCAGAGCATGTGTTGTAATGTCTCGATACAGTTTGAAACCTTCTCCCAGACCTTAGAGCGCACAGTGGACCTATCACCATTCCACCTGATCAGATTCCTGATTCTTTTCTGACTCTTTTCTGACCTTGTCCATCGGCATTCTGGCCACAGCACTTTTTTAGTCATCAGACAAGTTGTCACATGCCTTAGTAATCATTTGCATACTCACTTTATTCCTAATACAGTCTTACCAATTCTGGTCATGGACACTTACCAAGACCCATTAGTAAACTTCCGCATTTTCCATTATTCTTCCAGCCCTCGATATTTAAGCACCCATAGCTTAGCCTTACTCTGCAGTTTGCAAATTACATTGTATCTTGCATGGATATTGCTTGTGTATCTTTGTCTAATCATCTCCAGTTTAATTATCAATCCTAAATCATCCTCGACTTAAGATTTGACTTAAACTCTTAATTATTTGGCTCTGTGAGGCTTTGAGGTTGCCTTTACATTTGGACTGATTATTAGAGCTAAAGTTGGAATTACAATTGGAGTTTGGGGAACCCTTGCAGTTCTTCTTTCTGGAGTTTCCATAATTTCTGGAGGTCTTGGCAATTGAGGCAATTCTCTTCTTTCTGCATCCAGTAAATGTTGTCAGTATCTTGGGCCTTGAGCTGCAAGGCTGCCAAAGTGTCAGGCTTCCCACCCCACAAAACTTCTATATGGAGGCAGAGTGGAAGACCAGTAGAAGTACTGCTCATAAAGAGCAGCTTCATTCCAGTTGACCCAGGAGGCTAGTTCCCAAAAGTCCACATTATACTTAATTATATGGCCTCCTTTCTTTATAGTGAGCTCAGAAAGAGCCTTCTTGGCACCCCCCAAAGGGTTGTGAGGGCCGAAATTGCTCTCTAGCTCCCCAAGGAATACCTCATAATTCCACATCCAGTGAGCAGAATCTGTCAGCGAAGACATAAGGGTGATCTCAGAAATGGAGGTTACAAGTGACTAGGAGGTCCCAAAGTTTTCAGGGGTTGGAACCATCAAATGTGTGTCAGGTTCCCAAACTTTGATCATCTCAGGCTTAGGGGCTTGGTTCTGGCAGAGAGTGTGGAGACTGTCTGAGAGGTTGAACAGAGCATCAACAAATCTGTTGTCCAGATCTGGGTTTCCATCTACAGGAGGCTGATCTCCAGGGAGGATTGGGGTCATCCCAAGGGCCATCAGGACCACTAGGATTGTTGGGTCCACCAGGGAGTCCATCCTCTTCTCCTGTAGCTTCCTTTTTGGCAGGGTTGGGTTGCCTGTCATCCCCTACATAGTTGGGTGGAGTCAGAATCCAAGGGGGTTCCAAAGGCAGATATGTAGACATGACATTGATGCTAATGGATGGTGCACCAGAGCTGACTCATTAAAATATGTTTGATGGTCAGGCTGAAGCACTGAAAGTAGAAGTGCTGGGAATACTGATTGTTGGATAGGTGATAAGCCTGAGTGTGCCTGCATGGCCAGAGTTTCTTGTTGTCTGCTGAGTTTGTGATTCTGTGCGGGACATAGAATAAGGCTCAGAATAGTGTGATGATTGACAAGAGAAGTGTGAGTTTGCGAATACTATCAAAGTTCAAGATCACTACTACCAAGGTTGGGACTTGGTCAGGAATACACTGGACTTCCAGTCAGACCCAGTCGTCAGTGGTTGGAGGGTTTCAGAGGTTTCCCGGCAGAATCCACCAGGCTGTAGCAGACCAGGTGAAAAGGGGCCAGAGAGGACTTGGCTTCAACTTATAAGAATTTGCACCCTTCTCCTCGTCAGTTGTCCAATTTCAGGTGGAGGGGTTTGGATGTCCAGCGGGTTTCCAGATGGAGGGTGAGGATAGATTAAGCAGAGGTTATAGAGTATTAACAGTGAGCAAACAGAGGGGAATCCAAAGTTAACATTATACTACATAATACAAACACTTCAGGCACACCTAACAGAGGGGAATCCAAAGAGAAAACTCTAAGGACCCATCTGTTGATGCCCAGTATATGTGATAGAGCCAAAAATCAAATAGTAAGCTAAAAATAGCAAAAAGGTGGAAATAGGCAGTTCAAGCTGCAGGCTGATGTCACCTTGATGGGTAAATGTCCAGAAGGGGTCCCACCTCCAAGAATAGAACTGTCAACATGTATCGACATGGAAAAAATCGAAACATAATAATAAAATAGGAATAAATCATAGGAAATCATAGAAAAGGCAGAATAGGGTGAAATAAAATATAAAAAAATATGGGACAAACACAGAAAATTGCCCAGATGCCTGGGGTGCCTCCCTTTCCCCTTAAACCAAGCCCCAGAACCCATCCAACTCTAATCACAGTAATCAACCTTTGACCAGCAGCTCCTCCAGATCCAAGAGTAACAAGCTGAAGGACTCCATCTCAGACAAGTTGGGGAAAAATGGCAAACTAACCAGAGAAGAACAGGAGCACCAGATGAAGAAAGGTCTTTGCCTCTATTGTGGTGAAGAAGGACATCTAGCTGGTAATTGCAGCAAGTCCAAAGCCATGAAAGCCCATGCAGCTGCAGTCTCTGAATCTACACTGGATTCTGTGGATTCAAAAAGATAGTCTGCAATTCTCAGGAACATGCCAATGGGACTGAGGGTTGCATTAACCTTTTCCAACTAGCTGCTTATGTTTGTCTCAATGCATCCACTTCTGACCCTGAATCCCTTACCATCCTCCTATCTATTTCTGACAACTCCATACCAACTTGAACCCTCATTGACTCTGGCTCAACCCACTGTTTCCTTGACTTTGGCTCATCCCACTGTTTTCTTGACTCTGCCTTCATGCTGGAAAATTATTTCAGCATGGAAACCATTTTGCTGATTGGACTCCAACTGTTCAATGGAACTTACACTCCATCATTATGCAAGCCATGAAGCTCACAGTCACTTTTCTGTCTGGTGAAGTGTTCAATCTGACATTTTTTGTAACCCCACTTGACTCTTCCTGCTCTGTAGTCCTTGGTCATAACTGGCTGAAGCAATACAATCCATTGATTGACTGGTCTTTTGGCTGAATAACTTTCCACTCTACAGATCATAGAGGTCTGGCACCCCACACATCTTCTGACCCACCAACTTCCAAGTCACCTCCAAACCTTCCAGTGAAAACCTGCTTACCTCCTGCAATCTCGTTCATCAATGCTGCCACCTACATGTGTGCTAGCAAATTTCCTGGACCTATTGCTTTTCAGATGATCTTTTCTCTGGAAGGCCTCATAGCCAAATCCTTGGCTGTCATTAGGAATCTGGTGGACCTTTCAGATATCCCTGAAGAGTACCACGAGTTCACTGACATCTTCAATAAACAGAAGGCAGACACCATTCCTCCACACTGCCCTTATGACCTAAAGATAGAGACAGAAGATAATGTGCCCCCACCTCCAGGCTGTATGTACTCCCTCTTCCCATCCAAACTTGAAGCCCTGCAAGTGTTCATTGAGGAGGATGTTTATTCTGGCTTCTTCCGACCCTTTAAATCACCACATGGTGCTCCTATACTCTTTGTCAAGAAGAAGGATGGTATGCTCCAGTTATGTGTCAACTACTGGGGCTTCAACCACATCTCAAAGAAAAATTGCTATCCACTTCCACTAATCTCTGACCTCCTTGATGCCCCCCAGAAATCCTACATCTTCACGAAAATTGACCTTTGACATGCTTACCACTTAGTGTGCATTGCTGATGGTAATGAATGGAAAATGACATTCTGGACCTGCTATGGGTCCTTCAAGTGGCTGGTGGTTCCCTTTGGACTTACTAATGCATCCATGGCTTTCTAGTGCTTCATGAACAACATCTTCAGTGACATGCACAACATCTGTGTCATCATCTACCTCAATGATATCCTCATTTTCTCTGACAACATGTCAAAACACAAGGCTCATGATAAAGAAGTCCTCCAGAGACTCTGGAAACACAGACTTTATGCATCTCCACAGAAATGTAAATTCCACAAAGATACAGTTGAATATCTCTGGTTCATCTTATCACCGGATGGACTCCAGATATCCAAAGACAAAGTAAAGACTATCCTGGACTGGCTGGTGCCCCAGAAAGTCAAGGATGTCCACTCTTTCCTCAAATTCTGCAACTTTTACTGCAGGTTCATTCATGGATACTCCAACATCATTGTTCTGCTTACCTACTTGATGCAGAAGAACTTCCCCTGGAACTTCAACAAGAAGTGCCAAGAAGCTTTTGACAGGCTTAAGAAAGAATTCACTCATGCTCTGGTCCTCTCTCCTTATGCTCCAGTCCTCTCTCAGTGGGTACCAGATTCCTGCATGGTCCTTGAAATGTACCCCTCTGACTATGCCCTGGTGGCAATCCTTTCTGCCCATACTCCCAATGGCGACATTCACCCTGTTGCTTTCTACTCCCATTCCTTCAATTCTAGAGCTAAACTATGACACTCATAACAAAGAACTTCTGGCCATCTTCGAAGCCTTCAAACATTGGTGGCATTATCTGAAAGATTCTGGAAACCTGATTGACATGGTCACTGATCACAAAAATCTGGAGTACTTCAGGACCACTAAGCTGCTCAACCACCACCAAGCCAGATGGTCCGAGTATCTCTCACAGTTCAACTTAGTCATCCACTTCCACCCTAGGAAATTAAAGGCAAAACCCAATGTGCTTGCTAGACATTGGGACATCTACTGCAAAGGGGGAAATAGTGACTTTATCTCAGCAAACCTGAGCAATTTCTGACCCAAGAACAGCTCACCTCATCACTCCGACCCACTTATCTCACCACCCCAGTCATTTGACAAGCAGTCCTTATGGACATGGAGAAACTTTACCACAACATTCGATCCTCCCTTACCATTGACCCCATCTCATCTGCACACCTCCTGACCCCTTCCACTCCTGATTGGACTCTAGATCACAGCAGACTTCTCTGTCACTTTGACTGGATTTATGTTGATAGGTCCCCTTTGCACTCTAAGGTCTGGAAAGATTTCAAAATGCATCGACACATTATGACACATGCTCCCAACTTCTATGAACCCTACAAAACCACTCCAAAATGATATTGAATGACTTCGAACAATTTTGCAACACTTCAAATGAGTTTGAATAACTTTGCAGCACTTCAAATAATGTTGGCTGCCATATGCCTATCCCACCACCCCTCCGATTCACACAGCACACCCGACATGAGTTAGTGCATTACATATTGAGCACCACTGGACATCAGGAGATACAACAAAGGACTCTTAGGATGTGATTGTGGCATTTTGGTGTTTCAATGATGTATTGAAACATTAGGACAAGTACTTTTGCTATACTGCAACTCTGTACATTATTATTATTTATTATTTGTTTTATGATTTGCAAAGTCCATTATTGCTGTGCATATTGCCTCATGTTCTCCACATGTTGTATTTCCTTTTTAAGCACCATCCCTTCAAAATGAGTATATAGACTTGTATTAGTTACTTAGAACAACAGAGAAAAAGTGGTCCTCTCCCATTCATTGTCTGATTTAAGAGCCATTCTCTTGAGTCCAAGCTTCATGTCATAATTCTAAGTTCTGTAAATCATTGCAAACTTCTTCGAACTCTCATACTAGCCACTCAAACCTATTGCCTATTGTCTGTCGTCTCTCAAAAACCTTTCCAATTCACTATATTCATTTCTTGATATCCCTCGAAACCATTTCCATTCTCCACAAACTCTTTGAAAGTCCTCAAATGTTTTCAAACTTCCTGAAACATTTTCAAACTTCCTCAAACCTTCTTCGAACTTCTCTAAACATCTTAGAACCTCGTACCACATGCAAACACTTCAAGTCACCCTGACACAAACCCTATGGATTCCTGATGCAACTCTCAGTCCCAGAACAGCCTTGGGACTCGATCTCGATAGAATTTAACCACTACTGGTAGCCCACTCCCATATCCTGCCACATACACTAAGTCTCTAAACTTATTGATGTAGTCATCCACAGATTGGTATGCTTAGTAGTACAAGGATGACTTGAGGCACAGTGCAACTTGTTGGTGTTTATGAAGAGGGCAGAAGTGTCATAAAAACTCCTCTCAAAAGTGACCCCAAGAGGAGAAAAGGAGGGAACCAAGTTTCTGGGTTTGGTGCAAAATATGGTCAAGATAGAGAAAGGCATGCTTAGAGTTCATGTATGTGAAGGCCCCATAAATTTTGCAGTGTCATGTATGAACTGATTAGGATGAAGACTGATGTATAATTGTTAGGAAACATGCACAGTTGCCTACTATAATATCTTCCATATTTTTCCATATTTATTTGAGTTCATGAAACCAAGTTATGGTTAATTATGGTCAGTTACAGTACATTATGCTATCATGGAACTATAATTCTCATATGTCCTATATGTAAAATATGTATGCAACTGTATGCACACATTTTATTACCTATACTCAAATAGTATAACACAATTGTAACTTAGTATATAAAGTAAATATATCAGTAAGGGGCACCCCAGTTGTATTCATTTAGGATTCCCACCAGCATAGTGTGCAAAAAAGCTTGTTTCAACCCACCAACCTATATATAACCTCTCTTATCAGTCACATCATTCTCTGATCACATACACGATCAACCTCTCTTCCCTCCTTGTAGAGCCTGCATGTGGAATCCCTTAGTGGCTTTGGTGTTACCCTAACAATAACTCACAGGAGTTGAGGAACAAACATCTATGAGAGCATGCACTATTAAAGTCAGCAGGAGAGATGGTTTGATCTGTGTGCCAGTGGTATTAGGTGGTGCATTGGTGTTGCAAGTGGTTGCAGGCAAAATAATTGGAATATTAGGTGGGGAATTATGCTGTAGGGTATTAATGAAGCTTTCAATGCACAATTTAAGTGATTTGATTTGTGCATGCAATCTGGTAATGGCATCTTCAAGTGCTTCAATGCATTTTTGGGCATCCATGGTGCAATGGCAGTGCATCAAGCAGAGATAAGTGCACACTTGGTGTCATTTGCATCCTGGGCAATGTCCTGTATGCATAGAAGATGATGTTATATCCACAATGCACTTCGATTCTGGGCCAGGGAGAGAGTTTTCTACTGTAAGAGCAACCTCAAGCCTCACTCAATAGTGAGCTAACAGAGGGGAATCCAAAGTTCATACTATGCTACATAATACAGACACCTCAGGTGCACCTACATAACAGAGGGGAATCCAAAGATAAAACTCTAAGGATCTGTCTGTCAATGTCCAGTATATGTGAAAGACCCAAAAATCAAAAAATAGAAAGGTTAAGAATAAAAAAAAAGGTAAAGATAGACTGATCCAAGTGATGGAGTGACATCATATCAGTTGTTAGGCTAAAGCTCTTATTGTTCATCAAGTGGGATGTCTAATCTACATGAAGGTCATAGTTGCTTGTAAGCAAATATGAGGATGACTGTTAGGGCGACACCCACTAATCTGCTAGCTGGACCATGCGGGCTCTCCTACAAGAAGGCGGCAGGGCACGCACATGTGATGGGGGGTTTGATGAATTTGATGTGATGGGTTAAAAATAGAATGTTGGCTGAATTAGACTTTTTGCACCACTATTGTGGATGGAATACCTAAGAGAACTCAACTGAGGTCTCCTAGTATTTATTTTAGGATTATATGCTATGTTACATATATTGTAGTATATTGTTATGGATGCACATGCACATGCACGTACATATTGATGCGTGTAGATAGAAAATTTCCATGCTGACAAATAATGCATGTATAGGCATTTGGTAGCATATTTTGGTGAAATAAAATGAAATAAAATAAAATAAAAATGGTATTATGTAATAGGCATGTTAGGAGACTGTTTCCTAACATTACCCCCCTTTTATGCCTCGACTTCCAGGTGAGAAAATATTGCATCTGTCCCCTCTGTGAAATTCTGGTAAGGCCAAAAATTCATCCCCTCATACACCATTCTAGCAATGCGATGCAGAGCATTTGGATTACGTTTAAAGAATTGGGTGATCACGTTATGCACTCACTTACAATTCTCCTTGGGTTCCCATGAATTATGTTTGTTGGTGTAGTTCTTCCACTTGATTAAGAACTCCAATTTATTTTGTCGAAGATGAGAGTCCAAAACCTCTTCCACAATATATTCTGGAGGACCTTCTACCATTATTGGAGGCTGTGGAGTAGTTTGTTGACTGGGAATAGTGGGTGTGTGCTAAGGGCATAAACAGGAAATGTTAATTTCAGGATCAATCTTGAATTATTGAGGTAATTTTAACACTACCGCATTGGGTAAAATTATTTTAGAAATCAGATATGGGCCAACTTGCTTCTCCGTAAGCTTTCTTGAAGGTCATGGAATATTCAGATCCTTGGTACTTAGCCATACCAAGTCACCAACTTTATACTCTGGAGCAACAGCTCGAGTATGATCTGTGTGTCGCATCATATCATCACGTGCTTTCATCAACGCTGCCTTTGCTTCCTCCTGCACCTTTCGCATTTTTGACACAAAGTCCTCCACTGATTGTACCTTGACTTCCCTTCATGGTTCTACTCCCATTCTGGGATGATACCCATAATTAGCGAAGAAGGGTGACATGCAAGTAGCCGAATGGAATTTATTATTGTGGGAAAATTCTGCAATTGCCAACCATTCAGGCCAGTTGGTTTGTCAGTGATTGACAAACATGCATAGGTACTTCTCCAACTCCTGATTCATTCTCTCTGTCTGCCCATCAGTTTGTGGGTGATATGCTGTAGATAATTTGGTTTAAATCCCCAATATGTTATTTAACTCTTGCATAAATGCAGAAGCAAATTGTGATCCATGATCGGAGATAACCATATCAGGTAATCCAGGTAACTGCCATACCTGATTTAGATAGAGGCATGCCAAGCCCAATGATGAGGTTTCTGCAGTAGTAGGAATGATATGGACTTCCTTTGTGAAGCAGTCGCATACTACAAATATTGCATCGTATCCTTGAGCTTCAGGTAGTCCTGTGATAAAATCCACAGATATATCTTGCCATGGCACTTTAGGTACAGGGTTCAGCATTAATTTCCCAGCAGGCTTTTCTGGAAATTTCTTCCTCCTCATGCACATATCACATCCATCCACATACCCCAACACATACTTTGAAATTCTGGGCCACCAATAATTTCTCATCACCAACTCTGACATCTTCCACCTTCCTGGATGTCTAGCAGCTGGTGTGTTATGATGTAACCATATGATCTCCCTTTGTAAATCTTGATCCTTCAGTACATACACCTTTCCTCTGAACAACACTAACCCTTGTTCTTTAACCCATTCATCTCCTTTAATGTTACCTTCCTTCTCTCCCCTCAAAGCTTTCACAGCTTCCACCACTTCATCATCCATCTCTGAACATTGTCTAATTTTAGAAAACATTTCTGTCTCTGAGCCATCCACCAATAGATGCCCTTGACACATAGCACAAATATGAAAGTATTCAGGTTTGAGTAGGGTAATATTTTTATTGTCCTCCTCCACTCCCCTTTTATGATCTGTATGTCTGGATAATGCATCTGCTTTCCTCATCAAGCTTCCCACTTTGTGGACTAAGTGAAAATTAAAACACAATAGGAATCATGCCCAACGTGCTTGTCAATGGTTAAGCTTTTTAGTGGACATGAAGTACTGCAGATTTTGATGGTCTGTCCAGATTTCAATCTGATGCATACATCCCTCCAAATAATGTCTCCATGCTTCCAATGCTTGTATTATTCCCAACATCTCTTTATCATGCACATCATAATTTCTCTCCACATCATTCAACCCTTGAGATAAATATGCACAAGGATGCCAGTTGTCATCTTCACATAGCATTGATAATACTGCTCCAGTAGCAAAGTCTGATGCATCTGATTCCACTCGTAAGAGACATGTGAAATCTACTGGGACCAATATTGGTTCTTCCACAAACTTCCTCTTCAACTCCTCAAATGCTGTCTGTTGTTGTTCTCCCCATCTCCACACTGCTCCCTTTTGCATAAGGTTGTGTAATGGTGTGGCAATTTTGGAAAAATATGAACAAAGCGATGATAAAAATTGGCGAGTCCCAAGAAAGCCTAAACTTCCTTGATATGGGTAGGCATGGGCCAATCAACAATTGCCTGTACCTTGATAGGATCCATCTTGATTCCATCAGGACCAATCTTTAATCCCAAGAACTCGATCTCGCTTGCTCCAAATACACACTTCTCTGGTTTAATAAATAAATCATTCTCTGCCAATCTCTTCAATACCTCCTGCACTATCACCTCATGATTTTCTTCATCCTCTGTGAATATCAAAATGTCATCAATAAATATTATCACCACGCCTTTGTCTATCACATCCTTGAAAATATTGTTCATCATATTTTGGAAAGTTGGGGGACTATTGGTCATCCCAAAAAACATGACTAGCAGCTCGAAGGATCCTCGATGCGTGGCAAATGCTGCTTTCCACTCATCTCCTTTCTTTATTCGTACATTGTTGTACCCCCAGCATAAATTCAATTTTGTAAAGACCTTGGCCTTTCCCACCTTGTCAATTATCTCTGAGATCAACGGCAAAGGGTACGCATTCTTCACTGTCCAATCGTTCAAATACCTATAATCTGTACACATCCTCTTCCTCTGATCCTTTTTTGGTACAAAGAATACTGGTGATGTCTGTGGTGATTTTGAAGGTCGTATGTATCCCTTGCATAACTGTTCATTAAGGAATGCATCCACTTCTTCTTGTTCCTTCGGAGATAATGGGTAGACTTTTGACTTCTTTGGCACAAATCCCAGCTTCATCTCAATTGCATGCTCCCATGGCTTTCACACTGGCATCCTCTCCAATTCCTTCTTCTGAAAAACTGATAAATATTTATGGTAGGCTTTTGGTACCCACTCCTCCACTGGCTTCTCCACTTTCTCCACATTTTTATCCCATGACTGTCCTCCACAAATTTCCCTAAAGGTTTGCTTCTGTTCTTCTTTACTTGTCATGACTGAAACTTCCCCATTTGGCATATCCTCATCCTCCACTTCCTCCATCATAACAGAATACTTCCTTAAATGTTCTTTCTCTTTCTTTTCCTTCTTCTCCTTTTTTACTTTTCTCCCATACACATTACATTCTTTAGGACAATGAGTCATGTGTACCTTCCCAGTTTTCCAATCAATTTCTGGATTATGTTTTCGTAACCATGAACATCCAATTATCAGATTGGTTTTCCCATGATCACACACCTCAAATATGGCTTGTTCCTGATGATCCTGATACTTCAATATCATCGTCACCTCCTCCTTAATAGTTCCTCTACGATTGATCGTACCATCAATATTGTACACCATTATAGGTTGTGGCAGTTTATGTATGCGAATACCATTTCCAGTGATTAGGGATCAATTAATGAATAATCCCGTAGCACCACTGTCAAGCAATCCCTCCACATTAATTGCTGCATGTGTGTCCACTGTCTTCAATCCTACCGTCAAGCTAATTTCAGGTTCTATCTGCGCTGAGTGAATAAAGAATTTAGGGGTCTTCAGAAATAAGGCTGGGCATTTTTCTTTATCAGATAAATGATGATGGTTGTACTCTTCAATTTCTCTTTCAGTTTTACTCTGGGTTTCCTCGGATACTAACAATACATTATATTGATTCTGGGTCACCAATGGGGAAACCTTCACTGGGACTCTTCCACAAAATTCTTTTGCTTATCTTCCTCCAACTTCACTTCCTTGATTGTTGCTTCCCTAATCTTCCTTTTCTGCCTACAATTTCGAGCCATATGCCCTAATTGCCCACAATTAAAACATTTAACTGGAGCTCATTGATAGGTCCACTATGTGCTTTAAGGTCTGGAGAAGACTCCCACTCGTATCAACACATCACGACATGCACTCCGAATCACTACAAATGCCACGAAACTGACTTCGAACACTTTTCGATTTATTTCGCACTATTTCTGATGACTTCGAAACATTTTGAATGCCTTCGAACCATTTTGCAACACTTTGAACAATTTTGCAGCACTTCGAATGACTTCAGCCACCATATAGTTGTCTTAAAACACTTTCGATACATGATGCTCAACTGGAGTAAACTATTTAGTCGCATATTGAGCACTACTGGACGCAAGGAGAGATGATAAAAGAATTAGGGTACAATAATGGTGGTTTTGGGGTTTCAACAATTTATTGAAACAACAAGAGAAGTACTCTTACTATATGGTGACACTGAACATTTCACATCGTTCCTCATTTGTTTTTATGTTTTACAATCCCTTTATTGCTGTGCATACTGCCTCGTGTTCTACACCTGTTATATTTCCTTTTTGGTACTTACCTCTTCGAAATGTATATAGACTTGTACTAGTTACATAGAACAACAGAGAACCAGTTACCCTTTCCACTATAGTTGGACTTAAGAGCAGTTTTCTTGAGTCTTACCTCGCATTGTATCTCTGAAGTCCTGTGAAATATTGCAAACTTCCTCGAACTTTCATATTCATTCTCAAATCATCATTGCCTACTGTCACTAAAAACCCAGCTTACACCTTCGAACCTTCTCGAACTTACCTGAATTACTTCGAACCCATTTGAATCTATTTCGAACTACTTCAGATGTTTTTGAACATATTTCGAACTACTTTAAACATCTTTGTATGCTTTTAAACACTATTCGTCACATTGTTACCATTTTGCATCACTAAAAACAATGTTCTGGTATTAGAGGTGATATTTAGGACCAACTTGCACCCTTCCTCTAGCCTGAGTTATACTACATAAGCCTATTAACAGGTTTTTGTTAGGTTTCCAGGTCGAGCATCATCATTTTGGAGCCCACCGTGAGGGGTTTCTAAATCATTTCATTGCCTAATCCACCTCGAGTCTCTCGGCTTAGGCCAACACAAGCTCGAAACCTTAGAATCGAGACTCACCAGGCCTTCAAATCTCTTGAACAATTGGGGGATATTCTAATACCTGTCCCTGATGCCAAATCCACACATTGTCGTCTGTTCCCTTCACCTATTTCCTCATCTACAACTTCGTCTTCCTCTTCTTCCTCATCCTCTACTACATCATTCATTATTCCAGCTACTTCAACACATCTACCATTGTTTGCTCAGGTTCTAACTCCTCAAATCAGTACATCTATGGCCACACAAGCAACAATGCCAGCTCGAGGACATTCCATAGCACCTAAATTTGACCCCACTCAACTTCGAGAGCTACATCGATACTTTAACAAGCTCGAAATACTTTTCATCAACTGTAATGTTACGGATCCCAAACTTATGAAGAAGCACACCTGTCGGTATGTCAATATCAATATGTCCGAACTCTGGGAATCAATTCCTGAATATGAAACTGGCACTTCATTTCATGATTTTCATGTCGCAATCCACAGCCTATATCCTGGTTCTGAAGCTGATCAAAAATGGTCAATTTTGGACATGGACAAACTTGTTGGCGAACAACTTTGGATGGGTATCTATAACACGAGCAATTTAGGATTATATTACAGGTCTTTCTACAACATTATGAAGTTCCTACTCTCTAAAGGCCAAATTTCAGAGGCAGAACAAAGTAGAGCGTTCATTCGAGGTTTTCAACCGGGTTTATGGTCATGAATTGCATGACGACTCAAACTTAAATTTCCTGACCACTACCTGGATGATGCCTACCCACTTGATGACATTCACATGGCAGCAAAATTTGTTTTAGCAGGGTCAATTAGCTCGAATTCGGCATCATTACAGTCTTCAGAAACATCAGCACCGACTTCGACATCTTTGGCACAGATCAAATTGGAAGATTTATCAGCAATCCTTGAAAAATTCGCAACCACACTTGTCATGGCTTTAGCAGGTTCAAAATCCACTAATCCTCCTCGAACTAACAGTGGATTTCGCTCGGACCAGCTCGAAAATTTAGCTTGTGTCTTTTGTGGACTCACCGGTCATTTCATTAGCAACTGCTTGGTTTGCCAAGCCTATATCAACAAAGAAAAGTGTAAAAAGAACAATGAAGGAAAAATCATGCTTCCAAATGGATGGTTCACCCCACAAAACATTCCTGGTCACTTTATCAAAGACAGAATCGATGAATGGACTCGACAAAATCCTTTGAACACAACTGCATCATCGCTCATGTACAACATCGCATCCTCAATGGCTACTTCGACACCACCTAGGGGCATCTACCAGGTTTCCAAACAACCTGCGACACCCAAAGATCACATCGCAAAACTCGAAGAAGAGATATATGCTTTGTGAAGTGGTAGGACCTTTGCTAAAGCTAATTCGAGCATACCAACAGTCTCCGTCTCTCGACCTTCAGTTTCCCCAAACACTGTGACAGTCGAACAATCGACTCCACATGTACCAGCATCATCCATCTCGTCCATGGCAACAAACCTACCAACCTCGACTTCGGCATCATCTTCGACTTTGGAAACAATTTTGCAGCCTGTTATTCATCCTTATGCCGCTACAAAAGAAAATTTGTACCTACCACCACACAAACGAAACTTCGGATCAACTGCAAAAGCTAAAGGCAAAGATGGTCCTTTGAACCATACCCAAGCGCCAATACAAAAGGATAAAATCACAGAAGATGTTTTTGCTCATTCGATGAAGATGCCGATTATCACACTAACACCTGAGGAATTGCTGTCTCTATCACCTGAAGTTCATACAAAATGGAAGAAACAGGTCACTCCACATTGAATTCAGCAGTCCGAAGAAAATAATGCCACGAATCTGCTCAATGATGAAATTTTTGTAATTGATGATCCATTTGAAACTTATATTAACAGTCTTCGACCTGGCAATATTCCTGAACCCTTCATCACTGCAAAGGAATCCCATTCGATTAGGTCGATTATTATGAATGTCAACAGAAGGAATCCAGTCGAAAATGTCATAGACCATAGTGATGATACTCAACCTGGAAATCTAAACAAAAACCTACTAAATGGCTTCAGATGGTGTAACACGAGTCAGAGGAAGGGTGCGAGGTGGTACTAAATATCATCGCTGAGACCAAAACATAATGTTTAGTGATGCGAAAGGACGAATCATGCTGCAAATAGTTTGTAAGAGCATATGAAGGTGTTTGAAAGAGTCCAAAATAGGTTCAAAATTGTGTGAAATAGTCAGAAGTAGGTTTGAAGAGGTTTAAAGATGTTCAAATATATTCGAGGAGGTTCGAGGTTTATCGAGGAGCAAGTATAATGAATGTGAAGTGTTTGTCGAATGGCAAAAGGCGATGGGAAATAAAATGAAAAGCGAATACAATAGTTTCAAGGAAGTTCACAATATTTTGCAGAACTTAGAGATATGATGTGAAGATAAGACTAAAGAGAATAATTCTTAAATCTGATGATAGCGAGAGGGTAACTTGTTCTCTTTTCCCGTTACTTGTTCTTTCTAACTAACTAATACAAGTCTATATACAATCTGAAGGAATAGTACTAAAAAGGAAATAATAACAATTGTAGAACATGAGGCAATGTGCACAGCAAATAAAGGTATCGTAAAACATGAAACAAAATGAAAGATGATAATAAGTGAAACATATATTGTCCTAATATAGTAAGAGTTCTTGGTCTATTGCTTTAATATATCAATGAAACAAAAATCCGCACTTATTGTATTTTAAGTCTCTTGTAATCCCTCCTTGTGTCTGGTAGTGCTCGATATGTGACTAAATAGTTCACTCCGGTTGAACATCATGTATTGAAAGTGTTTTAAGACAACTATACGGTGGCTGAAGTCATTTGAAGTGTCGCGAAATGGTTCAAAAGCATTTGAAATAGTTCAAAGTCATCTGAAATAGTGCGAAATAAGTTGAAAATAGTTCGAAGTCAATTTTGTAATGTTTGTAGTGGTTCAGAAGATCTGTCATAGTATGTCAATATGATTGGAAACTTTCCTCAGACCTTAGAGCGTGCAGTGGACCTATCACCAGTTCTTCAATTATCGCAATGTCTGAAGAAATTTGCCACAAACTTGGTCTCACTTACGATCCTTCAATCCACATTCCACTCCAATCGGCTAATGAAGGCATTGACAAAAGTTTGGGTTTAGCATGAAATGTGCCTTGCGAAGTGGGGGGTATCATGCTGTTCATGCAAATTCACATAATTTGTGACCCAGTCTATGATATCTTACTTGGTCAACCATTCGATGTGCTGACCAAAAGCTCTATTAAAAACTACAGGAATGAGGATCAGACAATCACAATATACGATCCTAATTTGACACGATCATGTGCTATCCCCACGATTCCCTGCTCTAATCACTGTCAAAAGGATTTTCGCAACTAGAGGATGAAATCTCGGACATTGACCAGTGTGCTTTCATTATCTCATTTGATCCCTCTAATTTATCTATCAATATTGAATGCACTGTGAATATTCCCGATATGGAGTTCTTGAACTCCTCGAAATCTGTTTCTTATTCTTCAATCCTTGTGAATTTATATTTAACAGGCAGTCACCAATATGAAACATATTTATCGATCTTGATGGCAATGTCTACGCCTTCTACACCTATCATCAATTCCTCATATCCGATTTTTGTGGCTTTGAAAAAGGAATACAAACCTGTCACACAAATAATTTGCCCAGTTATTACCAAGCTACCCGACTGATTTCGCATGATTCGAACAATTACTGGTGACCCTCTTGAAAACATGCCAAAATTACATCCTCACCCACTGTCATTTATCCCCACTTCGCGATATACACTTGAATGTAAAGCTATTATTGACAAGAATCATTCTGACGATTTTCTATGGCCAGAGGAATGGAATCTTATGCACGATTTTATTCAAAATCAGGAAACAGCTTTTGCGTGGACAGAACAAGAGTGGGGAAGCTTTCGCTTTGACTTTTTTCCTCCTATAGAGTTCCCTGTCATTTCTCATACTCCATGGGTTGAGCGAAACATTCCCATACCTCCATGTTTGTATGAACAAATACAGTTTGTGGGTGATATGCTGTAGATAATTTGGTTTAAATCCCCAATATGTTATTTAACTCTTGCATAAATGCAGAAGCAAATTGTGATCCATGATCGGAGATAACCATATCAGGTAATCCAGGTAACTGCCATACCTGATTTAGATAGAGGCATGCCAAGCCCAATGATGAGGTTTCTGCAGTAGTAGGAATGATATGGACTTCCTTTGTGAAGCAGTCGCATACTACAAATATTGCATCGTATCCTTGAGCTTCAGGTAGTCCTGTGATAAAATCCACAGATATATCTTGCCATGGCACTTTAGGTACAGGGTTCAGCATTAATTTCCCAGCAGGCTTTTCTGGAAATTTCTTCCTCCTCATGCACATATCACATCCATCCACATACCCCAACACATACTTTGAAATTCTGGGCCACCAATAATTTCTCATCACCAACTCTGACATCTTCCACCTTCCTGGATGTCTAGCAGCTGGTGTGTTATGATGTAACCATATGATCTCCCTTTGTAAATCTTGATCCTTCAGTACATACACCTTTCCTCTGAACAACACTAACCCTTGTTCTTTAACCCATTCATCTCCTTTAATGTTACCTTCCTTCTCTCCCCTCAAAGCTTTCACAGCTTCCACCACTTCATCATCCATCTCTGAACATTGTCTAATTTTAGAAAACATTTCTGTCTCTGAGCCATCCACCAATAGATGCCCTTGACACATAGCACAAATATGAAAGTATTCAGGTTTGAGTAGGGTAATATTTTTATTGTCCTCCTCCACTCCCCTTTTATGATCTGTATGTCTGGATAATGCATCTGCTTTCCTCATCAAGCTTCCCACTTTGTGGACTAAGTGAAAATTAAAACACAATAGGAATCATGCCCAACGTGCTTGTCAATGGTTAAGCTTTTTAGTGGACATGAAGTACTGCAGATTTTGATGGTCTGTCCAGATTTCAATCTGATGCATACATCCCTCCAAATAATGTCTCCATGCTTCCAATGCTTGTATTATTCCCAACATCTCTTTATCATGCACATCATAATTTCTCTCCACATCATTCAACCCTTGAGATAAATATGCACAAGGATGCCAGTTGTCATCTTCACATAGCATTGATAATACTGCTCCAGTAGCAAAGTCTGATGCATTTGATTCCACTCGTAAGAGACATGTGAAATCTACTGGGACCAATATTGGTTCTTCCACAAACTTCCTCTTCAACTCCTCAAATGCTGTCTGTTGTTGTTCTTCCTATCTCCACACTACTCCCTTTCGCATAAGGTTGCGTAATGGGGCAATTTTGGAAAAATTATGAACAAAGTGATGATAAAAATTGGCAAGTCCCAAAAAAGCCTGAACTTCCTTGATATGGGTAGGCATGGGCCAATCAACAATTGCCTGTACCTTGATAGGATCCATCTTGATTCCATCAGGACCAATCTTTAATTCCAAGAACTTGATCTCACTTGCTCCAAATACACACTTTTCCAGTTTAATGAATAAATCATTCTCTGCCAATCTCTTCAACACCTCCTGCACTATTGCCTCATGATTTTCTTCATCCTCCATGAATATCAAAATGTCATCAATAAATATTATCACCATGCCTTTGTCTATCACATCCTTGAAAATATTGTTCATCATATTTTGGAAAGTTGGGGGACTATTGGTCATCCCAAAAAACATGACTAGTGGCTCGAAGGATCCTCGACGCGTCTCGACACGTGGTGGCAAATGCTGCTTTCCACTCATCTCCTTTCTTTATTCGTACATTGTTGTACCCCCAGCATAAATCCGATTTCGTAAAGACCTTGGCCTTTCCCACCTTGTCAATTATCTTTGAAATCAACGGCAAAGGGTATGCATTCTTCACTGTCCAATTGTTCAAATACCTATAATCTGTACACATCCTCTTCCTGTGATCTTTTTTTGGTACAAAGAATACTGGTGATGTCTGTGGTGATTTCGAAGGTCGTATGTATCCCTTGCACAACTGTTCATTAAGGAATGCATTTACTTCTTCTTGTTCCTTCGGAGATAATGGATAGACTTTTGACTTCTTCGGCACAAATCCCAGCTTCATTTCAATAGCATGATCCCATGGCTTTCGCACTGGCATCCACTCTGATTCCTTCTTCTGAAAAACTGACAAATATTTATGGTAGGCTTTTGGCACCCACTCCTCCACTGGCTTCTCCACTTTCTCCACATTTTTATCCCATGACTGTCCTCCATGAATTTCCCTAAAGGTCTGCTTCTGTTCTTCTTTACTTGTCATAATTGGAACTTCCCCGTTTGGCATATCTTCATCCTCCACTTCCTCCATCGTAACAGAATACTTCCTCGGATGTTCTTTCTCATGCTTTTCCTTCTTCTCCTTTTTTACTTTTCTCCCATACACATTACATTCTTTAGGACAATGAGTCATGTGTACCTTCCCAGTTTTCCAATCAATTTCTGGATTATGTTTTCATAACCATGGACATCCAATTATCAGATTGGTTTTCCCAAGATTGCACACTTCAAATATGGCTCGCTCCTGATGATCCTGATACTTCAATATCATCGTCACTTTCTCCTTAATAGTTCCTCCACGATTGATCGTACCGTCAATATTCTACACCATTATAGGTTGTGGCAGTTTACATGTGTGAATACCATTTCTGGTAATTAGGGATTGATTAATAAACAATCCGGTAGCACCACTGTCAAGCAATGCCTCCACATTAATTGCTGCATGCATGTCCACTGTCTTCAATCCTACTGTCAAGCTGATTTCGGGTTCTATCCACGCTAAGCGAATAAAAAATTTAGGGGTCTTCAGAAATAAGGCTGGGCATTTTTCTTTGTCAGATAAATGATGATGGTCGTACTCTTCAATTTCTCTTTTGGGTTCACTCTTGGTTTCCTCGGACACTAATACATTATATTGATTCTGGGTCACCAATGGGGAAACCTTCACTGGGACTCTTCCATAAAATTCTTCTGCTTATCTTCCTCCAACTTCACTTCCTCAATTGTCACTTCCCTAATCTTCCTTTTCTGCCTACAATTTCGAGCCATATGCCCTAATTGCCCACAATTAAAACATTTAACTGGAGCTCATCTCCCTACTCGATCAACATCCATTGCATCCATTGATGCTGCTGACTCCTTAACAATAGGTGTCACTGCCATGGCTGGTGGCTGTGCCCTCGGAGTTTGTACCTGAGGTGTCCTTCCTTTCTTGGACTTTCCTCCCAATGACTTTCCAACTCTGGAATTCCCATACATCAATTTTGATTCTGCCTGTTCCTGTCGATATTGCCGATCAAGATGCATTGCCCAATTATACCACTCGTCCAACCTCTCTGGCATAGAAGGTAGTCGATAGATAGACTTGAATAACGAGGGATTTAATCCTGCCTTCAAATATTCCACCAACGCTGCTTCTCCCATATCGGTTTGTGATGCTTCTGCTTTAAACTGCAAAATAAATTCATCTGCAGTCAGAGAACCTTAGCGCATAGTTTTTAATTTTGCATTAGCTGTCGCCTTTGGGTTAGGGTCTCCAAACTGTGCCTCCAACCTCTCCAAAAATTCCCTGAAGCTTGCAAATGGTTTATATCCTGCGGCAATTTGATTAATGGCTTTGTTTCTCCAGAACTGTGCTTTTCCTCCCTGGATGTATGAGAGAGCAAACATAATTCTAGACTCAGTCGTACAAAATTCGGGCTTTCTCCCATGAATATACAACACTATAGAGCTGATGAAGGATTTTGTGTTCTCCATGGTACTGTCAAATATTTGCGGGGGCACATACATATTTAGGTAAACACATTTTTCCACTCTCAGATCTCTCCTCTGCATGCTCACCCTCCTGAGACATCCACTCCACCATCTCCTCCATCTCATCATCTTTATCTTCAGCTGTGTAGAGATTCGGCTGTAGAATTTTTTGCAAAATTTTGAGTCATGTGATCCAGCTATTTTGGGTACCAAACATGGCAAAACACATGATTTCGGCTATTGGGCACTTCGGATCAATAACCCTTCCAACAGTGCCTGATCTCGGGGCTATTACTGAATTTGGCTAGTAACTACCTAAAATAGTCGTCCAAATAGAGTAATGTAAATCTTAGCTAAACCAGATCCAATTGGTTGTCTGGTTGCAGCTGTCCTAATGATGAGCGCTGCCTTTTGATCACTGGCGGTCGCAATGTAAGGCGAGGCCTGGCGTCAGCTTATGAAAGCAAAGGTAAATACATATATACAATTAATTCCGGCTCTTGCCGAAATGATGTGTAAGCAGAAGTGGTGCTCTGAGACAAATGATGTATGCGCGTGTAAGAGAAGGTGCACTGATAGGGTAGTTGAGTTCTTCTGTTAGGGCGACACCCACTAATCTGCTAGCTGTACTGTGCAGGTTCTCCTACAAGAAGGCGGCGGGGGGCATGCGTGTGATGGGGGGATTGATGGATTTGATGCGAGGGGTTAAAAATAGAACAGTTGGCTGAAATAGGCCTTTCGCACCACTAATGTGGATGGAATACCTAAGAGAACTCAACTGAGGCCTCCTAGTATTTATTTTAAAGTTATATACTATGTTACACATATTGTAGTATGTTATTACGGATGCACGCACACATGCGTGTACATGCGCATACATATTGATGCGTGTAAATAAAGAATTCCCACACTGACAAATAATGTGTATATAGGTGTTTTGTAGTGTATTTTGGTGAAATAAAATGAAATAAAATGAAATAAAATGAAATAAAATGAAATAAAATGAAATAAAATGAAATAAAATAAAATAAAAATAGTATTAGGTAATAGGCATGTTAGGAGACTGTTTCCTAACACCATGTCTCATTTGTGCAGCCCCTGTGAGCCAGACAGCAAGCTATGGCTTGCTGCTATGCAACAGGGGCTTCTACTGGGATGAAGGAATGTACAGTAAGGGTAGGAGTGAGACACCACAGGCAGCCACTGGGTAACACTGGAGAGGGACCACACCACTGCCACCACCGTGGTAGAACCTTCAACCACTGCTGCGAGCAACTGCTCATGAGTTGGAAACAAGGTGTAATGATGGCAGTGAGGGGACAATGATGAGGCAAACCCATGTGGGTTTCTGTACCTGCATGACCCATGAGAACCCATACCCATACCCATCCATACCCATACATGTGAGCATGGGTATGGGTATGGGTCAATGTCAAGTGACCCTTACCCATGATGTGCACTAGCCCTGTATATGTATGTAAGTAATGGATTTTATAAATCAGATGAGTAGCATATTGAAGAAGGAGAATTCTAGCTGGTTACTTGTCAGAAGCTAATCAAGCCATGTTGCATAAGAATTGATATATGCAGCTTGTTTGTCGCCATGCTGTGATGAATGAACAGCTGCTGTCACAGCACTTACAACACAGCTCGACTGAGTTGTTTTCGGGACTTTCCGAAACCCTTACACCTTACACCACTTGTGGCCTGCGATCGATCTGTATTCACAGTGCGTAGTTCGTTGCTTCGAATGATTCGAAGCCTGAAGGAGCCAAGCCGTACTGTCAGGGGAGAAAATACTCGAAATACTAGTTATGGGCAAGTAACGCTCAGAAAATGAATAGATATGCTGAGGCAAATGGAGGTAACAATCTAGGAATAATCTTCTAAAAGCTCAAATTGTCGTCCCTAGTCAAAATCTGTGGCTTTGTGCTGTGAAGCCGACACACATCCATGTCTTCCAATTGCAACCACTATACATATTGTGTACTTATCATATCTACAACAAAAAGTATTGTAAAATACTACAACGTTACAACAAAAGATATGAACATCTATCATAACGTATAACTCTATCTACCTACAACGGCCTCCAGCCCGACCCAGCCGGCAACTTCAACCCATCCTTATCCCTCACCTCTGCTCCCCACCTCTCCTTCACCTCCCTCCTCCACGCTCCCTCCCCTTCCTCCCCATCCCCCGTATCATCACTCTCCAACACCGCCTCTCCACCTACCCCATTCAAACTCCCGCCACTTGCCCCACGCCTCAAACTACCATTCGTATCTACCCTCGGTGCATCATACCCATACCCATGCCCTTTATGGCCCACAAGTTCCTCCCTCTCCTCCCTCTCCTCCCCACTCAAAACACTATTAGCCCTCCCCACCCTCCCCCTCCTCCCCTCACCGTCACCGTCCCTAGATCCATCACCATCACCATCACCACCACCAACAACAGGAACACTAACAAACCCCCTCCGACTAAGCCCCGCCTCAGCTTTATACCGCGCTTTATCCAACTTCGGCTGCAACGTCGCGAAAATATGGCTAAATGGTGAGTCACTCCTTTCATGTGTGTAGTAGTGCGAATGGGAAGGTGCAGGCTGTGAGTACGACGTACGCGCAGTGTGCGAGGAGGATGTGGCAGAGAGGGAGAGTGATGATCGTCGGTGGACACCGAGGCCGGCGTTGGGCGTGTGGGCGGGCATAGAGAGCGAGGAATAGCGGGATAACGTCGATCCTAGTCTATCCGTATCCATACCCCCCTCGTCGTCCCCCCCTTCCCCTCCCACGGCTCCAACCCCTTCCCCACCAAACATATTCCCCCGAACCTGCGTGCTCTCCGGGCGTCTCTGCCTTGCCGGCGGAGGCGGGGGCGGAGGAGCATGATGTAACGACTTTGAGCGGAACACACGAGCAGTAGGCGAGTTATCTGGGGTCTGAAACGGGGATACGGCAGAGGCGGTGGTGTAGCTTGACGTGGTGCTGTTAGTGTTTGCTGTGGTAGGCGTGGAACCTGGACCGTGCAAAGAGTCCGGGACGGCGATATCTTGGCTTGGGTTTTGAGTTTGGTCGGGATCGGTGTAGGTATAAGTGTTGGTGTGGGTGGTGTGGGTGTGTGAGGATTGGGAAGCGTTGAGATAGGGTTTTCGATCGGGGTGCGTGGGGGGTGGTCTTCCTGGCGTGCCAAGAGAAGTGGAGGAACCGTGTGGTGAGCTGTAGAGGGTGCTTGCGATGAGAGTGGTGGTAGTGTTTGATGCGATGGGCAGAGTGGCGGCGCGGTGATATGGGTTTGTTGATGTGGATAGCGGTCGGGAGGAGCGTGGGGGAGACGAAGAGGCTAAAGCGACCTGCTCAAGAGAGCTGACCGACACCGGGGGAGAAGGCTGCTGTTGACTCCTTCCTCGGCTCGGGGTCTGGTTTTGCGTTTGTGTCCTGCGCCGTGGAAGCGGCGGAGCTTCACTTGCGCTTGCGCTCGAGCCAGAGTCTACGGACGAACCGTATCCACGTGCACCGTGCCTGGCTGGGCTCGGGCTGCGGTTGGGGTTGGGGTTGGGGTTGATGTTGGAGCTATTGTTGGGGTTAGTATGGGCATTGGTATTGCTGCGGTTCTGGATACTGGCGCCTACGACGATAGATGAGCGTGTGATATGCGCACCGGCGAGGGAATAACCACCTGATACGACGGAGCTGCTCTTAAGGACCTGTAGGACGCGCTCTTGTTCTAGTTGAGACTCTGCACGTTTCATAGTTTGAGCAGCCTTGGAGGCTTGAAGACTTTGCTTCATTAGAGTTGAAGTGACGTGCCCTGCTTTTGTAGTTGGATTGAGGGTAGAATTGTGCTTGGGTGGTGGTAGGAGGACATGGGATTGGGACTGGACATGGGGCGGTGGCGGTGGCGGTGGTTTGCGAGGAGGGAGAGGTGGAAGTTTGGTTTGCGAGGTTGGTTCGTCTGTGATTAGTTGTGGTTTGGTAGATCGGTTCACAAAGGGATTATGCGGGCCGTGTGGTTTGGGAGAAGATTCGTCAGGGGGATGTTGTTGGGTGAATGGGTTGTTGTGATGTCGTGGTAGTTCGGAAGTTCGGGACGGTGCTGGTACACGTGCAGGAGGAGCAACTCGTTCTGGTGATGCCTGTCGTGCGGGTGTAGAGGAAGTTGGGTGTGCTGTATTCCTTACAGTGTTAGTCGGTGATAAGACTTGCTGATACAACGTACCTTGCACAAATGCCAGTCCTCTGTCCACATCTCTCCCATTCTCAACATGTATGATCAACCTCAATGCAACAAAGAACTCGCCCCCTGAAAGTGTATCAGCCTGACTCAAACTCGGGGAGAAAAACCGAAGGATCTGTTATATATAAGATGGAGGTGTTTTAGCCCATCATGAAGCTCGTTTATTGAATATACACACCGCATCAATGTTTGCTGGAGAGACATTCGCGTATCGACCGCGCATCCATCCCCGTACTTCGCGTACGCCAATCTTCATCCTTTGATAATATGCGTCATCATGGGTGATGTTCTTGCTGGGACTCATAGGATCCTGTTCCGAGTCGCCCAGGTCTGTGAGGCTTGCGGTGTATAGACTGTATTCCTCATCGTTCAGAGCAGACGCGTGGAGGCTTAGTTGCCTCATCATGAAGTACAAGACCAATGATGCATTGATGACTGCTTACGGCCTCGTTTTTCTGAAAGCTTCCGTTCATAATAACTATCAATAATGCCACGTGTCACTCGATCAACCCCTAATCCTTCCTCGACGTCATCAAAATCAATTGACGTCATGAACTCCTATCCATCTCTATATAAACCTTTTAAATTCCTCAACAAACCATCACTACACAATGACTACACTACTTCCCATCATAGACCTCTTCCCTTCCCCTCCCTCCTCCCCCATCACTCACCACACCATACATGGCCCAACCGAGAAACAAATGGTCGACCTCCTCCTCCAGAAAGTCCAAACAGACGTCCTCGAAGGCATGGACTCCCTTGGGCTTACACAGTCCGCAAACGATAAGTTAGAGACGATGATAGGGGACTTGGGTTTGCTTCGAGAGCCTAGAGAGATAAGAGCGCAGGTGTGTATTGATTTCGATCACGTTGGCCTCTGAACCTGATCATCGTTGTCTAGTGTCATGCGATTTTCGCACACGCACTTACATCACCGTTTAAGGACCCAGACCCCTGGGCGTAAATGCTCTATCGCTACGATTCTATTCCACCTTGTTGGTAATCGAGATACGACGTTGTACCTGCGAAATCGCAGATCGCTTGCTTATCCCTGGCAATCTCTATCGAGCTTGGTATCGGCCTAGTGTGCGCCGCATATCGTAACATGTCCCCCGCTGTATCCAATATATATTGTTATACTTCTTCAGTATGGACTGGTTTGTCATGACGCCCTCTAACCCCGATCTAAACTAACGTACTGCACATACTCCCGATTAGTCACTATATGACAAATATCAAGTTCCAGAGTATGATATGGATACTCAGGTGCTGACATATGACCAGAGCGGCCAGAAACTTGAAGATAAGTGTTAGGCAGCCATACTATAGTCTAACGGGTTTCCGGCCTTCCTCTTCAAACTACTGACAGCGCAGCGCCTCGGAGTAGCAGTTATTCAAACGGTTTGGTCGCCACTTAGAAAATTCAGCGTAATGAATCGTTGGCTGGTATCAAATATTTTTTAAGCGTGGGCAGCTTTTCGACCGTTTAGAGGTGGTTTAGATCTAAGTAGATTGTGCATGACTCGGATCGTTGAAGCTCGGAGGGAATTCATTTAATCTGTTGAGGTGACGGCTGCGGCAACGTGGGAATCAACGGACATGAAATCGGGGCTCACAGCCACAGACGACGAACGAAAATAGAGCCCGCAGTACCAGGGAACAAGTGCTTGAAGAGCACAACTATGATATGTACATGAGCTAGATATAGGGGATAATAAGAACAGGTGTAGCATACATACTACGGTCTAGTTACAAGCCACCTGAGTCACAAAATTTTGGAAACACATTCCCTTTCCAAAATAAGCATGGTCCCTACGCGTATGCCCTCTTTGGGCAACCGCCACTTTAGCTATAAATTTGTGCCAGTTGGTCCGCAAATGCTGATCGCTGTCTATCACAATGTGTTGGAGCAGACTACATACGCTGCACAGAGGAAGAGACGACACGTTCCTTATAACCTACCTGGGGTTTAGTTAGTCTTAGGGCTAGGGTTTAGCAGAGGTAAGAACACTGTATTCCTACTACGGTACAGGTTCTCCTTATATACATAATAGTAAGGATGTCACATGACTCAGGAATGTGTTTACCACATGTATGCGCAGTAAGCGCAGTAACATGTGTGTGCTGCATGCTTGGCCTCATGTATGCAGCATGCATCAGGATTTAATTTCAACACCCCCCCTCAAACTGTACAGCGCTCTAAGCAGCTAAGTTTGAATCTTGAAAGTAATTCCAAGAGAGTCTCTAAATTTCCTGAATAAGACAGCGCCAAGGTTCTTTGTGAACATGTCAGCTGGATTATCATTTCCAGGAATGAAAACGACTGTGACTTTGTCATTTTCTATGCATTCGCAGGTATAGTGGTAGCGAATGTCTATATGTTTGGTCCTTCTTTCCTGAACTGGATTTGATCCGATAAAGATGGATCCCTGATTATCAGCGCAGATTGGTATGCGCTTCAGTACATATCCAAGTTCCTGGAATAAGGACTCTATCCACACTATCTGTCGACAAGTGTCGGAGAGAGCCATATATTCGGCTTCTGTGGATGACAGTGCTACAGTTTTTTGTAAACGGGACTGCCAGCACACAATGCCACTTGCTAGAGTAGCAAAGTAACCCGTTGTAGATCGGCGTTTGACAGTGTCAGCTGCCCAATCAGAATCTGTGAAGGCCTGTAGCCCCTCGGACTTCTCACCATCATAGACAATGTTATATTTCTGGGTTCCCACCAGATAGCGCATGATGTACATCGCTTTGTCTAGATGTTCTTGGCTAGGATTAGCCGAGAATTGCGACATCTTGATTACCACATAAGCGATATCAGGTCGCGTTCCGAGCATCAGATACAATAAAGATCCGATCACAGACTGGTATTTTGATCTAAGCATCGCATTGGGCGTTGCTGTGTTTTCCGATGGTTTGTAACCAGTCGGGAGTGGAGTGGGGGTCGCTTTGGCATTTGTCATCTCGAATCTCTCAAGCACTTTGGCGAGATATTCAGTTTGATCAAGTTTGACTTTGCTTGCAGTCTGGGTGACGTGCATGCCTAAGAATTCCGTGACTTTTTCAGTACTACGGCACTCCCAATGCTTTAGACAAGCATTTTTCTTTTCATCCACAAGTTTCTTGTTCTTCCCCATGAACAAGCCATCATCAACATAGACGAGTGCAATAACAATGCTGCCTGTTTTAGGATCCTTGTGTATGAAAATGCCGGCATCGGAGCTGGCACGCACGAACCCAATGGTGCGCATAAATGCCTCTAGCTCTTTCCACCATGCAAGTGAGGCTTGTTTAAGGCCATACAATGCTCGGCGTAAGCACAACACTTTGCGCTCTTTTCCCTCGGGTTGATCCATATAGATCTCCTCATCTAGTTTGCCATACAAAAATGCGGTTTTTACATCTAGGCCGGTCATATACATGCCTTCCAGAGATGCAAGTGCAAACATGAGGCGTACGGTCTCGTAGCGGACTACCGGTGAGAAAATCTCATCAAAGTCAACGCCTTCGACTTGTGAAAAGCCTTTGGCCACGAGTCTGGCTCATTTTCTTCCATCCGATTTTACGGAGAAAACCCATCTATTTTTGATCGTTTTTCAATCATGTGGAAGATCGACGATGTCATAGACTTGTCGCTTGCGAAGAGCCTCTAATTCTTCATGACAAGCTTGTTTCCACTCACGTTGCTGCTGCCGTGGTAGGCGCGCAATATCGCGAAATTGGTTTGGAACTTGGCTTATTTCGCTCGATGGTTTGACTGCTTTTGACAACAGCCAGCGAATAAGCTTATCTCCTCCTTCCTTGGTTATCTTTTTAATATAACCTGCTTCATCCGGTTCCCCCATTGGGTGATCATGTTCTTGATTATTGGAATCGGGCACACTCTCGTGGGGTGCCGAACTCGGTCCAGCAACCGGTTCTTTCTGTTGAGTTTGTGGTCGTGTTCGGTTATGATCCGAATCTTGACCCACAGATCTCTTCCAATATCGATCACATGCAATGTCTCTCTCTATGTCAGAGGGGAGTCGCTTCTCTCCATAGGTATTGCCAGGACGGTTTGGGATGTTCCTCTGCCTGCCTGATCGACGGGGCAATTGCTGCCATTCCTGTTGATCATCACGTCTTGGACGAAAGTCCTCAGTGGTTACTGGAGGCGGCGGAGGAGGAGCATTTGTCACATCGTCATGTGCCTTTTGCTCACTTGGTACATCATCATCATCATTTTCTGATGATGGAGGAAGGGGCGGATCTTGTGGCGGTATAGAATCATCGCCATCCATTCCAGATGAGTGGTCATCATCTTCTGGTTCTGGAGGTGGAAAATCACCAAGGTCTGTATTGGCAGGAGTCTTAGCTCCGGGACAGCATGGGAACAACGTTTCATCAAATAGTGCCATAGCACCAATGAATATTGCGCCACTAGGTCGCATGAAACGGTATGCTTTAATGCCATCTTCTAATCCAAGGTACGTCATCAACTCCGATCGAGGAGCCAATGTGTTTGGACGCTTCTCCTTGGGTAGGTAGACGTAAGCACCACAACCAAAAACCTTCAGATCGTTTAGATCTGGGTGGACCTTTGTCAGGTCCTCAACCGGTGTCAGCCATTTCAGGCGCCTTATCGGGGTTCGGTTGTATAGGTGTGTTGCATGTTCAATGCAAAATTCCCACCATGATTGTGGTAGACATGCAGTAAATCGCAGGGTTTGCGACTTTTCCATTATTGTCCTTATGGCACGCTCTGCGCGTCCATTCTGTTGGTGCATGTGTGGTGCAGACATCTCTATTTTGATGCCAAAGTCCTTGAGCACATTTTGTAGCTCACGATCCTTGAACTTCCCCCCTGGATCAACACGCCAGCGCTTGATTGTAGCACCATACTGTGTCAAAGCCACTGCCCGAAATTGTCTGATGGCCGCAGCAGCATCAGATTTCTTTCTAAGGCATTGGACCCAGATATGTGACGTTTTGTCATCCAGAAATACAATAAAGTATTTATGTTTATGGTACGATAGTACTGGGAGTTCCTTCAGATCGGAATGTATTAATTCAAAGGGTTTTTCTGCACGTGAATCTGATTCGGGAAAAGATTTTGAGGTCATTTTCCCTTCAGCGCACCCTGGACATATAATTTTGTCTTTAGGAATAATTAAATTCCTTGGGAATTTTATGGTGCTATTAGGTATCTTCCCTAGCGCCTCTTTGGATGGGTGTCCAAGTCGCTTATGCCAAGTCAAGTAGTCTGCGACATATATTGTCGCGACATTGATTCCCCTGGTGCTCAATATATGAGTCCGAGCCCAATACATAGTGTCACGTTTCATAAGAGGGACGCAATCCATAATTGGGTTTCCTTGCTTGAAAAATGAAATGTGTGCGGAGGAACCACGCACATCACTTCCGTCTTGTAAGAAGACGCCCATTGACAGTAATCGAGCATTACAGTCGGGTATGTAGTAGACGGGGTATAATCGCATTTCACGCATCTCTGACTTCCCATGACATACTACCTGGTGTCTAATGAAGACTGTTCCTTTCCCTACTATATGAGTAGTACCCGTGGCTGTTTGAACCAGGGTAGAGTCCTTTCTCGGTAAAGGCTCGTAAGAAGCAAAATCTTTAATTTCACCAGTGAAGTGTTTTGATGCGCCTGAATCCATGATCCAGTCAGCACCTCTCTTACATTTTCCACTTGCACACGTAACACATATATTAAGATGTACATAATTCCATGATACATTTAATAGCGGTAAAATTTCACATGAAAAGTTCGCTGTATTCATAGGAATTTTAATCCTTGTGCTTGTGGCAGGGAAAAGGACTGACCTATCATCATACGCCCCTGTGTCAAGGGGTTCATCGATGAGCATCTCGTCGACGATCTTCCACACTTCCTCGTCAGTTGCCGGCGGTTCTGATCCGAGGGAGATGGTATCGTCTTCTACCTCCTCGATCGTAGCCTCGGTTTCTGGCTCTATCCTCCTTCTCTTACCTTCTCGCACCATAAGGTGCTCTTCCAGCGGTCACAGATTTTTCGCGCTGCGCGGAAGTTGCATGTGCTCGAGGGTGTCTTGAGCTTGCTGGTACTCGGCGTAAACCGAGCGAGAGGAGGTCACGCCCGTATATGCCTGTGCAGGCGGTCGGCGGCGAGGATCCCTTGTGGGAGTGTGCTCGATGCGCTGTATGAGCGGCATCGGTGGTATGATGGTGCCATTACCATTTATGGTGGTAGAGGCTTGTGAGGCGAGGTGGGTATGTTTCTCTTTTGGCTTCTCCTCCTTAGTCTTTCTGTCCCCACGTCGTCCACGTTTTCGGGACGATTCTCCATTGTTGCCCTGAGATTGCCATTTGGGGTTTCCCCCTTTGCGCTTGACAGCAGAAAGCTTGGTGGCCTGAGGCTGGCCAGCGGGCTTCCCAACTGCCGTGCGGCGTGAGGCTTCAGCGACAATGGAGTCCTTGACATGTTTAAATGTCAAGGCTCTAGTGGCGGTCGTGTTAAGGACCGTTGAGGACAATGAATCGAACTCGCGCGGCATCGCAGCAAGTAAGATCATGGCCTGCACTAGTTCGGGGATGGCGACATTGGCAGCCGTGAGGCGCTCAAACTTGTCGGCCATTCTGGTGATCTCCGGCGCGGGATTCACAGCCGGAATCTTGATCGTTATAGCGGACCTAAAGTCCGAAAAGACTTGAGAGGGGCCGTCCACACCATAGTCGGTGTGGATGAAATCCCATACCTCCTCAGCAGTGTCCTTGGTGTTGGCACGCTGCCGAATAGAGGGGGCCAGGCGGAGCACTAGGCTACCAATTGCCTGGTCATTCTTATTGTTCCAGGTCTGGAGCTTGGCATTAGCTTCCGCTACCAGTGCAGTGTTTGTCGCCGTCAAAGGAGGCGCCATGGGTGGTTTTAGTTCCATCCTGCTAGTTATTTGCCAGAGGCCCTGAGACCTGAGCCACGCCTTCATTGAGTTGGCCCATTGAATGTAGTTAGAGCCGTCGAAAGTTTGTACGAGTTTTTCAAGAGTTGAAGACATGATGTTGTAGTGGCAGCTGGTAAAAGCGCTCAATCAGTTCTTCTATTCAAGAAAACACGTTCCATATTCTCAGGCAAAAACACTCCTTCAGAGTGGTTAACCCTAGTCAACCTAGGTTTTTAAATGCAGCTCGCAGAGAGCACAATGCAGCTCACGAAGAGCGCAAGGTTACAATTTGGAGACAATGAAGTCAACGTCGTTCGCAGCCAGTTAAGGTGCGTTCGCGACGTGCCCAGCAGGGCCCATAACCTGTTGGAGCAGACTACATACGCTGCACAGAGGAAGAGATGACACGTTCCTTATAACCTACCTGGGGTTTAGTTAGTCTTAGGGCTAGGGTTTAGCAGAGGTAAGAACACTGTATTCCTACTACGGTACAGGTTCTCCTTATATACATAATAGTAAGGATGTCACATGACTCAGGAATGTGTTTACCACATGTATGCGCAGTAAGCGCAGTAACATGTGTGTGCTGCATGCTTGGCCTCATGTATGCAGCATGCATCAGGATTTAATTTCAACACAACGATCAATTGATTACCTTATTTGGTCATTTGGTAGGTGCACCCATTGCCAGTGCACTTGCTGCTCCTCATCTCCCTTCTGTTTTCCCTGCTGTCTTCCTGCTAGTATGTGTAAAGAGCAACATGACGATCATACTCACCCTGTATGATCATTACTTATGTAAGGGGAAAGGAAGGCGTCCCAAGCATCTGGGCAATTTTCTGCATTCGTCCCATATTTTTTTATATTTTATTTCACTCTATTCTGCCTTTTCTATGATTTTCTATGATTTTATTCCTATTTTATGCTTATATTTCGGTTTTTTCCATGTTGGTACATATTGACAGTTCTATTCTTAGAGGCAGGACCCCTTCTGGATGTTTACCCATCAAGGTGATGTCATCCTGCAGCTTGATCCGCTTATTTGTGCCTTTTTGCTATTTTTAGCTTACTATTTGATTTTTGGCTCTATCACATATACTGGGAATTGACAGATGGGTCCTTAGAGTTTTCTCTTTGGATTCCCCTCTGTTAGGTGTTTGTATTATGTAGTATAATGTTAACTTTGGATTTCCCTCTGTTAGCTCACTTCTAAGTGAGGCTTGAGGTTGCCCTTACAGTAGAAAACTCTTCCTTAAGGCTCAAAATCTTGGACACTCTGCCAAGATAGGCAGGTACAGAGTAGAAGATGACTCCCAGAGCTCCACAGACTCCCTACACACCATCCCAGACACTCCCACCTTTAGTGTGCACTGCTTTTCACCCAATCTGCCACCTAGCACCATGGATGCCCCAGAGTGCATCGATGTGCTTGAAGGCAACATTGCTGGAATTTGTGTGCAGGTTGATACACTTACATACATCTACCATTGAAACTTTCATTAGAACTCCCCAGTCAAAACCCACTCTGTCCATTTCAACCATGCACGTACCACCCAATGTGCGCCCAAGCAAAAATGTGCATGTTAAACCTGTGCCCCCCAGTGAATTCAATGGTGCACAATCCCATGGACAAGCCTTCCTCAATTCCTGCAAGTTATACATCAGTTTATGCCCAAACCAATTTGTGGATGATGCTGCTAAAATTTATTGGGCCCTCATGTACATGAAATCTGAGTGTGCCTATCTCTACGTTGACCATATATTATGCCAAACCAAGGAACATGGCTCCCTTCCATTCTCCACCTGGGGGGACTTTCGTGATGAGTTCATATGACATTTCTGCCTCCTCAATGAATGCCAAGCCCATAATGCACCTTGAATCCACTTCCTACTACTAAGCACATCGATCTGTGGACAACTACATTGACAAATTTCAAGACCTGGTGGACATGGTGAGGTATGGGAGTGGGTTACCCATGGTGGTAAAGTTTCGTTGAGGTCTTAACTGGGAAATCCAAGACCAGATTGCACAGATGTTGGAAGGATGCCCAGCAGATGATAATATAAATGCTTGGTATGAGGCTGCTTCCCTCTGTGACAAGAACCAACTCACAAATGCAGCATTCACTGCAGCCTTCCACACTCCTACCATCACCCATGCTCCCCACACCTTTAATTGAGCACCCCCTCATCCTAACTCCATCCCTATACACCAGCCCTCAGCATTGAGCTCCAATACCCCCACAGTGTGGTGTCCTGGGGCTTGACCCTGTGTTTGTATATATTATTTTTCTTTGCTATTGACCTGGCTGGCCCCTATAAAGGGATCAACCTTCTATTTACAAAGCATCTTTTAATTTACCACCTCGAGTACAACAAGATAATATATGTTATTCGTGTTTAGCTCCTGTGTGATCTTAAGGGACTCCCTCTGACTCACTACAGTTTTTTAAACACTCAAACTTGTATAGAGTTAAGCTCAACATTGCCCCATCAGTGATCATCATCAACACAATTCTGAACTTCTCCCATGAAGGGAGAAAATTTTCAACATGATTAGCGATGGAAGCATATCCATCGCTAGAACCTGAATCAAGTTTATTTGCACTCGACTCTTTGCTTCTGACCTGCTGCTATGACTGTTTCTTTGCACTCGACTCTTTGCTTATCACCCACTGCTATGACCAAAATTCTTTTCTCCATTACTGAAGATTGTACCTCAAGAATGAGACCATGGTTTTGACCAGGGCCAAGAACAAGAACAAGCTGAAGCCTGCTCCCAAGCTGGATGCGCAAGATTTGGCTGGATCCCATCCACTTGAGGCACATACCAGCACCTCAAGAAACAATGTTTCTCCTACTAAGGACTTTCAGACCCTCGAAGTGCATACAGCCACTTTAAGAAATCTAGATTCCTCTGCCCTCTGCCCACACCATTGATGGCCCACCATCGAGGACACCAATGACAGTGAATCCAATGATAGGTCCCCAGCACAGTTCAAGCACAATACATCAGTTTTCACATTTTCAATCGACTTAGAATGCTTCATACAGCTCAGAGTATACACTTGGAACACCTTTGATGACTTCCAAACCAATTTTGAGCAATATCGCGGCTATATCAGCCTTTGAACAAGTCCGAAGAAACTTTGAAATCTTCGAAAAACATCGAGCTTCAAAAAACATCTTCGGACACAGTATTTCCTATTCGAACAATCTTCGGACACATGCTGGACACATGGAGCACTATTCTGAGTATATCAAACACATTTCGACTGCATGTGCATGCATACAATCGGTGTGAAGCAGTTTCCAATGTTTTATGCAATTTATAATAAGGACAGTCTGTTTTGGTGTTTCAATGATATATTGAAACTTTAGAACAAGTACTTTTGATATACTGTGACCCTGTACATTGTATTTATTATCATTTCTTATTTGTTTTATGATTTGTTCTTTATTGCTGTGCATATTGGTGTTAGGGCGACACCCACTAATCTGCTAGCTGGACTGTGCGGGTTCTCCTACAAGAAGGCAGCGGGGGGTGCACGCGTGATGGGGGGATTTGATGGATTTGATGCAAGGGTTAAAAATAGAACAGTTGCCTGAAATAGGCCTTTCGCACCACTAATATGGATGGAATACCTAAGAGAACACAACTGAGGCCTCCTAGTATTTATTTTAAGGTTATATACTATGTTACACATATTGTAGTATGTTATTACGGATGCACGCACACATGCGCGTACATATTGATGTGTGTAAATAAAGAATTCCCATGCTGACAAATAATGTGTATATAGGCATTTTGTAGTGTATTTTGGTGAAATAAAATCAAATAAAATAAATAAAAATAGTATTAGGTAATAGGCATGTTAGGAGACTGTTTCCTAACAATTGGCTCATGTTCTACACATGTTGTATTTCCTTTTTAGTACCATCCCTTCAAAATGTATATAGACTTGTACTAGTTACTAAAACAGACAAGCAATCATCTGCCTCCCAGATGGCAGTGATTTGAGAGTTCAGCTTACTCTTTTCAGTCCGAAGTCTTGCATCTACACTAAATTTCTTTGAAATTCTTCGAAAATCCTTGCACTATGCCATTTTTGCTTTCATTTCCCTCGATTCACCTTTGCTTCACTTTTATTACTTGTCTAGTCCCTAGATCTTGCATCCAAACATATTTTTGCACTCTGAATTCATCGATCTAGCCACAAAAGTCTCTGAAATTCCATGAAACACATTCTTTTCGCTTCAAATTTCTTCGACAGGCAGTCCTTTTATAACTATTTGATAGTTGGTCTGACAGGTGACATCTGGAGGGCCTCACATCCTTTCTCTGACTTGTGTTATACCATCCAAAGCCATTTAGTAGGTTTTGTTTGGGTTTTTGGGTAGAGTATTATCACTGAATCCAGACAATCTTTCTCATCAAACAACAGTCAATGAGACACTCATTCCAATCCAGGACCTCCTTCTGGCTTGCAGAAGCTTTCTCCTCTGGATGAATTGACACCAGAGCCCAACCACCACCAGATTACCCCTGGTAGTGGTATCGATCTTCCATGCAACAGCCAGATGTATAAAACACCTAGAATATTTCCTGCCATATGGCCAGATTTAACAGCATCAGCATCTGCAATGCCAATGAACACTGGCAATTGGCTGTGTCAATGTCTAGACAAGAGACCTTTCTAGGCCAAACCTCGAGAGGATGAATCAAACAATGAATTTGGAGCTGGGCATTTTGTTCAGATCACAATAGGTTTGTTTACCCATTGATAATGCTCAATATGGAAACCTAACAAAAACCTGTTAAAAGGTCTAAGAAGTATAACACAGGCTAGAGGAAGGCTGCAAGTTGGTACTAAATATCACTGCTGATACCCAAAAGTTGTAGTGAGAGACATGAAATGATGAGGCATGTTGCAAATAGTCTTTAGAGGTATACAAAGAAGTTCGAAAGGCATTCAAAAGATGTTTGAAGGGGTTTGAAGAGGTTCAAAGTAGTTTCGAGGAAGTTTGAAGATGTTCAAAATGGTTTGAGAAGTTTCAAAAGAGTCAGACTGGTGTCAAGGTATATCGAAGAGCAAATATAGCAAATGAGAAGTGTTTTCTGAGAGATGATGTGCGATGTGTGATAAGTCGAGGAGCGAATATGAAAGTTTGAAGAGGTTTGCGATATTTTGCAGAATTTAGAGATAAGATGCAAGACTAAGACTCAAGAGAACAGCTCTTAAATCGAACAATAATGGAGAGGGTCACTTCTTCTCTGTTCCCTTCACTGTTATTCCAAGTAACTAGTACAAGTCTATATACAATTTGAAGAGATAGTACTAAAAGGGAAACAATAACATGGGGAAAATATGAGGCAGTATGCACAGCAAATAAAGGTATTGTAAAACATAAAACAAATGAGAAATGATAATAAATGAAATATTCATTGTCCCAGTATAGTAAAAGTACTTGTCCTTTTGCTTCAATATATCACTGAAACACAAAACCACATTTATTGCATTCTAAATCTTTTGTCATCTCTCCTTGTGTCCAGTGGCACTCGATATGGAACAAAATGGCTCATTTTGGATGTGCTGTGTGTGTAGAAAGGGTTTTGGGACAGCTATATAATGGCTGACTTCATTTGAAGTGCTGCCAAGTTGTTCAAAGGTGTTCAAAAGGTTGTGAAGTCATTCAAAGTTATTTGAAATCATGCAAAGTTGTTTAAAAAGTTCGAAATTAGTTTGAAATCAAGTTTGTAGGGTTTGTAGTGGTTTGGAGCATCTGTCATAATGTGTCGATATGATTAGAAACCTTCTCCAGACCTTAGAGCACTTAATGGACTAATCCTTCCCCTTACCAAAATCCTGACTGTCCCAGTCAGCCAATCAAAGTCATGTGTGAAATGCATGATCATGTTGAGAATTTAGCAAAGTTCGAAATACCTCTCATTCTTTCACATCACCTCATACATCCCTCAATACTAGCTTTTACAATGTCTCTCCTTGCTTAACTCAATGTTGAAGTTATCAAATATGCAAAGTCAATGCCAGAGCATGGCGCTGCTGAAGATATCAATTTCAAAGTGTGGGATAGAGGTTTTTGTGCAAAAATAATATGCCTGTTGTTGATCTATTTGTAGTCAAAGATGCTAAAATGTTTCATGTAAGCAGAATACGATGAACTCACTGACAATTTAGATGAGGAGTGCAACCTGACCATGCAAAAGGTCATCGACAACATTTTCAAGCTTTTCAAACTGATGGCTCGATGCGAATGGATTTTGTGGGGTGGGGAGTTACTTTTTGTCAATTTAGCAGAGGAGGTTGAGAGAGAATGAAGGGAGGAGGAAGACAGGTGGGTTTGAGTGGAGGAGGAGCAAGCAAAGAAGGCAAAAATCAATGGTCAATGAAGCACATAGGTAAGCTACAATGTGTTGAATGATACAGTCTATCAAACATATACAATGTATTGAATGATATGGGTTCGGTGGACGCTGTCGAACACTCTAATCTATATATGTGTACCTACTATAGTAACAAATGAATACACTATGACAATGGTTGCTAGACCAAAGAGTAATACATTTAATACAGACATTAGTAGCCTATAAAATAGTTTCAGGCAGCAGCAACAGCAATGGGGATGGCAGCGGCAGCAGCCTTACCAGGATCAAGATCAAGATTGGCATTACAGGTATGGCCAATTGGAAATTAATCTCATTTATGTAGTAATTTATGTGTAGTCTGCATGGATTCTGCATGCAAATTAGTATATGATAAATTCAGTAAAAGCCATGTTTATGCAATAATTCATTTATTGCAGTGTGCAGGCCTGCAAAATTGGGTCGGCATGCTGGTCAGGAACCCAATAGGGCTGCAGCAGCAGCATCAGCATCAGCATTAGGCCACTATGTGATCAACATTGCACAGGCATGGTTTGGTGGATGACTCTACATATATATATGTATGTACTATAGCAACAAATGAATGCACTATTCAATTCTTGCTGTACCACACTAGACATATTAAGAATGTGGTGTACAGATCAGTGACCTATGAGACAGCATCAGACATATGCATCAGCATCAGCATATGTATTGGGGCTGGGGCCAGGGTTGGCAATTGGTATGAGCATCAGCCTTAAAGGTATATATTATTGGTCTACCAATTAAAGCACCATATATTTATAGGAGGAAGGCTATCACTGATTGTCACTAGTGTCCATCATATCATCAGAGCCAGGCAACCAAGTGTCATCAACATAACTGAAGTCCACATGACTATAGATCGGGAGTGTGATGCGAGATGGAGTGGGGTTCTCTATCTGTGAGTGCTGGAGGACCCAGTTTGAAAATGATTGTCATCAGAATCAGCATCGGGGCCAGTTAAATCAGCCTCTGAATTGGTCTCTGATGATGAGAGAAAAACATCAGCTGCATCTGATGTGGTGGAGAAAGCAGTTGAAAGGGGAGGTGCAGGGGAAGATGAAGAGGGAGAATTAGAAGCTTCAAGGTAAAAGGCAGTGGCATCAAGCCAGTTGGAGAACTGGTGTGGGAAGATGCTGATGATGAATGATGGTCCTGCCAAGCCATGGCTGCCTGAAATGTGGTAGGCTGATTGGCATTTTCTGATGCATCATCCTCCCCTTCCCATAACATAGCAGCATAAGAGGCAGTAGGCTGGGTGAGGGCAGTGTGTGCATCAGTATAAAGATCATCAGCTGAATCAATGGCATCAGGAGCAGGGGTGGCATCTGGAACAGCAGTGGCATTGGGCTTGGCAGCAGAATGTGATGAATTATCAGATCCAGCATCTGAAAAATAAATACCAGCATCGATACCAGTTACAGTGGGTGGTGAACTGTAGGCACCAGAAATGGATGTTGGGAGACTGGCTGTGATTGACCACTCCTTATTCTTATTGTATGCACCATTGGCCAGAGACTGAGCATAACCAGAATGATATTTGGTCTTTGGTGATGAATTAGATGCCAAAACATCACTCTCTGTGATGTCAACACCCCAGGTCCACTTGTGGGAGGAGAGGTGAAGAGCCTTCAGGTGCTCAAGTTCTGCCTGTGCATGTGCAGATACCAGTTCCAATTGTCTTCTCCTTGCTGATTGCCTTGACTGTCTCCCAGTGTGTTCATGGGTGGATGCAATGCATTGATCAAGGATGTCAAGGATGGTGTTTTGGGTAAAGTGGTGGCACACATCCATAACATTGAGTTTTAAAAGAGAGGCCTTCCACATATGCACCTCCTTATATTTCTTGATCCAGCTGACAAAATCTGTGATGCTCATGATGTTGATTCCATTGTGTCTGCTCAGATTCCTGACCCTGTCACACAGCCAATGCTCTATCACACTATAACTACCTGCATGCTTCATGGTCCTTGCGGTCATGACAAACCCAAGGCTTCATGCATGGTCGACAATAGGTGCAGCAAGAGGTATCCCAAGGAGTTCAGAAAACAAACTTCCTTTACTGCAAACAATTATCCTGATTATGCCAGACCCAACAATGGTAGAACAGTGAGGAAGCATAATTATGTCTATGATAACAGACATGTCGTCCCCCACAATCCTTATTTGGCTGCAAAGTAAGAAACATTTATCTGACATTATGTTTATTGGTTAACAACTTGGTTCATTTGTCAGATACAACTGTCACATCAATGTCGAGATCTGTTCTTCAGTCGAGGCTGTCAAGTACATTCACAAGTACATATACAAAGGCCATGACAGAACCATGATTGAGATTCTTGACCAAGACAGAGATGAGGTCAAGGAGTATCTGGATGCACATTACATGGATCTGTGGAAAGCTGCTGGCACATGAATGAATTTGGAATGCATGCAGAGTCTCCTCATGTTTATTGTCTGCCTGTCCATCTGGAGGACCAACAAACAGTCTACTTCAATGCAGATGACAATATTGATGAGGTTTTGGAGAGGCCTGCTGCCAAGACAACACATCTCACTGCTTGGTTTGAAGCCAACAGAAGATATGAAGCAGCATGAACTGTCACCTACCAGAACTTTCCTCAAGCATGGGTCTACAATCCAACCAAGAAGCAGTGGAACCCAAGAAGATGTGGCGAGGCTGCCATTGGCAGAATGTACTTTGCTTCTCCTGCTCAGGGGGAAAGATTCTACCTCAGGCTGCTCCTTACTGTTGTCACAGGGGCAACATCATTCCAGCACTTGTGCACTGTCAATGGTGTCATCCATAATACATTCAAGCAGGCCTGTGTTGCATTGGGTCTTTTGCAGGAAGACCAGAAATGGGTCCAGTGTCTTACAGAGGCATCCCAGATGCAGCTTGGTTTCTCTCTCAGATTGCTCTTTGCCAACATTCTTCTTCATTGCAATCCAACATCTCCTGACATCCTGTGGAACCAGTTCAAACATCACATTTGTGATGACCTCAGAGTCAAGCTTCTTTCCATCTATCCAGATACAGACTTTACAGATGATCAAGTCTACATGTATGGCTTGCATCTCATCAATCAGATCCTTATCAGATCAGGCAAACAACTTTCTGATTATCCAGAGATGCCCACCATTGAAGGAAACTGGCACATTGATGTTTCTGCCAATAGGCTTTTGCAGGAACAGAGGGATTACAATGTTGAAGAGTTGGCCATCACTGTCACTCACAATCTCCAGCTTTTCAATCACAGGCAGAGATGGGTTTTTGATGCTGCAATGGATTCTGTGAACAATAACAAGGGAAAACTCATGTTCTTGCATAGTGCTGGAGGTTGTGGAAAGACCTTTGTCTGCAACACCATCGCAGCTGCTGTTCATGCTCAAGGAAAAATTGCTCTCTGTGTGGCATCATCTGAAATTGCTGCATTGCTTCTAGAAGGGGGTCGCACAGCACATTCCATGTTCAAAATCCCAATCGAAATCGATGACACCTCTACTTGCAGAATACTTTGAGGTTCAGATTTGCACCAGGTCCTTAATTAAACTTCTATCATCATCTGGGATGAAGTTCCTATGCAGCACAAATATGCCACAGATGCAGTAGACTGCACTTTGCATGATCTCAAGAAGAAGAATGTTTCATTTGGTGGAATCACTGTTTTGTTTGGAGGTCACTTTAGACAGACCCTACCTGTTATTCCTAGGGGCACTAGAGAACAGATCATAGCTTCATCCATCAAAAGGAGCACTCTCTGGCAACGCATTACTGTTTATCACTTGACTGAGAATATGCGACTCGACAGAACTCCAGAGAACACTGCACATGCTGCCTGGCTCTTGCACATCGGTGCAGGCACAACAGTGGATGCTGCAGACACTATCCAGATTCCACAGAACATGCTCTGCCATGGAAATACCATGGATCACCTTATCAACTCTACATATCCAGGCATAGAGCAGGGGAACAAGCCAGATCAGTACTATTTGGATAGGACCATTCTCTCCTGCACAAATAACAATGTCGATGTCATCAACTCTCTTCTCCTTGCCAGATTTCCTGTACCAGAGCATGTCTTCAACAGTGCTGATACAGTTTCATTCAGAGAGCAGGAGTTACACAACTACCAGCCATATCCCGCAGAGTATCTAAACTCTATCAAAGCAAGTGGCCTTCCTCTCTCCAGGCTGGCACTTAAGATAGGCTGTCCTCTCATGCTTCTACGCAATCTGGATGTCACCATGGGTCTTTGCAATGGAACTTGACTTATCCTTCTTGAAGCCAGACCACATGTATTGAAGTGCAGGATCATCAGTGGAGATGCACAGTTTGCAGGAAATATTGTTTTCATTCCTCGAATCACATTGGAGCCTTCAGCAGAGATCTTGCCATTACCACTCTGTCGACATCAATTTCCAGTTCGCTTGGCATTTGCCATGACTATCAACAAGTCACAAAGCCAATCAGTATCCCATGTTGGGTTGGACTTGCAGACAACAGTGTTCTCACATGGGCAGCTATATGTTGCACTGTCAAGGTGTACTATACATCTGGAGAAAGGATCAAGGTGCTGTTGAATGAAAACAATCCAAATAACAGAACTGCCAATGTGGTATACAAGGAAGTGTTGAATGGAGTTGTTTAGCAAAGGTGAGTAACTTGAAAGATTATTTACAGGAATTGGAAACTAATATAGATATCAAGATAGACTTGGATATAGATTTAGATTTAGAGTTAAAATTGGAATTAGAATTAGAATTACATTTGGATTGTACTTAAATTGAATAAAATGGTTGAAAGATTTATTGTGAGAAGACTTTAGGGCAGGTTACTAAACCTTGGTGTGTATTCAATTACAAGTCAATACAAGTTTGTAATGATGTCAATAACAAGTCAATACAAGTTTGTAATTGTTAGGGCGACACCCACTAATCTGCTAGCTGGACCATGTGGGCTCTCCTACAAGAAGGCAGTGGGGCATGCACGCATGATGGGGGGATAGATGGTTTTGATGCAAGGGGTTAAAAATAGAATAGTTGGCTGAAATAGGCTTTTCACACCACTATTGTGGATGGAATACCTAAGAGACTACAACTGAGGTCTCCTAGTATTTATTTTAGGATTATATACTATGTTACATATATTGTAGTATGTTATTACAGACGCATTCACACATGCACATACATATTGATGCTTGTAAATAGAAAATTTCCACACTGACAAATAATGTGTATATAGGCATTTTGTAGCATATGTTGGTGAAATAAAATAAAATAAAATAAAATAAAATAAAAATAGTATTATGCAATAGGCATGTTAGGAGACTGTTTCCTAACATTACCCCCCTTTTATGCCTCGACTTCCAGGCGAGAAAATATTGCATCTGTCCCCTCTGTGAAATTTTGGTAAGGCCGGAAATTCATCCCCTCATACACCATTCTAGCAATGCAACGCAGAGCATTTGGATTATGTTTAAAGAATTGGGCAATTGCATTATGCACTCGCTTACAATTCTCCTCGGGTTCCCATGCATTATTTTGATCAGTGTAGTTCTTCCACTTGATTAAGAACTCCAATTTATTTCGTCGAAGACATGAGTTCAAAACCTCTTTTACAATATATTCTGAAGCACCTTCTACCATTATTGGAGGCTGTGGAGTAGTTTGTTGACTGGGAATAGTGGGTGGTGGTAAGGGCATAAATGGGAAATGTTAATTTCAGAATCAATCTTGAATGACTGAGGTAATTTTAACACTACCACATTGGGTGAAATTATTTTAGAAATTGGATATGGGCCAGCTTGCTTCTCTGTAAGCTTTTTTGAGGGTCGTGGAATATTTAGATCCTTGGTACTTAGCCATACCAAGTCACCAACTTTGTACTCTGGAGCAACAGCTTGAGTATGATCCGCATGTCGCATCATGTCATCTTGTGCTTTCATCAATGCTGCCTCTGCTTCCTCCTGCACCCTTTGCATTTTTGATACAAAGTCCTCCACTGATTGTACCTTGACTTCCCTTCGAGGTTCTACTCCCATTCTAGGATGATAACCATAATTAGCGAAGAAGGGTGACATGCAAGTAGCCGAATGGAATTTATTATTGTGGGAAAATTCTGCAATTGCCAACCATTCAGGCCAGTCAGTTTGTCAGTGATTGACAAACATGCATAGGTACTGCTCCAACTCCTGATTCATTCTCTCTGTCTGCCCATTGGTTTGTGGGTGATATGCCGTGGACAATTTGGTTTGAATCCCCAATATGAATATGTTATTTAACTCTCGCATAAATGCAGAAGCAAATTGTGATCCAGGATCAGAGATAACCATATCAGGTAATCCATGTAACCGCCATACCTGATTTAGATAGAGGTGCACCAAGCCCAATGATGAGGTTTCTGCAGTAGTAGGAATGATATGGACTTTCTTTGTGAAGCGGTCACATACTACAAATATTGCATCGTATCCTTGAGCTTCAGGTAATCCTGCGATAAAGTCCACAGATATATCTCGCAATGGCACTTTATGTATAGGGTTTGGAATTAATTTCCCAGCAGGCTTTTCTGGAAATTTCTTTCCCCTCATGCACGTGTCACACCTATCCACATACCCCAACACATACTTTGAAATTCCAGGCCACCAACAATTTCTCATCACCAATTCCAACGTCTTCCACCTTCCTGGATGTCCAGCAGCTGGCGTGTTATGATGTAACTGTACGATCTCCCTTCGTAAATCTTGATCCTTTGGTACATACACCTTTCCTCTGAACAACACTAACCCTACTTCAACCCATTCATCTGCTTTAATATTACCTTTCTTCTCTCCCCTCAAAGCTTTCACAGCTTCCACCACTTCATTATCCATCTCTGAACATTGCCTGATTTTAGACAACATTTCCATCTCTGAGCTATCCACCAATAGATGCCCTTGATGCATAGCGCAAATATGAAAGTGTTCAAATTTGAGTAGGGTAATATTTTTATTGTCCTCCTCCACCCCCCTTTTATGATCTGTATGTCTGGATAATGCATCTGCTTTCCTCATCAAGCTTCCCACTTTGTGGAATGGTTAAGCTTTTTAGCAGACATGAAGTACTGCAGATTTTGATGATCCATCCAAATTTTGATTTGATGCATACATCCCTTCCATGCTTCCAATGCTCATATTATTCCCAACATCTCTTTATCATGCACATCATAATTCCCCTCCACATCATTCAACCCTCGAGACAAATATGCACAAGGATGCCATTTGTCATCTTCACATAGCATGGATAATTCTGCTCCAGTAGCAAAGTCAGATGCATCTGATTCCACTCATAAGGGACATGTGAAATCTACTGGGGCTAATATTGGCTCTTCCACAAACTTCCTCTTTAACTCCTCAAATGCTGTCTGCTGTTGTTCTCCCCATCTCCACACTACTCCCTTTCGCGTAAGGTTGTGTAATGGTGTGGCAATTTTGGAAAAATTATGCACAAAGTGATGATAAAAATTGGTGAGTCCCAAGAAAACCTGAACTTCCTTGATATGGGTAGGCATGGGCCAATCAACAATTGCCTGTACCATGATAGGATCCATCTTGATTCCATCAGGACCAATCTTTAATCCCAAGAACTCAATCTCGCTTGCCCCAAACACACACTTCTCCAGTTTAGCAAATAAATCATTCTCTGCCAATCTTTTCAACACCTCCTGCACTATCACCTCATGGTTTTCTTCATCCTCTGTGAATATCAAAATGTCGTCAATGAATATTATTACCATGCCTTTGTCTATTACGTCCTGGAAAATGACGTTTATCATATTTTGGAAAGTTGTGGGACTATTGGTCATCCCAAAAAACATGACAAGTGGCTTGAAGAATCCTCGACGTGTGGCAAATGCAGCCTTTTACTCATCTCCTTTCTTTATTCATACATTGTTGTACCCCCAGCATAAATCCAATTTTGTAAAGACCTTGGCCTTTCCCACCTTGTCAATTATCTCTGAGATCAACAGCAAAGGGTATGCATTCTTCACTGTCCACTCATTCAGATACCTATAATCTGTACACATCCTCTTCCTCTGATCCTTTTTTGGTACAAAGAATATTGGTGATGTCTGCAGTGATTTTGAAGGTCGTATGTATCCCTTGCACAATTGTTCATTAAGGAATACATCCACTTCTTCTTGTTCCTTCAGAGATAATGGATAGACTTTTGACTTCTTCAGCACAAATCCTGGCTTCATCTCAATTGCATGATCCCATGGCTTTCGCACTGGCATCCACTCCGATTCCTTCTTCTGAAAGACTAACAAATATTTATAATATGCTTTCAGTACCCACTCCTCCACTGGCTTCTCCACTTTCACAGCATTTTTATCTCACAACCATCCTCCACAAATTTCCCTAAAGGTCTGTTTCTGTTCCTCTTTACTGGTCATAATTGGAACTTCCCCATTTGGCATATCCTCATCTTCCACTTCCTCCATTGTAACAGAATACTTCCTTGGATGTTCTTTCTCTTTCTTTTCCTTCTTCTCCTTTTTTACTTTCCTCCCATATACATTACATTCTTTAGGACAATGATTCATGTGTACCTTCCCAGTTTTTCAATCAATTTCTGGGTTATGCTTTCATAACCATGGACATCCAATTATTAGATTGGTTTTCCCAAGGTTGCACACCTCAAATACAGCTCATTCCTGATGATCCTGATACTTCAATATCATTGTCACCTCCTCCTTAATAGTTCCTCCATAATTGATCATACCATCAATATTGTACACCATTATAGGTTGTGGCAGTTTATGCATGCAAATACTCTTTCCAGTAATTAAGGATCAATTAATGAATAATCCAGTGATAGGTCCACTGCATGCACTAAGGTCTGGAGAAGGATCCAACTTGTATCGACACATTATGACATGCACCCCGAACTGCTATGAATGCCATGAAATTGACTTCAAGTTATTTTCGAACTATTTTGCACTATTTCAGATGACTTTGAACTATTTTGAACTATTTCGAACTATTTCACAATACTTCAAACAAATTTGCAGCATTTCGAATGACTTCAGCTGCCATATAGCTGTTGTGAAACACTTTCGATACATGCTGCACAACCAGAACAGGTGATTCTGTTGCATATCAAGCACTACTGGACATGAGGAGAGAATACAAAAGAATTAGGATGTGATAATAGCATTTTTATGTTTCGATGATATATCGCAGCAAAAGATAAGTACTTTTACCATATGTGGACACATATGTTTCAATTATTCATCATTTCTCATTTATTTTTGATCTACAAAGTCCTCATTGTATGATATATTGCCTCATGTTTTACACATGTTTTACTTCCCTTTTCAGTACTATCTCTTCAAAAATGTATATAAACTTGTACTAGTTACTTAGAAAACCAGAGAACCAGTTACCCTCTCCATTATAGTCGGATTCAGGAACAGCTCTCTTGAGTCTTACCTTGTGACGTATCTCTGAAGTTCTGCAAAATATCGCGAACTTCCTCGAACTTTCATATTCGCTCTCAACTCATCATCGCTTATTGTCGCTGAAAAACCCACTTTGTAACTGCTATATTCATTTGTCAAACATATCTTGACACCAGTCGAACACCTTCGAACCCCCTCGAACTCACCCGAACAACTTTGAACCCATTCGAATCTATTTCGAACTACTTTGCACATTGATATGGCTCCCTATCGCCCTGCATGCATACTACAGCATTTTTTGTGATTGTGTGCACCTCCTAGATGGCTTCCGCACACTTTGCACAGTGTGCTTTTGCATGCCTTCATGTGCTTTTGTGTGCCTTTGCATGCTTCTGTGCGCTTTCACATGCCTTTGACCACTTAGGTGCACTTTTGTGTGCCTTTTATATCTCTACTGCACTTTTGGTTCCCCCATAGCTGCCTGTTGTCGTGCGCCCTAAATGTGCCCTGTTGTGCTTCAAACCACCTCCGCGCACCCCCCCCACACTCCTTATCTGCCTTTCACGTTTATTGCGTGCTCCTTTTATGCTTTACCTGCAACTCATATTCTCTGCTGCACACTCATTGGACAATCCCTACCACACACACAACAAGCCACCACATCAGTTGCGCTGCGCATCACAGCTTCCAGCTTACTTGCACATTTATTCGAGGCACACCACGATTCCAACATGAGTGAACTGCACATTCTCACATAATCAGGGCGCTTTGTGCCTATTTGGCATTGGACTGTGCGCACTTGGGCGCTTTCACATAATCCTGGTGCTTTGGCCATATTTGGCCTTTCACAGCATCTCCTTATAGTTCTGCCACATTTCCAATCGGCATCACCTTATCTGGTAACCAGCACAGTCATTATTACTAAGGCACAGCATGCAACACATAACACCAAAACAGATTAATTGGGAAGAGTGCATGAGACCTAGAGCACACCAAAAATAGCACATCGCACCAGAACAGTTGGATATTGGGCTATAGGTGCACAAATCTTATTGGCTAAGGCAGCAGCATATTGCAGTCAGGTTTAGATGGGCAAATGGATGTGCTTGTGGGTAGCACATGGTGCTTTCCATTTTTACACTTTATTTTACCGTTTTTATCACATAAGCCATTTGTACATAGTAGGTGGACAGATAGAGAATCCAGAGGATCTTTCCCCCCCTCATAGTTCATAGCTCAGTCAGCGTCACACATAGTCTGTGCACCAGTGTTCAGTCCATGCGCCTTTGTAGTGCACCCTTTGTATAGCCACATTTGCATATCATTTGCATCCCCTCATTGTATTGCTGCATTTCGTCCCTGCATTGCGTTTTTCATCCTTGTTTGTGCACTATTGTAGTGTGCCCTTCATATAGCTGCATTTGCACACTATTTGTGCACTTATTTGCATAGCCGCATTTTGCGCACTGTTTGCACCTTTTTCTGCCCCTTGCACTTTCATCCTGTTTGTGCCCCTAACCTGTGCGCTTCCCTCCCAGCACATTCCAGTGCCATCTTTGTTCCACTGCATCTCCCGCTTTCATCATCCTCATCATTGCGCACTTTTGTGCTCTCATTGCACATTTCTGTACCAGCCTCTTCATAGTCTCTGCGCCCAGAAGGACGATCCGAGGCCCTCTAAGCGAACACCCCTCACCACGAGCATGCCTGCAGTTGTAGGTTTAGTGTTCACCCCTTCTGTTGAGACTCTGCACCGAGTACCAACTGAACACATCATTTCTGGAGCCCACCACGAGGGGTTTCTGTTTATCAGACCAAATTTTAGACCTCCATTGGCTCGCCCTTCATCTCAACATTAACCACCTTTGCACTCTCCATTCCAAGCTGTTAGCAACTGCGCTCCAGCTTGGGGAAATACCAGTACTCTTCCTAAACAACATGCATCACTTGTCCATGCTGTCTTTACCTCCACCTTCACCTGAATCATCCCTACCTACCTTAACTCCGTCCACATCACCACATTCTTCCCCACCTTCGAATTTTGCTGTGCTTTTACCAGATCTTGACCCTATACACCTTATTCCACCTACCATGGCTACCATGCACATGCCATTCACATCTAACCAAAATGCACCACATTTTGACCCCACAAAACCGCACAAACTCCAGAAGTACTTTGAGGAGCTTGCGCAACTTCTCTGTGATTGTAACGTCACTGATGAGACCAATAAGAAGTTCCACACTGTGCACTATTTGGACAGCAACACTGCGGACACTTGGAAACTGCTACCAGAGTATAGTGCGATGCATAACTATGGTGCATTCAAAGACGGTGTCCTAAAGCTTTATCCTGGCTCTAGGGATGGCAGCAAATGGAGTATTAGTGACCTGGACAAGCTTATTGGTGAAACTGCACACGTTGGCCTCATAACCACAGAGGAAATTGCATGCTATTATCGCACATTTTTCAACATTAGCAAATACTTAGTTGTGCAAGGCATATTAGCATGCTACGACCAAAGCCGCATGTTCGTTAGGGTGTTTCGACCAGACCAGCTCAAGCACATTTTGAGCTGCCTTGCGATTGCAGTACATAATCAGCCTGCAAATGTGCCATACTCATTAGATGCAATATGAGATGTGATCGACTTTATCTTTGAAGGCCCAGCGCGCTATTTCCAGCCACTTACTGGGCTCATGGCATAAAACCCCAATATGTATGCGCCCTACTCAACACCCAGCGCACCCATTTCTCAGCCACAACCTAGTGCACCTGCAGTCAAAGCAGAAGACATCTCAGTCTTTTTCAAGTGCATGACACAGACAATAGTTACTGCGTTGAGCACATCATGCAGAGATGGCAGAAATGGTGCATCTTGTTCAAACAGCGACACTTGCAATGGTTGCTGTCAAACAGGGCACTATATCCCTGAGTGCGCTTCAATTGAGCACCTTATTAGCAAAAGAAAGTGTAGGTGAAATGCAGAAGGGCACATCGTACTCCCAGGTGGCACATTCGTGCTGCATTCTATTCCAGGCAACTTCTTGGGTGAGCGCATCGAGGAATGGCATAAGCACAACCCAGGGCAGATAGCCACTGGTCGACTCTCATCTAATACCAATTCACAGCTCATCTACAATATAGCACCTTGTCCAGCTCCAGCAGCACCTTTACAGTCGACGTACGTTGCCACTTCAGTGCCTGCAGCAGATTATATGCAAAGTGCACCAAATGCACAACTAACAAAGGAAGAGCACATCGATGCACTTGAGAGGGAGTTGATGGCGCTTCGGAAGAGGCAAGTCTTTGATGGCATTGAAATTCTGCGGTGCACACCATGCAATACATCCAATCAAGAGAGCACACATTCTACAACCACAGACATTGCACCCGCCGACAGTATCAAGTCACCAGATTTGCAACCTGCTGCGAGCGCAACTTAAGCGCCTGACGAGACGCACATACATCCCTATTCCAACATTCCTGAAGCATGTTTTGTCCCCGCAGCAGCAGATAAACCAGATGCTCCAGTTAACACTTCTAAAGGCAAAGAGCCATCCTATTGCACTGTTGTTCCTATCCAGAATCTGCAGATTGTCGATGATGTATATGTGCATGCCATGAAGGCGCCCTCTGTTATGGTTTCGCATGAAGAGCTCCTTTCGCTTTTGCCTGATCTCAGGCAGTGCCATAGAGAACAAGTTATTCCAAAGCACATTGCAGCTACCAGCGCAGAAGTGGTAGCTACCAACCTTGCGAGCGTTATGCCATTTGTGCACTGCGAAGCACACACACCGTTTGTGGAAAATAAAGCACTGAGTGCAATGCCTCCAGTTAGCATGGCAATTGCAGTGCCGCTTCCTATTGTTTTGCAGGATCCATTTGAACAGTATCTCACCCATCTCCAGACAGGCAAAATTGAAAACCCTGACATTTTGAAGGTTGCAAAATAGTCGCATGTGCTTTGCTCCATTGATTTATTGATTGACAACCAAGAATACTTCAAAGCTATCTTAGATCCGGGTTCACAAAGTATCACAATGTCAGAAGCAGTCTGCCATCATCTTGGGCTTCAGTACAACCCTTGCATTCATTTATACATGCAATCAGCCAATGGAAAGTAGATGAATCGCTTGGGCTTGTGCACAACATTTCCGCATGCATTGGAGATATAATTGTCTATGTGCAAGTTCACATTATCCATTCACCTGCTTACAATATTCTGTTAGGGCGCCCCTTCAATGTGTTAACGCACTCCATCATGCGCAATTTTGCAGACGAAGTGCAAATAATTACTATCTGTGATCTGAACACAGGCGCCATCTCCACCATTACAACAAAGCCCAGGGGAAAGCTGCGCCACTTCTTACCAGCTCCAGCAACACCGCACTTTGCTATTCAGCATAACCCACAAAGAAATTTTTGCCAGGCTTCGAAGAATTGATCGCAGACCAAGGAGAAGCCACCACTATCATGACATTCAACTCTGATACCCAATCTTGTGATGTTTGTGCTTATTCCATTTTTTGCTTCTGTTCCATCAACCTCTATTATCTCTCAACTCTATCTATCCCAGTGTACCAACAGTCATGCACAGGCGCTCTTAAATTCGATTGACCCTGTGGTGCTTACTCCAGCTGCATTTCCGAAAAGTGCACATGCACGTGCAACTTTAATCGATTTAATGGTGCATGCACTGCAAAAGGGCATAGTAACCAAGAAGAAGTATAAACCAGTTGCTACAAAAGTCAAACCAGTTATTGTGCACATCCCAAACAAATTCCACATTGAGCGCAACATTATAGGCGATCTGCTAGCGGCGCTTCCTGCGCTTTTACCAAACCTGCCACCATTTACCCTGACCAGGCACTATACTGAAGAGCACATGCAAGCACTCCAAAAGCGCCACACCAATTTCTTATTACCAGAGGAGATGAAGGTTTTACACCACTTGATCTCTTTGCAGAATGAAGCCTTTGCATGGAGTGATGAGGAGTGCAGTAGCTTCAAGACTGCATTCTTTTCCCCAGTAGAAATCCCAGTTATTCCACACACCCCTTGGATAGAGGGCAACATCCCCATTCCACCAGGGATATACGATGAAGTTTGCACTATTATCTGGAAGAAGATAGACTCAGGCGTTTATGAGCACTCAAATTCAGCGTATAGATCGCACTGGTTCTGCATGCTCAAGAAAGACAGAAAAGTGCTGCACATGATACATAGCCTCGAACCGCTTAATCGTGTTACCATTAAACACTCCAGCGTCACCCCTACACTTGAGCACCTTGCAGAGCAGTTTGCGGGGCACGCATGCAGCGCTGTACTTGATCTATATGTGGGATATGATGAGTGCTTAATCAAAGAATCATCGTGTGACCTTACAACATTCCAGATGCCTTATGGTGCAATGCGCCTCGTTACATTGCCAATGGGTTGGACAAACTCAGTACCAATCTTCCATGATGATGTGTGCTGTATTCTGCAGCCAGAGATACCAGATTACACTGTTCCCTATATCGACGACGTTCCAGTCAAGGGGCCTTCAAAGTGCTACATTTTACCGGACGGCTCATGCGAACTGCTCACTGCTCACCCTGGCATAAGGCGCTTTGTGTGGGAGCACTTCCAGAACATGAACCGCATTGTAGAGCACATGAAATATAGTGGCGGCACTTTCTCTGGGACAAAATCCACACTGTGCACTGAGAACTTTGTCATTCTTGGCCATTATTGCAGGGGATGAGAAGTTAGATTTGATGTGGATTTGGATGGATACCCTAATGCGCCCTAGTGACTTCACAGATTCCGAGTACAGTGTGCTCATGCACTATGCAAGCACCTTTTCCAAAGACAAGACATGCTTATGGAAGCGCAATGTGCACGGTGCTCACCAGCTTGTTATTTGGCAGTCAAGACATTTACTAATATTGCGTGCCATTAACAACAACATTGGACAGAAGCACTTTTATGCGACATGCTCTGCATTGCTCGAGTGCTTTTGGTGGCTGCACATTATGGATGACATCGTTTGGTTCATGCACACTTGCCATATTTGCCAGATCCAGCAAACACAGAAGGTTCTAATACCGCCAGTCATCACAACGCCTGTGCCTCTCTTCAGTAAAGTTTATATTGATATGATGCACTTACCAGTATCAGCAGGGCAGCGCTATATCATCCAAGGGTGTTGCTCACTTGCGACTTGGCCAGAATTCCGTGGGCTCCCTAAAGAAAACGCGAATGCACTTGGTGATTGGATGTTCCAAGACCTCATCTGCAGATGGGGTGCATTGTATGAGATAGTCACTGATAATGGCAAGCCATTCATCAAAGTGCTAGCCTATCTCAGTAAGCGCTACCATATCAATCACATCCGCATATCTGGCTATAACTCACATGCTAATGGAATTGTTGAGCATCCACATTTTGATGTGTGTCAAGCACTTATCAAAGCCACAGATGGAGTAGAGTCAAAATGGTTCAGTGCACTGTACTCAGTCTTTTGGGCAGAGCGCATCATGATTTGGAAGCACCTTGGCATTTCACCATACTTCATTGTTACAGGCGCACAGCCTCTAATCCCTCTTGATATCATTGAAATGACATACCTTAACCCACCCCCAGATTCTATACTCTCCACTACAGACTTGATCGCGCAGCACATGCATGCATTACAAAAGCATCCAGAAGACTTAACATGCATTCATTCCCATGTCTACACAGAAAGGTGCAAAGTGGTGCTCCATTTCGAGAAGGTGCACTTAAAAACCATCCGCAATTTTGACTTCCAGCATGGTGATTTAGTCCTTATGCGCAACACAGCGATCAAGAAGAGCCTTAACCGCAAAATATGTGCCTGTTATCTCAGTCCTCTAGTTATAGTGTTGTGCAATCAAGGCGGCACATATATCATTTGCAAAATCAATGGGATGGTATTCGACAGGCCAGTAGCTGCATTCCACCTACTGCCATACCATGCATGCAAGTCCATTGCGCTTCCTGACATAGTGCTCAATATCACCACAACGCAGTTGAGAGAGATGAAAGAGTTCATAGTAGTGGACATAGAAGACGAAGAAGCAGTTGATGAAGAACAAGCACAAGGAGATAGCACTGAGGATGAAGAAAGTGCCAATGAGGCATGCAACTAGCACTCCATGCGCACCATTATGGATATTTCACCTTTTTATATGTACGCTTTGCTTTCTTTCATTTTTTTACATTACCTTTTTCCTATTCGTGAAGTCGCATCTGGACATGATCCGTGATTGTGCAACCCATGGGTTTTACCAGCCATGATGATCTACTGAGCCTTTCCCATTTTTTTAGACTTTGTCATATGGCATGCGCTTCATTTTATCTCTTACTCTTTTATCGTTTGGACATGGTCAATATCTCAGTTGGGAGGAGGAAAGTGATGGTTGGACAATTTTTCTGCACTCCTTTGCATTTGTGCATTTTTGTGCTGGTGTGCATTTTTTTGTGCGCTTGACATTTCTTGCTCAAATGTTGCCTATCTTATCTCTTTTCCCTCACATATATTATTTGGCCTTACAAATTTTGTTTTATGGCACCATAGAAGTGCGTGCACAGATTGGCGCAAAGTGTGCACATTTGCGCACGCATGTGCATTGCACTGCTTCAGAGTGCATCATGTGTTTATCACAGGTGCAACAGAGAGATGGATTGACAGACTATCTATTACTTATACAGGTGAGCGGCTACTCAATCAACTCCAGGAACTCCAAGTGCTCCATGGCAGCATCCAGTTTCGCCTTCACGTCTGCCTCCACTTGCTCCATGCTGCACAACCAGCTCTTGGTGACTTCTAACTTGATGAGTGACCTTTGGATGTCCTCTCTAAGGCGATCATGCATGGCGCCCAAGACAGTGACCACCGAGTGGCATTGCACTAAGTCGAGCACTTCGACATCCTGGTCTTGATAGACTGCATCCCTCAAGGTGTTTCCCAATCTGGTTTGGCATGAGGATTGAGTGTGCGCACTTGCCTGGCAAATGGTAAGGCGGAACGGCCTTGGGCGCACTTGTGATGGTGCAGAGGGCGCATTTTCGACTTTGTGGCACTTCGATGTGTGCTCTTTCGAGGGGCTGATGAGCCCCACATCACTCTCATTGCCCTTGTCGATTAGCAATGTGCCTTTGGAATAGTTAGTGCAGTGTGGAAGGAGGATGAGGAAAGGACACACCAGGTCACCCAGTAGCCGCTTTTCTGCCTCTAGAAGTTGCGGGCAGCTGTGCGAGGGTGTGCTTCATCCATTCGCACTTTCGCTTACCCTTTGTGCACAGAGCATACTGCTTTCCATTGACAGAGATGCACCTAGCCAGCTGGCCCATGCGGTGGCAGTTATCGCACTAGAGTAGGAGGGAAGCCGATTAGTGAGTCTGAAGCATATCAAAAGAAATTCACCAGTCCACTATTAGCATCGGATGTGGTGCCAATGCCACCCAGTGGTGGTACTTCGATGTATGTGTGTTGCACGCACTGGGCTCGCACTTGCGCCTTCGTCACTCTGCTCACTCTCCCCTTTGCTTGTCACCCCACTCTCCCAAGACTCCCTGGTTCCTTCGCCTACTACCTCAGTATTGGTCGCTCCAGAGAGCGCACCAGCACGATGTGTGCCTTTTTGTCCTCCTGCACTTCAGCGGTATCTATATCACTTGCTTTGTCAATAGCCTTAAACTCACCTTCCAGATTCTCCAAGTTAACCTCAGGTGCCTGCAATTCAGTGGTCAAGAGCGCGCGGTGTGCCTTGTGCACTTCAGTGCACTCTGCATGCGCTTCCAGCTGCCCCGCCATGCATAGAGATGGGTTGTGGAAAGAGTTATAGAGGATAGATGGTGGTTAGAGATAGATAAGGAGAGGATGGCCACTTATGTGAGCAAAGAAAATTTTGTGCTGACCAATCACATGCTGCCTGAGGACAGTCAGTACTTCAGTTGGGAGGAGATGATATGGCTCCCTATCGCCTTGCGTGCATACTACAGCATTTTTTGCGATTGTGCACACCTCCTAGACAGCTTCCACACACTTTGCATGCCTTCATGCACTTTCACACACCTTTGACCGCTTAGGTGCGCTTTTGTGCGCCTTTTACATTTCTACTGCACTTTTGGTTCCCCCATAGCTGCCTGTTGTCGTGCGCCCTAAATGCACCCTGTTGTGCTTCAAACTGCCTCCGCACACCCCCCCCACACTCCTTATCTGCCTTTCACATTTCTTGCGTGCTCGATGTGCCTTTGCGTGCTCCTTTTATGCTTTACCTGCAACTCATATTATCTGCTGCACATTTATTGGACAATCCCTACCATGCACACAACAATCCACCACATCAGTTGTGCTGTGCATCATGGCTTCCAGCTTACTTGTGCATTTATTCGAGGTGCACCACAATTCCAACATGAGCGAACTGCACATTCTCACATAATTGGTGCGCTTTGCACCACATGCCTTCATGTGCTTTTGTGCGCCTTTGCATGCTTCTGTGCGCTTTCACATGCCTTTGACCACTTAGGTGCACTTTTGTGTGCCTTTTATATCTCTACTGCACTTTTGGTTCCCCCATAGCTGCCTGTTGTCGTGCGCCCTAAATGCACCCTGTTGTGCTTCAAACTGCCTCCGCACACCCCCCCCACACCCCTTATCTGCCTTTCACATTTCTTGCGTGCTCGATGTGCCTTTGCGTGCTCCTTTTATGCTTTACCTGCAACTCATATTATCTGCTGCACATTTATTGGACAATCCCTACCATGCACACAACAATCCACCACATCGGTTGTGCTGTGCATCATGGCTTCCAGCTTACTTGTGTATTTATTCGAGATGCACCACAATTCCAACATGAGCGAACTGCACATTCTCACATAATTGGTGCGCTTTGCACCTATTTGGCATTGGACTGTGTGCACTTGGGCGCTTTCACGTAATCCTGGCACTTTGGTGGTATTTGGCCTTTCACAGCATCTCCTTATAGTTCTTCCACATTTCTAATCAGCATTGCCTTATCTGGTAACTGGCACAGGTTGATCATGTCATTATTACTAAGGTGCAGCATGCGACACATAACACCAAAACGGATTAATTGGGAAGAGCACATGAGACCTAGAGTGCACCAAAAATAGCACATCGCACCAGAACAGTTGGATATTGGGCTATAGGTGCGCAAATCTTATTGGCTGAGGCAGCAGCATAGTGCAGTCAGGTTTAGATGGGCGAATGGATGCGCTTGTGGGTAGTGCATGGCGCTTTCTATTTTTACACTTTATTTTACTGTTTTTATCACATAAGCCATTTGTACATAGTAGGTGGACAGATAGAGAATCCAGAGGATCTTTCCCCCCCCTCATAGTTCATAGCTCAGTCAGCGTCACACATAGTCTGTGCACCAGCATTCAGTCCATGCGCCTTTGTAGTGCACCCTTTGTATAGCCACATTTGCATATCATTTGCATCCCCTCATCATATTGCTGCATTTCGTCCCTGCATTGCATCCTTTGTCCTTGTTTGTGCACTATTGTAGTGTGCCCTTCATATAGCTGCATTTGCACACTGTTTGCACACTTATTTGCATAGCTGAGTTTTGCACACCATTTGTGCCTTTTTCTGCCCCTTGTGCTTTCATCCCATTTGTGCCCCTAACCTGTGCACTTCCCTCCCAGCACATCCCAGTGCCATCTTCATCCCACTGCATCTCCTGCTTTCATCATCCTCGTCGTTGTGCACTTTTGTGCTCTCATTGTGCATTTTTCCACACTGCACGTTTTTGCCCCCTTGCATTGCGCACTTTTCTGCCATTGCACATATCTTCCCTTTAGCATACACAACTAGTGCGCACCTTGAAAACTGCCATACCAGCCTCTTTGTAGTCTCTGCACCCAGAAGGACAATCCAAGGCCCTCTAAGTGAACACCCCTCACACCAAGCACACTTGCAGTTGTAGGTTTAGTGTTCACCCCTTCCATTGAGACTCTGCACTGAGTACCAACTGAACACATCAACATCTTCAGACCAATTTCGAACATCTTCATACGCTTTAAAAAGACTATTCATCACATCCTTTATCATTTCGCATCACTAAAACAATGTTTTGGTATTAGCAGTGATATTTAGTACTGACTTGCACCCTTCCTCTAGCCTGAGTTATACTTCATAAGCCTTTTAACAGGTTTTGCTAGGTTTCCAGTTCGAGCATCATCACCAGTAGCACCACTGTCAAGCAATGCCTCCACATCAATTGCTGCATGTGTGTCCACTGTCTTCAATCCTACTCTCAAACTGATTTCAGATTTTATCTGCACGGAGCAAATAAAGAATTTAGGGGTTTTCGGAAATAAGGCTGGGCATTTTTCTTCGTTGCATAAGTGATGATGGTCATACTCCTCAATTTCTCTTTTAGGTTCACTCTGGGTTTTCTCAGATACTAATACATTATATTGATTCTGGGTCACCAATGGGGAAACCTTCACTGGGACTCTTCCACAAAATTCTTCTGCTTATCTTCCTCCAACTTCACTTCCTCGATTGTCACTCCCCTAATCTTCCTTTTCTGCCTACAATTCCTAGCAATATGCCCTAATTGCCCACAATTAAAACATTTAAGTGGGGCTTGTCTCCCTACTTGATCAACATCCATCACATCTGCTGATGCTGCTGACTCCTTAACAATAGGTGTCACTGCTATGGCCAGTGCCTGTGCCCTCAGAGTTTGTACCTGAGGCATCCTTCCTTTCTCAAACTTTCCTCCTGATGACTTTCCAAATCTGGCATTTCCATACATCAATTTCAACTCCACCTGTTCCTGTTGGTATTGCCAATCAAGATGCATTGCCCAATTATACCCAAAAATTCTACCAATGCAGCTTCTCCCATATCCATCTGTGAAGCTTCTGCCTTGAACTGCAAAATAAATTTGTCTGCTGTAGGAGAACCTTGGCACATAGTTTTTAATTTAGCATTAGCTGTTGCCTTTGGATTAGGGTCTCCAAACTGTGCCTCCAATCTCTCCAAAAATTCCCTGAAGGTTGCAAATGGTTTATATCCTGCAGCAATTTGATTAATAACTTTATTTCTCCAGAACTGTGCTTTCCCTCCCTAAATGTATGAGAGAGCAAACATAATCCTAGACTCAGTCGTATGAAATTTGGGCTTTCTCCCATGGATATACAATACTACAGAGCTGATGAAGGATTTTGTATTCTCCATGGTACCATCAAAAATTTGTGGGGGTGCATATTTAGGTAAATGCATTTTTCCACTCTCAGATCTCTCCTGTGCATGCACATCATCTTGAGACATCCACTCCACCATCTCTTCCATCTCATCATTTTTATCTTCCACTGTTCTGCTTTTATTTCTGCTTGTTTGGGCTGTGATGCTGCCAATACTGACACTAACTGGGACATTTGTGCTGTAAGCGCATCAATTTTGGCTTCTAGCACTGGTATGGGAACAGGATTGTGACCAGGATTCGAAGTTGATTGTTCTGTCATCTACTACATATGCTACGACCATTTTGTGGGAGTGATGGTGAGCTAAATGGGGGAGTTTTTTGGCTGAGATTGGTGATTGATCGGTGATGATTGATGGGATGATGTGCATAACATATGCTATGGTCATTTTGTGGGAATGATGGGAGTGATGGTTGATGGGATTACATAAAATTTGTCAGAGCTGTGCAAGATTAGTCAAAAATGAGGGCATTAGTCAGAGCTGACTAAAAATTAGTCATATAGCTGGGCTTCAAAATGTGGTCATTGCATATGTAGAGGTGAGCTGCAGCTGGGTTTGAAGTGGAGTTTGAAACTTCGCAAGTGAGCTGAGTGTGGAGAGGAGTGTGAAGGAGTGTGAGGGAAGTGTGAGGGGTGGGGAGGGGGTGTGAGAGGGTAGGCAGAAGGGGGATGGAGAAGAGGTATGAGGGGTGGAAAAGAGGGTATGAGGGGGTGTAGAGGGGGGAGGTAGACATGGGAGAGTGAGAGGGGGATGGGGAGGGGGAAGAGGGAGGTGGGGAAGGGGGAGGGGGAGCTGAGGAAGTGGAAGGAGAAGATGGAGATGGGGGAGATGAGGAAGGGGGAGGGGGAGATGAGTAAGAGAGAGGTAGGGATGGGTATGGGTATGGGTATGGGTATGGGTATGGATATGGGGAAGGAAAAGGGAGAGATGGAGATGGAGAGAGAGGTAGAGATTGGAATGGAGATAAACACCACAACCCCCCCACATTGACTTGGGGCCAATGGTCCCAAGTGAACTGAAGAGTTGTGTACTACTGTATCTAAAAGTCAACTAAAGAGTTGTGTACTATCTAAAAGTCAACTAAACAGTTGTGTGACAATAAACCCCCAAACGTTGACTTTGGACTGAAGGTCCAAAGGCAACTGAAGAGTTGAGTAACTGTAGTGGGATTAAGCATTGTATTACATATATGCGAGCTGGCCCATGCTGGTGTCAGGCTGAGCAAGTGAATGCCATGACAAAGGCATAGGTCATAAGCTCATAATGATATAAGCTGTGATAAGTCACTTCTTTGGCTGAGTCACGATTCAGCTTCAGAATTTTTTCACACATTTTCGAGTCACATGATCTGGTAATTTGGGTACCAAACACAGCAAAACATATGATTTCAGCTATTTGTCAATAATTGGGCACTTTGAATCAATAACCCTTCCAACAGTGCCTGATCTCAGGGTTAATACTGAATTTGGCTAGTAACTAATTTAACTAAAATAGTCATCTGAATAGAGTATAGTAAATCTTGATTAAACCAGATCTGATTGGTTGTCTGGTTGCAGCTGTCCTAATGATGAGCACTGCCTCTCGATCACTGGTGGTCATAATGTAAGGTGAGGCCTAGCATCAGCTTATGAAGGCAAAGGTAAATACATACAGTGACTCACAAAACTGAGTCAATGTTTTGGACTTTTTGATTCATTGTTGAATAGCTTCCCATAAACAACAAAACCAAACAAGGTATTGGTGTACCGAATAACATACATGATCAGGGCTACCAAACAAACAAAGAATTATGTAATTTTAATCATCCCTCATGGAGATATGATTATTTTAATTCAGGGACTCATTGACTCAGTTTTGTGAGGGGTAGTCAGAAATATTAGAATCTGATGCTCCACCAACTGTATAATGTCAAAAACTTGACAGATGGTTTCTAAGGTGATGTGACCCTTGATGGGACCTTAAATTATAGTATTTAATTAGGACTAGCATTCTTCATACTTCAATATTCTCCAATGCATCCCATCTCCTCTGCTCAGAAGGAAAACATTCTTTCCCTGGCCTCCAATCATTATTCTACCCACAATATTGCCTCTAAACTCAACCTCAGCCAGTCTAGTGTATCCAGAACACTCAGGGCTCTCCATCCAAACCTGGATTCCCCCTCTGGTGGTTGTCCTTCTAAGCTCTCATCTACCTCTCAGAGAGCCATCCTTACCCAAATCACCACTGGCAAGGCTGCAAATGCTGTTTCAGGCCACCCATTACATCAACAGCATCATCCCCACTCCAGTCTCCTCAGAAACAGTCAGAAGAGTTCTCAGAAAAAACTCATTCAAGGCTGTGGTGAAGAAGAAAAAGCCTTTGCTTAGTATAAGGCATAGGAAAGCAAGATTGGCTTTTGCTCAGAAGTATAGAGAGTGGACTGTGGAGGACTGGAGAAGGGTTATTTGGTCAGATGAGACTAAAATTAACAGCTTTGGGTCAGATGGGAGAGAGTGGGTTTGGAAACAGAAGGGAGAGGGGCTGATTGAGAGAGAGGTGCAGGGAACTGTCAAATTTGGGGGAGGAAACATTATGGTATGGGGGTGTATGGGATGGAATGGAGTGGGGCATCTTGCAGAGGTTAAGGGGAGGATGAATGCTGACCAGTATGTGTCCATTTTGAAGGACCATATGCTGCCTAGCTTGGAGGAGAGTGGAATTTCTGGAGAAGAGGTGATTTTTCAACAAGACAATGACTCCAAGCATACCTCAAAAAAGGCCAAGAAATGGATGGAGAACAACAATATTACTCTTCTGGATTGGCCTGCCCAATCTCCAGACCTCAGCCCTATTGAACATCAATGGGTTCACCTCAAGAACCAGTTAGACAAGTATCCAACAGCACCAAAAGGAATTTGGGAGTTATGGGAAAGAGTAGTGGAAGAGTGGAATAATATTCCATCAGAGGTGTGTCAGAATTTGATTGAAAGCATGCCTAGAAGGTTGGGAGCAGTTATTAAGGCCAAGGGAGGGTCATACAAAATACTAGAATTACAATTTATCATAATATTGATACCACCTCACAAAACTGAGTCAATGAGTCCCTGAATTAAAATGATCATATCTCCATGAGGGATGATTAAAATTACATAATTCTTTATTTGTTTGGTAGCCCTGATCATGTATGTTATTCGGTACACCAATACCTTGTTTGGTTTTGTTGTTTATGGGAAGTTATTCAACAATAAATTAAAAAGTGCAAAACATTGACTCAGTTTTGTGAGTCACTGTATATACAATTACTTTCGGCTCATGCTGAAAGGATGAGTAAGTGCTTGTGGTGCACTGAAACAATGACATATGCACATGTAAGAGAAGGCACACTGATAGGGTAGTTGAGTTCTTCTGTTAGGGCGACACCCACTAATCTGCTAGCTGGACTGTGTGGGCTCTTCTACAAGAAGGCAGTGGGGCACGTGCACATAATGGGGGGTTTTGATGGTTTTGATGTGAGGGGTTAAAAATAGATGAGTTGGCTGAAAAAAGTGTTTCGCACTACTAATGTGGATGGAATACCTAAGAGAACTCAACTGAGGTCCCCCCAGGTGTATATTTAATGTTTATACAGTAACTCACAAAACTGAGTCAATGTTTTGGACTTTTTGATTCATTATTGAATAGCTTCCCATAAACAACATAACCAAACAAGGTATTGGTGTACCGAATAACATACATGATCAGGGCTACCAAACAAACAAAGAATTATGTAATTTTAATCATCCCTCATGGAGATATGATTATTTTAATTCAGGGACTCATTGACTCAGTTTTGTGAGGGGTAGTCAGAAATATTAGAATCTGATGCTCCACCAACTGCATAATGTCAAAAACTTGACAGATGGTTTCTAAGGTGATGTGACCCTTGATGGGACCTTAAATTATAGTATTTAATTAGGACTAGCATTCTTCATACTTCAATATTCTCCAATGCATCCCATCTCCTCTGCTCAGAAGGAAAACATTCTTTCCCTGGCCTCAAATCATTATTCTACCCACAATATTGCCTCTAAACTCAACCTCAGCCAGTCTAGTGTATCCAGAACACTCAGGGCTCTCCATCCAAACCTGGATTCCCCCTCTGGTGGTCATCCTTCTAAGCTCTCATCTACCTCTCAGAGAGCCATCCTTACCCAAATCACCACTGGCAAGGCTGCAAATGCTGTTCAGGCCACCCATTACATCAACAGCATCATCCCCACTCCAGTCTCCTCAGAAACAGTCAGAAGAGTTCTCAGAAAAAACTCATTCAAGGCTGTGGTGAAGAAGAAAAAGCCTTTGCTTAGTATAAGGCATAGAAAAGCAAGATTGGCTTTTGCTCAGAAGTATAGAGAGTGGACTGTGGAGGACTGGAGAAGGGTTATTTGGTCAGATGAGACTAAAATTAACAGGTTTGGGTCAGATGGGAGAGAGTGGGTTTGGAAACAGAAGGGAGAGGGGCTGATTGAGAGAGAGGTGCAGGGAACTGTCAAATTTGGGGGAGAAAACATTATGGTATGGGGGTGTATGGGATGGAATGGAGTGGGGCATCTTGCAGAGGTTGAGGGGAGGATGAATGCTGACCAGTATGTGTCCATTTTGAAGGACCATATGCTGCCTAGCTTGGAGGAGAGTGGAATTTCTGGAGAAGAGGTGATTTTTCAACAAGACAATGACCCCAAGCATACCTCAAAAAAGGCCAAGAAATGGATGGAGAACAACAATATTACTCTTCTAGATTGGCCTGCCCAATCTCCAGACCTCAGCCCTATTGAACATGAATGGGTTCACCTCAAGAACCAGTTAGACAAGTATCCAACAGCGCCAAAAGGAATTTGGGAGTTATGGGAAAGAGTAGTGGAAGAGTGGAATAATATTCCATCAGAGGTGTGTCAGAATTTGATTGAAAGCATGCCTAGAAAGTTGGGAGCAGTTATTAAGGCCAAGGGAGGTCATACAAAATACTAGAATTACAATTTATCATAATATTGATACCACCTCACAAAACTGAGTCAATGAGTCCCTGAATTAAAATAATCATATCTCCATGAGGGATGATTAAAATTACATAATTCTTTGTTTGTTTGGTAGCCCTGATCATGTATGTTATTCGGTACACCAATACCTTGTTTGGTTTTGTTGTTTATGGGAAGTTATTCAATAATAAATTAAAAAGTGCAAAACATTGACTCAGTTTTGTGAGTCACTGTATGCTATGTTACAGCTATTGCACTATGTTGTTACTAATGCACGTATACATGCACATACATATTGATGTCTGTAAATATAAAATTCCTATGCTGACAAATGTAGCATTTGTAGGCATTTGGTAGCATAATTTGATGTAATAAAATAACATAAAATAAAAATAAAATTTTATTATGTAATAGGGATGTTAGGAGACTGTTTCCTAACAAACACCCTCCAACAAGTTCATCAACCTCATTACAAAACTGCTGAGACAGCTAGCCAGCATTCTAACACAACTGAGAACAGGACATGTGCCATTGGCTAAGCATCTATTTCATATCAGAAAAATAGACTCACCAACATGCCCTGCATGCCAACAGAGCAAGGAAATGGTACAGCACTTCATACTACACTGCACAGCTCACCAGGCAGCCAGACAAGCCCTGTGAAACAGTATTGGAGGCAAAAACATTGATGTCACAAGAATCCTCACATCCTCAAAATCATTGTGGGCACTATTCAAATATGTGGCAGAGACAGGTCGCTTGAACACCACTTTCAGGACATTGCCAGAATTGAGAGAGGAAGAAGAAGGCAGAAGGGAACGAGGGAGGAGATAGGCAGCCAATGCACAGAAACTCCTTACCATACTCATGGACTCAGTACCACTTATTCCAGCACCAATGGTGCTTTGAGGATCCACTGGGATCCCTCCAAGCAGATGTCAAAGCAAATCATAAATATGAGGATTGAACGACAGAAAAACATACAGTATATAGTTAGTCTCTTACATATGGTATGCTACAAAGGAGAATAAATGGGGAAAAAAAAAATAGACTGCAAAAAAATCCAAGGGGAATCCATGGAGGAACAAGGACAGGATGCATGAGGAAGTGTTGATGGATAGTACTGTATGATCAACATTGCATGATAAACAGGACTCAATGCCCCATCCCAATCAACAACTTTGAAACCTATCATTTTGCACATATCTCACTCATTCCTCCATGGATTCATTCCCCTTGGATTTTTTTGCAGTCTATATGGCAACAGCAACAACAATATTAAAGTCCTCAAATTGATGATCCAATGAGTCAATCACTAAACTTGATTACTAAAATGTCCAATTTGATCACCAATTTGATCTAAAAAGTCAGATTTCATGACTAACTTGATAATGCACCAGAAGTCTATCTGGACTCCATGCAGACTCCATCTAGTCCATGTGGATTCTGTGAGGACTCCATGTATAGTCTAGCAGAAAAGCACCATACAACCAACAAAAGTTTTCTGACAAGGAGTCTGAATGGAGTACACATGAAGTCCTTGTAGTGGTGTACAGTAGCTTACAAAACTGTTACAATGTTTACCATATTTATATAGATCAGTCTGTAAAATAGGAAATAAAATTTGAGAATTTTTAAAAATATTATGGAGCATACCTCAATATCACAAGTGGTTGCCTAAAAAGTCTCAGGGTCATGTGACATTATTTTACAAATTAAATAAACCATTTAATTCAGTTACTTATTGTAACAGTTTTGTTGCACTGATTTTTTAAATATAAATTGGTACATGGTATAGCCTCCTTTGCTCTAACTACTGCTGCAAGTCTTCTAGATAGGCTTTTAATCAATTTCTGACACTCCTCCTTTGCAATCTCCTCCCATTCCTTCTGAACCCTCTCTCAAGGCTCTGCAACACTGTTAGCAGGCTCCTCATATCCTGCAAGCCTTTTTTTGAGGTGATTCCACAGATGTTCTATAGGATTTAGGTCAGGAGATTGTGCAGGCCACTTGAGGACAGTAATATCATTGTCCTCAAACCATTTCTTGGCCTTCTTACTGGTATGCTTGGAGTCATTATCCTGTTGAAAGATAACATCATCAGTAGTTTTACCCTAATACCCTCGTGTTTTCTGAAGTTCATCCTCCATTATGCTGACATAAAGGTCAGTATCCATCTTTCCAACAATCCTGGTAGCATATCCAATACCATCCCATCCCATGCACCCCCACATCATCAAATTTCCACCTCTAAACTTAACTGTTCCCTCAACCAATCTATCACTCAGACCTTCATCACTATCTTTCCACACATATTTCCTTCCATCTGACCCCAACCAGTTAATGTTAGTTTCATCTGACCATATCATCCTTTTCCAATCCTCCAGTGTCCACTCAGCATGCCTCTCAGCAAACTCCAATCGTGCATGGCAGTGATGAGGCTTGAGTAGGGGGCATTTTTTCTTGACTACAGGTTTCATGCCTCATTTCTTGAGGTGGCAATGAAGTGTGTGGAAAGAGAAGGGGGTATTGGTGATATCCTGGAGTGTATGTGCTGCTTTAGTGGCATTATCCACCTTTCCCATACCAATAATCTGCTTGGCATAGTCAACATTGGCAGTAGTAAGCTTAGTAGGTTGACCACCAGATGACTTTGGTTGGTCAGAATGGTGCTCAGAGCAAATGCAACTAATAGTAGCAGTGCTGAGACCAGTTTTATGAGCAATTGGGCATACTGAAAGGCCAGCATCAAGAAGTTCAAGAACATGAAGTGTTTGAGCAGAAGAGAGCTTGCGCATTATTGGTGAGTGATTGGAATGAGATATCAACTAGTGGAGAGCTCTTACATATACCTAGTCACATGATATTGTTTGTAACTGTTTATAATAATGATTTGCCCATATTTCTGACTAAAAAAATCAGTGCAACAAAACTGTCACAATGAGTAACTGAATTAAATAGTTTATTTAACTTATAAAATAATGTCACATGACCCTGAGACCTTTTAAGCAACCTCTTGTGATATTGAGGTATGCTCCATAATATTTTTTTCTGAAATTTTATTATATATATTATTTCCTATTTTACAGACTGATCTATACAAACATGCTAAACATTGTAACAGTTTTGTAAGCTACTGTATGTCACGATATTCTCCTACAAGGAGTCTACATGGAATAGGCAGAGTCCTATAGGATTAGGTGGGACAGTGTAAAGTATTGACCCTTGGGGCACCTCCTAGTCCCCTTACAGCAATGAGATGATCCAGTCAATAAGAGTTTGGATGGCTGCAGAATCTTTGAAAATGGACAAAAGGATTGTGTGGGAGTGAGGGTTAAAAAGAGTAGACATGTTGAGATAAACATAGGCAGCCAAGTAGGTAAGGCCAATGCAACCCTCAGCCCAGTGGCTGTTTCCTAAGGGTTTCAGACTATTTTTTTGAGTCTGCAGAGTCAGACTTAGCTTCTGAGGTGGAGTCAGAAGTTATGGCAGAAGCACAGGTTTTAGCAGCTTTGGACTTAGGGCAGTTTCCTGCTAACCATTCTGTCTTCTGGCAGGACAGGCACAAACCTTCCTTCATGCAATGCTCATGTTCTTCTCTCATGAGCTTACCATTCTTCTCCAACTTGTCCTGACATGCTAGTGGTGGTGGTAGAGATAGAAAGAAGCTTGAAAAAATTTTATTTCATGAATCAACTTTTCCTAATTTGGATCCAAACCCCCATGTGGCTTGTAGACTTGGCACTAAGGGAGAAATACTGTCAAGTCTCAATCCTCAACTACTTAAAACCTAAACTTTTTCTGATCCATTTTCTAATGTTTTCCTTGGTCACACTTGGCCACCATGCTCCAAAGTCATGAGACAAGTCTTCACATGTCTTACTAATAATTTGCTGACCTATCTCATTTCTGATATGGTTTTTACTATGATAATTACCAAGACCCATAGTAAACTTCCATACATTCCTAGTATTCTGTTAAGAACTGTTAAAGCTGTTAAAGACAAAACACTAGGAAGTGCTCTGCAGAGCAAGAGTGGAACTCAAGGTAGGAAAACACTGGACTTTTGGTCAGACCCAGTAATCAGTGGTCAGAGGGTTCAAGGGATTCTGGGGGAGTTCCAAGACAGAATCTGCCAGGCTGGAGAACACCCAGTAAAAGGGGCTAGAGAGGACTTGGCTTCAACTTGTAAGAAGTTGCACCATTCTCCTCTTCAGGTGTCCTATTTCAAGACAAGGTTAGCAGAGGAGATTCCAGTTTCTGGAGGTTATCTGGAGGAAGGCAAGAGCAGGATTAAGCAGAGGTTCAAGATGGAATAAGGATTAAGTTATTGGGAGTCAGGAAACATCAGAAGGGATTAGAGAATAAGTTGATTAGATTTGGTTGACTAGTATGATTAAGCTTGGTTGATACTTTGTGAGGTACAAACTAAACTATGGGTGCTTAAATATTGAAGGCCAGAAGGATAATATGGAAATTTACTAATGGATCTTTGTAAGTGTCCATGACTTTTACTGGTAAGACTGTATTAGGAATAGAATGAGTTAGCAAATGATTACTAAGGCACATCAGAACTTGTCTAGTGACTTGGGAGAATGGCTGCCAGAATAACCTGTGGAAAATGTTGGAAAAGAATTGGAAAATGTTGGGAATTATTGGGAATCTGATCAGAAGAGTTGGGTCTTGACATACATATTCTTCCACTCCTCAATATTTAAGCACCCATAGTTTATTCGTACTCTCTAGTTCAGACATTGACAGAGCTTGACTTAGATTTGCCATAGTCCATCTTAGCTCAAGATAACTTGACATAATTCTAATCCAAACCTTATTATCCTCCTGTTACTCTAAAACCTCTGTCCCTCTGAGAGTCTGAATTTTCTTTTCTAACTTCTGTTCATTCTTAGAATTCTGGCCCAGACCCTAACTCTACTCCTAAGTCCACCCACATTTACCCACACCCATCCACTAATTTTTCCATACCTCTGTCTTGAAGTTAGAACAAAGTTAGAACACTGGATGAGGTGAAGGGTGCAACTTCTTACAAGTTGAAGCCAAGTCCTTTCTGTCCCCTTCCCACCAGATCTGCACAACCCATTCCCTCCAATAATTCCTTAGCATAGTGCTATCTCTTGTCCCATGAAATCTGCAGGATCTGACCAGATTCCAACTTTTCTTTAGTTGGCACTCATGGAGGGGGCAAAAGTGTCACACAAACTCTGTCCAGAATGGGAGAAAGGGAGAGAACTGGGTTTTTTGGTTTGGCATAAAATAGAAACAAAGTTGTATGAAGGTCTTAACCTAATGAAAATTTTTGACAAATCATTTTCATCATAAATAAGTCGAGTCTCAACTGATTTCCTTAAATATTGAATGAGCAGGGAGCCGATAGGTAGGGCAACCAGTTGCAACTGCAATCTGGCCCAAAAATCGGTCGCAACCAGTCTGGAAAAGTCCAGAAATGCTAAAGACCAAAAATATCAGTATCAGTGTTGACTCACTTCGTCAGTCTACGACGATCGAGCGATCCTCCTTCATCATAACGTCATCTGCCAGTCCGCCTTGCAGCGACGAATACCGCTGGAAGAGGCCCTTGGCTGTTACTGACAGGATGGACACGGACAGCTGCCATGATTTGCCGGGCTCTCCTGCATCACTTCCCGATCGTGAGGGGGAATGCCCCCTCCCCTACCAACCTTTGCAAGTACTGTCCACGACGCAGCCTCTCGCGGTCAAGCCAAGTTTTGCAGCTCATAAGTCTTCGCTTCATTTCACAACATGTCCAAAGGGAATCGTTTCAACACCCGTCGGGAGCAAGCAGATGTTGCCGTATCCTTGTCATCATGGATCCCACGATTGCTCTTGTCTCGTAGTCACGTATCCTCATCTATCCCTAGCAGCTCTGAGTCGTCTCCTGATCTGGGAAGGGCGCACGACGATTTGGACAATAAGCGGTCAACAGCCATTGAACACTCGGAAGAAATTCCAAGACGCCCTCCGACACCATATAGAAGTCCACATCTGGATGTCCACATGTGGGAGAAAGCCTGGGAAGCCTTAGGATTGAAACTGCGATGAGATCTTGGGAAGTAAAAGAGCACTGATCCGACATGTAAGGACCCATTCGGGGTTTAGAGGATTGTGTGACGGACGTGGACGGAGTTAACGCATTCCAAAAGCACCAGAATAAGCGCAACGTTGGATACACTGCGACGGCATCAGGAAAGCGAGGCCGGCTGAATACTATTTTACAGCATTTTATCGTAACCCAATGGAATTATGCGTCTGTTAGTTTATTGTCGAGTCAGCCTCCATCCGTGAACTGTCGATCTAATTTCTTCTTCGCCTGTGTCCTCAGGAAACATTGGCTGGCGTACAGTTGATTAGACGTGCACATCCAAGTATTGGATTGACATACAGGATATTTTCTCGTTAAGATCTCCTCACACTGCCAACCTCTTTGACGAGCTTTGGTGAAGAATTCCAAGTCTCGATGGGCGAGATGGGGACGGTGATGTGTATAGAATACAAGAACTGCCGGGGTTGAAGATTCCGACTGCAGCACAGCGCAAGAGAGGGCTAGTTCACAAGTTGTCAGGAGGGCGTCATGCTGCGTGTAATGGGATGAGTGACCGACATGTGCAGTGGTCGAGGGACGAGCTTACTTGTGAGTGATTGAAGATCAGATCCGAGAGGATAATGAGATGAAAGCCTGCTGAAGTACGTTCTGATGACTGCAGGTCAAACAAGGGTTCGATAGGACGACCCCAAATATAGCCCTAGTAATTGGTTTAATGGATCCCGGAGATTTGGGAAAAGAACTGCCCACTTGGACAGAAACTCGATCGTGATCTCCCTTTGGAATATTTTTCTCCACGTTGTAAACTATGTTCTGCACGAGCTCCTCGTCAGGATAATCCGTAAGTACAATCTACTTGCGTGCGATCAGTGCCACGTCGTGAAGATGTCGACAAGATTAACACACCTTTCGAGCTCCATTCAGCACTGTCACGAGACCAGGGAGCCCACCTCCAGCACCGAGTTCAAGAACAGCGGCATCACGATATTCATCAACGTTTTCATCCAGATGGCACGCCAAGGCACGAGCAGCGTTCCATCTATACAAGGATTCTAAATAAATTACTTACGGGAAGGAGACCAGAACGCACAAATAATTGCCCCAAAGTGGGTGCGTTCCTACTAGTCTCATCTCGATTTCACTCCAGTCATCCGATTTCCTGATCATACACTTGTCTCGAATATATTTCACCACTGTGGGCTGTGGGGACGGTGGTCGGGGTGGTTGCTGGGTATGGGACGAACAGGCAGAGGATTGTTAGCAACGAATAGCCAAACCGGATACTGTAGACTGACTGTAAAAACGGAATCGAGAGACCATTCGATTTCATCATCAAACATAACGTTAAGCTGTGTACGCTAACCAGCTAGCTAATCTGTTGATATCTTCGGAAATTCACACACACACAAATTGAAGTCATGTGCTACATTCTTGGCCAGCGCACCATAAGCCCATATTCACAGTCTGAGACTGATTTCATTTGGACTGGTATGATCATGAATCTCCGCGTGTTATGTTACGGCAGGATTGCTTGCATGTAAGCCCGGCCTGCAATTCTTGCCACCCTCGTCTTTATTCTGATTCGGTGATTTTCTCTTTTGCCACTCATAGCTGCTGAGAATCTTATATCCTCGCATCAGTTTCTGCATCCTTCATACGATGGAACCACGTCGTGATGCCACCACTTGCTAATCGCATTGGCCAGGCCAATCTCGCAGAGAGAACGCGGAGTCTTCTTTGTGACGAGTGCCCAAAAGAATTGAAGTTGAGCATAAATCCATAACGTTTTGAGACCTGAGTGAGTTAGGAAGATGCTTTTTTCGTTACTTCTCTTGCTCCTGTCGTGATGTGGAATTGTTCGATGTTCGTTACATATATCGGCTAGTGCGGCATGATTGTTATCCTTGGTATCACTGCAAGATGGTTCATGGTATAGGAATGCCCTATGTGATAAACAGATATGCATTCCGTGCTTCGTGAATCATCTCGGATCACAGCTTTTAATACTTAGGGTCATCTCTTCCTCAGGCTATGATCCAATCAATTAATATTCAAGAAGCACACGAAATGAAGATGCAGATGCAGCCTGCAGGGGTCCCGTTCTCCTGTTGTGAACCGATTTTTGGCGAGGGTGGATCGGCGGCCGAGCTATGTCCATGTCTCACGGTCTTGTTGACAGTGTCGCAGACGTCGTTCAGTGCCGTGCACATCGCGCCACATCCCTCCCATACCTGCCTAAGTGTCAGCCTCTAATATCGGCATATCGGTGCAATGCTGCAGAACAGAGCCCGTCTATTTGGACTGTTCTCCCGACAGTGTGGCCCTCCTTACGTTGCGATGAACAGCCATGACAGCCTGTACAATTCATAGAGCGAGTGTTTGCAATTGGAAGTGATACAGATCAAGTCTTCAGCGGGATAGAAGCAAATTTCGGAGCTGTTAGAAAGCGCTTCTATCATTTTTTTGTCTTCCTAAGATCCGAGGCTTTTATCTGGAAGGTCCTGCCGCACTCTTACAGTGGAAGATTCCAACTCGACGTTAAGGTTTCCGAATCTATATCGCAGTTCAAGAGTTTATCGTTCACTCAATTGATTTACACCTCACTCTCTCTGTGAGTCTCATTCTCTCGCCTCGTGGCTCAACGTCTGTCCGTCCGAAGATCTTCAGGTAGGTAAGCTGCACGTTTCGCAAGCAATGGTTGACGTCTACTCGTCTACTGATAGTAATACTATTCACCCGTCTAAGCCATCATGATTGCGGCCAATTGCTATGATGCTTCTGCTCCTCCTTTCCACCAGAAGATATAGCGCCGAAGGGTCTGTCGTCTGGTCACTTTTACACTATCGATGCTAGAAATGTAATCCTGATGTAGTACAACCGAAGGCATAGCAGGTTATATCTTTTTTTCAACTGACCGCCTAACACTATATCACCGTCTCTTCCATTTAACAGATAAATTGATGACTACTCTACACCACCTTTTCAGTCCACGTGGCCCGGATCATCTCTACTTCGATCGTAAGTACATAGACACATAGACAGTCGCGACGAAAGGCAGTGAGTTACACTTTACAGGATTACAGGTAAAATCTCTTCGATCTTTCACACACAGTCCAGTTCAGAGTCGTCATTTGGACCCCAATCGATGACTCCTGTGATAGGGTCAGCCAGCAAAGTTCCGTCCAAGACCGTCTCACTTGGCGGCGACAAACGATCCGCTCAAGGCCTATAAAATCTACGCCGGCTATATTTCAGGCTACTAGAAAAATTGAATTTGCGGAAACATACCTACTTACATACGTTCTAATATATTGAAACGAGTTTCCGCTCCAGTCCGCAAGCTTATATAAGTGAGTTTTACACAACTACTCTGACATTATATCGGTATCTGAACATGTCTCCAAAAGGTCGGATTGATGATCAGGCCATATGTTAATTTTGTCGATGTCCTGATTGACGGTTTCCAAACCGATGTACACTGGTACAGGAATGATATATTTGCCGAAAGAGGCAAATATTAGTCTAACCCTGAGTTGAAGTACTTGGTGTATAAGTCACATCATATCTTATCATCTTTTCCCCACGACGTGAGCTTCTCACCACCGATGCGGATGCAAGGTTATAATTCAAACGATTTTGATCCAGGAAGGACTACATCTCATCTCCTGGTACTCAGCACGGCTCAGCCTACTCAACTCCCTGTTTCTGACGCCGATTCCAGTCGGTATTACCTATCATCACGGGGGAGGCATTCGTGTCCCCCGAAATTTGCATCAAGGGACCTCTCATCGTGAACCTACCCTGCAGTGAACAGCGACATCCTGGGTTTTGTTACATCAACCCGATCGCTCGATGAGACCGTCCGTCGCTCCCACGTGCTGGTTTGAGCTTCAAACTTGCTTGTATACGCCGCATATATCAACACGTTGACAAAATGGAGATTCCCACTATCCTGAACACTTACTATGTTTGCACCACTGTATGCGAAACTAGACCTCACCACCCCTTGCGACCGTCAAATCGCACCTTCACCCTCTCTATGTCCTTCCCGTAGAATTCATCCAGACTTCGTATCACCCGATGCAGACGTTGTCTTGCGGTCGCTAGAGGGAACGCTCTTCTTTTTCCATTCATACATACTCCGCCACACATCGGGGTTGTTCAGCATGATGTTTACCCTTCCCCAGCCCTTGAACAACACGAGCGAGCTGGTTGAGATTCCAATATACGAGAGCGATGAGATCGCCGTTCCTCTTCTTCGCCTCCTCTGCGGACTTCCACACCCTCCCTGGCAATCGTACGACGCCATTGAACGCGTACTCTTCGTTGCCGAAAAATGGGACACTCCTGGCCCTGTCGCGTATATCAGGGATGTCCTCATGACACCGAAGTTCCTGAATTCTGACCCTTTGAGAGTGTACGCATTGGCAAAACACTTCGGGTGGGATAATGAGGCAAGAATAGCGGCGACCCTGACGCTGAAATTGGATTTACATGACGAGGCGTACAGGGAGACACTGAATAGGCTTTCAGCGAAGGAGTTGACGCCACTGTTAAAACTGAGAAGGGACAGAAGAGAGAAATTCAGGCAGCTGCTGGATAGTCCGGAGCGGTTCGCAGCTGGAAATAGGTGGATATTATTCTGCTGAGTGGAGTATCGAAGCTGACCTTCTATCTTCCGGCGGTCATGACCTTCTAGCTCCGTATATCATTGCAGCCAATGCGGGGTGACAAAGCTTGATAACCATACATGGCGACAACTGAAACACGCAATGTTCATCGAAATGGAGCGAAGGCCGCTGGGCGATACCATAGGGCTGGAAGTGGGGGAAACGGAGGAATGGAAAGAGTCAAAGGAATGCTGGGCAACGAGGTGTCCGAAGGAAGGATGTGGAGGACTGTATTATGATCGAATTTCTACACTGAGACAGATTAGACGTTGTGTGGAGAGCTTGCCGATGACCATCGATGATGATGTATAGGGAGTGCGCCTATTGGCTTTGCAGAATGCCTGCAGGCATAGAGGATGTTCGACGGGAATGCTCTCATACCTAGATGAATTGATACAGTAGAAGGCATGAAAAGCGCTGACAAACCGAGTCCTAGAATGGATGCGTGGGAAATACTGGCTGCGGCAGTTGCCGGCTAGTATGCTTTGTATATGCATTTTCTTTTGGGTTGTGTTACTTACTATCACTTACTATCACGGGCTGTTGAGCAAAGAAGACTCGATAGTTTATAATGGACTTATTATTCACAGACTATCTACATTGTTGCATTGATCAGGCTTGCGAAATAGCAGAACTGAAACTGTGACTGCAGAGTGACTGAGACTGATGGTCTTGTTCAAGTCGGTCATGGTTTGATCTGGTTTTCTTTTTTTGGTTCATAGGAATGGACATTTAAGCACTACTTCTGACACTTCCCAACCTATGTAATTCCAATAAACCTTCCTCTTAAATCTATCTTGAACCTCTGCTTATTCTTGCCCTCACCTGCCTCTGGTTACCCTCCAGAAATCCAAACTTCCCATGCTAACCTTTGCCTTGAAATAGGCCACCTGACAAGGAGAATGGTGCAACTTTGTAAGGCCACTTACACATCCTTTACTTCTATTTGGTTACATGTCAACTGGTGCTCACATATACCTTACTGACAACATCGGATTCTTCTTCACCATTCTTACCCCCATCTTTTTTGCTCCTTTTCTCATTCAATCAATAAACACTGGTCCTATTCCATCATCATGTGAACATGAGTTTACTTTTTTTTTGAATATCAACCAGCTGCTGCTTGCCATCTTGAACAATGACTGCATTGACTGATTTCACTGTTCAGCCACCTTCATTCACCACTCTCGAAGCTGTCAGTCCACCAAATGTAACAATGGCTACTGCAATATGTATGTTGGCACACTTGTGTGGCCAAACCATGTCTGCACCTTCCATGCCTGCCACCCATCAGTCTCAACCTGCTGCAAATCACTGTGTATGTGGTGTATCTGCTGTGTCACACCTCCCTAATGTTGAAGAATTGCCCTTAAACCCACTGTATATGTCCACTGTGTCAAATGGACTGCATACAGTCCAGCATTTTAGCTCTGACAGCTCCAACTCCAGCTCATCTGTGCCATCTTCACCTATCATGCATCCTCATCCTCCTCCTCGCACTGTGACCATGTCATATCCCACAACACTCACTGCTTCCTGTGAGCAGAGCTCACTGTCTAAGCCCCTGATTCTCCTTGCTGGCGATATCACTCCTGCTATTATGCATGATTTTGAAAGTGGCTGTGAAGTGTATTTCGATCATAAACATGTCAATCCTGAGGATCAGGTTCGCAAGATCTTGAGCAATTTTGTGACATCAGGATCCATAACTGGATTTATGGGGATTGTGATCGATTAGTTGCATCCTCGTTTGCAGATTTTATGGTCAAATTCAGGAAGAACTATCTTGAACCTGATTGGAAAGACAAAACCTGATGAGGCATCCTTGCATCAATGATGAAAGACAGTGGTATATTCTGGGATTGGTTAGCCTTCCTTCAGCCAGAGAACGTCCTCTTGATCAGCACCTCCTACTTCTCTGATCAGGCACTTCATGACAAGCTTGAGGCGTCCATGGCCCCTGAGCTGGCAAGATGCTGCTGTTATGAGAAGGTTGACAAAGTCATTGACTTCCATGGGTGGGCTCATGAAGTTAAGTGCATAGATGAAGGTTGCCACGCAGAACTGAAGCAGGTGATCAAATACACTGAAGCATATGTGAACAAATGTCATTGCCAATTTCCCACCACTGCTTCCACTGCATCTACCACTGCTTCCATCTCGAATGCTGCAGGTGGAAAGTGGCAAGGAGATCACAGAATTCTGTGATGTCTTCAATCTGGAGTAGGTGGGGGGGGTGCCAGAAGAGTCATTGTCATCATCAGAGGAGAGTCTCAGTGATGGGGAGGTGCAAGAGGAGCTGGCAGGGCTGGCTGAGCAGGCTGAGCAGGTCATTTGGGTGGAGCCCACTGGAGATGATGAAAGAGAGGTGTGGGGGCCCAGTTGGAACTAATAAAATCTATATCTTTTGTCTTGTTTTTTCTCTTTCCCTTTTTAAAAAAAAATGTTTGTATCACCTCTTTCATGTCAGAGTTCAAAATGCTGTTACCAAAGATGGGACTTAGGCAGGAAAAATACTGGACTTCCAGTTGGACCTGGTCATCAGGGGTCACAGGGTTCAGGGGTTCCAGGGCAGAATCTACTGGGCTGTAGGAGGCCAGGTGAAAAGGGGCCAGAGATGACTTGGCTTCAACTTGTAAATGTTATGAAACAGCCCCACTACCTAATAAGTAATTGGATGTGGCATGGTGAAACAATGACATATGTGCAAGTAAGAGATCTGTTAGGGTGACATCCACTATCTGCTCGCTAAGACTGTGTGGGTTCTCTCTACAAGAAGATGGCAGAATGTGTGCGCATGATGGGGAGTTGTCGGTTTTGATAAATAGGGTTATTATTAGATGAGTTGGTTGAGAAAGGCATTTCACACCACAAGCGTAGATGGAATACCTAAGAGAACACAACTGGGATCCCCTAGGTGTATATTGGAGGTTTATACACTATGTTACATGTATTATACAATGTTGTCACTGATGCACTCATAAATGCATGTACATATTGATGCATGTGAAATAAAATTCTCATGCTAACAAAGTGTAACATCCTTAGGCATAGGGTAGCATAATTTGACATAATAAAATAAAATAAAATTTTATTAGGTAATAGGGCTGTTTTCTAACAATGCCCCCCTTTTATGCCTTGACTTCCAGGTGAGAAAATATTGTATCCATCCCCTCTGTGAAATTTTGGTAAGGCCAGAAATTCATCCCCTCATATACCATTCTTGCAATGTGATATGGAGCATTTGGTTTAAGTTTGAAGAATTGGGTGATCACATTATGTACTTACAATTCTCTTCAGATTCCTAGGAATTATTTTTGTCAGTGTAGTTCTTCTACTTTATTAAGAACTCCAATTTGTTTCATCGAAGATGTGAGTCTAGGATTTCTTTAACTACATATTCTGGACCGCCTTCCACCATTATTGGAGGTTGCAGAGTAGGTTGTTGACCAAGAATAGGAACCTCCTTGATATGGGTGGGCACAGGTTAATCAACAATTACCTGTACCTTGATAGGATCCATTTTGATTTCATCAGGACTGATCATTAATCCCAAGAACTTGATCTTGCTTGCCCCAAACACACATTTCGCCAGTTTCACAAATAAATTACTCTCTGCCAATCATCATAGCACCTCTTGTACTGGTGATATTTAGTACCAACTCGCACCCTTCCTCTAGCCTGTATTATACTTCTTAAGCCTTTTAACAGGTTTTTGTTAGGTTTCCAGGTTGAGTATAATCACTGTACTGCTGGTGCCTTAACCATCTGATTCCTGTGTGAGGCAAACATCTGTTCCTCCATTTTTGCTTGTCGCCATTGGTGGTCCAGCCTCATTGCTTCTGTGTACCACCCAGTGATTGTGTATGGTCTCCATTCCAAGTTATTGAGTCATTTGTGCAGTGCCCGGTTAAGAGACTGCTTGAGCTCATAGATCAGGGGCTTCCCAGTGTAGCCCAATTCATGTGCAGCAATCTTAAAGTCTTGGACAGGTTCATCTGCAGTTTTATCACCCTGCATCATGGTCGTGATCTTGAAGACTTGGGTGTCTTCCTTTTAGGGTCCCCGAAGGTCTCCTCAATATTGTCTAGCAGTATTTCAGCTGTCTCAAATGGCATTACACCATGCATGATTTCTTGTATGGCTACCTCATGCCATTTCAATGCTGTGCCACCCTGCAGGAAGGAGAGAATTCATATGACCTTGGATTATTCTGTAGGGAATTCATTGGTGCACCCACACAGGTACATGTAGCATGCGGTATGGAATGCATCAACTTCCTCCATCTTCCCTGTGAACACTGGTGGTAAGGCAATCTTTGGTGCCCTGTGCTTTGTTCTCTCGAGCTTGTTTTTAGTGAGGTCTAGCTCCTTCATCAACAAGAATTGTGTGACAATCTCATTGCGTTCCTGCTTCAGATTTGCATAGCGTTCCTCTATGGATAGTACTGGCTCTTCTGGTAATTCAAAATCCTGTGACAAGTCACCCATGTTTACTAATGATAGGTTAGTGGATAGTGGTGTGGTAGGTGAACGTGCTGATGATGGGGTTGTGTCAGATATGGCAGGTGAAGGTGATCAGTGTTTGGAAAACATTTTTTTACTCAATAAATTCCTTGGTCCAGGCACACAACCATGAATAGGACCTTAGGTATGTAGGGGGGGTTTATCTGTTACACCAAGTGCAGTGTAGCTCACAGACCCTGTTAACCAACAGGTGGATCTAACACCCAGTGCAGGAAGATCCTCACACCCTCTTTCAGAGCTCTCTTGTGAAACAAACCATGCTAAGTCTACTATTCATGTACTTGGCAGCAGTGAGGTGGGTTTTTCTGAAGATCTCTTCAGCACTCCTTATAGGTAATCTCCTCAAAGTCGGGCTCAACATTAATCACAGTACAAGTGATCCCTTGTCATCTTCATGAAGCTCTGAGGGCCTGCTGATGAAATGTTTAAGGTGGTTTGGGTGAAATGTGCATGTGGAGAAATTAGTGATAAGGTGCATACTAGGCTCTTTGTCAAAACATTCTGTGATGCGAGAGGTATGATGTGTGAGAGAGCGCATAAAGGAGTCAAGTTCTTCTGTTAAGGCAACACCAATTGCAACCACTACTTCAACCAAAGTTATACTGAGTGGACTGCTAGGTGGGCTCTCACAAGAAGTCATTGTTTGATAGAAAGATTGTCTTGCAGTCTCAAGCATTCACACTTGTTATGGTGGAATCTTAAGAGGACTCGACTAGAGCCTCTTGGTACGATATTGCATCTTATATACTACTATACATGCTGCATCCATGAGGTTTAGACATGCTTACCCCATGTGTTGGATCAGTAAGCCTCCCTTGCCATGCTGCTGCACAGTGCCTGCCCCTACCCATGCTGTATGTAATCTACTAAGATGATCTGATAAGACGATCTGATATGATTAGATAAGATAATGTAAAATGTTGATTTTGCTCTCATAACACATACATTATTGTACCCCCATTGTAAATCCAATTTTATAAAGACCTTGGCTTTCCCATCTTGTCAATTACTTCTGAGATCAATGGCAAAGAGTACACGTTATTCACTGTCCACTCATTCAGATACCTATAATCTGTACACATCCTCTTCCTTTGATCTTTCTTTGGTACGAAGAATATCAGTGATGTCTGCAGAGATTTCGAAGGTTGTATGTATCCCTTGCACAATTGTTCATTTAGGAATGACCCAGGCATCTGGGCAATTTTCTGTGTTCATCCCACATTTTATATATATTTTATTTCACCCTATTCTGCATTTTCTATGATTTTCTATGATTTAAAATAATTATTTTTCAGTTTTTCCCATGTTGGTATTCTTAGAGGTGGGATCCCTTCTGGACATTTACCCATCAAGGTGATGTCATTCCACAGCTTGATCCACCTATTTCTGCCCTTTTGCTATTTTTAGCCTATTATTTGATTTTTGGGTCTATCACATACATATAATGGGCATTGACAGATGAGTCCATAAAGTTTTCTTTTCGGATTCCCCTCTGTTAGGTGTGCCTGAAGTGTCTGTATTATGTAGTATAACATTAACTTTGGATTCCCCTCTGTTAGCTCACTATTAAGTGAGGCTTTGAGGTTGCCCTCACAGACCAGAGCAATGCCCCAATGAACTGATGCTATAGAAAATGACAGGAAGATGACAATGAGGAGGACCACACAGCCACCACTATCACCACCACCACCACAGCAGCATCCACAACCCCCACCATGAGCAACTGCTCATGGGGTGGAAATGGAAAGCAATGGGAAGAGGGGATGGGATGACCACCAGAATAGGACAAACCACAAACAGTGGGGGAAACAAGCCAGGGCAAACAACCAGGAGCAGAGGGCAGGGCACCACCACCATTGAGCAGATGAAGGATGCTAATGGGATGAGAGCCATGGAAACAGCTCACCTAAGAACTGCCACACAGCCTTACCTGAGAAAAACACTAGATCATTAATTATTTTGTGGCTACTGCTTTTGTGGGCCCTCACTTCATGTGAGGGTTGTTAGTTAGTTCAATAAAAACATCAAAAATTTTTCAATATTTTAGACTACCGTTTATGTATACTTGACCTTCATCGAGTAAATGTAAATGGTTGGAGCCTTAAGTACAATCAAAGAAATTCATCGCACAGGTGATTGCAGACCCAGAAGAATCTGAGGCTGGCTTCAAGTTAGGATCTGGAACAATAGTTGGGTCAACAATGTCAGTGTCCAAAGGTGTTGAAGACCATGAGACAACTGAAGAAAGAGAGCAGTCACAATGCCAGGAGGTTGTAGCCCAGATGCTGAAGGACCTGTGAAATGGGAAAACTCTGCATGATGGGACCAAAAAGACTTCAACCAATCATGCACTGAACCAGCTGAATTCAAGAATTTTCCTGCCCTCTGCCAAGCTCTAGCAAAGCTAACAGTGAAAAGTAAAGACAAGAAGGTTGATGTCTTTCTCCATGCTCAGATAGCTGCCATTGTTGGGACACTAAACCTGTACATACACACTCAAGCATTCTTGAGGATGAAGATATCACCATGAAGATCCAGCTCAAGTTAGCCATGCACACAAAGAACAAATTTATCAAAGCATTGGATATTGTTGAAATAGTGGCCAGTCCAGAAATACAGGAGCACCTGGCAGCAGCTGGCATTCAGAAGCAGAAAATCTCTGAGGGAAGTGGACAACAGTGGTTGCAGAAATTTTGGTGGCATTATTCTCACCATGAGAGAGAGGATGTTGTCATTTATCATCAGCAATTTGTGGATCAGTTTCTCACCTGCTATGCACCTTGGATGTATACCTGGAGTTGAAACAAAACCAATTGAATTTAATCTGCCAGGAATCAATGGTCATTTCTGGATTACTCCTGTGACACATGATGAATTGACATTTTATGCAAATGATGAAAGGAATACACAGTGGATTCATGAGAGTCAGAAAGCCACTCCAGAGAGGAAGGGAGAGGGAGCATCAATTATGATTGCTGATTTCTTGACTTCCAAGTGGGGATGCTTGACAAGTGCAGATGGAACAGAGTGCGTTATCTTATCATTTGATCAGATCATTATTCCTCAGATGTGTATCAACAGAGAATCTCATATTGTATTCAAGGCTGGAAAGAATCAGGATGGTTATTTTGATGCCAATAACCTCCGTGCACAGGTTGATAAAGCCATGGACATCTTTGAAGCCAGGACCCATGGATTTGCGACACTTTTGTTTGACAATGCACCAGGCCATCAAAAGCATGCAGCCAATGTGCTTTCCGCCTGAAATATTCCCAAGCATCAAATAATGGATGGACACACCATAAAGATGGCCCTCACATGCAACCAACTACTCTTGCTAATGGAGATGCACAGGAATTTTACTTTGCAGATGACACTGACAAGCGGAGGACCTCGTAATCTTAGACATTTACTGTAGTATATAATCTGAGGTTAAGAAAAAAACATCTTCCTGCGTCCATCATCACATTAAGCCATTTATATTCTGCCCCCTTTTCCAAATAGTGATACGCATCACTACCTCAACAGCATAGCGCGGCACTGGCTCGGCATATGGTTATGTATACTGTATATGAGAAATAGTTCCATGGTTTACCACAGTGATATTGTTGGAAAGTCAGTGAGACGTGTGTCGTAAAGGATTCTGGTATCGTAATCAATGTGCCACGAGCTACTGGGTACGCCATCATGGCGAGACATTATCAGAGTGTAGCAGTCGCTATAAGCGAGCAGCAGTGAGCATGAGGGGCATGGGCGTTGGAAAGAAGGAAACCAGGCGGGCCGGAGGCCGCGGTAGACTCAAACAATGTACGAAACAACCATGTTTCCATAGGAGTGCATAGGCGATGTACAATAGACTGGAATGGTAACGATCCAACATGCAATATTAAAAGAAGAGTGCGTAGGGTCCCAGAAGAGACCAAAGCGTAGCAGTGCAAGGTGTCCCGACGAATATAAGCGCAAGAGCGAAAGACCCTGGTCAGGCAAGCCACAACTAGCGCTACGATAATGCTAGAGGACAGCGTACGCGTAAGATTAATATATACTGAAGAAAAATCTTTCTAAAACGACTAAGCGCCGAACACTTGAAAGTTGTCATCATATGGTCTTTATCGTGTCTGTCGTCATCGTCAAGATAATGTTCGTCGCATGCCAATTCAAGCCGAGCCAGCTCCGCCACTTCTCCAGCTACCCATCTCCAAGCTCGCGCCCTTCGCCCTTGGTTGCCACACTGGTACAATGTCGGCCTTGCCTTTTCCTTGCGTTGCATCGGGCTTTGCTGCACCACCAGAACCCATCTTCCAAGGAGTAGAAAGGCGGGAAGAAGCTTTTGGCTTTGATCCAAGCATGACACCTCCAGTCAACACTGTGCTCACACCACCAGAATAAGTGTAGCGGATGGGAGTTGTCTTTGTGGTGTCCACGACCACCTGCTTGTCTTCCTTGCGTTTGGGACCGGGAGAGGGGGATGGTGAGGAACAGATGGAGGGTTGGGAGGAGATGGATGAGGCAGAAGAGGATGTGAAGGAAGACAATGTGACTAAGGACGCGTTGGAAGAGCGGGAGGACGGGCGCGAGTCCAAATCCGCTTCTGAGAGTGAGTCAGAAAAGGAGATCAAGTGCACCGAGTGCTTCGCTAGGGATGGAAGAGTTTTATCGAAAGCTACCATGGATGACAGAGGGGAGAAAGTGCTCCTAGTGGGGGTGGGAGAGACGATAGAGATGTCGCATTTTGAAAGCATGGCGAACATCTCGTCCGCCTCTTTGTCTTCGTGTGTAGACTCGAGCAACTGCTGCGCGAGCGTGGGAGGCCGCGTGCGGCGTTTGAGAGACGATTGAAGGGCCGCTAGGGGGTTAGGCTGTGGGGCGAATGCATCTTCCCAAACATGAGCAGTCCGTCCGTCGAGCATGCGTACAGAGACACGGGAGGGCACAATGTGGAGTTCGAAAGTACTTCCACCGAGCATGACAATCCATTCAGACCAAGGTAGGTTGGTTGTGATGCACGCGGCATGAATGACTGTTGGGGGTGTGGTAGTGGGGGACAACGAAAGCGTTAGCATGTTTGAGGATGAAGACAAAAAGGCGGAAGTGAGAGTAGAGTGGAGAATGAGCCGGAGAGAAGCAATTTTCGATTCGGGGTGGATAGCGAGGAGAGGTTGTGTTAGGAATGTTGTAGCATGACATACGGCTGCAGGAGTGGATTGAGCAGTAGCAAAAGACATTATTAGATATTGGTGTTTAGTTTGTCAAAGGACGTGAACAACGTGAAAGAGGAAGAATCGACCTGCGATTTGGACGTGAGCGAGCTACATAAACCAAGATATGAGTTCGATTGCGTGGTACCAGTATCCAAAAAAAACATACCAGAGACGATGACGAGAGAGCAACCTTTATGATAGTACAAGAATGAACGAAGCTAGGCCTGAATACGATCTAAAAGTCTTAGGATTAACAGCGAAGGAAACCACGGTAAACCTAGCTTCTCTCCGGTCTGTTTATAAGTTGGAGGTCACTTCCATTATATCAGCGTTACAATGCGCGAAGCACAGGCCATTGTGCTTACATCGAACTTCCATGGCACCCACAGGAACAAAGGCGGCTCTGCACTTTCCTTCTTCATACAACAAACAATAAGTTCTCGGTGTTTTCCAGTATTTGGCAACAGGTTTTCATTGTTCACCTATCCAGACAACCGTGTCAACACCTTGAATACAAAGACTAGTGGATCTGTGTGTTCCTTGCCCTAGCGGCACCACCCACAATCTCCGAATTTTCCCCTTTCTTATCTTTGGATACTGATCTGATCCAAGTCCGAAGCAAGCGGTTCGACAACAATATAGTGAACTTAGGCTTGGATGCATTCCTCAAGATATACATTATTTCTCTGTGTGTTATACTTCTTCGCTTCTGCTGTCGTCAAGCACTGCAAAATAGTGCAAAATCCGATTTGGTGAATACCCACGACTGTCATAAGGGGTCTCCATGTAATTTCATCTAGAACTCATAGTGGACAGCATCCGTACGTCTTAGGTTACGGTTGGAGACTTCTTGTGCCGAATAAAAGCGCAGGTTCAACATAGAGGCTAGATATAGCCATACTGGTGCAATGAACGTACGTAAATTCCTCATGGTTTCATTCTCTCACTGGTCTTCCCTTGTCGCTACACCTAAATCCCCAGCTATCAATAGACCACAATGTTTGCTTTTTTTACGATTAATATCCGCCTACGCCTTTGAATGTTTACGACAGCCTTGTAGGACTCAAACTGGATCACCGCATATAATTTACATATGATATTACGAATCGTATATCAATAACCTTCATGCAGCTACGGTACGAGTGCCGGCCAGGATTTCTACTAACAACTAACATTGATATCCTACTTACTGAAGTTGGATGCTAGGGTCATGTGTTTCCAGACGATCACGTGATTGTGTCGAGAAAAATATCCCGCGTTGTAAATTACCGTAAATTACTCGAGTTTAAAATTGGGTCACAAGTCCAATGGGGAGGGTTCTGCCTAGGGCGACACTATGTGTTTGTACCATGTACATACGATGACACAGCACTGCATGCATGAGCCTACAGTATGTTGAATGCCATGTGTATTCAGCACTGTGTGCATGTTATTAACCCTTATTCCTAACGAGAGATGTGAGTGTACTTGTAAGGGGACTAGGAGGTGCCCCAAGGGTCTTGTCAATTTTTTGTGTTTGTGTTAAGTTCTGAACACTGGCAAGTGCTGAACATTGCTGGGATCTACATCTCCTTTGATGGAGAGTGGAACTTGAGGTAGGAAAACACCAGACCTCTGGTTGGACCCAGTCAGCAGTGGTCAGAGGTTTCAAGGAAATCTGGAGGAGATCTGAAACAGAATCTACTAGGCTGGAAGCACCAAGTGAAAGAGGCCAGAGAGGATTTGGCTTCAACTTGTAAGAAGTTGTGCCCTTCTTTTTGTCAAGTATTCTATTTCAAGACAAAGGTGAGCAGAGGATGTTTGGATTTCTAGAGGATATCTGGATGAGGACAAGCACAGGATTAAGCAGTGGTTTCAAATAGAATAAGAATTAGATTAGGGGTGCTCAATTCTAAAGTTTGTTTGTTTTCTCTGTTCATTTTGCCCAGGTACCACCAGGCACAGCTAATGAACATGAACTTTGGAATTGAGTGCACCTGTTCATTTCCTGGTTCAACAACTGTGGACAAGCAGAGTTCAAACCTGCCACACACCTGCCAACCTTTGCAAATGGTATGGTCAGTTTCTACTCCTTAGTTCTAGGTAGTCTTGTTAGTATATAGACATTTCATTTGATTTTCTGGAAGGCATTTCACTAGTTTATGGCTTAGAAAGTGAGGTCAAAATTCAAGATGGTTACCTGAGTCTGAAAGTCCACTTTTTTCTTTGTGGCATACCCTCACTACCTTTTTTTCACTAATTAGAACATGATATTAGGTCTCTGGACCACATAATTTGAAGCTATATAAGTTTACTTGTGATCCTTATTAATAATTTGGGTTTCATGTGTTATGTAGGTCTCTTGGGCAGCAAGAACTTGCTGAAAATGATGTTCTGTTGGACCCAGAGCTGGACCATTGTCTTGTAAGTGCTTTTTCTGACTTACCACTCCTCATTAATCTCAGATTCTGCAGCAGGTTCTTGCAGAATTTGCAGCACAAGGCAAAAATGTTGGAGCAGACTACATATACTGCACAGGGGAAGAAATGACACATTCCTTATAACCTACCTGGGGTTTAGTTAGTCTTAGAGCTAGGATTTAGCAGAGGTAAGAACACTGTATATGTACTATGGTACAGGTTCTCCTTATATACATAATAGTAAGGATGTCACATGACTCAGGAATGTGTTTACCACATGTATGTGCAGTAAGTGCAGTAACATGTGTGTGCTGCATGGTTTGCCTCACATATGCAGCATGTGTCAGAGATTTAATTTCAACATCCCCCCTCAAACTGTACAGTGCTCTAAGCAGCTAAGTTTGAATCTCGAAAGTAATTCTGAGAGAGTCTCTAAATTTCCTGAATAAGACAGCGCCAAGGTTCTTTGTGAACATGTCAGCTGGATTATCACTTCCAGGAATGAAAACGACCATGACTTTGTCATTTTCTATGCATTTGCAGGTATAGTGGTAGTGAATGTCTATATGTTTGGTCCTTCTTTCCTGAACTGGATTTGATCCAATAAAGATGGATCCCTGATTATCAGCGCAGATTGGTACACGCTTCAGTACATATCCAAATTCCTGGAATAAGGACTCTATCCACACTATCTGTCGACAAGTGTCAGAGAGAGCCATATATTCGGCTTCTGTGGATGACAGTGCTACAGTTTTTTGTAAACGGGACTGCCAGCACACAATGCCACTCGCTAGAGTAGCAAAGTAACCCATTGTAGATTGGCATTTGACAGTGTCAGCTGCCCAATCAGAATCTGTGAAGGCCTGTAGCCCCTCGGACTTCTCACCATCATAGACAATGTTATATTTCTGGGTTCCCACCAGATAGCACATGATGTACATCACTTTGTCTAGATGTTCTTGGCTAGGATTAGCCAAGAATTGCGACATCTTGATTACCACATAAGCGATATCAGGTCGTGTTCCAAGCATCAGATACATTAAAGATCCGATCACAGACTGATATTTTGATCTAAGCATCACGTTGGGCATTGCTGTGTTTTCCGATGGTCTGTAACCAGTTGGGAGTGGAGTGGGGGTCACTTTGGCATTTGTCATCTCAAATCTCTCAAGCACTTTGGCGAGATATTCAGTTTGATCGAGTTTGACTTTGCTTGTAGTCTGGGTGATGTGCATGCCTAAGAATTCCGTGACTTTTTCAGTACTACGGCACTCCCAATGCTTTAGACAAGCATTTTTCTTTTCATCCACAAGTTTCTTGTTCTTCCCCATGAACAAGCCATCATCAACATAGACGAGTGCAATAACAATGCTGCCTGTCTTAGGATCCTTGTGTATGAAAATGCCAGCATCAGAGCTGGCACGCACAAACACAATGGTGGGCATGAATGCCTCTAGCTCTTTCCACCATGCAAGTGAGGCTTGTTTAAGGCCATACAATGCTCGGCATAAGCGCATTACTTTGTGCTCTTTTCCTTCAAGTCTGAAACCCTCGGGTTGATCCATATAGATCTCCTCATCTAGTTTGCCATACAAAAATGCGGTTTTTACATCTAGGCCGGTCATATACATGCCCTCTAGAGATGCAAGGGCAAACATGAGGTGTATGGTCTCATAGCAGACTACCGGTGAGAAAATCTCATCAAAGTCAATGCCTTCGACTTGTAAAAAGCCTTTGGCCACGAGTCTGGCTCATTTTCTTCCATCCGATTTTATGGAGAAAACCCATCTATTTTTGATCGTTTTTCGATCATGTGGAAGATCGACGATGTCATAGACTTGTCACTTACGAAGAGCCTCTAATTCTTCATGACAAGCTTGTTTCCACTCACATTGCTGCTGCCATGGTAGGCACGCAATATCGCGAAATTGGTTTGGAACTTGGCTTATTTCACTTGATGGTTTGACTGCTTTTGACAACAGCCAGTGAATAAGCTTATCTCCTCCTTCCTTGGTTATCTTTTTAATATAACCTGCTTCATCCGGTTCCCCCATTGGGTGATCATGTTCTTGATCATTGGAATTGGGCACACTCTCGTGGGGTGCTGAACTCAGTCCAGCAACCAGTTCTTTCTGTTGAGATTGTGGTTGTGTTCGGTTATGATCCGAATCTTGACCTACAGATCTCTTCCAATATCAATCACATGCAATGTCTCTCTCTATGTCAGAGGGGAGTCACTTCTCTCCATAGGTATTGCCAGGATGGTTTGGGATGTTCCTCTGCCTGCCTGATCGATGGGGCAATTGCTGCCATTCCTGTTGATCATCATGTCTTGGACAAAAGTCCTTAGTAGTTACTGGAGGCAGCGGAGGAGGAGCATCTGTCACATCGTCATGTGCCTTTTGCTTACTTGGTACATCATCATCATCATTTTCTAATGATGGAGGAAGGGGCGGATCTTGTGGCAGTATAGAATCATCGCCATCCGTTCCAGATGAGTGGTCATCATCTTCTGGTTCTGGAGGTGGAAAATCACCAAGGTTCGTATTGGCAGGAGTTTTAGCTCTGGGACAGCATGGGAACAATGTTTCATCAAATAGTGCCATAGCACCAATGAATATTGCACCACTAGGTCGCATGAAACGGTATGCTTTAATGCCATCTTCTAATCCAAGGTACGTCATCAACTCCAATCGAGGAGCCAATGTGTTTGAACACTTCTCCTTGGGTAGGTAGATGTAAGCACCACAACCGAAAACCTTCAGATTGTTTAGATCTGGGCAGACCTTTGTCAAGTCCTCAACCGGTGTCAGCCATTTCAGGCACCTTATCAGGGTTCGGTTGTATAGGTGTGTTGCATGTTCAATGCAAAATGCCCACCATGATTGTGGTAGACATGCAGTAAATCACAGGGTTTGTGACTTTTCCATTATTGTCCTTATGGCACACTCTGGGCACCCATTCTGTTGGTGAACATGGGGTGCAGACATCTCTATTTTGATGCCAAAGTCCTTGAGCACATTTTGTAGCTCACAATCTTTGAACTCCCCTCCTGGATCAACATGCCAGCATTTGATTGTAGCGCCATACTGTGTCGAAGCCACTGCCCAAAATTGTCTGATGGCCATAGCAGCATCAGATTTCTTTTTAAGGCATTGGACCCAGATATGTGATGTTTTGTCATCCAGAAATACAATAAAGTATTTATGTTTATGGTACAATAGTACTGGGAGTTCCTTCAGATTGGAATGTATTAATTCAAAGGGTCTTTCTGTGTGTGAATCTGATTCAGGAAAAGATTTTGAGGTCATTTTCCCTTCAGCGCACCCTGGACATATAATTTTGTCTTTAGGAATAATTAAATTCCTCAGGAATTTTATGGTGCTATTAGGCATCTTCCCTAGCGCCTCTTTGGATGGGTGTCCAAGTCGCTTATGCCAAGTCAAGTAGTCTGCGATGTACATCATTGCAACATTGATTCCCTTGGTGCTCAATATATGAGTCCAAGCCCAATAAATAGTGTCACGTTTCATAAGAGGGATGCAATCCATAATTGGGTTTTCTTGCTTGAAAAATGAAATGTGTGCGGAGGAACCATGCACATCACTTCCATCTTGCAAGAAGATGCCCATTGACAGTAATCGAGCATTACAGTCAGGTATGTAGTAGACGTGGTATAATTGCATTTCACGCATCTCTGACTTCCCGTGACATACTACCTGATGTCTAATGAAGACTGCTCCTTTCCCTACTATATGAGTAGTACCCGTGGCTGTTTGAACCAGGGTAGAGTCCTTTCTCAGTAAAGGCTCGTAAGAAGCAAAATCTTTAATTTCACCAGTGAAGTGTTTTGATGCACCTGAATCCATGATCCAGTCGGCACCTTTCTTACAATTTCCATTTGCACACATAACACATATATTAAGATGTAAATTGTTCCATGATACATTTAGTAGCGGTAAAATTTCACATGAAAAGTTTGCTGTGATCAGTGGAATGTTAATTCTTGTGCTTGTGGCAGAAAAAAGGACTGACCTTTTATCATATGTACCTGTTTCAAGAAGTTCATCGACGGCTTTCCATACTTCTTCATCAGAAACCGCAGGTTCCAATCCAAGGGAGACACTATCGTCTTCTACCTATACGATCCTTGGTTCTGGTTCAATCTTCCTCCTCTTACCTTCTCGCACTGTTAGGTGCTCTTCCAGCGGTCACAGATTTTTCGTGCTGCATGGGAGATTCATTTGCTCGAGGGTGTCTCGAGCCTGCTGATATTCGGTGTAGACCAAATGAGAGGTAGAGGCCATGCACGTGTATGCCTGTGCAGGCAGTCGGCAGCGAGGATCCCTTGTGGGAGTATGTTTATGCTTCTTGATGCGCTGGATGAGCGGCATCGGCAGTATGATGGTGCCATTACCATTTATGGTAGTAAAGGCATTTGAGGCGAGGTGGGTATGTTTCTCTTTGGGCTTTTCCTCTTTAGTCTTTTTGTCCCCATGTCGTCCACGCTTTTGGAACAAATCTCCATTGTTGCCCTGAGATTGCCATTTGGGGTTTCCTCCTTTGCGCTTGACAGTGGAAAGCTTGGTGGCCTGAGGTGGGCTGATGGGCTTTCCAACTGCTGTGCACCATGAGGCCTCAGTGACAATGGAGTCCTTGACATGTTTAAACGTCAAGGCTCTAGTAGCAGTCGTGTTAAGGACCGTGGCGGATAGAGAATCATACTCATGCAGCATCGCAGTGAGTAGAATCATTGCCTGTACTAATTCAGGGATGGTGACATTGGCAGCCATAAGGCGCTCGAATTTATCAGCCATTTTGGCAATCTCTGGCACAGGATTCACAGCCAGAATTTTGATTGCGATTGCAGACCTAAAGTCCACAAAGACTTGGGAGGGGCCATCGACACCATAGTCAGTGCGGATGAGATCCCACACCTCCTCAGCAGTGTCCTTGGTGTTGGCATGCTGCCAAATAGAGGGGGCCAGGCAGAGCACTAGGCTACCAATAGCCTGGTCATTCTTATTGTTCCAGGTCTGGAGCTTGGCATTAGCTTCCACTACTAGTGCAGCATTTGTTGCCATCAAAGGAGGTGCCAGAGGTGGTTTTACTTCCATCCTGCTAGTTATTTGCCAGAGGCCCTGAGACCTGAGCCATGCCTTTATTGAGTTGGCCCATTGAATGTAGTTAGAGTTGTCAAAAGTTTGTATGAGTTTTTCAAGAGTTGAAGACATGATGTTATAGTGGCAGCTGGTAAAAGCACTCAATCAGTCCTTTATTCAAGGAAACACATTCTATAATCTCAGGCAAAAACACTCCTTCAGAGTGGTTAACCCTAGTCAACCTGGGTTTTTAAATGCAGCTCACAGGGAGCGCAAGGTTACAATTTGTAGACAATGAAGTCAACATCGTTCACAGCCAGTTAAGGCGCATTCGTGATGTGCCCAGCAGGGCCCATAACCTGTTGGAGCAGACTACATACGCTGCACACAGGAAGAGACGACACATTCCTTATAACCTACCTGGGGTTTAGTTAGTCTTAGAGCTAGGGTTTAGCAGAGGTAAGAACACTATATGTACTAGGGTACAGGTTCTCCTTATATACATAATAGTAAGGATGTCACATGACTCAGGAATGTGTTTACCACATGTATGCGCAGTAAGTGCAGTAACATGTGTGTGCTGCATGGTTTGCCTCACATATGCAGCATGTGTCGGAGATTTAATTTTAACAAAAAATGTGTTATGTTACATGACTATGCTTGATGAACTGAACAGTTGATGAGTTACTGAATCACCAAGTTTTGAATCTGCTGAAGAAGTGACTCATCACAGCTCAAATTATTATGTCTGAACCTTCAACTTCTAATCCTGGTTATAATCCTGTTCCCATGCCAGTGCTAGTGGTGAAAATGTCACAATTAGTGTCAGTATTGGCAGCATTGCAGCCTAGACAAGCAGAAGTAAAACCAGAGATGATAGAAGATAAAGATGATGAGATGGAGGAGATGGTGAAGTGGATGTTTCAGGATGATGTGCAGGCAGCAGAGAACTCCAAAAATGGAAAAGCATGATTATCTAAGTATGTGCCTCCACAAATCTTTGACAGTACCATGGAGAATACAAGATCATTTATCAGCTCTATAGTATTGTACATCTATGGGAGGAAGCCCGAGTTTCATAAAACCAAGTCTAGGATCATGTTTGCTCTCTCATACATTTAGGGGGGGAAAGCACAGTTCTGGAGAAATGAGACAATTAATCAAATTGCCATGGGATATAGACCATTTGCAACCTTCAAAGAATTTCTGGAGAGACTGGAGACACAGTTTGGAGACCCTAATCCAAAGGTGACAGCTAATGCTAAATTAAAAACCATGCACCAAGGTTCTGTAATGGTGGATGAATTTATTTTGCAGTTCAAAGCAGAAGCTTTGCAGATGGATATGGGAGAAGCAGCATTGGTAGAATTTTTGAAAGCAGGATTAAATCCCTCTCTATTCAAGTCTACCTACTGACTATCTTCTATGCCAGAGAGGTTGGACAAGTGGTACAATTGGGCAAAGCACCTTGATCAGCAATATCAGCAGGAACAGGTGGAGTCAAAGTTGATGTATGGAAATGCTAAATTTGGAAAGTCATCAGGAGGAAAGTCCAAGAAAGGAAGGGTGCCTCAGGTACAAACTCCAAGGGCACAGCCACCAGCCATGGCAGTGACACCTATAGTTGTGGAGTCAGCAGCACAAGGAGATGCAATGGAGGTTGATCAAGCAGGAAGATGAGCCCCACTTAAATGTTTTAACTGTGGGCAGTTGGGACATATTGCTAGGAATTGTAGGCAGAAAAGAAAAATTAGGGAAGCTACAATTGAGGAAGTGAAAATGGGAGGAAGGTGAAGAAGGAGAAGAAGCAAAGGAAAGAGAAAGAAGTTTTCTGTTACGATGGAGGAAGTGGAAAATGGGGAAATGCCAAATGGGGAAGTTCCAATCATGATCAAAAAGGAAGATCAGAAGCAAACCTTTAAAGAGATTCATGGAGGACAGTTGTGGAATAGAAATATTGTGAATGTGGAGAAGCCAGTGGAGGAATGGGTACCAAATGCATATCATGAATATCTGTCAGTCTTTCAGAAGGAGTTTGAGTAAATGCTGGTGCAGAAGTGATGGAATCATGCAATTGAGATGAAGCCAGGATGTGTGCTGAAGAAGTCGAAGGTATATCCATTATCTGCAATGGAACAAGAAGAAGTTGATGGATTCCTAAATGGAAAATTGCACAAGGGATACATATGACCTTCAAAATTACTGCAGACATCACCAATATTCATCATGCCAAAGAAAAATCAGAGGAAAGGGTGTGTACAGATTATAGGTATCTGAATGAGTAGACTGTAAGGGCAACCTCAAGCCTCACTTAGTAGTTAGCTAATAGAGGGGAATCCAAAGAGAAAACTTTAAGGATCAAGCTATGGAATGATGTTACCTTGATGGGTAAACATCCAGAAGGGGTCCCACCTCCAAGAATAGAACTGTCAACATGTACCAACATGGGAAAAACCAAAAAATAATTATAAAATAGGAATAAAATCATAAAAAACCATAGTAAAGACAGAATAGGGTGAAATTAAATATAAGAAAATATGGGATGAATGCAAAAAATTGCCCAGACACCTGGAACACCCTCCTCTCTCCTTACATAGACAGTGAAGAATGTGTAACCCCTGCCATTGATCTTAGAAATAATTGACAAAGTGGAAAAAAAGAGGACAAAGTTCTTAATCACAGGGTTAGGAAAGGAGAGGGCCATCTTGGGATTCCCCTGGCTTCAAAAAGTGAATCCAGCCATTAATTGGAAAAAAGGCACCCTATTGTTCAAATCAACTGATGAACCCTTGATGAAGAAGATTCATGCAATGTTGGGGCAATCAGCGTCTGACAACCAATTAAGAGAGGAATCAGTGATGGATGGAAACCCAGACAATGAAATCACACCAAGAAACATTACACCAATCCTAGAGACCCCTGATGAGGACCTGCAAGGGCATGCATCTGAGAATGAGGTGGGCCTTGCACTGAGGGAAGTCAGAAAAACAAATTAGACACTCTATTTGCTTATGTGCAGGGGGAGCCAGTCATAGGTATGTATATTCAAGAGAGAAGAACCACCTCTGATGAATGAACACAACATAATCCTGCTGCAATATTCAACACCCTGACAAATTACCTGGACTACTCACTCTTGACTTACTGGACAGTACACCTTTTCCAACATGGCATATATCTGAGCAAAAACCTCTGTCTCCCAGAGGTTGACCCATGAGAATGAACAAGGAAAGAGTGAGCAGACTCTCGATGACCTCCTCCCTGAACAGTGTGGGGATCAAAAATGAGTATTCGAGAAGTCTGTGTCAGAATGATTCCCCAAGTCCAGGCCATGGGATCATGCCATTGATCTAAAACCTGACTTCGTGCCCAAGGATTGCAAGGTATACCCCATAACACTAGCAGAACAAGGGAAACTAGACGAGTTTAACAAGGAGAACCTATGGAAGGGATATATCCAGCTGCCAAAGTCACCTATGACCTCACCATTTTTCTTTGTTGTGAAAAAGAATACTGACATGCTCAGACCATGTCAAGACTATCAATACCTAAATAATGGAACCATCAAGAACTCCTACCCACTCCCACTTATTGGAGACTTGCTTGACAAATGGAAGGGAACCCAATGGTTCACCAAGTTGGATATCAGATGGGGGTACCACAATGTCAGAATCAAGAAGGGGGATGATGGAAGGCTGCATTCAAAATGAACAAGGAACTCTTCAAACTGATGGTTATGTTTTTTGGATTATGCAACTCTTTTGCAATGTTCCAAGTGATGCTGAACAACATCTTCCAAGACCTGCTTGACAAAGGATGGGTGGTATTCTATATGAGCTGATTATCAGGAAAGGACCAGGAGGGTGCTAGCAAGGCTGCAGGAATATGATCTGTTCCTGAAACAAGAAAAGTCCAAATTTGATGTACAAGAGGTAGAATTTCTGGGACTTGTCCTGTGCCCTGACAAACTTGCAATGGACCCAACCAAGCTGGCCAGAATAAGGGATTGGCCCACACCCACCAATGTGAGGGGGGTACAATCATTTTTGGTCTTCAGGAATTTTGCAACCCTCACAAAGCTGCTAAACAAGCTCACAAAGGAAGACCAACCATTCTAATGGACAGATGAGTGTAAAGAGGCCTTTGCTACCCTAAAACAGGAATTTCTAACTGCACCAGTTCTTACAGAAAAGCCCTTCCTAGTCGAAAGTGATGCATCCAAATATGTGATGAGAGCAGTGCTAAGGCAAACAGACAGTAATGGCAAGTGGCACCCATGTGGATACATCTCACACTCCCTGATAATGACAGAACAAAACTATGAGATCTATGACCACAAGCTACTAGGAATCATATGGGCACTAGAAACATGGAGGCATTACCTACAGGGGTCGAAGCACCTCACCACTATCCTGTCAGACCATAAAAACCTAACCTACTTCAGGACAGCATGAAAGCTGAGCTGCTGGCAAGCATGATGGAGCCTCTTTCTCTCCCAGTTCAACCTACAACTAGTCATGTACCCAGAAAGCAGATAATTCAGTCGGATGCCTTGTTCCGATGGGATAACCACACCCAAGAAAATGACAATGACAATGACAACATGATCATGCTGCCTGACAAACTGTTCATATTGGACAATTGACCATGAGTTGAGGGACTTATTCACAGAAAGCTTAATGGGGGGTGACCTTCTAAAAGAAATTATACACACAATAAAAGCAAACAGAGCACCACCAATCAAATCAGCAGTGGAAGATTGGTGAATGGATGAAGACAATATGGTCTTCTTCAAAGAGTGATGCTACATACCAAAAAATGAAGAACTATGGAGAAGGATTGTATAAAAATACTACAACAACATACTAATTAGACACCCAGGAAGGTTCCAGATGCTGGAACTGGTCAGAAGGGATTACTGGTGGCCAGGTATGTCAGTATTCATCAGAAACTACATTGACTGGATGTGCCATGTGCCAACAAATGAAAATGAACACTCACTTGATGACTCCTCCACTCTTACCAATCAAATCCAAAGTGAATCAACCATTCACACTTGTCACGATGGATTTCATCACAGACCTGCCAACAAACTTAGGATCAGACTCAATCATGGTTGTGGTAGACCATGGGCTTACTAAGGGGGTAATTTTTATCCCCTGCAATAAGATGATTGATGCACTAAGGGCAGTGGATCTCTACCTCAAATACATATTCCGATGCTTTGGCCTCTCTGACAAAATCATATCCCATCAGGATCTTAGATTCACATCACACCTCTTCTAAGAATTGGGAAAGTTACTCAGAATCAAACCAGCAATGAGTACCATCTATTATTCTCAGACAGATGGGGAAACTGAATGTTCTGTGTGATATTATCTCCCAACTGCTGAGTTCACACATAACAAAAAACATTACTCTGCTATAAAAACTATGCCCTTCTTCCTCATGATGGGAACTCATCCAGTGCCATCCCCACTGTTTACAAAAAGATGAATGTACCTACTGCAGAGAACAGACTAGCTGAACTAGGAAATGTGTGAAGAGAAGCACTGGCAGTACACAAGTTATCTTGGCAGAGTATGATCACACATGCAGGACGAGGGTTTTCTCCATTCAAGATGGAGAGAAAGTCTGGCTGGAGTCCCAAAACCTGGGATTGAGATATCCAATAAAAAGCTGGCACCTAAACAAGAAGGACCCTTCATTATCACACAAGTTGTCTTGAGACAGACCAAAACACTCTGCTGTTTTATGCCCATGGGCCCCACCTCAAACCCCAGGGAGCATTCCACACTATAGAACCACTTGATGCACCTATCCCTCACTCACTTTCACACCATCATGATGCCCAACTATCTCACTGCAACCATCCTCGGCATGCTCTTTGGGAGTGCACTCTTCATCATGATGTTCATTGCACTCTATTACATCATAAAACTAAATGAGCAGCCAAACCAGGACTGGTTGTTGGTGATGAATACTCTCATTCTTCCATGCATTTTATTGAGTTAGAACCCCTACCTCAGCCCATCCAAACCTACATTTACAATCAGAACCGAACCTTCAGTGAGGAGACTGTAAGGGGAGTGCAGCCATTTGACCTGATGCAGACAATCAGATAAGCAGTTTCATATGGAAATGAAACCATAGAAGGGGGGTGATGTTATGGTTTATTGAGAGGGGTACACATTTATGAGGTGCATTCTATTTTGTTTTCTTTCTCACAATTACTATCTACTTATTGTACCACCATGTGCATGACTATGCATTTCTATTGTCTTTTACCCTTCCCTCTCGCACTATTGTATTCATTTTATTATTCTCTCTATTGTTCTCTTTGTCTTACAACTGGCTGATGCTCTCATTTCCTTCACATGTTATTGTTGATACTTATATGGAACCCTCACATGGATGTACTATATAACGAGCTCAACAAATGAGATAGGTCTCAGTTCTCAACTCTCATCTCAGAAGCTTAGAAAGTCATCCTCAAAGAAGAAGCTCAAGAGCTCCTTCCAATCTTAATGAATAAATTAGAAAGAGTTACCAAGATCATAACACTGGTTGTTGGTGGATGGAGGGTTCTGGGGTTCTGGGCAGAATCCACTGGGCCAGGTAAAAAGGGGTCAGAGAACACTTGGCTTCAACTTGTAAGAAGTTGTGCCCTTTTCCTCATCAGTTGTCCAATTTCAGGGCAGAGGGAGTTCGCATTTCCACAGGTATTTGGATTGAGGGCAAGGGTAGATTAAGCAGAGGTTTTGTAATGACTTTGAGGTCAAGAAGAGTGATGAGATTAAGTGATTAAGTTGAGATTAGGTCAAGGTTAAATAGAGACAAGTTAAGGATTGAGTGCTGATTGGAGGTGATTAAACATAAGTGAATTACAATGTGTAAACAAATATAATTTGCAAACTGAGGTACAAGGCTAAGCTATGGGTGCTTATATGATGAAAGCCAGAAGAATAATGGAAAATGTGGAAGTTTACTAATGGGTCTTGGTAAGTGTCTGTGACCATAATTGGTAAGACTGTATTAGGAATAAAGTGAGTAAGCAAATGATTACTAAAGCATGTGAGGACTTGTCTGATGACTAAAAAATGCTGCAGCTGGAATGCCAGTGGAGTTTATTGAAAAAGAGTCAGAAAAGGTCAGGAATTATTGGAAAATATGATCAGAGGAATTGGGTCTTGACACCATCTGAGAGATGTTTTGTAGAATACAGGATTCCAGGAAAGTTGACCTTGTGGCAGAATGGTGTTTCAAAAGCTCACAGGAAAGGTGGGAGTACCAGTATATCAGGCAAAGAACCAAGTAAATAATGAATTCCTCAGTGGATATGCCAAGGTGTTTCTCTACCATTCCAATAGTTCATGCAAAATGCTCAATGCTGGGAATATCAAGCCCAGCATATGCAGCTGAGCTAAAGATGTTCACAAAGCTATTCAACATGAGTGATGCAGCCTTGTGGGTCATACCATCTCAACAGATTCAGGGTTTGAACTGGCCAGCATGGGCAGATGCGGAGACTGAGGGGGTCATGCAGGTGGAGGCTGCACAGTCCTGTAAAAGGTGAGTAATAGATTCTCTTCATTGTTAAGTACAATGCTGAAGTCCCCCCCCCCCTTAGGTGTTTAAATCAACACTGGCATGGGTGCCTGGGCCAGGCATGCAAGCCCTGCACCAGGGCAAAACACAAGTGCAAGGAGGTGGTGTGGGAGAGGCAGGAGGCTTTGAAAGGACAGTCGACAGAGGAGGAGATGGTCGAGTTGATAAGGGAGTTGGTGGCAGCCATGAAGGGCCTGAGGAGATTGCAGATTTACATGACATATTTGATTCAGAGTGGGCAGGGGAGGTGGAGGAGGAATCAGAGGAGGAAGAGAGCTGGAGTTAGGGAGAGGTGGGGGAGGAGCTAGCTGGGCTAGCTGAGGAGGCCAAGCAGGTCATCCAGGTGGAGCCCACTGTGGAGGATGACAGGGAGGTGTAAGGGCCAAGTTGGGGCCCATCCAAAAAAAATTGTTTAGTGTTTCTTTTTAAAAAAAAATCAGATGGATTGTACCATTCCTTGCTGAGTAAACTAAATCTGAAGTGGTCCAGTGATAGGTCCACTGTGTGCTATAAGGTCTGGAGAGGAATCTAATTGTATTTACACATTATGACATGCACTCTGAATCACTACGAATGCCATGAAATCAACTTTAAACACTTTTCGAACTATTTCGCACTACTTCGAATGACTTCAAACAATTTTGTGACACTTCGAACACTTTTGAATGACTTCACACTACTTAGAATTACATTGGCCACCATAGGAATATTCTAAAACCCTTTGACACACACAAAACATCTGGCATGAGCCACTGCATCGCTTATCGAACACTACTGGATGCAAGGAGAGATGATAAAAGAATTAGAGTATGATAATGGCAGTTTTGGGGTTTCAACAATCTATTGAAACAACAAGAGAAGTACTCTTACTATATGGCAACACCATACGTTTCATTTCTCATTTGTTTTTATGTTTTACAATACCTTTATTGCTGTGCATACTGCCTCGTGTTCTACACCTGTTATATTTCCTTTTTAGTACTTACCTCTTCGAAATGTATATAGACTTGTACTAATTACTTAAAACAACAGAGAATAAGTTACCCTCTCTACTACCATCAGATTTAAGAGCAGTTCTCTTGAGTCTTAGCTCACGTCATATCTCTGAAGTTCTGCAAAATATTGTGAACTTCCTCGAACTTTCATATTCACTCTCCACTTGTCATCACCTATCGCCACTCAAAAACCACTTCTTAATTGCTATATTCATTTGTCAACATATACCGACACCAGTCAAACACCTTCAAACCTCCTCGAACTCATCTGAATAACTTTGAATCCATTCGAATCTATTTTGAACTACTTTGCACATCTTCAAACCTATTTTAAACCTTTTTGAACATCTTCGTATGGTTTTAAAGACTATTTGTCACATCCTTTCCAATTTTGCGTCACTAAAAACAACATTGTGGTATTAGCAGTGATATTTAGTACTGACTCGCACCCTTCCTCTAGCCTGAGTTATACTTCATAAGCCTTTTAACAGGTTTTTGCTAGGTTTCCAGGTTGAGTATCATCACTGGTGATAGGTCCATTGCACGCTTTAAGGTCTGGAGAATGCTTCCAATCATATTGAGACATTACAACAAATGCTCCAAATTGCTACAGATGCCACAAAATTGACTTCAAACCCTTTTTGAACTACTTCGAACAACTTTTCATGATTTCGAACCATTTCGTGACATTTTGAATGCTTTCAAACAACTTCACAGCACTTCAAATGAAGTCAGCTGACACATAACTGTTTTGAAACCCTTTTGATACATGCTGCACAACTGGAATGAGCCATTTTGTTACAAATTGAGCACTACCAGACATGAGGAGAGATGACAAAGGACTTAGGGTGTGATAATAGTGCTTAGAGGCTTCAATGATATATTGAAGCAAAAAGATAAGTACTTTTACTATATGGGGACACTGTACATTTCAATTATCTATTATTTCTCATTTGTTTTATGATTTACAAAGTCCTCATTGCTGCACATATTGCCTTGTGTACTACACATGTTAGATTTCCTTTTTAGTACTATCTCTTCAAATTGTATATAGACTTGTATTAGTTACTTAGAAGAGAAGCACAGGGGAACAGAGAAAAAGTTACCCTCTGACTCATCATCTGATTTAAGAGCCATTCTCTTGAGTCTTAGCTCGTGTCGTATCTCTAAGTTCTGTGAAATATCATGAACTTCTTTGAACCTTCATATTAGTCTCTCAACTCATCACCTATAACCTATCATCTCTCAAAAAACACTTCTTATTCATTATATTTGCTCCTCGACATATCTCAACATCAGCCCGATACCTTTGAACATTTTTGAACTATTTTGCACATCTTCGAACCTATTTTGAACTCTTTCAAACTTTGTTATGCACCTCTAAAGACTATTCACAACATGCCTTGTCATTTTGCATCACTCACTACAACCTTTGGATATCAGCAGTGATATTTAGTACCAACCCACACCCTTCCTCTAGCCTGTGTTATACTTCTTAAGCCTTTTGACAGGTTTTTGTTAGGTTTCCAGGTTGAGTATCATCACCAGGTTTTTCTGGATAATGAGTGTGGAAGTCCATAACTAATTCCTGAGCATGATTGAGCTCTGTGGCTGGAAGCCAAGAGTTTTCTTTATCAGGCCCCTGGTAACCTTCCGAATGGACAAAGTATAGTAACTTGCAATTATGACAACTATTGATTTTTGAGTGCAGGATTTCTGAAATTTCATATTCAAGTTCATCATCAATAACAAGTGGAGGAGGTGGAGGCTGAGAGCAATTAGGAATTGTGTTAGGGATGTCTTCTTCCAGCTGTGAGACATGGAATACAGGGTGAACAGCCTAGAGATGGTTTGGAAGCCAGAGGGTAACCAAGTGGATGCCTGGTGATGTTACTCAACCTGGAAACCTAAAAAAACCTGTTAAAAGGCTTAGAAAGTATAACACAGGCTAGAGGAAGGGTGCGAATTGGTACTAAATACTACTGCTGATATCCAAACATTGTTTTTAGTGACATGAAATGAAAGAAATGGTGTGAATAGTCTGTGAGAGCATACAAAATAGTTCAAATGAGGTTCGAAATAGGTTCGAGGATGTGCAAAAGAGTTCAAAAATAGTTCAAGGTTGTTCAAAGTGAGTTTGAAGTGAGTTCAAGGAAGTTCAAAGATGTTGAAGTAATGTTGAGATATGTCGAAAAGTGAATATAATGAATAGGAAGTGTTTGTCAAAAGGCGATAGGTGATGTGTAATAAAATGAGGAGTGAATATGATAGTTTGAGGAAGTTTGCGATATTTCACAGAACTTAGAGATATGACATGAGCTAAGAATCAAGAGAACTGCTCTTACATCTGATGATAGTGGAGAGGGTAACTTTTTCTCTGTTGTTCTAAGTAACTAGTACAAGTCTATATACATTTTGAAGAGGTAAGTACTAAAAGGGAAATATAGCAAGTGTAGAACATGAGGCAGTATGCACAGCAATAAAGGTATTGTAAAACATAAAAACAAATGAGAAATGAAACATATGGTGTCACCATATAGTAAGAGTACTCCTCTTGTTGTTTCAATAGATCATTAAGACCCCAAAACCACTATTATCATATTCTAATTCCTCTATCGTCTTTCCTTGTGTCTGGTAGTGTTCGATATGCAATGCAGTGGCTCATGCCAGATGTTTTATGTGTGTCGAAAGGGTTTTAGAATATCCCTATGGCAGCCAATGTCATTCTAAGTAGTGGGAAGTTGTTTGAAAACATTCAAAGTGTTGCAAAATCATTCAAAGCTATTTGAAATCATGTGAAGTTGTTTGAAAAGTGTTCAAAATCGATTTCGTGGCATTCATAGTGGTTTGGAGCATTTGTCATAACATGTCGATATGATTGTGAATCTTCTCCAGACCTTAGAGCATGCAGTGTACCTATCACCAGGCAGGTGATGAATTCAAATGGACCATAGTATTTCTCTGAGAGTTTTTTAAAGGGTTGCATGATGTGTAAGTCTTCTCCTGTAACATAAGTGTATTCTCTGATTTTGAAGTCAGGAGCAGGAATCCAGCATTTGTCTACTGGACCTTGGTAGTGCTTCTGTGCTTTAGAGAGCTGCTTCCAGAGTTCCTGGTGAAGGTCATTGAGGTCTACCATAAAATGATGAGCATGCTAGGAGGGTAGCTTACATTCAGGGAAAATGGTAATGTTTGTGTAGCAGCCCTTGTTGGCAAAGAAGGGTAAAACTCTGGTGGAAGCTGACAGAACATTGTTGTAAGCCAATTTTCCTAAGGGCAACAGCTGGAGCCAGTTGTCCTGTTGGTAGTTGCAGAACATCCATAAGTATTGTTTAAGAATCTGGTTAAGCCATTCAGTTTGTCTGTCACCTTCTGGGTGATAACCTGAGGTGAAGCGAATCTTTGTGTCCAATGCTTGCCCAGGAGACCAGAAAAAGTAGGAGATGAACTCAGATCCCTGGTCACAAGTGATGTGTGATAGAACACTGTGCTTGGAAAAAATGTGTATGATGAACAGGTTGGTCAGTTCTTGGATTGTGCTTTTGTTCACTGTGGGAATGAAGATGCCTTGCTTGGAGAGTCAGTCTATAATAACTAGAATGGTGGTATGACTGTCAGAATCTGGTAGTTGTTTGATGAAGTCCATTGAGATTGAGTCACAAGGTCTTTCTGGGACTGGAAGTTGCTTCAGGAATCCATAGGGTTTATGTCGAGATGACTTGGATCATTTGCATGTAGTACAGGATTTGCAGAAGTCTTGTATGAAGGTCTGTAGGTTGGGCCAGATATAATCACATTGGACAAGTTGAAGGGTCTTGTTCTGACTGAAGTGCCCAGAGAGGATATGATTGTGCTTGTACTGCAGAACTTTGAGGCAGAAATCCATGATGTATGGGACATAAATCCAGTCAAAGTGGTGCAGTCCACTGTTTTCTACAGTCCAATTGGGAGCAGAAGGGTCAGGAGGTGTGCAGTGGAAATGGGGTTGAGGGTCAGGGAGAATTGGATGTCATTGTGGAGTTTCTCAATATCTATAAGGACTGCTTGTTGGATGACTGGGGTGGCTCAGAGTGATGAGGTGAGTTGTTCTTGGGTGAATCTGAATCAGAAATTGCTTGGGTTTGCTGAGATGAAGTCACTATTACCCTTTTCATGGTAGACATCCCATCATCTAGTGAGTGCATTGGGTTTTGCCCCTCATTTCCTTGGGTGGAAGCAGATGATTAGATTGAATTGGGAGAGGTATTCAGACCATCTGGATTGGCAGCAAGTAAGGAGTTTTGTGGTGCTGAAGTACTCCAGATTCTTGTGATTAGTGACTATGTCAATTGGGTTTCTGGAGCCTTCCAGATATTGACACCAGTGTTTAAAGGGTTTGAAGATGGCCAGCAGTTCTTTGTCATGGGTGTTGTAGTTCAGCTCCATGGAATTGAAGGAGCATGAGTAAAATGTGATAGGGTAAATGTTGCCATCTGTGGTGTGGATGGAAAGGATTGCTGCTAGGGCATAGTCAGAAGCATCCATTTCGAGGACTATGAAGGAATCAGGTACCCATTGGGTGAGAACTGGTGTGTGAGTGAATTCTTTCTTGAGCTTGTCAAAGGCTTCTTGGCACTTCTTGTTGAAGTCCCAGGAAACATTCTTCCATGTCAAGTGGGTAAGGGAAATGACAATGTCAGAATATCCATGAATGAACCTGTGGTAAAAATTGCAAAATCTGAGGAAAGACTGGATATCCTTGAGTTTCTGGGGTTCTGACCAGTCCAGGATGGTCTTTACTTTGTCTTTGGACATTTGTAGTCCATCCAGTGATAGAATGAAACTGAGATATTCAACTGTATCTTTGTGGAACTCACATTTCTGTGGGGAAGTGTAAAGTCCATGTTTCCAGAGTCCCCAGAAGACTTCTTTGACATGAGCCTTGTGTGTTGACATGTCATCAGAGTATATGAGGATATTATTGAGATAAATAATAATGCACATATCGAGTATATTGCTGAAGATGTCATTCATGAATTGCTGGAAAGCCATGGGTCCATCAGTGAGTCTGAAAGGAACCGCCAGCCACTTGAAGGACCTGTAGTGGGTCCAGAATGTCATTTTCCATTCATCACCATCAGCGATGCACACCAGGTGGTAAGCATATCAAAGGTCAATCTTAGTAAAGATGCAGGATTTCTGTGGGGCATCAAGGAAATTAGTGGAGGTAGGTAGTGATCCTTCTTTGAGATGCAGCTGAGGCCCCAGTAGTCAATGCATAACTGGAGTGTATTGTCCTTTTTCTTGACAAAGAGTATAGAAGTACCATGAGGGGATTTAAAAGGTTGGATAAAGTTGGAATGAATATTCTCTTCAATGAACACTCACAAAGCTTCAAGCTCAAATGGGGAGAGGGAGTACATGTGGCCCAGAGGCAGGAACACATTATCTTCCATTTCTATCTTTAGGTCATAAGGGCAATGTGGAGGTATGGTGTCTGCCTTCTGTTTGTTGAAGACATTAGCAACTTTGTGGTACTTTTCAGGGATATTCAAAAGGTCCACTGGATCTTTACTCACAACTGAGAATTTGGCTGTGAGGCCTTCCAGAAAAAATACCATCTGAAAAGCAATAGCTCCAGGAAGGTTTCTGGCATGCATATAAGCAGCAGCATTGATGAAGGAGATTTCAGGAGGTAAGTGGGTCTCTGCTAGAAGGTTGGAAGGTGACTTGGTAGTTGGGGAATTGGAAGATGTCTGGGGTGCTTGACCTCTGTGTTCTGCAGAGCAGAAAGTTATTCAGCCAGAATACCAATCAATCAACAGATTGTATTGCTTCAGCCAGTTATGACCAAGGACTGCAGAATAGGAAGAGTTGAGCAGGGTTACAAACAATGTCAGATTGAACACTTCACCAGATGGAAAGATAACCAGGAGTTTTGTGACTTAGGTAATGATGGAGTTGCAAGTTGCATTAAATAGTTGGAGTCCAATTGGCAGAATGGTTTCCATAGTGAAATGATTTTCTGGTATGAAGGAGGAGTTGAGAAAACAGTGGGATGAGCTGGAGTCGATAAGGGTTCAGATTTGTATGGAGTTGTCAGAGACAGATAGGAGGATGGTAAGGGATTCAGGATCAGAAAGAGCAGACACATTGAGATGGATATAAGCAGCCAGCTGGGAAAGGTCAACACAATCCTCAGCTCCATTGGCATATTCCTGAGGGTTGCAGACTATTTTTTTGAGTCTGCAGAATCCAGCTTAGATTCAGTGACTGTGGCAGCATGGGCTTTTGTGACCTCAGACTTGCTGCAATTTCCAGCTAAATGTCCCTCTTCACTGCAGAGGCAAAGACCTTCCTTCATCCAGCATAGGTGGTGAATAGTGTCGATAGGCAATATAAATCAATGGCAATGATGTAAACAAATAACAATATGTGATAGATGGTAGACAATAGTTTTGAGAGGCTAGTACAAAATTTTGAGGAAGTCTGTGACAATTTGCAGAACTTAGAGTTGTGATGCAAGACTTGGACTCAAAAGTATTGCTCTTGAATCAGATGATGGATATGAGAGGATGATTTTTTTCTCTGTCCTTCTAAGTAGCTAGTACAAGCATATATTTTAAAGAAATGGTACTTAAAAGGAAGTAAAACATGTGGACAACATGAGGCAAGGTACAAAACAATAAAGAACTTTGCAAATCATAAGATAAATAAGAGATGATAAGAAGGAAAATGTATAGAGTCACCATATATCATGAAAATGTTGAAGCACCACAATCACATCCTAGAAGCCCTTTGTTGTATCTCCTCATATCTGGTGGTGCTTGATATGCAATGCAGTAACTCGTGCAGGGTGTGCTGTGTGTGTCTGAAGGGTGGTGCGATATCAAAGTAGTTCAAAATAGTTCAAAATCATTTCAGAGTGGTTTTATAGGGTTTGTAGGGGTTGGAAGCATGTTTTGTAATGTGTCAATGTGTTTGGAAGTTTTCCCAGACCTTATAGTGCAAGGTGGACCTATCATCCTCCCCCTTACTAAAATTCTGACTGTCCCATTCAGCCAATTGGAGTCACATGTGAAATGCATGATCATGTTAAAAATGTCAACAATGTTTGAAATACCTCTCATTCTTCTCCATCAACTCACTAAACCTCTGATACTAGCTTTTATCATGTCTCTCCTCACTGAACTCAACTACAAAGTTCTCGAATATGCCAAGTTGATGCCAGATTGGGGTGTCACCAAAGATATCAACTTCAAGCTCTGGAGCAAGGGCTTTTATGAGAAGATGGTATGTTTCTAGCTGTTCTATCAGTAGTCAAGCCTGCTAATGTTTTGTTTAGATGGAATATGATGAACTCACTGACAACCTGGGCAAAGAATGTGACCTGACCATGCAAAAGATTGTCAACAAGGTCCTTGAAGTTTTCAACTTGATGGCTTGACACAAATGGCTTGAATGGGGTGGGGAGTTTTTTTTTATGGATTTGAGTGAGCAGATAGATCGAGAGGGAAGGAAAGAGGAAGCAAGGTGGGTCTGGGAGGAGTAGGAGGAGGCTCGCAGAGTGGAGGAGGATGTGAAGAAGACAAAGATCGAGGCTCAAAAAGGGGCATTAGCAGGCACTTGAAATGCAGCTCTTGCTGCATTTCATGCAAAGACTTTATCGAAGGAGGAACTTCAGTGATGAAATGTGAATCTTGCAGCAGAAAGCCCTATCAAGAGGACAGAGGCTGGGAAGGAGGACAGAGAGGAGGGAAAGAGTGAGCTTCCAATGGTGAGGATGGCAAAGTGAAAAGTGGGAGAAATTGAGGCAGGAAAGGATGAGGAGGGGGAGCTCAAAAATATAGGGAAGATGAAGTAGGCAAAGTTTGCAATGAGTGCACTGCTCGACTTCAATGGTCCAGTAAGTTTTGTTTGACCTCGAAATTTTTTTGAATTGCTAAAGTTTTTGTAGTGCAATCAATGCACTGGGTTCAAGTCCCAGCCACAGTATGTCATCAAGGAGGGGGCCCCAAAGTGCATGAAGTGCACTCAGAATGCACAGGGGTGTTACTGGGAGGGGGGTCTCAAGGAAGGGGATTCAGAAGGGTGAGGTGGGAAAGGTTGGGGTGCCAAGGAGTAGGAGTTCGAAACAGGCTATACACCTAAAACCAAGTATGAAAATCATTTGAACTGGTTTCGTAGAATATGCTAACCTATTTTTTGGGCTGAGCACTGCCTCAAATTTGTATTGTGGGCCCCATTGAGGACATTGAGGCAGTAGCAAGACCCTCAAAACCATCGAAGGAGAGAAGGAGGTTGTTGAAGGGGAAGGGAAAAGCAAAGGAGGTTCAGGTGGTTGAAGAGCTCAAAGGGGCTGAGGATGAATAGGTAGTGCATCGTGGCTTGATTGTGGCAAAGCTGATGCAGAAGAAGATTGAGATGGAGATATTGGAAAGGGAAATAAAATTATTAAAGGTTATGTTGGAGGAGTAAAAAAAAAAACTTCATTGTATATCTTTTTAATGTGGAATTGCAAACTTGTGAGTCTTGAAAGGTAGCAATAAGAAAAGTAAAGAGAATAGAGAAAATAAGTGAAAAACTCAGAAAATCATCATGGCTAAAAAATCCTTTTGGAGTTTGCATGACCACACTATAATGTGATATCGTGACTTGTATCATACACTAAAAGAAATTAAAGTCATTGGTAAGTGATTGCAAAGGAAGAAATGGGAATAATTATTTGGTTTTGAAGTCTTTGAAGTCCAGAGAATTTTCTAAAATATCTTCATCAACGTTCAAAAATTTTCAAAGTTTTTTGAGACATTCTGAGTCAATATTGAGGAAGTTTAGCCATCATGCATATCCAGAATGAGTGCCTCACTTGGCAGCTGGGGAGTATAGTTGGAAGGGGAATAGATTTTTGAGCAAAGTAAGGAAGAATGCAAAAGGCAGTGACTGGCCTATGGAATCAATAATAAAAGGAGGATGGTCAGGTGACTAGGCCGTGGGAAGTGAAGAGGCTGTGGGAGTTGAAGAGGCTGTGGGAGGTGAAGAGGCCGTGGGAGTTGCTCTGAGTGGGTGGGAGAGTGATGACCAACTCTGAGGGTCATGAGACAATGATGACAAATATAAGTGAAAGGTGAGAACAAATGATAACAAAATTTTTTGGCTAATTTGGGGCCGGATCACAAATATAAATAACTAATGACATCAATTTCGGCTACAATATAATAGAATGCAGGAACAACATTTTCAGCTACATTGGGGGGATCAAAAATTTCGGGTAATTTTTTTTTTAATTGGGCCTGATGACAAATATAATTTAATTACTGGGTGTTGCCATGATGATAAATTTAAACTTTTTGGCTACATCGTGGGATGAAAATTTTCAGCTAATTTTTTTGGTGGGGGCCTGATGACAAATATATTTTGATTACTGGGTGTTGCCATGATGACAAATATAATAACTTTGTGTAGAATCAATATTTTTGGCTGATTTTTGGCCTGATGACAAATATGATTACCAAGTGTAGAAACCAAATTTTCGGCTGATTTTTGGCCACTTCTACCTTTTCCGCTCTCTTTCTGGCTCTGGGCTCTTTTCCAGTGGGGTTGTTTTTGCATTCTTGGGGTATCTGTAGACCAAGGTGAAGCTCTGTGAAGTCCTACCTCCCTGGCTTCTCTTTTTTCAACAAAAAGAGTGTCTGCCAGTTGTTTTTTGGACCTCTCTCAGGGCACAGTGTGCAGGGAGATTGGGCTGGCGGGTTTGCAGTTGCCTCCCCTTCCATTTTTGGAAGTCGCTCCACTATCAACTGCCACTGTTTGCACCGATTTCACAGCCTCCTGCAAGGATCTCACATCCTCTATTGCTGTAAGAGAGCTCCCCGATTCCCATGGACCCAACTCCGCCCAACTCTCCTCGACGTGCCCGGACGGCCGCACAGCAAAATGAACGGGACCAATGGATCTTGGATAGCCCTACTCGCCACCGGACTCCACACCATGCTCGCACGATGGGCATTGCCCAGCCTTTGCTGCCAGTGCCACCACCCTATGGTGGTTTGCTGATTGGGAATGACACTGATCCTTTTCTTGCCCCTCCACCCCCACCTCCTCAATACAATCACCTTCCTCCTCATTTGGCACAGCAGCTGGCGGCACTTCCTCCCCTTCCACAGATTGCAAGAGGCAGAGGCAGAGGGAGGGGAAGAGGAAGGGGAAGAGGCTCAAGTCACACTGCTCCACCTCAGCCTGTTGTTGCTCCTTTACACAATGCAGCTTTCCCATATTATTTTAATGCCCCTCCTGTTTTTGACCCTCCTATTCCTGCCCCTCCAATTCCTGCACCTCCCATTCCTGTGGCAGCTCCTGCAATGGCCTGGACCGAACTTGCTTTTCAGCATGCTGCACTGCCTGCTCTATTTCCTGCTGTATGTTGGTTTATCTTTCACATAATGTATGTTATCTGACAATATCATGATCTAGCCTCCTCCTCCTCCTCCTCCTCCTCCTCCTCCGGTTTTTGATCCTCCTCCTGCTGTTCCTGCTGTTCCTGCTCCTATCGTCCCTCTTGCCAATATCCCTCTCCATGTAGGCTTATATATATTCTTTTGAGTATATTAACTGACAATAATGATGATGTAGCATCCTGCTCCTGCTCCTCCTGTTTTTGATCTCCCTGCACCTGTTCCTCCCATTCCTGCACCTACTATCCCTGTTTTTGATCCCCCTGCACCTGTTCCTCCAGTTCTTGCACCTGCTATCCCTATTTTTGATCCCCCTGCACCTGTTCCTGCCATTCCTGCTCCTGTTGTCCCTGTTTTTGATCCCCCTGCACCTGTTCCTCCTGTTCCTGCACCTGCTATCCCTGTTTTTGATCCCCCTGCACCTGTTCCTGCCATTCCTGCACCTGTCATCCCTGTTGTTGATATTCCTCCACATGTATGCTTATGTTCTTTTTGGTCATGTCTTTATTTTGTGACTGACTCGATTATCCCCAGGTGGCTCAACATATTGATCCTGCACCTGTTCCACTTGGGCCCCTCCCTCCTGCACGCCGTCCTTTTAGTTCTGACTGGCCAGTTCATTATCTGGGGAGAATGGATATTCAGTGTCCCAATTGTCATGCATTGCACTGGATGGCCGAGCGTCTCACAGCATCCTCCAGTATAAATCCCAGATTTGGCATGTGCTGCTTGAGTGGAAAAATCATTTTGCCTCCTCTCCACCCAGTCCCACCTGAGCTTCTCCAGTTGCTCACTGCTCAGGATCACATTGGCAGGTCGTTTCGTGATTATATCCGCACATACAACAATGCTCTTGCCATGACTTCCATTGGGCGCAAAATCGATGAGTCTGTTAATGAAGGTGAAGAGGCTGTGAACGATGGTGTTGGCCCCTACGTCTTCAAACTGCATGGCGAGCTGTCCCACAGGATTGGCTCTCTTCTTCCACAAGAGGGTGAATCTCCAGTGTATGCTCAGCTTTACATTTATGATCCAGCCGATGCAGCCAACTTTCGCATGGCCAATGCCTGGAACACTCACCTCGATCACCACACTTTGCTCACCCTCCAGGACATGCTCCACCATCTCCATCCTGCAGTTCAGATGTACAAGCAGGCCCATGAGCTCACCAGGAACTTGCCTCCACACCAGCAGTGCAAGATAGCTTTGCGCTTTGATCAATCCTGTGACCGTCGCCGCTACAATCTTCCTGATGCCACCAACAATGAGATCGCGGTCATTCTTCCAGGTGATGGTGATCAGCCACAGAGCACACATGATATCATTCTCTACTGCAGGCATGGCCCTCCCCTTCAGCGCATCACCGATGTCCATCCCCTCTATCCTGCTCTTCACTATGTCCTCCTTTTTCCTACTGGCCAGCTCCAATAGCATCCTCAAATCGAGTTTGCAGCTGCTAATGAAGGCGGTGCAAGGGTTCGCAAGCATGTGTCCAAATCAGATTTCTACTGCTATCGTCTCCACCCCCGACCGCCTGCTATCGAGCCTCAGCATATATTCTTGAGTGGAAAGCTCTTTCAGGAGTTTGTTTGTGACCAGTGGGCAACTTCAGAGCAGGATCGGTTGCGCTTTATCATGATGAATCAGGACACTATTCGTGGTGAAGTCTATATGGGCTTGGCTGATGCTGTGGCTGCAAATGTGGATGCAGACACAGAGTCTCTCGGTCAAAGAATCATCCTGCCTTCTTCATTTGCAGGAAGCACACGTCATATGCAGCAGCTTCTTCAGGATGCCTTGGCTATCAATCACTACTTCAAGGGTGGTGATCTCTTTCTGACCATGACTGCAAACCCCACTTGGCCAGAGATTCAGGATGAGCTCAAGCCTGGGCAGACTGCTGCCGATTGCCCTGACTTGGTCATTCATGCATTCCATGCAAAGCAGAAGGAGATGATCAAAGACATCGAGGCTGGGATCTTTGGCAAGGCACTCTCTTATGTGTTTGTGATCGAGTTTCAGAAGCGTGGCCTGCCTCACATGCACTGCATTATCTTTCTTGATGGGGAGTCCAAGCTTCGCACTCCTGAGCAGATAGACAGCCTCATATGCTCAGAGTTTCCTGATGACAATCCTGAGCTGCTCGAGTTGGTCAAGAAATTCATGGTCCATAAACCCTGTGGTGCAGAGAACCCTACAGCTCCTTGCATGGTGAATGGACAGTGCTCCAAAAATTTTCCCAAGCCATTCAGGGATCAGACAACCATCTCTGAGGATGCCTATGCCTCCACCAGGCGTCGGAACACTGGAAAGACATATCAGGTTTGGGGAAAGCAGGTTGACAATCGCTGGGTCATCACTTATTCACCCTATCTCCTCTGGAAGTACCGCTGCCACATCAACATCGAGTCCATTGCCTCCATCAAAGCTGTCAAATACATCTACAAATATGTGTACAAAGGTCATGATCACATCACCATGCAGTTTGGGACTTGCAACAATGAAGTCAAACAGTATCTGGACGCTCGCTATATTTCTGCCTGCGAGAGCATTTGGCGCCTCTTTCATTTACCTATGCACTCTGCTTCTCCCAATGTCGTCCGACTTCAGATCCACCTCCCTGGCCAGCAGTATGTCACTTGGAATCAGAACGGTCCACGGTCTATCCAAGAAATCGTCCAGCATGCTGCACAGCGTGACACCACCCTCACTGGCTATTTCAAAGCCAATCAGCAGTATCCAGAGCTGGCACAGGATCTTCTCTATCAGGACTTTCCCTCCAAATTTGTGTGGGATCAGAAAGCCCACAAGTGGAAGCCCAGACAGAGAGGGTTCGCTATTGGGAGGATGTACTACACTCAGCCTACTGCAGGTGAACGCTTCTACCTCAGGCTTCTTCTGACAGCTGTCAAGGGTGCAACATCATATGAACATCTGTGCACTTTTCAGGGAAATGTCTATCCCTCATTCAGAGAAGCATGTCTGGCACGTGGCCTTTTGGAGGATGACCAAGAGTGGGTGCAGTGTTTGGAGGAAGCAAAGTCCATGGCAACAGGTCATCAGCTCCAGCAACTCTTTGTCACTATTCTTCGTGATTGTGCACCCTCTGATCCTGTCCAGCTTTGGAACACATACTGGCCCCACATTTGCGATGACCTGCGGTATCAGCTCCAGCACAACAATATCTGTCTCAACCCTACCGATGACGATGTGCAGGATTATGGCCTCTACTTGATCAACCAGCTTCTCTTATCCTCTGGCAAATCTCTCAGCAAGGATTGGCCATACATGCCTCAGATCACTCAGAATTGGGAAGCCAACCTCGAAAACCGGTTGATTGCAGAGCAGCGCAGATATGATGTTGTGGAGCAGGCTGAGTTGGCTGCACAGAACTTGGACACTTTCAATCCAGACCAGAGAGCTGTCTTTGAGGAGATCATGCATGCTGTCGACAACAAGACTGGCCAGACCTTTTTCCTCCATGGTCCCGGTGGCACAGGCAAAACCTTTGTATACAACACTCTGGCCCATCAGCTTCATTCTCAGGGCAAAATCGTCCTCTGTATAGCATCATCCGGCATTGCTGCACTCCTGCTCAAAGGTGGCTCTACTTCTCATTCATGTCTCCAGATTCCTCTCATCATCAATGAGTCATCCACCTGCTCTATCTCCAGAGGTTCAATTCGGGCAAAGCTGTTGCAGGAGACTGACTTGATCATTTGGGATGAGGCACTCATGCAGCATCGTCATCTCCATGAAGCTGTCAACTGCACTCTCAAAGACATTCTCCAATCTGATCAACCCTTTGGTGGCATTCCTATTATTTTTGGGGGCGACTTTCACCAGATCCTGCCTGTTATCGAGAGGGGTTCATGGCCTCAGATTGTTGGTGCTTTTTTGCAGCGCTCTGTTCTTTGGCAACATATTAAAGTTCTTCATCTCAAAATCAACATGCGATTGAACATGGATGATCTTGAAGAGTGACAGTTTGCAAAGTGGCAGCTGGAGGTTGGAAAGGGTGATCATACAGATGAGGGTGGCAACATTGAACTTCCCAACCATTTCAAGTGTCCTGAAAACACTCTGGCTTCCCTCATCGACACCATCTATCCTGGCATCTATAATCATGCTCAGCATCCCGATCAATACTTCTCAGAGCGGATTGTCCTGGCAAGCAAAAATGACGATGTGGATGATTTGAACCATTACATTCTTCAGAGGTTCCCTGGAGAGGAGCAAGTGTTTCACAGTGCAGACTCTATTGCAAACAATGAACTTCTGTATCCACCTGAATACCTCAACTCAATCAACTGCTCCAGTCTACCTTTGGCACACTTGGCACTCAAGGTTGGCGTCCCTGTGATGATACTTCGCAATCTCAATATTGCTGGAGGGGTCTGCAATGGTTCTCGAGGGATTTTGACTCGGATTCGGAACAGAGTGTTGGAGGTTTGGTTGATTACTGGAGATCATGCTGGAGAGAAGGTGTTTATTCCACGGATGCGACTGCAGCCAATCGAAGGACAACTCCCTTTCACTCTGTCTCGACTCCAATTTCCTGTTCGACTATGCTTTTCAATGTCGATCAACAAATCCCAGGGACAGTCAGTGCAGCATGTGGGATTAGATTTCAGGAGTCCTGTCTTCACTCATGGGCAGTTCTATGTAGCGATATCACGAGTAAGGTCTGTGCACAACATCAAGGCAATATGGCCAAGTGACAGTGGAAGTGCAAAAACCAAAAATATTGTATATAATGAAGTACTATTAGAGTAACATAGAAATGAAGTCCATACTTATTAAACATGTTAACACATGACAGTGAAAGTGCAAAAACCAAAATAATGAAGTACTATCAGACTAACATAGAAATGAAGTCATGACAGTGGAAGTGCAAAAACCAAAAATATTGTATATATTACTTATTAAACATGTTAATGCGTGCCGGAGGCACATTCCCAACCTTGTACTGATTCATTGAGTTTGCAGACAATATAGGCTCCTCCATAGTTTCATTCGATGACAATGAGGGGACCTAAATATTGAGATCACATCTTGCAGAGCACTAAATCTCCTTTGGCAAAGTTGTAGTCATACATCATTCATTTGTGAATGGGTTTGAAGCATTTCATGGCTTTGAGTTGAGAAGCACAGACTTTCAAATATAGAACTTTGAGGTCTGCTGATCATTTCTGCAATGCTATTGCTTGTCGAGCTATGAGATTGGTTGTCAATAAGATAGAATTGGGTGGGGGTTGCAAGTATGTTGCTTCAGACATATCGAGTGGGATGAGGGGATGCAATCCTGTAACTGCAAAGTAAGGAGAGAAACCCATACATCTATGAACCATGACTCATTCTGCCCAAAACACAGAGTATGCTCCAGCTGACCATTTGCTCTTATCTCCATCAACTGCTTTAAATAATGATTGTTGAATGTTGAAGTGGGCTCTTTCAATGAGTCCATTCACATGAGAATTGTAACCACTAATTCAAATGTGGTTAATGTGATATCATTTTGAAAGGTACTTTAATGCTGCGATGAACGCTGGTCCATTATTGCTCACAATTTTGTATTAGAGAGCCCCATTGGCAAATAATGTCTTTAAAGATCCAATCGCCAAGGGTCATGGCAGTCTCATCAAAGGTTTTGCCATGTGGGATAGGTCATTAGTGAACATTGACCTTGTAAAATATACCTGAATCCACCCAAAGGAGACATCTGCATAGTATCAATGTAAACTTTGCCAAAAAGGGGTGCTAGAGTGGCAACTGTAGGTGGAATAAAGAGATTTTGAGTTTGTCAAATTTGGCAGAGTTGGCAAGTATGAATAAACCATGCAATGTCAGCTTTCATGTTCAGCCACCAAAATTGAAAGGCAATGACTGACATTGTAGCCAAAATCATTTTGAGTTCAATATCATCATGAGCTGCACAAATAATTTCAAGATGAGAATTGTGATAATCTTGTGAGCTCCATGGGAGTTCTTTCTCCATAGTTTGCCAGAATCTAAGAAGAATTCAGTGCAATATTGAATGAAGGTAGCATATTCAGAATTCAATAAGTCTGGAGGTCATACCAAGTCTTCTAACCATTTCCAAATGCAAAGTAATCTTTCATCATCCTTTTTTGCATTGTTCATTCATAGGACATCATTGTAGGTAAGATCCTTCCCCTTACTGAGATCTGAAGAGAGGGAGAGTGTTGAGATTTGATAGAAAGGAAAGAGACAAGTCATAATTGGATTGATTTGATGTACGAAACCATGAAGATGGTCGATCCAGTCTTTGAACTCATTTTCATTGTTGGGCTGATCATCTTTGTCTTGTGGAGGACATCTCAAAAGTCCATCTGGACCATGATGTGTCCCTGCCACATGGACTAACATAAAGTAGAAGGTTAGAATCGATACTATCCATTGATTGATACTGGCACTTGGTGAAATATTGGTATTTGCTAACATTCCTTTGATATACCTCACATTGACTTTGATGATAAAATTTTGTACACCAATGAGATAAAGTCATAGTGCACTGAGAACATGATAGAGTCTATAAATCTCAAGTTTAGCTTGTGAAAATCGAGATTCATGATCATTAAGCATGATCGATCTAAATTGACTGTAATATGGTTTTTGAGGGTTGTTGGGATCATATTGAGTGAGAAAGAAACCAATAGTGATGTATGAAGTGTCCACTGATAGGATAACTAGGGCAAGGGATGAGTAGTCAATTGCTTGAACTGCTGGATAATGGAATAAAGCTTCCTTCAAGTCTTTCTGTGCTGCTATTTGTTTTGGTTCAAATTTGAAAAAAAAAACATCTTTTTGAGTGAGTTGAATCAGTGCTGAAGCACGTTGAGCAAAATTTTGATTAAAGATATGACAGACTCCAATAGTTCCTAAGAATGCTTTAACTTTGGTAAGGCTTCAACAAGGTCCCCATTTGCTAACTGCTGTGATGTGAGTGGCATTGGCCATATGACCTTTGATGTTGCATCGATGTCCTAAAATTATTATTTCGAAGATGCAAAGGTAGAGTTTAGGACCAGAAAATGTTCCTCTGCAATACTTCATGTATTGAATTACCCTGTTGAGGTTTTCAAAGTATTTCCAGACAAATCATTGAATGCCTGTGTTGTCAGGGATAGTTTCATAGGCACCTCCATGAAGTTGGTATCAAGATTTAGGACCTTTGATAGGTACATCATCAATATAAGGAATAGTGACATCAGGAATTTTGGGCTGTAGGATGTGGGTGATGTCATCATGCATAATTGGTACTAAATTTGTCCAATTCATCAGTAGGGTAATGTACAAAGTGCTCTGAAAGGTGTCTGAAACATCATTAGATTATGAGATAATTTTGCTACTTTTCTTTCATCAAACACTACATAGAGGTCTAACATTCCTCTGCAAGATCATCCACTGAATTGTTCTGCTAAATGTTTGGGTATTGGTACCACACCTGAGTGCTGTATTATTACTTGATTTAGTGGTTCAAGACTGTGGATAATTTGAAGTGATTTTGTGTCTTTCTTCGCAATGCAAAACAATTGTGATTGATAATCTTTTTTCAGCATTTTGCAGATCTATTCATACAGACCAGGAGGTATAGGGGTATTACGTTTGACCCAAGGAGTATGAGGAATGATGGGAAATTCTATAGGAGGGAAGAAGTTGGGGCAAAAACTTTCTTGTTCTTGTTCAGTCCATGTGAAAGCTGTTTTGTGATTTTGAATAAAATTGTGCATAAGGTTTTATTCTTCTGGCCACAGGAAATTGCCAGGATGGTTTTTGTCAATGATAGCATTGCACTCAGGTGTATATCAGGGAGAGGAGATAAACAATGTGGCATGAGGATTGAGTTTTGGCATATTCTCAAGGTGATCATCAGTGAGTGTTCGAATAATGCAAAATCAATCAGGTAGTTCAGTAATAACTGGTTGAACTTTCTGTGCAACTGATTCATATTTCTTCTTTGATACTGCAAAGATCAGATATAGAGAGTCAGTTGACAAGACCTGGGAAAGGAGATTGATAGTAGAGTTGTGCATATGGGTGACCATTGAGGCCAATAAGAATATTGCATACTGGTGGCTAGCCATTAAATATAAACTCACAGGAATCACAGAAAAGGAAGGAGCATTTAAGGAGTTTGAGGAGTCCATATTGGAAATATTCACAGTGTACTCACTAGTTATAGAAAAATTAGAATGGTCAAAAGAAATGATGAGAGCACATCAATTATTCTCTGAGATGTTATCCTCTAGTTGCAAAAATCCTCATGAACTACTCTTCTTCAATGATTAGATTGGGGAATAGTCAGAATAGCGCAAGATTATGTCAAATTCAGATCAAAAAAAGTTATTGTTTGTGCTTCATTTTGATAGTTCTTTACTGTACTTTCTGTGAGAATGTTGAATGGTCATTCAAGCAGAATGTCATAGGCTGGATCTCAGATGATGTGTATTTGCATGTAGAGGGTGATGCTACCAACTTTGCAAGATATATTCCATGCTAAACCTAGACTTTGGTCAATGCCACCATTAGCTGATTGTAGAGGGATGTGTATCAAAGGATCATAGGTGAGACTAAGCTCATGACAAACTTCTTCAGACATTGCAATGATTGAAGAACCAGGATTGATAACACTTTTAACTGGGTTTCTGCCATTGATGTTTATAATGACTAATCAAATGAAGTGGGATTCCTTTGCTGCAATAAAAGGTTCTGGAATTTCTTCAGGGCAAAGGCTGCTAATATGAGTTTTGTAAGGGTCATTAATTATGAAAATATCATTGTTGAGAAGATTCATAGCATTATTTTCTTTGGGTTGCTGGATATGATGTGAAGTGATCTTTCCTTCCATTTAGTACAAACTTTGGGCAATAGAGAAAATAGTTCTTTGGGAGTTAGAGTGATAATCAGGGTTCTCATCAATTGGATAAAGACATCTTTGGTGATTTTGTTTTTTTGAATTGGTGCTTGGGTATGGTACAATGGGCCATCTTTGTCTTTTGCTTTTCCTGTCCATGTGAAGCTGTGTTCGTGAGGCAGTAAGTACAAATTTTCTTTTGCAGAAGCATAGAGATGAATGATGGGTTGCAAAGTTGTTTCAGAAGTCAAAGATGGTGCTGAATTCAAAGTGGGTAGATTGGTTGCCATGGATGAGATAGATGGTACTGATAGTGATAGGTCCACTTTGCACTCTAAGGTCTGCCCAGACTTCCAAATGCATCAACACATTATGACACATACTCCCAACCCCTACAAACTGTATGAAACAACTCCAAAACAATTTGAACTATTTCAAATGACTTTGAACGATTTTAAATGACTTCAAATGACTTCACAACACTTTAAGTGAGTTTGAATGACTTCAGCTGCTATATGCCTATCACACCACCCTTCAAACACATGCTGCACACCCTGCATGAGTAGTGCATCACATATTGAGCATCATCAGACATGAGGAGATACAACAAAGGGCTTCTAGGATGTGATTGTGGCACTTCAACACTTCCATGATATATTGGAACAATAGGACAAGTACTCTTGATACATTGCAACTCTATACATTTCCCTTCTCATCATTTCTCATTTATTTTATGATTTGCAAAGTTCTTTATTGTTTTGCATCTTGCCTCATGTTGTCCACATGTTTTATTTCCTTTTGAGTACCATCTCTTCAAAATGTATATAGACTTGTACTAGCTACTTAGAAGAACAGAAAAAAAATCATCTTCTCATATTCATCATCTAATTTAAGAGCAGTTCTCTTGAGTCCAAGCCTTGCATCATAACTCTAAGTTCCGCAAATTGTCACAAACTTCTTCAAACTTTCATATTAGCCTCTCAAAAGTATCATCTATCATCTATTGTCTCTCCAAACCCTTCCAATTCTCCAATTCTCTATAGTCATTTTCCAGCATCACTCAAAATCATCCCCATTCTCTACAAACCCCTTGAATGTCCTTGAACATCCTGGAACTTTCTCAAACATCTTCAAATGTTCCTTGGAGCACTTTGCAGACCTTCCTGCACCCTCAAACTTCACCAAATATTATTTGTACTTCTCAAACTTAGTTCCCCCATCCTTGGGTAACAGCAGTGATATTTAGTACCACCTTGCACCCTTTCTGTAACTTGTGTTATACCATTCAAGACCTTTCTAGTAGGTTTTGTTTGGGTTTCCTGGTCGAGTATTATCATTTTTGGAGCCCATCATGAGGGGTTTCTAAATCATTTTATCACCTAATCCATCTCAAATCTCCTGCCTTAGGTCAACACAAGCTAGAAACCTTTGAATCGAAACTCACCATGCTTTCGAATCTCTCAAACAATCAGAAGATATTCTAATCCCAGTTTCTGAAGCAGAATCTACTCATTGTTGACTATTTCCTTCATCCATCTCATCATCTTCATCATCATCCTCTTCTTCGTCTTCATTATCTACTGCTTCATTCATCCCTCTGCACCCTTCTCCTTGTCAGTTGTCCAATTTCAGGTGGAGGGGTTCAGATATCTGGTGGGTTTTTGAATGGAGGGTGGGAATAGATTAAGCAGATGTTATAGAGTGATTTGAAGTCAAGAACAGTTGAAGGATTAAGAGTTTTAACAAGATTGAGTCAAGGATGATTTAGGATTGATATTAGACTGGAGGTGAATAAATGAAGATACACATATACATGTAACAAGCAATATACATGCAATAATTTACAAACTGAAGACTAAGGCCAAGCTATGAGTGCTTAAATAATGAAGGCCAGAAGAATAACAGAAAATGCAGAAGTTTACTAATGGGTCTTGGTAAGTGTCTGTGACCAGAATTGGTAAGACTGTATTAGGAATAAGGTGAGTAAGCAAATGATTACTAAGGCATGTGACAACTGGTCTGATGACCAAGAAGTGCTGTGGGCAGGATGCCAGTGGAGAAGGTCAGAAAAGAGTTGAAAAAAATCAGGAATTATCAGGAATTTGGTTGGATGAAATGAATCTTGACAGTGACAACCTTTGGCTGCAATCTTATGTGTACATTGACAAAGACTGCTTCCAGCATGGCCAGTGTCATAATACCTGATCAAGGGGTCTTGTTAATCATCTAGAAATCAAGGTAAAAGCCACAGCACAGAAATATCAGGTGAGATGAGAGGCTCTCAAAAACCTCACTTCTCCACTGGGTCATGTAGACTGGGAGACTGCTTTTCTGAGACTGGATGATGTGGATATCACAGGCCTCATTGACATGTCATTCCCAGAATATTACAAAATATTACATTCTTGACATTCTTAGGGCAGCATACCACAATCTTGCTCATCAGAGGGCTGCCGAGACATTTGATGGATCTGGAAACATTTGGTGCATGTGGAAAACCATGATGAACAGTTGCAAGACAGCAAGTACCATCACATTTTGGTTTCTTATAATGTACTCACTTGATCATATCAGACCTTTGGATTGAATTCTGTAAAGGCAAGGCACATGCAGATTGCTGGATGGAGGAGGTAGAACTACTACAGGAGGAGATGAGACAGGTGAAAAGGTTTTCCTGACATGCACCAAATGGTGGAATGTAAAGGTGACACCAGTAAAAGCAACACCTCATGAACCAGCAATGGCTGAGGGTCTACGTGCCTTCGCAAGTGAGCAGGCAGCACAATATGATGTGATGCACTCTCGTTGCAAACATATTTGGTGATATGTGGCAGAGTACATTGCTTTGGGGTTTGGAGATGTGGTGCCACTTGAGGCACAGGCTGTTGATGATGTAGACTTAGTAGCATATGAATAATGAACTGTAAGCCTGCAAGCCTGCACCAATTCCATGGTCAGTAAAGGGTGATATATGCATATACATTTCACTTCTTGGTGGCCCAGGGTGGGTTGGGATACATATCATTGATGTGCCAGTTATTGTCCAGTTGGGCCAGCACAGGGTAACTGTCTACTACTAGACAAGAAAGGACCATGCATTGGAGACCAAGCACATGGGGTGTGGATGTGGACAAGGAACGAGCACATCAGAATGACTTGCTAAATGGGGTCATGTGATTCAAGTCCAAAAAGGGAAATGCTCAGTCATTGAGTCCTTCAGTGAGCAGCACAAAACCTGTATGTATATTATCAGGCTTATGGTAGCAAGACATTTTGCAAAATGAAGTCTCTAGTCAGAACAATATCTTGCAAACAGGATATCTAATTAAAATAACTATGTGCAAAATGAGCTTCTAATGCAGACAACCTTTTGCATGTACTTTGGCTTCTACTAGATGTTTGTTTTGCAAAATGGTGCTAGGTACAGGTGGAGAATCATAGAAATTGCAGAATAGAGTGAAATAAAATGTAAAAAAAAAATGGGATGGGTGGAGAAAATTGCCAAGACCCTTGGGGCACCTTCTAATCCCTTACATCACCCCTTTTATATGATGCATCACCCTGATGCATTCAAAACTGTAGCTTGCCAAAGTTCATTGCTTGAATGCACTGACATGCAGAAGTGTGGTGTTGATGGAACTCCTTCACCAACCAGGGTGCATTTACATCTGACTCCTTGACCCCTGAGTTTTCCTCATTACCTTAACCCTTCCAATGCACCAGGTACTCCAGTTTCCCCTGACATAATCAACTGTCTAGGATTGATTTAACCTTGTACTGTGGCTCTTTCTCAATGACTGTAGGTGGAGGGGGAGGGCATGAGTGACATCCTGAGAAAGGATGCATATGGGCTGGGAGTGGTTTCATGATGTGGAAGACAGGGTGAAGTCTGGACATGGATGGTGGGAGACATAGGTGATAGGCATGGGACTCAACACATTTGACAATGGAGAAGGGTCCCAGGAAGCAATGGGCAAGTTTTTTGGATGGTTGAGTATTTGTTGATCTAATTGTCCATGGATCAGCATGCTTGGTGGTAGGAAGTGTGTCACAGCTTGTTGACATTTATAGAGGGGGCAGAAATGTCATATGAACTCATCTCAAAAGTACCCCCAGGATGAGAAGGGAAGGGAGTCACATTCCTTGGGTTGGCAGAGTATATGGTCAACATAGAGTTAGGCATGCTCTGATGTCATGTATGTCAGAGCCCAATAAATTTTAGCAGCATTATCCATGAACTGATTTGGGCATAAACTAGTGTATAACTCACAGGAATTGAGGAAGGTGCATCCATGAGAATGCACAACATTGAATTCTGTGGGGGGTGATGGATTAATATGCGTGATAATACTCAATCTGGAAACTGAACAAAAACCTGCTAAAAAGATCTAAGAAGTGTTACACAGGCTGAAAGAAGAGTGTGATGTGGTACTAAGGATCACCACTGTTACTTAAGGATTGTAGTGAGAGGTACGAATAAGTGAGAAATGTTGTGAATAGTTTTAGAAGTGTATGAAGGGCTACGAATGAGGCTCAAAGATGTTCAAAGAAGGTTTGAAGAAGTTTGAGGAGAATGGGGAGAATAGGAATGGTTTTGAGGAATATCAAGAAATGAATATAGTGAATTGGAAAGGTTTCTGAAACCAAACAAAACCTACTAGAAAGGTCTTGAATGGCATAACACAAGTTAGAGGAAGGGTGTGAGGTGGTACTAAATATCACTGCTGTTACCAAGGAGTGTACAAATGAGTTTCAAAGAGGTGCAAATGGTTTTGAAGAGGTACAGAGTTTTGCAAAGTAGCGTGAATAAGTTTGAAGAAGTTTTATGAAGTTTGAAAGAATTTAGAGACATGTGTGGAGGTGGCAAATAGTGTCGATAGGCAATATAAATTAATGGCAATGATGTGAAAGAATAATGATATGTGATAGATGGTAGACAATAGTTTTGAGAGGATAGTATGAAATTTTGAGGAAATTTGCAACAATTTGCAGAACTTAGAGTTGTGACATGAGACTTGAACTCAAGAGTATTGCTCTTAAATCAGACAATGGATATGAGAGGACAAGCTCTTTCTCTGTCCTTCTAAGTAGCTAGTACAAGCTTATATGCATTTTGAAAAGATGGTACTTAAAAGAAAATACATTGATATATAACACACCTCAAACCTATATTAGTATATGAGACACCTCACTGCACTCATATTGACATGTGACATGTCTCATGGCCCTCATATTGATATATGACACACTATATCAGTGCATGTGTTTTTTCTTCTGATCATGTGGCCACATAACTCTAGGAGTATATAAACCAGCTGTATTCCTCTGTAGCAATATAGAGAGTGTTGGTAAATGGTGAGTGGGAGGGCTGGTGATGTGGCACCTGTGCCACATAGTTGGCATTGGCTGGCCATGATGTGAGCAGTGCCACATTGTTGCCTGGATGTAGTCAGATTGCCAAGGGTTGGCAGCATTGGTGATGGCTGTTCCTGTTGGTGCCAGCTGAATCCTCCATCATCATTGTCTGTCAGCACCCCAGTGTAGTTGTGTCAAAGATGAACATGACCATTTGGATGGTGAAATGGGTCTGAGATAATAGACTGGAATATACAAGGGGGACAATAATGACAATAACAACAATGGGGATGACAACAACAACAATGGGGATGACAGGGATGACAATGACAGGGATGGGGATGGGGACAACAATGACAGGGACATGATGGGCCGATGGGGGGATGATGATGGGGCATCAGGGGTCTGGGAAATCTTTTCAAGTAGATCTTGTATTTAAGTGGCTTCAAATTTATTCTAATACATGATGAAACTCTTCTATCAATGGTCTAAAAATAATGGAATGAAAAAACATTATTGGGAGGTTCTTTCATTCCTCTTAAACCCCTGGAAAGTTGATGAAATTCAACCCAGGTAGAGGGGTGTTATTTATGCCTGTTAAGGTGACACCCACTATCTGCTAGCTTGACTGTGTAAATTCTCTCTACAAGAAGGGAGCAGGATCCATGTGCATGATGGGGGTATTGATGGTTTTGATGTGAAAGGTTATTAATAGATGAGTTGGTTGAGAAAGGCTTTTTGCACCACAAGTGTGGATGGAATACCTAAGAAAACACAGCTGGGGTCCCCTAGGTGTATATTTACAGTTTTTATACTATGTTACACATATTGTACAATGTTGCTACTGATGCACTTGTACATGCATGTACATATGGATGCATGCAAAATAAAATTCTCATGCTAACAAAGTGTAGCGTTCTTCAGCATAGGGTAGCATAATTTTATTATGTAATAAGGCTGTTTCCTAACATTACCCCCCTTCTATGCCTTGACTTCCAGGCAAAAAAACATTGTATCTGTCCCCTCTGTGAGATTTGGTAAGGCCAGAAATTCATCCCCTCATATACCATTCTTGCAGTGCGACATGAAGCATTTAGATTAAATTTAAAGAATTGGGCAATTGCATTACACACTTGCTTACAATTCTCTTTGGGCTCCCATGAGTTACTTGCCTAGAAGTTGAGGCATAAAAGGGGGGGTAATGTTAGAAAACAGCCCCATTACCTAATAAAATTTCATTTTATTTTATTATGTTGAGTTATGCTACGTTATGCTGAATGATGCTACACTTTGATAGCATAGAATTTTATTTCACACACATCAATATGTATCTGCATGTATGCATCAGTGACCACACTGTACAATATATGTAACATAGTATATAAACCCTACATATACACCTAGGGGACCCCAGTTGTGTTCTCTTAGGTATTCCACCCACACTTGTGGTGTGAAATGCCTTTCTCCACCAACTCATCTATTAATAACTCCTCACATCAAAGCCATCAATTCCCCTATCACATGCGTGCATCTCACCCCCTTCTTATAAAGAGGACACACATGGTCTTAGCTAGCAGATAGTGGGTGTTGCCTAACAAATGCACCCAATACATGCAACCTGAAGAAAAAGAAAGTGCTAGCATTGTTACTCTCTGAGGCTCATACATCTTGATCAGCCTTATGGTAAGTATTTAAAACATCTGGAAGTCTATATGCTCACCAAATAGATACAGAATCATCAGTCACAATGACTCAATAGATTCTGATTTTGAACCTGATCTTATCGATTGTATTCCTTCTCAGTCTGACAATGATGAAGAGCTTGACAATACAAATAATGCAACACCTGCCAGTGATAAATGCATCAATGCTCCACAAATACACTCCTTGAGCCCTCCCCCCACCCCCACTCATGACAGCCTTAAACTCTGAGTTCCAAAGCCACCTGGAGAGTGGAGAGCCAGATGGCAGTCTGTATTTGACATCTGGTAGTGTTGATGCTGATCAAGCTGCAGGCTCACATTCAAGCCTTTAACTTCCAACCTGGCACCAGAGAGTGTGATAGTGCTGACTGTCAAAGTTCAAGATTACTACTACCAAGGTTGGGACTTGGTCAGGGATATGCCAGACTTCTGGTCAGACCTGGTCATCAATGGTTGGAAGTGTTCAAGGGTTCTGGGCAGAATCCACTGCACTTTAGCATGCCAGGTGAAAGGGGCCAGAGAGGATTTGGCTTCAACTTATAAGAAGTTGCACCCTTCTCCTCGTCAGTTGAGCAGTTTCAGATGGATAGTGTGCAGATGTCCAGCAGGTTTCCAGATGGAGGGCGAGGATAGAATAAAGCAGAGGTTATGGGGTGAAGTGAAGTTAAGAGGAGCTGAGAAATTAATGGATTAGGTCGAGGAACAAGTCAAGGGTGAATGAAGGGTTGATATTAAGCAGAGGATTGACAAGGCAAGATACTCTTAGGGTGACACCCACTATCTGCTAGCTAGACCATGTGGGTTCTCTCTACAAGGAGTGGGATTCACATGCATGATGGGAATTTTGATGGTTCTGATGTGAGGGGTTATTAATAGATGAGTTGGCTAAAAAGAGCTTTTCACACCACTATTGTGGATGGAATACCTAAGAGAACTCAACTACCATTCTCTAGATGTATATTTAAGGTTTATATACTATGTTACATGTATTGTACTATGTTGTTACTGACATGTGCATACATGCATGTACATAATGATGTGTGTGAATATAAAATTCTCATGCTAACTTCTTGGGCATTTGGTAGTGCAATTTGACATAATAGAATAAAATAAAATAAAATAAAATATCATTAGGTAGTGGGACTGTTTTTTAACATTACCCCCCTTCTATGCCTTGACTTCCAGGCAAGAAAATATTGTATCTGTCCCCTCTGTGAAATTTTGGTAAGACCAAAAATTCATCTTCTCATACACCATTCTAGCAATGTGACACAGAGCATGTGGATTAAGTTTAAAGAATTGGGCAATTGTATTATGTGCTCACTTAGAATTCTCTTTGGGTTCTCATGAGTTATTTGTGTCAGTGTGGATCTTCCACTTGATTAAGAACTCCAATTTATTTCATTGAAGACATGAGTCTAAAACCTCTTCCACTACATATTCTGGAGCACCTTCTACCATTATTGGAGGTTGCAGAGTGGTTTGTTGATCAGGAATAGTGGGTGGGCAGTAAGGGCATAAGTGGAAAATATTACTTTCAAGATCAATCTTGAATGATTGAGGTAATTTTAGCACTACTGCATTGGGCAAAATTATTTTAGAAATTGCATAAGGGCCAACTTGCTTCTCCATAAGTTTTCTTGAAGGTCATGGAATATTTAGATCCTTGGTACTTAGCCATACCAAGTCACCAACTTTGTACTCTGGAGCAACAGCTCAAGTATGATCTGCATATTGCATCATATCATCATGTGCTTTCATCAATGCCTCCTCTGCTTCCTCCTGTACCTTTTGAATCTTAGATACAAAGTCTTCCACTGACTGTACTTGGATCTCCCTTTAAGGTTCTATTCCCATTCGGAGATAATATCCATAGTTAGAAAAGAAGGGTGACATGCAAGTAGCCAAATGAAATTTATTATTGTGAGAAAATTCAGCAATTGCCAATCATTCGAGCTAGTCAATTTGTCAGTGATTGACAAACATGCATAGGTACTGCTCCAACTCCTGATTCATTCTCTCTGTCTGCCCATCAGTTTGTGGGTGATATGCCATAGATAACCTGGTTTAAATTCCAAATATGTTGTTTAATTCTTGCATAAATGCAGAAGCAAATTGTAATCCACAATCAGAGATAACTGTATCAGGTAATCCATGTAACTGCCATACCTGATTTAGATAGAGGCATGCCAAGCCCAACAATGAGGTTTCTGCAGTAGTAGGGATAATATGGACTTCCTTTGTGAAGCAGTCACATACTACAAATATTGCATCATATCCTTGAGCTTCAGGTAATTTGGTGATAAAGTCCACAGATATATCTTGCCATGTCACTTTAGATATAGGGTTCAGCATTAGTTTCCCTGGGGACTTTTCTGGAAATTTCTTTCCCCTCATGCACATATCACATACATCCACATACCCCAACACATATTTTAAAATTCTGGGCCACCAATAATTTCTCATCACCAATTCCAATGTCTTCCACCTTCCTGGATGTCCAGCAGCTGGCATATGATGATGTAACTGGATGATCTCCCTTCATAAATCTTGATCTTTTGGGACATATACTTTTCCTCTAAACAACACTAACTGTAAGGTAAAAGGAAGGTGCCCCAGGCATCTGGGAAATTTTCTGCATTTGTCCTATATTTTTTATATTTTATTTTACCCTATTCTTCCTTTTCTATAATTTTCTATGATTTATTCCTATTTTATTATTATATTTTGGTTTTTTCCATGTTGGTACATGTTACAGTTCTATTCTTAGAGGCAGGACACATTCTGGATGTTTACCCATCAAGGTGATGTCATCCCACAGCTTGATCTGCCTATCTCCACCTTTTTGCTATTTTTAACCTACTATTTGATTTTTAGCTCTATCACATATACTGGGCATCAACAGATGGGTCCTTAAAGTTTTCTCTTTGGATTCCCCTCTGTTAGGTGCACCTGGAGTGTCTGTATTATGTAGTATAATATTAACTTTGGATTCCCCTCTGTTAGCTCACTCTATAAGGCTTTGAGGTTGCCCTTACACTAACCCTCGCTCCTCAACCCATTCATCTCCTTCAATATGACCTTTCTTCTGTCTCTTCAAAGCTTTCTCTCCCTTCAGAGCTTTGACAGATTCCACTACTTTATCATTCATCTCCAAACATTGTCTAATTTTAGACAATATCCCCATTTCTGAGCTATCTACCAATAGATGCCCTTGATGCATAGTGCAAATGCAAAAGTATTTGGGTTTGAGTAAGGTAACATTTTATTGTCCTCCTCCACCCCCCTTTTGTGATTGGAACATCTGAATAATGCATCTGCTTTCCTCATCAAACTTCCCACTTTGTGGACTAAGTGAAAATTAAAATGCAATAGAAATATTGCCTAATGTGCTTGCTGACAGTTAAGCTTTCTAGTGGACATGAAGTACTGCAGATTTTGATCTGGTGTGTACATCCCTCCAAATAATGTCACCATGCTTCCAATGCTCATATTATTCTCAACATCTCTTTGTCATGCACATTATAATTTCTTTCCTCATCATTCAAGATTGACCCTTGGGACAAATATGCACAAGGATGCCATTTGTCATCTTCACATACCATTGATAATACTGCTCCAGTAACAAAGTTGGATGCATCTGATTCCACTCATAAGGGATGCATGAAATCTACTAGGGCTAATATTGGTTATTCCACAAACTTCCTCTTCAACTATTCAAATGCTGTCTGTTGTTGTTCTCCCCATCTCTACACTACTCCTTTTCATGTAAGATTGTGTAAGGGTGCAGCAATTTTCGAAAAATTATAGACAAAGTGATGATAATAATTTGTGAGTCCCAAGAAGGCTTGAACCTTCTTGATATGGGTAGGCATGGGTCAATCAACAATTGCCTGTACCTTGATAGGATCCATCTTGATTCCATCAGGATGAATCATTAATCCCAAAAACTCAATCTCAGTTGCCCCAAATGCACATTTCTCCAGTTTTATAAATACATCATTCTCTGCCAATCTTCATAGTACATCTTGCACTATTGCTTCATGGTTTTCTTTATCCTCTGTAAATACCAGAACCTTGTCAATGAATATTATTACCACACCTTTGTCTATCACATCCTTGAAAATGTCATTCATCATATTTGTTTGAGATTTATCAGTTGATAAAACATTAAGAATATAATTATTAAAAATTGGACAAATTAACAATTAAATTATAATAGTATTTTATTTTTTTCTGAGGAAATAAAGTTTAGAGTAAGATTGAGGTATGAATTTATAATTTGAATTATATTTATTTATCAGTAATATTATAAAATTTGTAACAGAAATTTTTTGAAAAGTTGGGGGACTATTGGTCATCCCAAAAAAACATGACAAGCAGCCATGGCAAATGCTGCCTTCCACTCATCTCCTTTCCTTATTTATACATTATTGTACCCTGTTAGGGCGACACCCATAGTTCTGCTAGCTGGACTGTGCGGGCTCTCCTACAAGAAGGTGGTGGGGCATGCGCACATGATGAGGGGTTTGATGGTTTTGATGTGATGGGTTAAAAATAGATTAGTTGGCTGAAATAGGTGTTTCACACTACTATTGTGGATGGAATACCTAAGAGAACTCAACTGAGGTCTCCTAGTATTTATTTTATGGTTATATACTAGGTTACATATATTGTAGTATGTTGCTACTGATGCACACGTACATGCATGTACATATTGATGTGTGTAAATACAAAATTCCCATGCTGACAAATAATGCATGTATAGGCATTTAGTAGCATATTTTGGTGAAATAAAATGAAATAAAATAAAATAAAAATAGTATTATATAATAGGCATGTTAGGAGACTGTTTCCTAACATTACCCCCCTTTTATGCCTTGACTTCCAGGCAAGAAAATATCATATCTGTCCCCTCTGTGAAATTTTGGTAAGGCCAGAAATTCATCTCCTCATATACTATTTTAGCAATGTGACATAGAGCATTTGGATTATGTTTAAAGAATTGGGCAATTGCATTATGTGCTCGCTTACAATTCTCCTCAGGTTCCCATGAATTATTTTTGTCAGTGTAGTTCTTCCACTTGATTAAGAACTCCAATTTATTTCATCGAAGACGTGAGTCCAAAACCTCTTCCACAATATATTCTGGAGCACCTTCTACCATTATTGGAGGCTGTGGAGTAGTTTGTTGACTGGGAATAGTGGGTGGGCAGTAAGGGCATAAACAGGAAATGTTAATTTCAGAATCAATCTTGAATGATTGAGGTAATTTTAACACTACCGCATTGGGTGAAATTATTTTAGAAATTGGATATGGGCCAACTTGCTTCTCCGTAATCTCCTTTCTTTATTCATACATTGTTGTACCCCCAGCATAAATCCAATTTTGTAAAGACCTTGGCCTTTCCCACCTTGTCAATTATCTCTGAAATCAACAGCAAAGGGTATGTGTTCTTCACTGTCCACTCATTCAAATACCTATAATCTGTACGCATCCTCTTCCTCTGATCCTTTTTTGGTACAAAGAATACTGGTGATGTCTGCAGTGATTTTGAAGGTCATATGTATCCCTTGCATAACTGTTCATTAAGGAATGCATCCACTTCTTCTTGTTCCTTCCGAGATAATGGGTAGACTTTTGACTTCTTTGGCACAAATCCCAGCTTTATCTCAATTGCATGATCCCATGGCTTTTGCACTGGCATCTGCTCCAATTCCTTCTTCTGAAAAACTGACAAATATTTATGGTAGGCTTTTGGCACCCACTCCTTCACTGGCTTCTCCACTTTCTAGACATTTTTATCCCATGACTGTCCTCCATGAATTTCCCTAAAAGTCTGCTTTTGTTTTTCCTTACTGGTCATGACTGGAACTTCCTCGTTTGGCATGTCCTCATCTTCTACTTCCTCCATCGTAACAGAATACTTCCTTGGATGTTCTTTTTCTTTCTTTTCCTTTTTCTCCTTTTTTACTTTCCTCCCATACACATTACATTCTTTAGGACAATGAGTCATGTGTACCTTCCCAGTTTTCCAATCAATTTCCAGGTTATGCTTTCATAACCACGGACATTCAATTATCAGATTGGTTTTTCCAAGGTCGCACACCTCAAATATGGCTCGTTTCTGATGATCCTGATACTTCAATATCATCATCACTTCCTCCTTAATAGTTTCTTCATGATTGATTGTACTGTCAATATTGTTCACCATCATAGGTTGTGGCAGTTTATGCATGTGAATACCATTTCCAGTAATTAGGGATCGATTAATAAATAATCTGGTAGCACTGCTGTCAAGCAATGCCTCCACATTAATTGCTGCATGCGTGTCCACTGTCTTCAATCCTACTGTTAAGCTGATTTTGGGTTCCATCTGCACTGAGTGAATAAAAAATTTAGGGGTCTTCAGAAATAAGGCTAGGCATTTTTCTTGATCTCTGAGAGATACCAGCAGCTAACTGCCAATGGTGTCGACATCCCTGAGATAGTTCAGGCCTTATTACTCCTTTCAGCATTGCCAAAGGAGTATAATTCTTTATCTTCCACCATCTTATCTACAACCGGTATGACTGGTCTCTCCTATGCTGTAGTGAGGGACCATGTGACAGCAGAAGCCTCCCATCGAGCTGCCTTTGTGCACTCCAGGGAAATGGCGAAGAAGCTGTCAGCTGTCAAAAGAAAGGGCAGTGACTCTAAGTGGAAAGGGAAGGGATCAGAAAAATCCAGTGAGAAGTCGTCCGAGCCTTTGGGCTTTGACTCAAAGAAGAAGCATAGGTCTGGCAAGGCTGCCAGGAAAAAGCGTGAGAAAAAGGAATCTCACAGCCACCTCACCTCCACCAGTATGGTGGAGCCCTTCATGGTGCCTAGCACACTTTATGTGGATGCAGTACACTCCGCCCATGCTGCCATAATCATTAACAGTCAAGGCATCATTTCGAACAGACTGGCGCAGGTCAGCCCCTCTCACCTCCCACTGACATTTGACCAAAGTGTTCAAATGTCATGGCTACATGGGAAATCCATGTATTTCTGCACCACTGACCCAAGAAAGCGGCCTAATCAGCCTGAGTCAAAGGTCACCAGATCCTTCTCCTCTGGCCCCTCTGTGTATGAAGACTACCAGGTGGCCCGGGACCTGCTCACAGACATCGAAGTGCCTAAAACAACCAAGAATCTTTGAATCATTGAAGAAGACCAGATGAGTAAGTGGGAAGGTAAGCACCGCTGGGTGGAAATCCCCGAGCCATCGGCTTAAATCGAGGAGGTTCCTGAAATAGAACCTGAGCCTGAGGATGATGACGATGAAGTCTTCCTCAGCTCTGAAATGACAGTCCCAGATCAATCGATCTGGGAAAGCATGGATAACATGCTTGCAGACAAGCCAATAACCCCCTTCACGGGGGCTTATGATAAAATGACAGTCTTTTTCCCTGACCATCACATCATTGCTAACAATAGCTTGACAGGGACGAACTATTCAGGCCATCCCCATAATATAGAGTGTCCTATAGAATTTTTAATAAATTATATTGTCACTTGTGATGCAAAGGCCCTAATTAGGCCATGTGTGATGTGTGCTGGAAAGGAATGCAAACATGGTGCCCCTTGGATCTTGGATTCAGGTGCATCATTGCACTTCACTGGTGAGATGAAAGACTTCGCCTCCTATGAGGATTTGCCTATGTCTGAGAAATGGCAGGTCAAGACCACTACCAGCATGACTTCGATCAAAGGCAAAGGTGCTGTCCTGATTTATCATCAGGTAAAAGTTAACAGAAAGACAGAGTCATGCATCACACGCTTATCCCCCATTTTCTATCTCCCAGATTTGACAAGTTGGCTTATGTCAATGGGAGTGTTCCTCATTGCTGAGTAATATACTGTAAAAGGAAACAGTAAAATAATTTCCTTTGCTGACAAAAAGGGAAAACCCCAGCTCGATGTGATGCCAATAATACATGGCAAAACCATCTATGTGTGTGATTCGCACATTCAGAGTACTAAGAGATTAGAAGTCACGACTATCTATGTTGCTGACTATGACATTTGGCACAAGTGGCTTGGCCACCTGAGTGAAGCTGTCATGTGACAGATGCCAAAACACACCCATAAGTTTCCCAAGGATCTAAAAATTCCAAGGGACAGGCACATTTTTCCAGGGTCCGCCAAGGGAAAAATGATGTCAAAGTCATTCCCTGGATCTGAGTCTTGGGCTGAAGGAGCCTTCGACCTGATCCATTCCAATCTGAAGGAATTACCAGCACTCAGTTATCACAAGTACAAATATTTTATCATATTTGTTGATGATCGAACTTCACATATGTGGAGTCAGTGCCTGAGAAAAAAGTTTGATGCTGCTGAGTCAATCAGACAGTTCGAGGCAATGGCCAAAACGCAATATGACGCAAAAATCAAGTGTTGGTGTTTTGATCCTGGGGGGAAATTCCATGATTGGGAACTCATAACCCAGCTCAAAGAGGCTGGGATTAAAATTGAGATGTCAGCACCCCACATCCACCAACAAAATGGTCACACTGAATGCGCGATCAGGATGTTAATGGAGAAAGCACAAACATTGTGCTTTACTGCCTGCCTATTACAATCATGGTGGGAATTTTGTGTAGAGCATGCTATGTATCTCTACAACTGAACACCAATAAACCACCTGAAATGGCAAACTCCGATCAAAGATCTCAATGGTGAGAAGCCCAATCTGAGTGACGAGAAGGTATTCAGATGTAGTGCCTACATTTACCTGCCAAAAAAGAAGTGTCCTAATAAGTTAGCTGCAAGATTGGAGCTCATGATGTACATTGGCCTGGCAGATGGCATCAAGGGTTGGTGCTTTATGTGCCCATCAGGGTCAATATTTGTCAGTGCTACGGCACTCTTCGATGAGACTCTGTTCCCTCATTGTTCCAGGGCCAAGACCCCAGCAAAAACTGATCTTGGGGATATACCCCCTTCCAGAGATGATGACCACTCTGGGGGATCAGGGGACGATAGCAATAAAGGAAGTGATGACAGCTTCTATTTGGGCCATGGGCATTATGCTCCACTGGTGCTGAATCCTCCTCCATGAGCTCTGTCCCCACCACCTTCACAATCAGGGTCTGAAACCCCTGAAATGTCTAGAGACCTGCTGTTCGGCTCCTTTGGTGATCTGCCTCGGAATACTGATCCGTTTGCACCAGCAGGTGCACTGGGTCCATTGTTCCAGCCTAGTCCAGCACTGCCAGCAGTAGAGGCCCCCATACCTCCACTAAGGTGATCAAACAGGCAGTGATGAGTCCCAACTCGTCTGGGCAATGTCTATGGTGAAAATTGTGACTTTGTTCAAATCGAACGAGATATTGCATGGGAGCACCAATGGTGGGAACCAGTGGGACAAGGCAGGAGTCATGCTCCAGCCCTCCCTCAGGTCAAAGAAGAGGTGCCAGCTGGGCCCTCTCAACCACCAGTGGCAAGTAGAACACCTCCCACACAGACCCTGGATAATTTGGGATTAGAGTACACTGATGATACTCAACCCAGAAACCCAAACAAAACCTACTAAATGGCTTCAGATGGTTTAACATGAGTCAGAGGAAGGGTGTGAGTTGGTACTAAATATCACCGCTGAGACCAAAACATTGTGTTTAGTGATGCAAAATAGTAAGTGATGGTTCGAATAATCTGTAAGAGCATACAAGGTTGTTCAAAAAAGTTCAAAAGAGGTTTGAAGATGTGCGAAATAAGTTCAAAAAAGGTTCAAAGAGGTTCAAAGTCATGTGAAGTAGTCCGAAGAAGTTCAAATAAGTTCAAAGAGGTTCGAGGTATATCGAAGAGTGAGTTTAACGAATGTAAAGTGTTTGTTGAATAGCGATAGACGATGGGCAATAAAACGGAGAGTGAATATGATAGTTTCAAAGAAGTTTGCAAATTTTGCAGAACTTAGTGATATGACACGAAGATATGACTCAAGAGGATGGCTCTTAAATCTGACGATAGCAAGAGGGTAACTTGTGCTGTTCCCCCATTGCTCTGTTGTTTGTTCTAACTAACTAATACAAGTCTATATACAAAATGAAGAGATAGTACTAAAAAGGAAATAAGAACATGTATAAAACATGAGGCAAATATATCAAACAATGAGGACTTGTATATCATGAAACAAATGAGAAATAATAAATGATGAAACATATAGTGTTCCCATATAGTAAAAGTACTTCAATAAAACACAAAAATGCACTTATCGCATTCTAACTCTCTTGTAATCTCTCCTCATGTCCAGTAGTGCTTGATATGTGGCGAGTTGGCTTGTTCCAGATGTGCAATGTGTATCGAAATTGTTTCAAGACAGGTATACAGCGGCCAAAGTTGTTCGAAGTGCTGCGAAGTTGTTTGAAGTGTCACAAAATAGTTTGAAAGCATTCGAAATGTTTCGAAGTCATGCAAAATAGTTTGAAAATGGTTCGAAGTCGATTTAGTAGCATTTGTAGTGGTTCGGAGCATGTGTCATAATGTGTCGATACAAGTGGGAATACTTCTCCAGACTTTAAAGCATGAAGTGGATCTATCAATGTGACACCCCCTCAACCTCAGGAGTCTGAGGTGCTGTGGATTTGGCACCAGAATCCCAATGAGGAGTGAGGACAGTGGTTACCCAATCTGGGTACCCCATCATATTGGGGCCCTAGAAGGGATAATTATGTTGCTGAAGGTGGAACAGATCTGATGCACCTTCTGCTTAGCAAAGCAGTTGCACCATCTACAGCATCAGATCCTGTCCTGATCCAGTATCACGACATTGCGCACTTACCCAAGCCTGCGCAATCAGAGTGGAGAAGTGCATGCCTAGAGGAACTAAAGGCCCTCTGTAAATGGCATGTCTACAACATCATAGATCTCCCCGCTGGCCGAAAGGCCATCAGAAATAGATGGGTTTTCTCCATAAAATCTGACAGATGAAAATGGGCCAGACTCATGGCCAAAGGCTTCTCACAAGTCGAAGGCATCAACTATGATGAGATATTATCTCCAGTGGTCCGCTATGAGATGGTGCGCCTTATGTTTGCCCTGAGTGCCCTAGAAGGCATGTATATGATGGGACTCAACATAAAAACCACGTTCCTGTACAGCAAACTAGATGAGGAAATTTACATGCTTCAATCCAAGGGATTTGTCATCCTGGGTAAAGAGCACAAAGTCATGCGCTTATGCCGAGCATTGTATGGCCTTAAACAGGCCACCCTAGCATGGTGGAGAGAGCTAGAGGTGTTCATGTGATTCATTGGATTCAAATGCGCCAGCTCAGATGCCAGCATTTTCATCTACAAAAATGGTAAAGACATTGTCATCACAATAATCTACGTCGATGATGGTGTGTTCTTGGGGCAGAACAAACACCTTATAGAGGAAAAGAAAAATACTTGTCTCAAGCATTGGGAGTGTCAGGATATTGGTTGTGTTACTGAATTCCTTGGTATGTGCATAACACAAGGTGCATCAAGAATCACTCTGAACCAAACAACCTACCTAGCCACTGTGCTAGCTCGTTTCAGAATGACGAATGCCAAGGCATCCCCCACTCCACTTCCCATGGGATACATCCCTACGGAAAACCCTGATGAGCCTAATCTGGCTCTCAGAACTGAGTTTCAATCAGTGATCAGGTCTTTATTGTACCTGATGCTCAGAACTCACCCCAATATCGCCTTCGCAGTGATAAAGATGTCACAATTCTCAGCTAATCCAAGTAAAGAACATCTTGATAAGGCACATTACATAATGCGCTACCTAGTCGGTACTCAATCATATGAGCTTATCTATGATGGCCATGGCAAACAGGGCCTCCAAGCCTTTACTGATTCGGACTGGGCATCCGACATCATGAAACACAAGTTCACAATGGGTTACTTTGCCACCTTAGCAGGAGGCATCGTGTGCTGGCAGTCCCGTATGCAAAAAACTGTAGCACTTAGTTCCACAGAAGCTGAATACATGGCTCTCTCTGACACTTGTCGGCAGATAGTGTGGATCACATCCTTATTTTCTGAATTGAGATATCCCTTGAGTAAGGTGCCTATCTGTGCCGATAATCAGGGGTCAATCTTCATCGGATCTAACCCCATTCAGGAAAGAAGGACTAAACATATCGACATTCGCTATCATTATACACATAATGTATCAAAGACGGCAAGGTCACAGTTGTCTTCATCCCGGGAACTGAAAACCCAGCAGATATGTTTACTAAAAATCTTGGGAGGCAGCTCTTCAAGAAATTTAGAAGCTCCCTCAGAACTAAATTCGAGGTTCAAACTTAGTACCTATACATGGCACCTTGGATCGTAAAGCCCCTCCAGGTCAATGCTGGTACAGTTTGTGGGGGGGTGTTGAATTAAATCTGCACACGTGGCACCTATTCTGTGCCTCGGTGTAAAAACCCTTAAAACACATATATATGTAAATACATGTATACAAATATGTCATAATGACATGTGGACAGGAACCATGCAGTACACCGCCCTTTTCTCCACCCCACTGAGCCTCATGTGACCTGACCATGTAGGCTCTAGGTATATAAGTACACTGTACCTCTACCTAGCAATACAGAGAGTTCTATGCCCTCTAACCTAAGTTACTTAGCACACTAACCAACTCAACAGGTAAGTAGTAAGATCTGTGAGCACTCTACACTGCACATAGCATGCTGCTCAACATGCATGCATATGCGGCACTGGTGTATCCAAGGTTGAGATTCAAGAAGGAGATTCTGTGATGAAATGCAAGGTCCATGGGTGTGAGACAGTCTGGGTGCACAATTTTCACCTTCTCAATGCTCACCTGTAGTATCATTGTTTGTGTATGAACTATGATTTCGTGCCGAAGCACTGGATATGCCCAAGTTGTAAAGCAAGCAATACATAAGCGTCGCCAAATGTGATCTATTCTGCTTCATGTGCTGGCAATTCCAGTTTTCCTCAATAAGACCTCGTCTCTAGAGCCCCTTGGTCATATTGAAATTTTCCGACCCGACACGTCGTTTCAAGGTAACGGCCAACCAAAACTTCAGATCACTCTAGTTTGGATTGTCACATACTGATTCTTACCTAACGATAATATGGCATCAATAATAATCTTTTACTGATTTTGGTGCGTCCAAATTTCTGGAGTGGCTGTATAAATTTTTGGATGAAACATCAGGTTGGTGGTTGCAAATATGCTCTATTCTCACCATATTCTGTTCCCGAACGGACCCAATATAGTAATGGGGTCTGTTCGGCAACCAAACCCGGGTTGAGGTTAGCGGTGCACGTCTACTAGATGTGAAGTTGTCCTTGGATGCTGGGGATTCTATCGAGAGGCTTTGGTAAATCAACCGGATCATCAGTCTGGAGGCGCTCGATGGATGAGCGAGTGATGATTGTGGGAAGCCTTCCTCGTCCAAGTCCTCACTCAGATCATATTCTTCGCGAAACAAAGCCGTTCCAATGTTGCGCCACAGTAGATCTAGAATGATATGATACCAGCCACCTATTTTATTCCGAATTTTTGGCAGTTTTTAGGTGTTTAAAAATAATACCGAGGTTCTGCATATTTTACTTGTATAAATGTTTTATATCTTAGTATAATACAGCCGAGTTCTATAGACCCAGCACTTACAAAGTGTTTGATCATTAATGCATCATGATCAGGCTTCAGCAACTGTCTCAGACTTTGTCCCTGCTCATTATACGACGTATCAGTTCGACATGACGCGCGAACGGAGCTACAGGGATGGAATAAGCGGCCGGACTGGAAACGTTTGGCTCTGAAGCCTTTTTGTTCGTCACCATTACCGCCTCCAATGGTCAACATTATTGTCGACGATCAGTCAAGTCAATTTACCTATAGTGGGAGTCCATGGAGCCAAGTTGTCGCCAGCAATTTCTTTGGCGGTAGCTCAACTTTTCCCGCCGGTGCCCAGGACGGTTCCAGCGGTTTTGTTGGCTATGGGACCCTTAGCTTCGTTTTTGAAGGTATGCATACTTTCGCACTGAGATAAAATGCCGTAAAGAGTTGAGGTTTCTCGTGGCATAGGTACAGCTGTAGCTTTATTTGGGAACACACCCCCGCCAACTGATTCTCAATGGGTCATGGTTTCCATTGATGGCAATAAACCACGCAACACGTCGTACATGGATTTTTCTCCTCCTAGTACTAGGCAGTGGTACCAATCCCCGACTCTCCCTGACGCAAAACACACTATCGACATCACACACATCGCCGCGACCTCCGTAGACTACGCAGTTGTTACTGGATCACAAACCAATTCAGCGACAGTGATTATAGATGACAGCAGCGTAGACATTAAATACGAAGGCAGTTGGACGCGATCCAATTCTTTCACAGCTAATGGTCCACCCATTGGTCTTCCATACGGAAATGCGACTCACCGGACAACATCAAGCGGGGCTTCTGCGACATTCTCTTTTACTGGTATGTTTATGCTCAGTATGGGACATCCCATCAGTAAACTTCAGACACGATAGGTACCGGGGTCTCCGTTTATGGCATATATACGTGGAACATCGTAGGGGCGTTTTCCGTCAAATACACTTTAGATGGTGTCGCCTTCACCCAAAACTATGACGTTACATCATCTACGCCACAGTTCATGAATGGCGAACGACAACAGCCCAATTTTAAGTTCTTCAGTAAGAATTCACTCTTACCCGGACAGCATACGCTCCAAATGCAGCTCGTCATGTCTGTGGGCCCATTTTTTGAAGTGGATTACATCACATACACTCCCTCTTTCAACGCGTTGGTTTCGACACCACCAACTACCAACCCTTCAATTCCAAACACTTCAACAGCCAACCCTTCAATTCCAAACACTTCAACCGCCAACCCTTCAACCACCAACCGCTCAATTTACAACACTTCAACGACCAACACTTCAACGATCAACACCACAACTACAAACACTTCAACTACCGGTGCTTCTACTACTGGCGCTTCAATTCCCCGCGCCTCAGCTAGTATTTCCCCAGGCCACCTACCCAGTGAAACAACGACAAACTTGATGTCTACCACGGCCGCGGGATCCTTCGTCAATGCAAGCAAGAGCAAATCTATACCTGTGGGCGCGATAGCAGGCGCTGTGGCAGGTAGCATTGTTTGTCTTCTTCTCTTACTTCTGCTCTTGTGCCGGAGAAGGCGTTCTAATGATCGTACCTCTGGCCCTTTTCGTGAAACGATGGCCTCGTTCGGTACGTTCCCTTCGTCTTATATTGACACCTCCTGACTACGCTGAAACCAGGCACCCCCGGCCCACTCGCTCTCCGGCCGTTTATCACACTTTCACCGTCCGGGGCGGGAGATTTACATGCAAATGAATCTTCAGTGGCTACTCCCGTATCGCAGGAAAGAGGATTGTATACTCCTTTATCTCCAGTGAGGCCAAGGACCGTTGAGTTTCCTCCGTTGACCACCATGGAAAACTCCGGGCTCTATGGTCAGATAGATCGGTTACAACCCTTCTTCTGTGATCTCCAGCGCGAGGTGGCTTCAACTAGTGAAAAAAGTGGCGATAGACCACGCGCTGCAGAGCTGCGTGGCCTTATTGCAGAAATAATAAGAGTGGAGAGCACAGCAGGTAGTACGAGTGGTGGCGGTGAGAGCATGCGAGGCTCTATGAGTGACATCGAGACTCAACCACCGCCTGCTTATGAACAAGCCTGAAATGCGACTTTCGATGGGCTAAGGCTCCAACCGTTCTATCTATATAACCGTTTTACACGGTTTATACCGTATATGTAAACTTGTTTACATTCATGTATACTCCCTTGTCACCAAAGCCACGTATACAGTAGTTAAACGGTATATAGATAGTTACACGGTTTAAGTAGACGTAGTGGCCTGACACTTGCCTGACATACAGCTACATCCTACAGATTGCTTAAATATAGCTAGGGAATGCTAAATAGAGTCAATACACAAAAAACACAAAATGTTGAGACCGTGGGAACACGACTGATAACGATGATCGAACTCGATGATCGACACTGTTAGTTATTGAGTGGCCTAACTTGTTTTCTCACGAGTCACCAGAGCTACAGACTGAACACTACTATCTTGACCCCACTCTTCGGCCGGACCCACCTTTCGGTCAGTCACACAAAGCGTCACGCCGGCTGAGTTCGGCAACCACATGAGTCATGTCACACTGTGATCAACGACAATTCATCCTCCGGAGCCTCTGGTCGCTGAACTCCCTCAGCCCCCAGCATCACGACGATGGACTTTATTCGACAATCTTATTATATACCTCTATAAAATGTGAGTTATAGACCTAGGGTCTTTGAAATGGCTGATAAACGTTGCTCGAAAAAGTGTGTGCCAAGGAAGCACCAAGGCCATTCTCGACAGTGGATGGTCCGGCCTGATTGTATTGCAGTGGTTCGTGGCCATGACGTCTGGGGCCTCATTCAAATAATTCCGAGAACCTGGAACTTTGCTGTAGATTGGGGTGAGTCTTGAAATGTTCTTCAATCCGAGCGACAAGTTCATTGTTAGTGCCCTTATCTGACACGCTGAGTGCAAGTGCAAGTGCTCGAAGGTCATCCTTCTTGTATGACGAAATGCGGCCCACGAAAGTCCTGTTGAGTGCATTCTCTGCAATGCGATAGTTCCGTTGAGCGGTCTCAACACTTTTTTTCTTATCCTTCTCTGCTGCAATATGCTCATGCTCCCTCTGTTCTGCATCCTCTCGGTCAAATGCAGCACGATGGTCCCTTGATGTCAGGAAGCGAGCTTTGATTTTTTTTGAGCCTCGTTCTCTTTTCTTCGTCAGGTTACTCAGCTGTTCTCGAACCTCCTTGAGTTCTCGTTGAATCGAAGTGCAGTGGGCATTTGCAGCGCTTATCTGGCCAAGTGCATGGCCAAGCACTTGATGGGTGGTGAAAAGCTGCTGCCTGAGGGCTCGGATTTCTGCAAGTCGCTCCTCTGTGGATAGCATACTATCCTCTGCTAGTGACACTGACTTCGGAGGTGCAGTGGTGAGTTGAGCTGTCGCAGAGCGAGTCATGTGAATAACACTTGTTTCCATATTTGCTATAGATGCCATGAAGCTTGAGATCGGATGTGCAGGTGTAGTGTCCGTCACTGCTGGGGTGTCTGGTTGCTCATTGTCGCTATTGTTTGTTTCTGTATCGGAACTCCCGTCTTCGGCAAATGGCTGTAAAACTGAAACATCATCACCATCGGCTGATGGATCATAGTCCTCCTCCTCCTCGTCCATATATTCTGTGTCCGACGGGTCGATTGGATCTGAAGATGGGACATCCAGGGGAAATGATTCGGGAACGTGCACCATAGATGATGATGCCTTGCTTGGTGCGAAGTCTTCATCTTGAAATATGTCCCGGTTGACTGGGTATATCCCTGTCTTTTCAAAGGCCTTTGTGATAAGTTCTTTTGTAAATGCTGCCCGAGTGCTCCGAACATATATTGGAATGACAGTGAAGTGGTTTATCTGGCCTTTCTTCTTCGAATATTGCTCATCACAAGCATCCTGCCATTTTTGCTGGACCTGGGCGAAGACTGCAACGTCCAGAGGCTGGCACTTATGTGTTGTCTTGGATGGAAAGCAGAAGATAATAATCTCGAGGTTGTTTTCGTCAAGATGCTTGTAGATTGTGCGCTGGAGCTCTGGTGTTTCGTGCATATCATGTCCATCCATAAAGAGAACAATTGGCTTGAGCATATTGGTGCGGAGCTGTTTTGCAACAGGAATAAAAACATCCTCGAGCCACCATTCACAATTGAATGTGTCTGTCCATCCAGTTGGAGAAAAATAAATGCTTTAACTATTGTAAGTATCCCATGAGAGTTTCAGCAGTTGAAATGAAACAATCTAACCTTCCCCACTCATCATCTTCGAGGTGGCGGCGAAGATCATGCCGCGATCCATTTTGTAGACAGAAAGAGGGTGGAATGACATCACCTGCAGCTGAAATGCACTCGAGAACTGTGACTAGCTCGAGATTATCGCTTGCAATGCATGTCTTGTTCTTCTGTGCCACAAAGTAATAGTACTTCTTCCTCCACTTTCCACGACCACCACCCAGCTGAATTCCTTTCTCATCCATGTTCCATATATGTTCCGGAGGGATACCACCATATCGTGCATGGAGTTGTTCGATCTTGTCAAAATAATCATTGATTATAGTCTTGTTGAAGTGTTTTGCACGTTTGGGATCGAGTCTGGTGGGCTTCACAGCAGTAATATCAGGGTGACGCTTAATAAACTTCAGGTGCCATTTCTTTCCAATTTCCTTGCCCGAAATTTCAGCTGCCCGGAAGTGGAGTTCTTCCAGCGTGAAGGGCAGACCCATCTGAGCCCGGTGCTTTAGCCAATCAAGGAGTGTGCTCTCCTCTGCAGGTGTGAGTTTCTGCTGTTTTGTGCATGCAGTCTCCCAGCTCTCATGGCGACATTTTGCCCTATCTGTAACTGTAGACCTTGGAACCTGTCACATACATGTCAGAATTGCCCTTAATGCATGAAAAAATTCAGACCCCATTAATTATAGAAGCTTTCCAGAATGAGGATGCATCTGAATCTCTGACAAGAGCTATTGTCTCCTGAATGACAGATTCATAATCTGGATCATCAGTCCTTCGATCTTTGCATCGCGTCCTCTGATGCGATGCAGGCATAAATAGGTCCAGCAAGGTGCTCGCATGTCAGTGACGCGACGCGAGCACAGGATGACATAATTTGATGTGGGACAAACTCCGACCTGGCAGGCTTCGGCAAGCGTGACAGGCCACCATTTTTAGACCCCATTGAAAACCTCAATTCTTGCCTTAGAAATGCTTAGAATATCAAGACATAATGGGTTGGATGCCAAGTACCAAATCCGATACGAAATGGACAAGAAATAAGCAAGATATTTTGAGTGACCGAAAGGTGGGTCCAGCCGAAGAGTGGGGTCAAGATAGTATTGACCCAGCAGATTCTTCGCAACACGTGATTTTCGGGAACGGCCGAAGTTGAACTTGGTTTTTGTTTATGGACACATCATCACACATCATTTTGCCACCTAACCTTCCCACAATAAGTCACACAAGCTTATGACCCATCATGGTGTTTGCTCACTTTGCTTGCTCAGCCTGACACCGGCATGGGCCAGCTCACATATACATTACACAATGCTTAATCCCACTACAGTGACTCAACTCTAACTTGTTATCAAACTTGTATTTGTATTGAGTTGGTACTAACTCATTATTCATGTATTGGCTTTATTACAAACTTGTATTGACTTGGTATTAACTCATTATTGATATGTTGACATTATTACAAACTCATATGAACTTGTTATTGACTATTTTACAAACTTGTATTGACTTGGTATTAACTTGTTATTGACATATTGACTTTACAAACTTATATTGACTTGTTATTGACTTTATTACAAACTTGTATCGACCTGTTATTGGCAAAGGGTATGACATCCATGATCGGAAGTACCTCAATCAATCAGCTTTGAAACTATTGTATTGCTTGTATCTTACTTGTTCCACCACAGATCCCCTTCAGTCCTTTTGTATTCTATAAAATCAGCTTGCCTCTGTCCATTCCTGCTTTTCGATTACAAGCATGCCATGTCATTCTTGAGCTATGCTCAAATTATTGCCTTTTTGAAACTTCTGGTACAACTCTCTCTCTGGCATGTTCTACATCCTCAACCACTATCTGAATGTTCTCTAACATGAGGGAACCTCACTTACTATGATATTGCATCCTAATATATACAGCTACACCAAGCAATTGCAGTACTATGGACCTTGGGTGAGTGACTGTAACCTACCTCCTTACATTGACTCTTCACCTCTCTTTTACAGAATCATGGATCATCCTGAGGTGTTATAATGCCTTGGTATACTTGTATACACCCTCAATAATAGGATATATGTATGAGCTGGCATAGAATGACAAGAAGAATAGGTGAGTAGGTGAAAACCCTACCTTACAGGATGGATTTTGATTTTCAGCATTGTATCTAGGCTATGTATTTCTATGAGGAAATGGACTATAATAAATGGTTGAAAGGATATATAGATGCCAGGTGAGATGTGTGATCCATGGTGAGTGAAGTTCACCTAAGTTGATGGAGAACTTATGCTTTGGTGAGCCAGAGCCTTATCCCCCTGCCATAATATCTACTAATCTTTATTATACTCTTATATTAGATTGAGGAATCAAAGAAAGTGAACATTTTGGCTCCACAGATCTCTGAGAGTAAGCATTTCCCCTCACTCCTTATTGTCTTTCCTGTCTATACTGACCATTCTAGAGTCTTTATGGGGTATATTACATCACTTGCTATAACTATTCTATCCTCTTTCAATGCCAATATTAGAAGTGGAAGTCCCAGATGTGTAGGTAAGTGACAATCTCTCCTCCTCTCCATACAGCTACGTTGACACACAATAGCTCACTCCCAGCTCTTTCAACTGCATTCCCAACTCCTACATACATCCCTACATCTATATACATACACCTTGATGACTGTAGAGCATGTACATGCTCAGTACAGGTTACCCTCTCTGGTTACTCTCACTTCTCTTCCTTTTCTCCCTTCCTAACTCATACAAAATTATTCCCACTCATGTTCATAGCTATAAATGTTATTATATACCCATATACATGGGGTAGAGCCCCTCAACAAAGAAAAGAAATTCCTCCTCCTCTCCTCATTGAAGATTTTTTTATAGGCCCAAAATGGGTATAAAAGTGAAATTTATTGTTCATTAACACTCTATGAACATATATAAGTGTTATTTACCAAAAAAAAGCGAAGGGAAAGGGTGCAGAATGAGTGGAATAGTGAGCTCATCATGGGGGATGATGAGCATGACATGGCATGGCAACATTGATGGCAATAGGGGGGTTCAAAGCTGGTCACATGCGCATGCGCAGCCCGCATACGCATACGCCGAGGCCAGCCGTAGATTACATAACATAGGTATTCAGGCTCCGATTACTGTCCGCAGCCCGCATACGCATACGCCGAGGCCAGCCGTAGATTACATAACATAGGTATTCAGGCTCCGATTACCGTCACCATTGTCGCACTGCTTGCGTGTCTTTGCTCTGCGTCATATTTCCTTCTCTCCTCTTAATTTAATCACTATCCACTATCGTTACTCCTTATCTTTCCATATACCACTCTTTTACAATGCCATGAGGCAAGAAGAACATCAAAAAATCCACCATTCCTGAACTCCCATGGTCCGAGAACAACCACGCATTCACTTGGCGATTGCTCGATGAAATTGCCAAGGATGCAAACTACAAGGTCCTTTTTGGGAAAAAAACCAAGGATGAGGTTTGTGTAGTACTACCTACTGTGAGGTGAGATCTCACAAGTGCCTATTTTTTCAGAACACAAGTGGTGAAACAAAAGTCACAGTGTACCGTCGCATCGCCACTGTTCTCTTCCCGAAACTCTATGAGCAGGACGAGAACACCATGGGGGATCGTGTTAAGAGTAAACTCGAAATGTACATGCTCTGATAAGGCTCAAAACTGTTGTTACTGAGAAATTTTCTCTCCAGACTGACTAAGGCATATCGCAAACATGCCATTCGCTTGCGTAGGACTGGCGATGGCATTGGCAACCCTGATGAGGATGAGGAAGGTGCCAATAGTCCCGTAGAGAGTCAAGAAACGATTCAGGCCTCTCGGATCCCTGGTTCCGGCCCCAATGATTACACCCCAGAAGCCGACATGAATATCTGGAGTGCGTGGTTCCTGATTATTCTAAGTAACAGATAACATTCCAACATCCCTTTTCAGAGCAAATTGAAGCTGTCTTCCCGTTCTTCCCTGTGCTCCACCGCATCTTTGCCACCCGTCCTAATGTGGTCCCTATCTGTGCAACCACTGCACTTGGACCTCGGGGTCACGAGACTGTCTGGTATCAGCCACCAACTGCTACTCAGGCTCCCCCTCAGCCAATCACGGATGACTTAATTGATTCTTCACTCCGCACAGCCCAGGCCAGCCCTCCTGCCTCGCCCTCTCCTCATTCCTTTGGGGATGATATCAGTGATATGGTGAACACTGCACCACCTGCCTCTCAGCCTATTCCGCACAGTGAGAAAAAGGTTCGTTCCGCAAAGCCATCATCATACACTCAAGAAGCACTCCAAAAGGCCCGTGCAACTCTCACAAAGGTTCCTGCCAAGCGGACTTTAGGCGAGATGCTCATGGAAATGCAGGAGTAAGTTCATCTTCGCATTTTCAACAACACAAGCATGGTGACCTTCTGATTCATAGGAAAGGCCTTGCAATCCTTCATCAGGAGGCATTCGAGAAGATTCTGATTGCAAAGCGAACTCACTTGCTCAATGAAGTCAAGTTAGGGCTTCGGACTCCTGAGTCATACCACCAGAAGATGGAGGAATTGGAGAATCAGGTTATGTTCAACACACCCGGTCCATCGAAGTGTCAGAAAATGCGAGCACCCTCACCTGATTGGGACCTCAGTGGCTTCAATGACTCTTCTTCGGAATAATTCTTTGTTTTTTTTTTCGAAACCCACTCTACATCATATGGTGACATTCTCTCTTGATCTCTTCATTTTTACGATCTGCTTGTTTTCTCAGACTGAGCCTCGTGGTACGGTGATACCCGCTACATAATTTCTATTGTCTTTTAATTACTTCCATATGCTATTAACTCCGTCACCAATTGACGACGTTTTGCTTCACCTTCATTGTCATCATCTCCTGTTGGAAGATCCCATTCTCTCCAATCCTGATACTTGTCGTAAGGTCCATGCTCACCAAGAAATTGCATTGCGGCACCGCCTCCCTCCACATCAATAATGAGATTGTGTAGGATAATGGTGACAGTAATCCAACGTAGCGCACGTCCATGTTCTAGATTTGAATTGATAGAGACTCGTAGACCACACAGACATTGAAAGCAGCCCTTGAGTGCACCCATGCAGTGCTCAGAATGAACACGGAGAGATGACACAATTCGGTCAAACAGTGTGTTTGCGGGATCTAGCGAGGCTGGGCGTTTGTGAACTGGGATTGTATGAGTCGTGACTGCATAGGCCGAATCTGTCCATGCAAACTCTTCACCTTCAAAAAGAAGCTCGGAATGCACAACAGCAGTGGTGTGTTGGAAAGCTGCAGCATCATGGGCAGATCCTGTTAATCCATGAGAGAAGTCACAGATACGGAGATTTGACGGAGTGTTGCCAATCTGCCAAGGACTCATTAGAAGAAGATCATTGAGCACATTTCCAATCATAACGCACCTGAACGTTGAGACCGTAGTTGGATTTACGGGTGTAATATGCATCACCATGGAGCCCAGGTCTTTCGGCTAACACGACAATCATGCCATCATACATCAACCATCCCTCCCGCCACAACCCTTTGAAGCCTAGACGGTTATCTATCCACTGCTTCTCCACCTCTTTCTCCTCAGGTGTCAACCTTTGGACAAAGAGATCATACAAACTTTCGATTGCAGTAAAGCATCGTGACGTATAATTCTCCACCAAACCTTCACCACAACCTGCTATCCTCGATAGATCTTCCACAGAAGCACCATTCCCAGAACGGCCCATGCAATAGAGAGTGACAGCAAGTTGCTTCTCCACTGGTGTTTGCCCAAGGTTCGAGTGATTGGTGAAGACAGGGTGATCCTGGATGAGTGTGAGGATTGTGTGGAATACCAAGGGTGTAACATGAAGCATAGAGACAAAGCGATGGTGGGTATCAGGATTTTGGGCATACTGCCAAACGAGATGAAGATTTCCGGCTTTTGGGACAGGATGACGACCATTGATGTAGCACGTTTGTTCGATCGCGAGGATGGAGGCAACATCAATGCCAAACTGCAAACAGATCTCCCTAAGGTCCTTGGGAGGGAAAAAGATGTGACAAGTAATCATAGACAGAAGATATGCATTAACCGCTTCATCATGAACCGATCTGGCGGGCATCTGGCTGGGCAGCAGGTAGGGTTACGCGGTGGACGTGTCTTGAGGCACGTGGGAATGCAGCGGAGAATGAAAATGGCAGTTTTACATAAGCTTGGCGTATGCGTATGCGGGCTGCGCATGCGCATGCGACCAGCTTTGAACCCCCCTAATGTTGGAAGCAGCCAAGTTGCCCATCACAATGACCTGTGCTGTCAAGGTTGTCTTGATCTGTGATTTGACCTGTTATCAGTTCATCATCTATTGCTTACATAATATCAAAGGGTGGCCTATGTTGGGTGGGATAGGTGGGAAACCTTACATGGGTTGAAGTCAACAATATTGAAGGGTTATACCAATGGGTAAGGTGGATTTACTACAAATGAGTGGGCATGATGTGATGGGATCATGTCAACTGATATGTGACTTATTGTGGGAGTTAGGTGGATGATGTGGCAGTCATACTAAAGCTGTGTGCCAACTAGGTCCCTGAGTTTGAAACATATCAGACTTTGAATGTGGGACATACATAAGACTACCACAACTGAAAATGAAAAAAACCTAAGACTCCTCTGATGAGTGACAAGCTCAACTTAAAAATCTAGATATTGACTTCTCGGGACAGACATGCAAGGTTCTTCAGGAGAAGCAAAGCAACCTGTTGGTCACCCAAAAGGGTCATGAAATGGATCCAATGCAGGAAACATCAATCAACCTCCAAAGGGTGGTGGTCCTCTGAAGAAGTGCAGGAAACCAGAGCCGGAGACAATTACCTGTGAGTGAGATTCACTGATCTTGACGTCCATTCATTCATTTCCTTCTTGCAGCACAGCCATTGTTGCTGTGTGATCCTGATGATGGTGATGGCAACATGCATTGCAGAGGCAGTAGTAGGGTTCTGACTGCCATACAGGGGTGTGCAGCAAGCTCAGACACTCCCATTCCCATCATGTCTCCTGAGCCTGAGCCTGAGAAACAACATGCACAGGACACAGCCAATCCCACAGGAGGTGCTGATGCTGGTAATAAGTCACCTTACAACCCATCTGTGGGTTCACTAATCAAATCTGCATTGACACATCCAGATGCTGGGCAGATGACATATGAGACAACAATGGTCAGTGTAGGAGTGCTTCCCCCTTTAGGTGGTGGTGGAGTTTATGATCAACATGCTGGTGAGCTCTTTCATTGTCTTTTTCTTTGGTTTTTGCAGCTGATTTTCATCATCCTGACCAGATTCCATCAATTTTCAGAGACTGACATCTTGTAGGATTGTGCTGCCTGTTGACATACCCAAGTGTTCACCCTGCAGTGGTAGTGGGGAGGGTGAGCATGGTGAGCGAGGGGGTGAGGTTGTAGATGGAGGCTCAGGGCAAGCTTGAGTCAGTGAGTGGAGAAAGAGACACTGATAGCCCCATTGACTGTACACCAGCAATGGACATATTGGATGTGATGGGGCTGCCAAATAGGAGGATGCTTGACATTGAAGTTGGTATGTTTCTCTTCTTGCTGATTTCCTTTGCTAATGGATGTGCCTTTGTGTTTGTCAGGAATGCCTTCATTTTGACAGAGGCTGCCCAGTGCTGCTGCTCATACACTCGAGGAATGGAAGCTAGGAGAGCAGGTGTATGCATGGTCACTCCTCAAGGTGTCAGGCTTGGGTTGCAGCATTGGAGCAGGAGGGACTGCAGCAGGTATGTATGCCAGCTGCATTCCAGATCAATTTTCTCATTATCATTCTATCAAATAAATAAATGTAAGGATATGCAATATCGATAACAATGAGGATGTTGATTACTTACTTAGCAGTGATGGTGTGGCAGATGGTGCTAGTAGCAGTCTTGATGCAGATGGCATCAAAGCAGTACCTGATGATGAGGAGTTGGATGGCTCCATCCCATCCAATAAGCACAAGAGGTCTGCAATGCCAAACTGGTTAAAAACAGACCATGCAGACATCTGTGAGGGACTGGTTCACAAAATTAAGTTAAACCCCTCCAGGATTCTGACGTGCTATAAATGAAACATGTTCTTTGATGGGGCTGTGTCCCCTTTCTTCTGTTCACATCAAAAGTTTCAACTGACTCCTAAAAATTTCCATCTGCCATGCTACTTTGTATGAATTCCCCACCTGCTTGCTGGCCATATTCCCTGTCTGTCCTGCTGCTTAATGGGGTGCAAGAGCATGAAAGGAACTACAGTCTTCCTCCAAGCTAGGGGATGGCCCTGTAGAGATAGCAAGCTGTGCTTCATTCTGAGCACTGTCCTGTGAAACCCTCATATGTACCCATACTTCCTTACTTTTACTCCCTTTATATTTGCTATGCCCATAATGACTGTACCTTACAATGTGTAGTTGTAGTTTATAGCTTTGTTACCTTTTATAACCTCACCTCAGCTGTTGTGCTCTTGCTCTTGCATGCAAATGCTGAGGTGAATAATCCTACCTTACTTTACTTATATTCTTGTACTTACATTTACCTGTAGTCTCGTTACACTACATTTAGGTAAATATATCAGCTGTTGTGCTCTCACTCTTGTGTACAAACACTGAGTCTCATTACACTACATTTAGCTATTCTTACAGGTCATGGGCCCTGATTTCCTGCCAAAATGTTGACCACCACTCTGGCTACTACTGACCTCCTCCCTTCTCCTGTTTTCAAGCTCGAGGCTTCTGGGCTGAACTGGACCATCTTCAAGCTTTGTTTTTAAGATGCACTCAATGCCAAAGGCTTCTGGGGCCATTTTGATGGCACTGGTACTCATCCCACTGTTGGCTCTCCCACTACCTGTTGGAGCAGACTACATACACTGCACAGAGGAAGAGACAACACGTTCCTTATAACCTACCTGGGGTTTAGTTAGTCTTAGAGCTAGGGTTTAGCAGAGGTAAGAACACTGTATATCTACTATAGTACAGGTTCTCCTTATATACATAATAGTAAGGATGTCACATGACTCGGGAATGTGTTTACCACATGTATGCACACAGTAAGCGCAGTAACATGTGTGTGCTGCATGCATGGCCTCATGTATGCAGCATGTATCAGGATTTAATTTCAACACCCCCCCTCAAACTGTACAGCGCTCTAAGCAGCTAAGTTTGAATCTCGAAAGTAATTCTGAGAGAGTTTCTAAATTTCCTGAATAAGACAGCGCCAAGGTTCTTTGTGAACATGTCAGCTGGATTATCATTTCCAGGAATGAAAATGACTGTGACTTTGTCATTTTCTATGCATTCGTGGGTATAGTGGTAGCGAATGTCTATATGTTTGGTCCTTCCTTCCTGAACTGGATTTGATCCGATAAAGATGGATCCCTGATTATCAGCGCAGATTGATATGCGCTTCAGTACATATCCAAGTTCCTGGAATAAGGACTCTATCCACACTATCTGTCGACAAGTATCGGAGAGAGCCATATATTCGGCTTCTGTGGATGACAGTGCTACAGTTTTTTGTAAACGGGACTGCCAGCACACAATGCCACTCGCTAGAGTAGCAAAGTAACCCATTGTAGATCGGCGTTTGACAGTGTCAGCTGCCCAATCAGAATCTGTCAAGGCTTGTAGCCCCTCAGACTTCTCACCATCATAGACAATGTTATATTTCTGGGTTCCCACCAGATAGCGCATGATGTACATTGCTTTGTCTAGATGTTCTTGGCTAGGATTAGCTGAGAATTGCGACATCTTGATTACTGCATAAGCAATATCAGGTCGCATTCCGAGCATCAGATACAATAAAGATCCAATCACAGACTGATATTTTGATCTAAGCATCGCATTGGGCATTGCTGTGTTTTCCGATGGTCTGTAACCAGTCGGGAGTGGAGTGGGGGTCGCTTTGGCATTTGTCATCTCGAATCTCTCAAGCACTTTGGTGAGATATTCAGTTTGATCGAGTTTGACTTTGCTTGTAGTCTGAGTGACATGCATGCCTAAGAATTCCGTGACTTTTTCAGTACTATGGCACTCCCAATGGTTTAGACAAGCATTTTTCTTTTCATCCACAAGTTTCTTGTTCTTCCCCATGAACAAGCCATCATCAACATAGATGAGTGCAATAACAATGCTGCCTGTCTTAGGATCCTTGTGTATGAAAATGCCGGCATCGGAGCTGGTGCGCACGAACCCAATGGTGCGCATAAATGCCTCTAGCTCTTTCCACCATGCAAGTGAGGCTTGCTTAAGGCCATACAATGCTTGGCATAAGCGCAATACTTTGTGCTCTTTTCCCTCGAGTCTGAAACCCTCGGGTTGATCCATATAGATCTCCTCATCTAGTTTGCCATATAAAAATGCAGTTTTTACATCTAGGCCGGTCATATACATGCCCTCTAGAGATGCAAGTGCAAACATGAGGCGTACGGTCTCATAGCAGACTACCGGTGAGAAAATCTCATCAAAGTCAATGCCTTCAACTTGTGAAAAGCCTTTGGCCATGAGTCTGGCTCATTTTCTTCCATCCAATTTTATGGAGAAAACCCATCTATTTTTGATCATTTTTTGATCATGTGGAAGATCGACGATGTCATAGACTTGTCATTTATGAAAAGCCTCTAATTCTTCATGACAAGCTTGTTTCTACTCATGTTGCTGCTGCCGTGGTAGGCACGCAATATCGTGAAATTGGTTTGGAACTTGGCTTATTTCACTTGATGGTTTGACTGCTTTTGACAACAGCCAGTGAATAAGCTTATCTCCTCCTTCTTTGGTTATCTTTTTAATATAACCTGCTTTGTCTGGTTCCCCCATTGGGTGATCATGTTCTTGATCATTGGAATCAGGCACACTCTCATGGGGTGCCGAACTCAGTCCAGCAACCAGTTCTTTCTGTTGAGTTTGTGGTCGTGTTCAGTTATGATCCAAATCTTGACCCACAGATCTCTTCCAATATCGATCACATGCAATGTCTCTCTCTATGTCAGAGGGGAGTCACTTCTCTCCATAGGTATTGCCAGGACGGTTTGGGATGTTCCTCTGCCTGCCTGATCAATGGGGCAATTGCTGCCATTCCTGTTGATCATCATGTCTCAGATGAAAGTCCTCAGTGGTTACTGGAGGCGGTGGAGGAGGAGCATCTGTCACATCGTCATGCACCTTTTGCTCACTTGGTACATCATCATCATCATTTTCTGATGATGGAGGAAGAGGTGGATCTTGTAGTGGTATAGAATCATCGCCATCCGTTCCAGATGAGTGGTCATCATCTTCTGGTTCTGGAGGTGGAAAATCACCAAGGTCCATATTGGCAGGAGTTTTAGCTCCGGGACAGCATGGGAACAATGTTTCATCAAATAGTGCCATAGCACCAATGAATATTGCGCCACTAGGTCGCATGAAACGGTATGCTTTAATGCCATCTTCTAATCCAAGGTACGTCATCAACTCTGATCGAGGAGCCAATGTGTTTGGATGCTTCTCCTTGGGTAGGTAGATGTAAGCACCACAACCAAAAACCTTCAGATCGTTTAGATCTGGGCAGACCTTTCTCAGGTCCTCAACTGGTGTCAGCCATTTCAGGCGCCTTATCGGGGTTTGGTTGTATAGGTGTGTTGCATGTTCAATGCAAAATTTCCACCATGATTGTGGTAGACATGCGGTAAATCGCAGGGTTTGTGACTTTTCCATTATTGTCCTTATGGCATGCTCTGCATGCCCATTCTGTTGGTGAACATGGGGTGCAGACATCTCTATTTTGATGCCAAAGTCCTTGAGCACATTTTGTAGCTCACAATCTTTGAACTCCCCCCCTGGATCAACACACCAGTGCTTGATTGTAGTGCCATACTGTGTCAAAGCCACTGCCCGAAATTGTCTGATGGCCGCAGCAGCATCAGATTTCTTTTTAAGGCATTGGACCCAGATATGTGACGTTTTGTCATCCAGAACTACAATAAAGTATTTATGTTTACAGAACGATAGTACTGGGAGTTCCTTCAGATCGGAATGTATTAATTCAAAGGGTCTTTCTGTGTGTGAATCTGATTCGGGAAAAGATTTTGAGGTCATTTTCCCTTCAGCGCACCCTGGACATATAATTTTGTCTTTAGGAATAATTAAATTCCTTGGGAATTTTATGGTGCTATTAGGCATCTTCCCTAGCGCCTCTTTGGATGGGTGTCCAAGTCGCTTATGCCAAGTCGAGTAGTCTGCAACATACATTGTCACGACATTGATTCCCTTGGTGCTCAATATATGAGTCCGAGCCCAATAAATAGTGTCACATTTCATAAGAGGGATGCAATCCATAATTGGGTTTCCTTGCTTGAAAAATGAAATGTGTGTGGAGGAACCATGCACATCACTTCCATCTTGTAAGAAGATGCCCCATTGACAGTAGTCGAGCATTACAGTCGGGTATGTAGTAGATGGGGTATAATCGCATTTCATGCGTCTCTGACTTCCCATGACATACTACCTGATGTCTAATGAAGACTGCTCCTTTCCCTACTATATGAGTAGTACCCGTGGCTGTTTGAACCAGGGTAGAGTCCTTTCTCGGTAAAGGTTCGTAAGAAGCAAAATCTTTAATTTCACCAGTAAAGTGTTTTGATGCGCCTGAATCCATGATCCAGTCAGCACCTTTCTTACAATTTCCATTTGCACATGTAACACATATATTAAGATGTAAATTGTTCCATGATATATTTAGTAGCGGTAAAATTTCACATGAAAAGTTCGCTGTGATCAGTGGAATGTTAATTCTTGTGCTTGTGGCAAGGAAAAGGACTGACCTTTCATCATATGTACCTGTTTCAAGCAGTTCATTGACAAGCATTTCATCGATGGCTTTCCATACTTCTTCATCAGAAATGGCAGGTTCTGATCCAAGGGAGATGCTATCGTCTTCTACCTCTACGATCCTTGGTTCTGGTTCAATCCTCCTCCTCTTACCTTCTCGCACTGTTAGGTGCTCTTCCAGCGGTCACAGATTTTTCGCACTGCATGGGAGATTCATTTGCTTGAGGGTGTCTCGAGCCTGCTGATATTCGGTATAGACCGAATGAGAGGTAGAGGCCGCGCCCGTGTATGCCTGTGCAGGCGGTCAGTGGTGAGGATCCCTTGTGGGAGTATGTTCACGCTTCTCGATGCGCTGGATGAGTGGCATCGGTGGTATGATGGTGCCATTACCATTTATAGTAGTAAAGGCTTGTGAGGTGAGGTGGGAATGTTTCTCTTTAGGTTTTTCCTCTTTAGTCTTTTTGTCCCCATGTCGTCCACGCTTTTGGGACGATTCTCCATTGTTGCCTTGAGATTGCCATTTGGGGTTTCCCCCTTTGCACTTGACAGCAGAAAGCTTGGTGGCCTGAGGTGGGCTGATTGGCTTTCCAACTGCTGTGCGCCATGAGGCCTCAGCAACAATGGAGTCCTTGACATGTTTAAACATCAAGGCTCTAGTAGCAGTCATATTAAGGACTGTGGCAGATAGAGAATCATACTCACGTGGCATCGCAGCAAGTAGAATCATTGCCTGTACTAATTCGGGGATGGCGACATTGGCAGCCATAAGGCACTCAAATTTATCAGCCATTTTGGCAATCTCTGGCATGGGATTTGCAGCCAGAATTTTGATTGCGATTGCAGACCTAAAGTCCGCAAAGACTTGGGAGGGGCCATCGACACCATAGTCAGTGCGGATGAGATCCCACACCTCCTCAGCAGTGTCCTTGATGTTGGCACGCTGCCGAATAGAGGGGGCCAGGCGGAGCACTAGGCTACCAATCGCCTGGTCATTCTTATTGTTCCAGGTCTGGAGCTCGGCATTAGCTTCCGCTACTAGTGCAGCATTTGTTGCTGTCAAAGGAGGCGCCAGGGGTGGTTTTACTTCCATCCCGCTAGTTATTTGCCAGAGGCCCTGAGACCTGAGCCACGCCTTCATTGAGTCAGCCCATTGAATGTAGTTAGAGCCGTCGAAAGTTTGTATGAGTTTTTCAAGAGTTGAAGACATGATGTTATAGAGGCAGCTGGTAAAAGTGCTCAATCAGTCCTCTATTCAAGAAAACACGTTCCATAATCTCAGGCAAAACACTCCTTCAGAGTGGTTAACCCTAGTCAACCTGGGTTTTTTAAATGCAGCTCGCAGAGAGCGCAAGGTTACAATTTGGAGACAATGAAGTCAACATCGTTCGCAGCCAGTTAAGGCGCGTTCGCGATGTGCCCAGCAGGGCCCATAACCTGTTGGAGCAGACTACATACACTGCACAGAGGAAGAGACAACACGTTCCTTATAACCTACCTGGAGTTTAGTTAGTCTTAGAGCTAGGGTTTAGCAGAGGTAAGAACACTGTATATCTACTATAGTACAGGTTCTCCTTATATACATAATAGTAAGGATGTCACATGACTCAGGAATGTGTTTACCACATGTATGCGCAGTAGGCGCAGTAACATGTGTGTGCTGCATGCATGGCCTCATGTATGCAGCATGTATCAGGATTTTAATTTCAACAAAGAGCATTCTTCCTTGTACAGCCATACCGGTGGCAAGAATGCAACCTCTCTTCAGGGTCAGGAAGCTGTGATTGGCAAGGCCCTGTGGCATCAGGTTACCACAGTTGTTATATTGCGACAGAACATGAGGCAATGGACACAATCTAAAGAGGATGCAAAATTTTGCAAGGCACTAGCAAATATGTGTTATAAGGCTTGCACTCCTGAAAACATTGCATTTTTTAAAAGCAGAGTTTTGAGCAATCTGCCTGGACGACCATGCATGAATGAACCTCGGTTTCAGAATGTGCCCATTATCACAGCACTTAATTCAGTAAAGGATGAGATAAGTAGAATAGGGTGCTCAAGATTTGCTGCTGAAATGGGCGAACAATTGACTCACTTCTATTCGCTAGATACTGTGCCTTCAGATAAACCCTCCATAAACATCCGCTGAGGACAAACAGGCAAGAGGCATATCATCAAACATAACAAAATTCCCGTTAACATCCAGAAAGTTCTTTGGGAGCAACCTTGCTGCACAAATACAAAGCTCATTCCCGCAAAGCTTTCACTGTGTATCAGTATGCCAGTGATGATACAAAACAATGCCGCAATGGAACTCTGCATTACAAAAGGACAGGAGGCCTTTGTGCATTCATGGGAATCATCACGCAACACGGAGGGAAAGTGAGTGTTAGAAACCATTTTCATTGAGCTTATAGATCCTCCTACCACGGTTGTGATAGATGGGTTGCCTAAGAATGTGGTCCCACTGACTAAAACAAGCATTACGACAGTCACTATCTCCCGTACTCAGGCAGAGGCACTTCCTAATTTCACAATGACCAACTATGCGTCGCAAGGTAAGACAAGGCCCAACAATGTAGTGGACTTGAGTTATATCTGAATACACCAGGGATACTACACAGCTTTGTCAAGGAGTGCCAGTGCTGCCGGAACCTTGATTCTTTCTGGTTTCCATGCTTCAAAGATTACTGGGGGTGCATCTGGGGCTCTGTGACAGGAGTTCAGGGAGTTAGAGTTGCTGGATGACATAACAAACTTGAGGTTTATAGGTAAGCTACCGAGAAAGATTGCGATGGCGGAAAGAAGAAATCACTTGATCACATTATTTTGAGAGCATAAGGGTATGAGCTACATACCTTTGACTGTGCATAAGGCAATACGGTGGTGTAGAACTGACCCTTTTCTCGAATGGGATGGTTCCAATGTTGAATGGACCATTATCAACAGAAAGGTGGATAAACAGGCAGCGGATGTGAAGAAACCCAGAGATGATGCAGGGGGGGAGTATCCTAAGTTAGAAGTCAGTCACACACCGAAGGGCCAAAAGACGAGTTCACTAAAGAGACCTCTCACCCCATGTAAGAAAAGGAAGACGTCAGATGCCTTCGTGCCCATGAAAAGGATTAAGATCGGGGCTGTGTCATCCGTTGGAAGCGTGGAGTCCGTTTCAATGAACATGCCTGTAGGAACACAATGGCAAAGCAATAGCTGCGCCTATGACGCAATATTTACCATACTCTTTAACTTTGGCGGGAGGATCCTGATGCTGTGTTTGACAGTTGGCAGGAACTGCAATCTATCATGCTCAATGAGTTATTGGAGGGTTTTCGATCACACGAAAGCTTACCTTCAAGAGAATCACGTTATACGTTAGAACAAATCCGAGATTATATGAGGTGTCGACTAGCAAGGTTATCGGAGGATTTCACCTTTGGTCAGTATGCGAGTGTCGACTCAATCTTGCGTTGTTTGTTTACCTCGGCATCTTCCGTGACAAGATCCGTATGGTTTTGCCCGCACGGACTTGAGGGAATCGGGGGTGTCTTCCTGTTGCATCACGGTGTTGTCGAGACACGGATACAATCTGCAAGAATATTTGGATGATTTTACTGCTGGTTCAGCAGCAACATGTCCTGTCTGTAGTGAGAGCCTATCTCGTAGGTCTCTTTCGTGTCCCATCCCCCTTTGGTTAGCATCGAATTAGGGGGAAATACTGCTCTGGAAAGCCTGTTCCTTACATCTGGTAACGACCGACGTTGTTACCACTTGAGAGGATTGATATACTATTCAGAAAACCACTTCACAGCACGGTTCTTTGCACAATCAGGAATGGTCTGGTATCTTTACTGGTCGGTCGTTAGTCTACGAAGGCATGATGCCGATTGAAATACCCCATGAAAATGCAATAGTAGGGCATGTGCGCTCGTGATTTGAAAGAACTCGGACATGCCACGTGAAACGATGGCCCACTAGCACAAGTTAATGACGACGACGAGGTTTTGATTCTCCATGCTGAAGGCTCTGTGCGACTCATTGCCACACGCGTTCCTTGGCGTTCAAGCTGATGAACCTTACTTGGCATGCCCCACATTAGGAACACATCCTCTCCGACAGCGAAAGTGCGAGTTATCGCGAAGCCTTCTCTCTCCCGTATGACCATCAGTTGTATGCTGATACCAGAGATTTCCCACGCACATCTTCGAACACTAGAATGGATTCAATGTTGTTGAGCCCGATCATGCTGCTTGAAGACTGTCTCTGTCAACCCCGATACGTTGAACGTTGATGACAAGTAAGTTGGGGAAATATTGTTCGGAGTTGAATTTCATAGCCACTGTTAGGAACGAATGTGCATCGCTCTATTATCGTTTCCACGATGGGGGTTGTGGATTCATGCTGATGTCGCTGCGCGCAATATCCTTGTTCAGAAAGGACCGTCATCAGTATGGCCTATATTCCGTGGCGTTTCAGGGACCAACGGCGAACGAGAGTTGTCCTTCCGACTGATTGATTTTGGACGGAGTGAGGACTACGATAACCGCCTGAATGCGGCATAGGAAGAGGTAGCTGTTGGGCGTTTGTTTAAGCCTCCTTTTGAATCATCTTGATTGGAGACTGTAGGTCGACCAATGTGTCTCCTGCTCAACCTTCGTAACGTTCAGAAGTGGCAAGCTACCTGGATGCTAGTACTATGTTATGCTCCGTGGAATGTTGTGCAAATGAATGTAATTGTCTATCATTCCAATCTTTTTTGGTCCGTTCTTCAACGTGCTGGAGGCTTCGATGTGTGGCTGACGATGTAACTAATAATTCGCTACCTTAGTGGCTGACAGCATACTGCCTTCCGCCATTCTTGTTGAACGTTTCCATGGTGCTGCTTGCGTATATCTTACTCACCGCTAATCGACGGAGGCTGAGAAGCAATACAAGCTACGGTTAGACACTGACGGCTTCACACGTCAGGGCGTGAAGATTCACCTAAGCTGTTCGAGATAGTACTCTCGCACATCTCTGTGGTGTTGATATCTGTGGCGTTTGTGGACAAGGAATAGTGTCGAGCAGATTGCGATCATAGCTTTGACATATAGACAGCGAAGTTGAGATCAAAATTAATAGCTTGAAAAGATATGTCAACTAACCTCCGAGGATGCATACAATCGTAATGGCCCAGTGCCATGGTGCAACGCGAAACGGCGTTTCCGGAGGCTCTGCACAGACTGCGTTTGGACCACATTCATGCTGTGTAATCGATAAGAATAGCACTTGCAAGAAGGGGGTTGCAGACGCACAGTTTCACATTCCACGTCGGAAGAACACAGTAAACCGACAGCCTTCGTTGGAACGCACACATTCTGCATTGGATCGCAGTACAATCGTGGCGAGCGGCAGTTGTCACGAATGACTACGTTTGAGTATCTTTGTCCCTCAGGTCCAAAATCAAGGTAGGTTATATTATCCGTTATGCATGGCTGGCCGAGAGTTATGTTGGCATATCTGGTTGGAATCAAAGCAATGGATAGGCTTGTACCTCATGAAAGATGATCAGACGACATACGTGCAGATAGAGTGCAAGCAGATAGACCCATTGAAATTCTGTGGGGTGACTAGGTCCATTCAGTCCAACGGAGGCGCGCACTGTTCATTTCGATTCAACTGACAAGTTTCACCGACAGCCACTAGCGGTTTGCATTCATTCCCTTCGTCTGGACAAAAACTTCCTTCGTCGCATTGCGGTGGAAGCGGGTAATCGTCGCATCCAAAGGGAAACTCATCTCTTCGACATTATCTAGATATACAAGTTCCATTTACGGAGCGGGAGCAAAACGTCCGATCTGTACATTCAGAGATAAACTTGTGCGAGGCAACGTCGAGATGGTTGTTGTCGGCAGAGCATGGATCATCTTCGGGCACAAAACCAGCGAAGACCAATTGCTCTCCATACAGCGGCGGCAGACCGCTATGTTGATGAGAAGGTTGATCTTACTAGATGCGGATAGGATTAGTATTTTCCCTCCGGTTATGTATCGCAGTCTTCGTAATCCGTGGGGGTCACCGCCATATTTGACGCTGTGTATTCATTCACAAGGACAAGAAGTGTTTCTTCGCAAATCATATGACTACGGAGTGAAGCAGTAGTAAAACAATTTAACAGAGATATGGGTCGAGAGATTATGCAACTAGAAGGACATCAAGTCTATAATGTTGCGAACAGCACCGCCCACTGCCTACAGAGGAATAACATTTAAGGGCATCTTCGGTTCGCTCGGGTGTCCCTTCTCGGTTGGTACAGATAAACCACTCATCTCCCAGACGATCTCCTTCTTGGACGGAGCGAAACGAAAATTTGACAAGAGGACCGATAACACGACCTCTACATTCATTACGGTTATTAGATGACCACGAGTGCGGTAATCGAATAGAGCTGTTACATACTCATCTCAAGTTGCGAAAATTTGAAACCGCTAATGATTTTAGATAGTGTCCAATTAAAACGCTCTTGAATACACTTACATGCACGCTCGTCCACCACCTAAAAATGTCATCCTTCGGAGTACAATAATAAATTATCTATTAAAAGGTGGTAATGTAGAGGAGCTTACAGGTGTGAATAAATACCGGGGATAGGCGCTTCCAAGATAGTATTGGGAAGAGGCGACAACCAGCGTTCGGGTTTCCATTCGTACGAATCTAGCCCCCAAAGGGCAGGATCGCGATTGCAGTTGATGATTGATACGATGACACTAGTGTCCTTTGGAATGACGATCTCGTGCATCACACGTCCGTCGACGCTTATGATGGGAGTATATAACGGCAGGACGGCATTTTTTCGGGCCCTGAAATTGCAATCTTGAGTTAATAGTAATGGCTGGTCGGTGTCTAACGTACGTTCGCATCACTGTAGACACGGGCGGGTAACTGGGACGTAGACGTCAAAAAACAAAATGCCAAACATATTCAACCCACAGGCGTAATGTCTCTCGGCAGACTGCATCTAGGAGTGGAAGTGATACCAATTCATCATAGGATAAATCTTGTCCTCCGTTCTTCTCAAGGGCATCTAATATCTCCCGACGAACTCTGTCTTGGACTTCGGGGTGGATGGCAAGAACGCTTAAAATGCGTGACAAAGCACTCGAAGTAGTATCCATTGCGGCGAACGTAAGAGTCCTCGTTTGAAAATGTAAACATAGGATTCGTGGTTGATAATAAAATGTACACACGACATCTTTGAAGAAAATGTCACGATTACATTAGAATATAGGGATTTCAGGATGATGAACTACCTACCTGTGCCAATACTTCAGACTCCGGTAACTTGTCTTCCTCCGACGCTTCCATATTCGCTTTGACTGACAGGATTGTTGGTGAGCGGGGATACCACAGAATAACCGGGCGCACACACTGAGAATGCTTATAATATCCTTTCCCCGACCAGCTTGCTTTGCGACTGCTTCGTCGCCTGCCTTCAGAGCGTGCCTCTTTGCTTCGAGAATCTCTATCGAAGTATTATGAATGATATCAACGATATCGCGCAGCCTTCGGGCGTTCTTAAATGGCAGAAGATCGACCAGAAACCTCCGGAATCTGGGCGGGCCAAACTTCACAAAGGTAGTGAGGAAATACTTGTGAAAAAAAACCATCGTGAACATCACAGACCTGAAGTATAGTTATAAGATGGCAGCAACGAGCATGAGAGTAGTACGTACGTCAGTTGCTTCGCGGCGACACTGTAGGGGTGGAGGTCCGAATTATCGGCCAACGAATCAATGGAATATCCAAGTCCACTCTGCATCATAAGTTCAAGAGCTGTTCGCGTGATCCAATGCATAACGTCAATCTACGGTAGCATCGATTTAGCGATAGGAATGGAAGATGCTCGTAAACGACCCGCTTCTTGGGAACCGGTTGCTAACTTAGATCTCAGAGTGCCGCCCAGCTGAGAAAAAGAAGATTGGAGATCATTTATATCGTAGTATTAAGAAAAACGGACCTTGTGCGTTACTTCGTAAAATATAGGAACTAGCAGGTAAATCGTGGTAAGAATCGTCCATCGTATAGTTATAAACGTCTTAACTCATCTGCCGCATGTGGGCGATGGAAAAGACAGGATTGAGCATCTTTCGCTGCTTGCGATGATGGTCACCTTCATGATAATAAATATTCAAGTGAGGAGCAAAACCGGTTCGTGGCAGACCTAGTGTAGCCAGGATGCCTTTGCCAAACAAGAGGTTAGTGCCACTGAATGCTCCCAAGGTCAGAATATTTTCCGGCCGCACGATACATATAATTCACGCAAGGAACGAGCTAGTTTCTTCGAATATATCTTGATCCTGGGTCTGGGGTTAGAAGCTTGAAAGCGCATGCTACATCTTATAATACCGACCTTGACTACAATGTGCTGTATAGCCTTTGGGTCGGAAACATAGAGCTGCTTGTCCTGACAGAGCCATCGGTCGTATATCCTATTACATACAGTGAACTGGTCCATACACCGAGAACGGCATTAATCCGGGCTACCCGGCCGACTAGGCGAGAAATGGGTGAGATTCTGTTCACAACTTGTAACAAGGACATGATCTGTACACTTTCGTCCGATCTCTGTGTGGAAGTCCCATGCATCGGTAGCAAATACTTTGGAGAAATTACCTTTTGACACGGATTAACACAACAAGGGTCTAAAAGGACAAGGTAGCACCCACCCTTCATGAACGAGTGTGAAGGGGGGCCTGGAATGTTATCAAGATCGGTCTTGACCACTAAGCGGCGAAGGAATCCCCAGAAAGGGGAAAAGACTATGCATGCAATGATACACTGGGCGATAAAGAGCAGCATGTTCGGGTGCTAGAGAACAAACAGTGCGAGTCGGCTAGGCACGGAGTTGGAAACTTGGGTGGAGATTAAATGCTACGATATGTGGAGCACGCGGAATTTATATTCGGTAGCGAATGCCAGTTGCTAGAACCAATCAGCCGTGGAAGATGGACCGCACATTCGTGTTGGTGTCATGGCCGAGGTTAACCGAAAACCGCTGTGGAGAAGCAAAGGAGGAAGGGAACGGTTGATCTTCTGATGAATTATGGAAAAGATTGAATTCAGTAAAATATGATATTTGGGGTTGACAAAAATGAGGTTTTGGGACACCAACGGTGTAATTTCAGTCACATCATAGAAACTCGAACTCTCCATGTGACATGTGACAGTCCTAGAAAAATCACAGGATTTTGAGGCTGATCCACTTGAATAGCTAAGTAGCCAGGGATGGAAATCGTTATGTCATCATTTCATGCCTTGTTTGGGGAAGAACCTTCAGTTCTTTCTTCCTCCGTGCGACTACGCCAAGCTTGGTGATGAGAATTCTGATGCATGAACAAGACTTGAAAATTAAATGGCCCTGTGAGGGCAATTAAATAATTTCAAAGTCTCTGAATTCTCAAAAGCTTACATTCAGCATGGGAAAAAAATCAAGGAAAAAGTCAGAAGACTCTGAGCACAAGGATAGATCGAATTGGACTATATTTTGATGAACACAAATCCAGACTATGCAAATGTTATGTATAAGCATCAAAAGGAATGGTGGGTGGGGAATGTTGAAATTAAATCCTGATACATGCTGCATACATGAGGCCATGCATGCAGCACACACATGTTACTGCGCTTACTGCGCATACATGTGGTAAACACATTCCTGAGTCATGTGACATCCTTACTATTATGTATATAAGGAGAACCTGTACTATAGTAGATATACAGTGTTCTTACCTCTGCTAAACCCTAGCTCTAAGACTAACTAAACCCCAGGTAGGTTATAAGGAATGTGTCGTCTCTTCCCCTGTGCAACGTATGTAGTCTGCTCCAACAGGTTATGGGCCCTGCTGGGCACGTTGCGAACGTGCCTTAACTGGCTGCGAACGACATTGACTTCATTGTCTCCAAATTGTAACCTTGCGCTCTTTGTGAGCTGCATTGCGCTCCCTGCGAGCTGCATTTAAAAACCCAGGTTGACTAGGGTTAACCACTCTGAAGGAGTGTTTTTGCCTGAGATTATGGAACATGTTTTCTTGAATAAGAGGACTGATTGAGCGCTTTCCCCAGCTGCCACTATAACATCGTGTCTTCAACTCTTGAAAAACTCGTACAAACTTTCGACAGCTCTAACTACATTCAATGGGCCGACTCAATGAAGGCGTGGCTCAGGTCTCAGGGCCTCTGGCAAATAACTAGTGGGATGGAACTAAAACCACCCCTGGTGCCTCCTTTGACAGCGACAAACGCTGCACTAGTAGCGGAAGCTAATGCCAAGCTCCAGACCTGGAACAATAAGAATGACCAGGCGATTGGTAGCCTAGTGCTCTGCCTGGCCCCCTCTATTTGGCAGCGTGCCAACACCAAGGACACTGCTGAGGAGGTGTGGGATCTCATCCGCACTGACTATGGTGTCGATGGCCCCTCCCAAGTCTTTGCGGACTTTAGGTCTGCAATTGCAATCAAAATTCTGGCTGCAAATCCTGCACCAGAGATTGCCAAAATGGCTGATAAATTTGAGCGCCTTATGGCTGCCAATGTCGCCATCCCCGAATTAGTACAGGCAATGATTCTACTTGCTGCGATGCCGCGCGAGTACGATTCTCTATCCACCATGGTCCTTAACACGACCGCTACTAGAGCCTTGATGTTTAAACATGTCAAGGACTCCATTGTTGCTGAGGCCTCACGGCACACAGCAGTTGGAAAGCCAATCAGCCCACCTCAGGCCACCAAGCTTTCTGCTGTCAAGCACAAAGGGGGAAACCCCAAATGGCAATCTCAAGGCAACAATGGAGAATCGTCCCGAAAGTGTGGACGACGTGGGGACAAAAAGACTAAAGAGGAAAAACCTAAAGAGAAACATTCCCACCTCACCTCACAAGCCTTTACTACTATAAATGGTAATGGCACCATCATACCACCGATGCCGCTCATCCAGCGCATCGAGAAGCGTGAACATACTCCCACAAGGGATCCTCGCCACCAACTGCCTGCACAGGCATACATGGGCATGGCCTCTACCTCTCATTCGGTCTATACCGAATATCAGCAGGCTCGAGACACTCTCGAGCAAATGAATCTCCCATGCAGCGCGAAAAATCTGCGACCACTGGAAGAGCACCTAACAGTGCGAGAAGGTAAGAGGAGGAGGATTGAACCAGAACCAAGGATCGTAGAGGTAGAAGACGATAGCATCTCCCTTGGATCAGAACCTGCCATTTCTGATGAAGAAGTATGGAAAGCCATCGACGAAATGCTTGTCAATGAACTGCTTGAAACAGGTACATATGATGAAAGGTCAGTCCTTTTCCTTGCCACAAGCACAAGAATTAACATTCCACTGATCACAGCGAACTTTTCATGTGAAATTTTACCGCTACTAAATATATCATGGAACAATTTACATCTTAATATATGTGTTACATGTGCAAATGGAAATTGTAAGAAAGGTGCTGACTGGATCATGGATTCAGGCGCATCAAAACACTTCACTGGTGAAATTAAAGATTTTGCTTCTTATGAACCTTTACCGAGAAAGGACTCTACCCTGGTTCAAACAGCCACGGGTACTACTCATATAGTAGGGAAAGGAGCAGTCTTCATTAGACATCAGGTAGTATGTCATGGGAAGTCAGAGACGCATGAAATGCGATTATACCCCGTCTACTACATACCCGACTGTAATGCTCGACTACTGTCAATAGGGCGTCTTCTTACAAGATGGAAGTGATGTGCATGGTTCCTCCACACACATTTCATTTTTCAAGCAAGGAAACCCAATTATGGATTGCATCCCTCTTATGAAATGTGACACTATTTATTGGGCTCGGACTCATATATTGAGCACCAAGGGAATCAATGTTGTGACAATGTATGTCGCAGACTACTCGACTTGGCATAAGCGACTTGGACACCCATCCAAAGAGGCGCTAGGGAAGATGCCTAATAGCACCATAAAATTCCCAAGGAATTTAATTATTCCTAAAGACAAAATTATATGTCCAGGGTGCGCTGAAGGGAAAATGACCTCAAAATCTTTTCCCGAATCAGATTCACGCACAGAAAGACCCTTTGAATTAATACATTCCGATCTGAAGGAACTCCCAGTACTATCGTTCTGTAAACATAAATACTTTATTGTATTTCTGGATGACAAAACGTCACATATCTGGGTCCAATGCCTCAAAAAGAAATCTGATGCTGCTGCAGCCATCAGACAATTTCGGGCAGTGGCTTTGACACAGTATGGCGCTACAATCAAGCGCTGGCATGTTGATCCAGGGGGGGAGTTCAAAGATTGTGAGCTACAAAATGTGCTCAAGGACTTTGGCATCAAAATAGAGATGTCTGCACCCCACGTTCACCAACAGAATGGGTGCGCAGAGCATGCCATAAGGACAATAATGGAAAAGTTGCAAACCCTGCGATTTACCGCATGTCTACCACAATCATGGTGGGAATTTTGCATTGAACATGCAACACACCTATACAACTGAACCCCGATAAGGCGCCTGAAATGGCTGACACCGGTTGAGGACCTGACAAAGGTCCACCCAGATCTAAACGATCTGAAGGTTTTTGGTTGTGGTGCTTACGTCTACCTACCCAAGGAGAAGCGTCCAAACACATTGGCTCCTCAATCGGAGTTGATGACGTACCTTGGATTAGAAGATGGCATTAAAGCATACCGTTTCATGCGACCTAGTGGCACAATATTCATTGGTGCTATGGCACTATTTGATGAAATGTTGTTCCCATGCTGTCCCGGAGCCAAAACTCCTGCCAATATGGACCTTGGTGATTTTCCACCTCCAGAACCAGAAGATGATGACCACTCATCTGGAATGGATGGCGATGATTCTATACCACCACAAGATCTGCCCCTTCCTCCATCATCAGAAAATGATGATGATGATGTACCAAGTGAGCAAAAGGCACATGATGATGTGACAGATGCTCCTCCTCCGCCACCTCCAGTAACCATTGAGGACTTTCATCCAAGACGTGATGATCAACAGGAATGGCAGCAATTGCCCCATTGATCAGGCAGGCAGAGGAACATCCCAAACCGTCCTGGCAATACCTATGGAGAAAAGTGACTCCCCTCTGACATAGAGAGAGACATTGCACGTGATCGATATTGGAAGAGATCTGTAGGTCAAGATTCGGATCATAACTGAACACGACCACAATCTCAACAGAAAGAACCGGTTGCTGGACCGAGTTCGGCACCCCACGAGAGTGTGCCCGATTCCAATGATCAAGAACATGATCACCCAATGGGGGAACCGGATGAAGCAGGTTATATTAAAAAGATAACCAAGGAAGGAGGAGATAAGCTTATTCGCTGGCTGTTATCAAAAGCAGTCAAACCATCGAGTGAAATAAGCCAAGTTCCAAACCAATTTCATGATATTGCGCGCCTACCACGGCAGCAGCAACATGAGTGGAAACAAGCTTGTCATGAAGAATTAGAGGCTCTTCGTAAACGACAAGTCTATGACATCGTCAATCTTCCACATGATCGAAAAATGATCAAAAATAGATGGGTTTTCTCCATAAAATCGGATGGAAGAAAACGAGCCAGACTCGTGGCCAAAGGCTTTTCACAAGTCGAAGGCATTGACTTTGATGAGATTTTCTCACCTGTAGTCCGCTACGAGACCGTACGCCTCATGTTTGCACTTGCATCTCTAGAGGGCATGTATATGACTGGCCTAGATGTAAAAACCGCATTTTTATATGGCAAACTAGATGAGGAGATCTATATGGATCAACCTGAGGGTTTCAGACTCAAGGGAACAGAGCGCAAAGTATTGCACTTATGCCGAGCATTGTATGGCCTTAAACAAGCCTCACTTGCATGGTGGAAAGAGCTAGAGGCATTTATGCGCACCATTGGGTTCGTGCGCACCAGCTCCGATGCCGGCATTTTCATACACAAGAATCCTAAGACAGGCAGCATTGTTATTGCACTCGTCTATGTTGATGATGGCTTGTTCATGGGGAAGAACAAGAAACTTGTGGATGAAAAGAAAAATGCTTGTCTAAACCATTGGGAGTGCCATAGTACTGAAAAAGTCACAGAATTCTTAGGCATGCACGTCACCCAGACTGCAAGCAAAGTCAAACTCAATCAAACTGAATATCTCGCCAAAGTGCTTGAGAGATTCGAGATGACAAAGATCAGATCTTTATTGTATCTGATGCTCAGAATGCGACCTGATATCGCTTATGTGGTAATCAAGATGTCGCAATTCTCGGCTAATCCTAGCCAAGAACATCTAGACAAAGCAATGTACATCATGCACTATCTGGTGGGAACCCAGAAATATAACATTGTCTATGATGGTGAGAAGTCTGAGGGGCTACAGGGCTTCACAGATTCTGATTGGGCAGCTGACACTGTCAAACGCCGATCTACAACGGGTTACTTTGCTACTCTAGTGAGTGGCATTGTGTGCTGGCAGTCCCGTTTACAAAAAACTGTAGCACTGTCATCCACAGAAGCCGAATATATGGCTCTCTCCGACACTTGTCGACAGATAGTGTGGATAGAGTCCTTATTCCAGGAACTTGGATATGTACTGAAGCATGTACCAATCTGCGCTGATAATCAGGGATCCATCTTTATCAGATCAAATCCAGTTCAGGAAAGAAGGACCAAACATATAGACATTCGCTACCACTATACCTGCAAATGCATAGAAAATGACAAAGTCACAGTCGTTTTCATTCCTGGAAATGATAATCCAGCTGACATGTTCACAAAGAACCTTGGCGCTGTCTTATTCAGGAAATTTAGAAACTCTCTCAGAATTACTTTCGAGATTCAAACTTAGCTGCTTAGAGCGCTGTACAGTTTGAGGGGGGGTGTTGAAATTAAATCCTGATACATGCTGCATACATGAGGCCATGCATGCAGCACACACATGTTACTGCGCTTACTGTGTGCATACATGTGGTAAACACATTCCCGAGTCATGTGACATCCTTACTATTATGTATATAAGGAGAACCTGTACTATAGTAGATATACAGTGTTCTTACCTCTGCTAAACCCTAGCTCTAAGACTAACTAAACCCCAGGTAGGTTATAAGGAACGTGTCGTCTCTTCCCCTGTGCAACGTATGTAGTCTGCTCCAACAGGGAAAAGAAAAGGGCAACGGCTTGCTTGTCGAGATTGTAGGTGACAACAAACTCGACTGAGTAGTGCTGGCACAGGTCAGTTCTGAACCGAAGTTTGAACCTGAACCTTTCAAAGTTAAAGCATTTTGCTGAACTGAACCAGAAGTTCAGTTCAGGGTTCAGGCAGATGCAAAACTATGTGAACTTGGTTGAACCTGTTTGAACCAATGAACTTGTGTGCATGAACGATGTTGAACATGTCATGTAGTCCTAATCAGGTTAGCATTTACATTACATAATCATGTTGGTTTTTGCATCTACTATTCGACTGACACCTCAGTGCTTTACATATCACTGTGTAAGTCTTTCCTAAGTTATAGTACTCCATTTGTTACTTATCATTCCATATCCTTTACTTTACAGGTACATAATACCTAATAAAGTGCTTTACATATGTATCACTGAGGTCCTTTACTTTACAGTTCCCTTGTGTACCAGTGATAGGTCCACTACGTGCTATAAGCTCTGGAGAAGCTTCCCACTCCTATTTCAGATGACTTCGAACTATTTCAAATGCTTTTGAATTATTTTGTGACACTTCAAGTGACTTCGCAGTATTTTGAATGACTTCAGCCACTGTATAGCTGTCATGAAACACTTTCAATACATGCTGCACAACTGGAACAGGTTATTCCGTTGCATATCAAGCACTACCAGACACGAGAAGAGACTACAAAAAAATTAGGATGTGATAATAGCGTTTTTTATGTTTCAATGATATATTGCAGCAAAAGATAAGTACTTTTACCATATGGGGACACATATGTTTCAATTATTTATCATTTCTCATCTATTTTTGATCTACAAACACCTTCGAACCCCCTTGAACTTACCCAAACAACCCTGAACCCATTCGAATCTATTTCGAACTACTTCGCACATCTTCGAACCAATTTTGAACATCTTTGAACATCTTTGTACACTTTAAAAAGGCTATTCATCACATCCTTATTATTTTGCATCACTAAAACAATGTTTTAATATTAGCGGTGATATTTAGTACTGACTCGCACCCTTCCTCTAGCCTGAGTTATACTACAAAAGGCTTTTAACAGGTTTTTGCTAGGTTTCCAGGTCAAGTATCATTACTGGCCCCTGCCATTTTATGGGTTATAGGCCCTGCTGACATCTCCAACATGACCTTGAAATCTTCATCAAATCAAGCTTTTTGCTTTGTGGACTAAGTGAAAATTAAAATGCAATAAGAATAATGCCCAACATGCTTGTTGATGGTTAAGCTTTTTCGCAGATATGAAGTACTGCAGATTTTGATGGTCTGTCCAGATTTTGATCTGATGCATACATCCCTCCAAATAATGTCTCCATCCTTCCAATGCTCATATTATTCCCAACATCTCGTTATCATGCACATTATAATTCCTCTCCACATCATTCAACCCTTGAGACAAATATGCACAAGGATGCCATTTGTCATCTTCACATAACATTGATAATACTGCTCCAGTAGCAAAGTCTGATGCATCTGATTCCACTCATAAGGGATGCATGAAATCTACTGGGCTAATATTGGCTCTTCCACAAACTTCCTCTTCAACTCCTCAAATGCTGTCTGTTGTTGTTCTCCCCATCTCCACACTACTCTCTTTCATGTAAAGTTGTGTAATGGTGTGGCAATTTTGGAAAAATTATGAACAAAGTGACGATAAAAATTTGCGAGTTCCAAGAAAGCCTGAACTTCATGTACCTTGATAGGATCCATCTAAATTCCATCAGGACCAATCTTGAATCCCAAGAACTCGATCTTGCTTGCCCCAAACACACATTTCTCTGGTTTAATAAATAAATTATTCTCTACCAATCTCTTCAACACCTCCTGCACTATTGCCTCATGATTTTCTTCATACTCTGTGAATATCAAAATGTCATCAATGAATATTATTACCATGCCTTTGTCTATTACATCCTTGCAAATGTTGTTCATCATATTTTGGAAAGTTGGGGGACTGTTGGTCATCCCAAAAAACATGACAAGCGGCTTGAAGGATCCTCGACGCATGGCAAATGCTGCCTTCCACTCATCTCCTTTCTTTATTCATACATTGTTGTACCCCCAGCATAAATCCAATTTTGTAAAAACCTTGGCCTTTCCCATCTTGTCAATTATCTCTGAGATCAATGGCAAAGGGTACACATTCTTCACTGTCCACTCATTCAAATACCTATAATCTGTACACATCCTCTTCCTCTGATCCTTTTTTGGTACAAAGAATACTGGTGATGTCTGTGGTGATTTTGAAGGTCATATGTATCCCTTGCATAACTGTTCATTAAGAAATGCATCCAATTCTTCTTGTTCCTTCAGAGATAATGGGTAGACTTTTGACTTCTTCAGCACAAATCCTAGCTTCATCTCAATTACATGATCCCATGGCTTTTGCACTGGCATCTGCTCCAATTCCTTCTTCTGAAAAACTGACAAATATTTATGGTAGGCTTTCAGCACCCACTCCTCCACTGGCTTCTCTACTTTCACAGCATTTTTATTCCACAACTGTCCTCCATGAATTTCCCGAAAGGTTTGCTTCTGTTCTTCCTTACTGGTCATGATTGGAACTTCCCTGTTTGGCATATGCTCATCTTCCACTTCCTCCATTGTAACAGAATACTTCCTCAGATGTTCTTTCTCTTTCTTTTCCTTCTTCTCCTTTTTTACTTTCCTCCCATACACATTACATTCTTTAGGACAATGAGTCATGTGTACCTTCCCAGTTTTCCAATCAATTTCTGGGTTATGCTTTTGTAACCATGGACATCCAATTATCAGATTGGTTTTCCCAAGGTTGCACACCTCAAATATGGCTCATTCCAGATGATCCTGATGCTTCAGTATCATCATCACCTCCTCCTTAATAGTTCCTCCATGATTGATCATACTGTTGATAGGTCCACTACATGCTTTAAGGTCTGAAGAACATTTCCACATGCATTGAGACATTACGACATGCATTCCAAATCACTATAAATGCCATGAAATTGACTTCAAATACTTTTCAATTTATTTCGCACTATTTCGGACAACTTTGAACTACTTAGAACTATTTTGCAACATTTCGCAACACTTCAAACAACTTTGCAGCACTTTGAACAACTTTGCAGCACTTTGAATGACTTTGCAGCACTTTGAACAACTTCGGCCACTGTATAGTTGTCTTAAAACACTTTCGATACATGATGCTCAACCAGAGTGAGCTATTTAGTTGCATATCGAGCACTACTGGACACGAGGAGAGACCACAACAGAGTTAGAATGCGATAAGTGCATTTTTGTGTTTTATTGAGATATTAAGGCAATAGAACAAGAACTCTTACTATACTTGGACAATGTATGTTTCACTTACTATCATCTTTCATTTTGTTTCATGTTTTACAATACCCTTATTTGCTGTGCACATTGCCTCATGTTCTACAATTGTTATTATTTCCTTTTTAGTACTATTTCTTCAGATTGTATATAGACTTGTATTAGTTAGAATAAAAAAAAAAAGAACAATGGGAAACAGCACAAGTTACCCTCTTGCTATCATCAGATTTAAGAATCATTCTCTTTAGTCTTATCTTTGGGTCACATCTCTAAGTTCTGTGAAATATCGTGAACTTCTTCAAAACTATCATATTCACTCTCCATTTTATCGCCCATTGCCTACTGCCATTCGACAAACACTTCACATTCATTAAACTCACTCTTCGATATACCTCGAACCTTTTGGAACTTATTCAAACTTCTTCAGACTACTTCGCATGACTTTGAACCTCTTTGAACCTTTTTCAAACCCATTTCGCACATCTTTGAACCTCTTTCGAACTCTTTCGAACACCTTTGTATGCTTATACAGACTATTCACCACAGCCCTTACCATTTCGCATCACTAAGCATTATGCTTTGGTCTCAGCAGTGATATTTAGGACCAACTCGCACCCTTCCTCTAACTCATGTTATACCATCCAAAGCCATTTAGTAGGTTTTGTTTGGGTTTCCAGGTTGAGTATCATCACCATCAATATTGTACACTATTATAGGTTGTGGCAGTTTATGCATGCGAATACCATTTCCAGTAATTAAGGATCGATTAATGAATAATCTGGTAGTGCCACTGTCAAGCAATGCCTACACATTAATTGCTGCATGCGTGTCAACTGTCTTCAATCCTACTGTCAAGCTGATTTTGGGTTCCATCCACGCTGAGTGAATAAAGAATTTAGGGGTTTTTGGAAATAAGGCTGGGCATTTTTTTTTGTTGCATAAATGATAATGGTCATACTCTTCAATATCTCTTTTGGGTTCACTCTGGGTTTCCTCGGATACTAATACATTATATTGATTCTGGGTCACTAATGGGAAAACCTTCACTGGGACTCTTCCGCAAAATTCTTCTGCTTATCTTCCTCCAACTTCACTTCCTCAATAGTTGCTTCCCTAATCTTCCTTTTCTGCCTACAATTTCGAGCCATATGCTCTAATTGCCTACAATTAAAACATTTAAGTGGAGCTCATCTCCCTACTCGATCAACATCCATTACATCCATCAATGCTGCTGACTCCTTAACAATAGGTGTCACTGCCATGACTGGTGGCTGTGCCCTCAGAGCTTGTACCTGAGGTGTCCTTCCTTTCTTGGACTTTCCTCCTGATGACTTTCCAAATTTGGCATTCCCATACATCAATTTCGACTCTGCCTATTCCTGTCGATATTGCCAATCAAGACACATTGCCCAATTATACCACTCATCCAACCTCTCTGGCATAGAAGGTAGTTGATAAATAGACTTGAATAAAGAGGGATTTAATCCTGCCTTCAAAAATTCTACCAATGTAGCTTCTCCCATATCTGTCTGTGATGCTTCTGCTTTGACCTGCAAAATGAATTCATCTGCTGTCAGAGAACCTTGGCGCATGGTTTTTAATTTTGCATTAGCTGTCACCTTTGTGTTAGGGTCTTCAAACTGTGCCTCCAATCTCTCCAAAAATTCCCTGAAGGTTGCAAACAGTTTATATCCCATGGAAATTTGATTAATGGCTTCATTTCTCCAGAACTGTGCTTTCCCTCCCTGGATGTATGAGAGAGCAAACATAATCCTAGACTTGGTCATATGAAACTCACGCTTTCTCCCATGAATATACAACACTATAGAGCTGATGAAGGATTTTGTGTTCTCCATGTACCATACCATCAAATATTTGTGGGGGCACGTATTTAGGTAAATGCATTTTTTCACTCTCAGATCTCTCCTCTGCATGCTCACCCTCCTAAGACATCCACTTCACCATCTTCTCCATTTCATCATCTTTATCTTCCACTGTCTCTGCTTTTATTTCTGCTTGTTTCGGCTGGGATGCTGCTAATACTGACACTAATTGAGACATTTGTGCCATAAGAGCATCAATTTTGGCTTCTAGAGCTGGCATGGGAACAGGATTGTGACCAGGATTAGAAGTTGCTTGTTCTGTCATAATGATGTAAGCTGTGATGAGTCACTTCTTCAGCTGAGTCACAATTTGGCTTCAGAATTTTTTCCCAAAATTTCAAGTCACCTATTTGGGTACCAAACACAGCAAAACACATGATCTCGGCTATTTGTCAACACTTGGGCACTTCAGATCAATAACCCTTCCAATAATGCCTGATCTCAGGGTTATTACTGAATTTGGCTAGTAACTATCTAAAATAGTCATCCAAATAGAGTAATGTAAATCTTGGCTAAACCAGATCTGATCAGTTGTCTGGTTGCAGCTGTCCTAATGATGAGCGCTGCCTCTCGATCACTGGTGGTTGCAATGTAAGGCGAGGCCTGGCATTGGCTTACAAAAGCAAGGTAAATATGTATATACAATTAATTCTGGCTCTTGCTGAAATGATGAGTAAGCAGTTGTGGCATGCTGAGACAATGATGTTGATGATACTCAACCTGGAAACCCAAACAAAACCTACTAAATGGCTTCGGATGATATAACATGAGTCAGAGGAAGGGTGTGAGTTGGTACTAAATATTACTGCTAATACCCAAAAGTCATAGTGAGTGATGTAATATGCCGAAGTGTGTTGCAAATAATCTTTAGAAGCATACAAAGATGTTTGAAATAGTTTGAAATAGGTTCAAAGATGTGTGAAATAGTTCGAATAAGTTTGAAGATGTGTGAAGTAGTTCAGATAAGTTTGAAAGGTTTGAGGTATATTGAGGAATGAGTTTAGTGAATGTGAAGTGTTTGTTGAATGGCAATAGGCAATAGGTGATAAAACGAGGAGTGAATACGATAGTTCAAAGAAGTTCATGATATTTTGCAGAACTTAGAGATAATACAATGCAAAGATAAAACTCAAAAGAATGGCTCTTAAGTCAGATGATAAGTGAGAGGGTAACTTATGCTCTGTTCCCCATTGGTATTCTCTTTTTATTCTAAGTAACTAACACAAGTCTATATACAAATTGAACAGATATTACTAAAAAGGAAAACAAGAACATGTGGAAAACACAAGGCAATATGCACAGCAATAAAGGTATTGTAAAACATAAAACAAATAAAAAATGATAATAAGTGAAATGTACATTGTCCCAGTATGGTAAGAGTTCTTGTTCTACTGCTTTAATATATCAATAAAACATAAAACTGCACTTATCATATTCTAAGTCTCTTGTAGTCTCTCCTCATGTCTGGTAGTGCTCAATATGCAGCAAGTTGGCTTGTTCTGGATGTGCAGTATGTATTGAAAGTGTTTCAAGACAGCTATGCAGTGGCCAATTTTGTTCAAAATGCTGCAAAGTCATTCGAAGTGTTGCAAAATGTCACCAAAATAGTTTGAAAAGGTTCGAAGTCATCCGAAATAGTGTGAGATAGTTCAAAAAGGATCTGAAGTCAATTTCGTGGCATATGTAGTGATTTGGAGTGCATGTCATAATCTGTCAATACAAGTGGGAATCTTCTCCAGACCATAGCACATGCAGTGGACCTATCAATGTATGCACGTGTAAGAGAAGGTGCACTGATGGGGTAGTTGAGTTCTTCTGTTAGGGCGACACCCACAGTTCTGCTAGCTGGACTGTGCAGGCTCTCCTACAAGAAGGTGGTGGGGTGTGCGCACGTGATGGGGGGTTGGATGGATTTGATGTGAGGGGTTATTTTAGATGAGTTGGCTAAAATAGGCTTTTTGCACCACTAATGTGGATGGAATACCTAAGAGAACTCAACTGAGATCCCCAGGTATATATTTAACATTTATATACCATGTTACATGTATTGTAGTATGTTGCTACTGACATGCACACACATGTGCATACATATTGATGCATGTAAATACAAAATTCCCCCACTGACAAATACAGCATTTATAGGCATTTGGTAGCATATTTTGATGAAATAAAATAAAATGGAATAAAATAAAATAGAACTAAAATATTATTATGTAATAGGCATGTCAGGAGACTGTTTCCTAACAGAGGTGCTCTTAGAGAATTTGGAAGAAGATGTGGTTCATCAACCCACTTTGAGAGGGGACCGATTCCTGAGGCACAAAAGAGGTCAGTCCCTGCATCAGTGACTTCTCCATAAATTCCACCTGCTGATGAGAGGGCAAAATTGTCATTGGTGTTGATTCCGAATTGATTCACATCTTGCAGCCTGACAATGAGGCCAGGCCACTGGTTTGGAGCAATTAGAACTGTCTGATGATAGGTCCACTACATGCTTTAAGGTCTGGAGAACAGTTTCACTCATATCAAGACATTATGACAGACATTCCGAATCACTATGAACACCACGAAATTGACATTGAATCTATTTTGCACTATTTCAGAAGACTTCATGGCACTTTGAATGACTTTGAACAACTTCACAACACTTTGAGCAACTTCGCAGAATTTTGAACAACATCGGCCACCATATAGCTGTGTTAAAATACTTTCGATACATGCTGCACATCCAGAACAAACTATTCCATTGCATATCAAGCACTACTGGACACGAGGAGAGACGACAAGAGATTTAGGATGCGATAATAGTGTTTTTTATGTTTCAATGATATATTACAGCGAAAGATAAGTACTTTTACCATATGGGGACATGTATGTTTCAATTATTTATCATTTCTCATTTATTTTTGATCTACAAAGTCCTCATTGTATGATATATTGCCATATGTTTTACACATGTTTTACTTCCCTTTTCAGTACTATCTCTTCAAAAATGTATATAAACTTGTACTAGTTACTTAGAACAACAGAGAACCAGTTACGCTCTCCACTATAGTCGGATTTAAGAGCAGTTCTCTTGAGTCTTACCTCGCATCATATCTCTGAAGTTCTGCAAAATATCGCAAACTTCCTCAAACTTTTGTATTCATTCTCAACTCAGCATCACCTATCGTGACTAAAAACACAGCTCACAACTGCAATATTCATTTGTCAAAACATATATTGATGCCAGTCAAACACCTTCGAACCCCCTCGAACTTACCTGAACAACTTAGAACCCATTTGAACTTATTCCGAACTACTTCGCACATCTTCAAACCATCTTTGAACATCTTCATACACTTTAAAAAAGCTATTCATCACATCCTTACCATTTCGCATCACTAAAACAACATTTTGGTATTAGCGGTGATATTTAGTACCACCTCGCACCCTTCCTCTAGCCTCAGTTATACTACAAAAGGCTTTTAACAGGTTTTTGCTAGGTTTCCAGGTCGAGTATCATCACCGATATGCCTCAGCCACATCATGAATAGAGGCTTGGGAGTCTGGAGGGAGGTGCCAAATGAGTGTGCATAATGTTGCCAAGGTGCCCCAGGTGCATGGGAAATCACTGGGGTCAATCAAGTGATTGATTGAGGACAGGCTATCTCATAGTGAATGTGGAAAAGAGAAGTTATATATTGCTCAGCACTTGGTGGGTTTTCCAGGCTTGGGAACAAGGGCCAGGGGTGAGGTCTGGAAAGAGCCCAGGATTTCCTCAACTTCATCCTTTGAAAAAGGCCTGACATACCATCTAGATTTGAACTCTTGCTTCATGATTTCCTGGTATTGTTGAGGGTGAGCATAAATAGTGGGGCTGTTATCAGGGGTGAAAGGTGAGTGAATGATTGGGATGCCAGCATTGAATCCATATTGTAAATTGTGAGGGAGCAAGGGGTATTTATTGAGGAGATGGTACTTCATGAGTAGACTGTGCCATATCTTGGAATGGTATGGGGTTAGTGCTCTATTCTTTCTGTGTTCGAGGACAATCTTGAGCTCCATGATCGGTCTTGCCACAACCAGAGCATTCATGATGATGGCCTGCCCCAGTGCTTGGACAGCTGTAGGGGCATTGCCAATTGGAACAGATAGAAACTCCATCTGGGTTGATAAGATGTCCCTGTTCATTTCTGCAGCAACGAGCTTTGTTGCCATTCCAGAGCATCTTTGATGTGCATTTGTTTATTTCATGGTGGTACCTCCCCAGGCAGATGGTGCAAGTGGATGGGGGATGTGAGCTTGCACCTGTGGGAAAAGACCGGTGGGGGCCTGATGTGATTCATGATGTGGAGTAGGCATGGCATTTGTGCGGGGAGCATTGGTAAGGGGGAGGAGCCATATTAGGAAGAATCTGATCAAATGTTTTGGAAAGCTCTGGCTCGATGCCAGGTCACTTAGTACCTTGGTTGTGCACAGGGGATGGGCTCACAGTGGCTATGAGAGCCTCATGCATCACTTGCCACTGTTTCCAGTGAATTGGGGTGCAGGAGTCAGATGAGTAGTTGTAAAGTATGTAATATAATCAGTCATGTAGACAAGGATTGGAGAATGACTGGTGGGAGGTTGGCAGGATGCATTGGGAGAGAAACTGATTGTGGCAGGTTTGTTGTCCACCATGAGTGAGGTGTTGTCTGTTGTAGCAGTTGCAGCCATGGGTGTGGCAGAAAACCTAGGTGTTCATTGGCATAGCATTATGGCCATGGATGTGGCAGGAGACCCAGGTGTGGCTGGGTGGAGAAAAACCCAGTTGTGGGAGGGAGAGCTGGGGTGTAGTGAAGGTGCATGAGCATGAAATGGGGAGGAAGGGGAGGGGGAAGAAGAAAGTGTATTGTTAGCACTGTGCAGGTGCTAGGAAACATAATAGTACTAACCTCTCATTTGTTCTCGGAGTATACAACATCCCATATTTCATTTAAGATAGTCTCCAGTAAGCTGTTATCGATAAGGGCAATATTAAAGCCTTCATTGTCTTCTTGCTTCAGCTGGTCATGCCAGTATTGGCAGACTCTGGCTTGGGCTAGTGCATCAATATGTTTTTTGGGCCACTTCACTGTTCCAAGATGTTGGGGATAGCTGGTTTTTGCAAAGGTGAGCTGGTTCCATGTCAGGTCTATATCTTGAACAACATTTTTAGAAGCTCAGACAGCAGCAATAGATCAAAAAGATACAACATCTCCAACCTTAAAGAGTCCATACACATCTTCAGCTTCAGTGCATTGAGTGTTCACTGCATCGAGGCAGCTTTCCCTTGTGAAGTAAAAAAGCTCTATGTACTCAAAGTTGTCCAGTTTGTTCAGAGCATAGGTTGAAGTATGGGGGGTGATGTGTGAACCAACAGAGCGGTTGATGTTAAAGTCATTGATCTTAGGCCTTTTCTTCTCATGTTCACAATGGGCATTGTCTTGTTCTTCTTCCTGCTCTCTGCGAAGACAATCTGCCTCTTCAACTGCATGCTGGTCTTCATCTACCTGTTGGTTTCAGGCTTTTTATTTGGCTTCATTTTCCTGATGCCATGTGTTTGCCAGTTGGTCAATAGCTTTGGCTTCCATGGCTCCAGTATTGACTATGAGGGTATGAAAGAGGTCATAGTGGGCACTGGAAAAATCAGGGCAGAGGTCCTGGTGTGGGTCTCATTCGATATGAGGCATGGTTCTAAAAGGAGGGAAAGTGGATTGTAGAGGGTAAAGACAGAAGGGTGTTTGTAGGTATCTTATGATCCAGAAAAGCAGTGAACAAAACTATTAAAGAGCAGTCCAAGAGCTATGTGGTTTCTTGTTGACTGCTGGCAAGCTTCTGTCATGGTGCAGAAGAAAAGGAACATGTGCCACACCCAACATTTGCCCAAAGACCTAGCTAGCTCTAATCCTTCACTTGTGCATCATTATGTAATAGAGCCTCAATATCCACAGCAGCTGGACCAACCAACTTGACAATGGCAGTGGCAATGGGAGCTGGACCAGCAATGGCCACCAGAGCAGCAGTGACAGCAGGAACAGCATCATCTGCTGGAATGGCAGTGGCCAAGAAGGCATCAACAGCACTGGCCAAGAAAGAATGGGTGGCAGTGGCCAAGAAATGAGGAATGGGAGCAGCAAAGGCAGAGGCACCAGGAGTGGCAGCAGCAATGCCAACACCAATAAAGAGAGAAGTGGCAGCAGCACGGGCAAAGATGTGAGTCCAACCAGAAGCATCAGGATCCAGAATTCCTGCCCCTCCACAGTGTTTAATACTGCCAGTCATCACAGTGACATGCAGGTTGTGAGAGGTGGAGAGTAGCAAGGGATCAGATGAGGAGATGGATGAGGAGATGGTGAGCGATGCCAGTGCTAATCCCAGGATGGAGCAGAAGTGGCACAATACAGCAAGGGATGGATGAGCACCACCCCAGCAAGGGAGTTTGCAAACAATGCCATGTGCATGATGTTTCAGGCTTAGGCATCAGTGTTGGGATCAGGTGAACAGCAAAACTGCATGCTACTTCTGTGGGAAAGGGAAAGTTCAGTGTGATCCAGAGGATGTGGATCAAGTGCCAAGAATGAAGAAAGCAAAAGGATTGGCAAGACAAAAAGCAAAGAAGGCACAATTTTCCAGTGAAGACAGTGGAGATGAATTGTCTAGGCAGTTCACTGCAAGAGAAAAAGGAAAATCCATAAGGTGAGTTCTTCCATATCATGACACATTAAACCACTAACAAACACATATACCTATAGCTGTGGAACGAAATATCGACATGGCTGATCCTGATCCTGAGCCAACTGCCCCTCCCCCATGGACTATGCCCCCCTCACTAAATGTCTATACCAACTGGAAGAAGACATGTACCAGCATACACAGTGGAATGAAGAGTTAGTGCAAGAGTTTCGACTCCACATACAAGAACTCTGGGACACGTTTCACTTGCTTCAAAACAGAATGAATGACATTGAAGGATACCTTGGGTTGCAGGCCAGCACACAGCCCATCATGTTATACAATGGTTACATGGCTGGGCAGGTGAATTACCTCGAGAGGACTCCAAGCAGGAGGGCAGAGGTGAATTAGGAAGGATGGATGGATGCTGAGGAAGTCGATGCCACTCCCACTCTGCTCCAAATCCCACTCCCATTCCCACTCCTGCTCCCATGCCCACTCCCACTCCCACTTCTGCTCCTGCTGCTGACTTCCACTCCCAATGCTGCTCCCATTCCCACTGTCACAGACAAAGATGAAGAGATGGCTGAGCTGCATGGTGAAGAGGGCCTGGCCATACCTGAAGAGGTTACCAGGGAATGATCCTTGGCTGGTGCCCCCCCCATCCAAATTATTCCTGCCATGCCACAGGATTCTCACAAAATTGTACAGCCCACAACACCTATGGCCCCATGACTCCCTCTCCTCTTTCCCCCAACATCACTCAGTGAGCCTGAGCCTGCTGTCCCATCATTGGTAGTCGATGTCATCACCTCACCCTGGCTGTCCCCTCCCCCTGCACAACTGTGCTGATCCCCACATGGGCTGACCCCTGGTCTATCTGGACTACCTTCCAGAAGTATCACCCCTGAGCCTAACCCAAGGAAGAGAGCAGCCACAGCTGAGGACAGAGGGGAGATGAAGCAAGGCAGAAAGGAATAGATATCATTTGGCATGTACATAAAAGGTGATTTAATTTTTTTTTCATGTTACATAGCAATCTATTTGTAAATCTACTTGGCAAATTTCACTTTTTTAATTCTCTGTCTCCTTCCAACAGCTTAGGTTGAAATGGCTTCCTGCTGTGCAAGGTCATCAGCTGTCCTTCAGATAGGTTGTGCCCATGCTGAGGCTGATGGATTTTGAGATGATGATGGAATCATCTGTTGAAATACATCCAGTGCAGAGGGGATATGGTAGGCACCAGCTGCTATCCATTCTGGTGTTGCCATTGCCAATCCCACTGTTGCTGTTGCTGAATATTGATGTTGCCATTGCCGATCCTAGAGTTGCCGATTCTAGAGTTGCTGTTGCCGATATTAATATTGCCATTGCTATTGCCAATGCTGCTGCCAATTTCAATGCTGGCCAATTCTGGGAATGTGAATATATTTTGTATGTACTAACATTTTTCATAGTCAGGCAACAACATTGGCTTCATTCATGGGCTCAGAGAAATCAATGGAAAGAGGAATTTCTACTGGTCACATATGAAATGCACTTAGATCAGCAAACACTGATTATATCTCCCCTTTGTGACTGAAAAGGGCCTGTATTATGTAAACATGATTATCTAAACACAATTATCTTGATCACCAACCATGACCAGTAACACTATGTCCAACAGAACTCTCTCAATCTTCAACCCTTTTTCTTTGCAATTGGGCCCAAAATGGCAACTCCAAATCTGGACACAAAAGATCATTTGGTATGCAGAGTCTCAATTCTGTCAAGTTTTGTTGGAGTTAGATGATGCAAACTTTGTAAAACAACATTGGATGCAGAAAGTTCTCTATGCTGAGCTTGTATGTACCTTTCCTAAAGGAAGTAAGTATACATCACTGATATATGACAGATGTATGTCATGTTGTGCATTGGCATTGGCACCTCCATCGGCCTTATGATAGAAATGCTGATTCTTCTTTGGTCCTTGGCTAACAGTCTCGCCAATGTCAATTTGGACCACCTACCCCTCAGATTTCATCCATCTCTCTTGGCCATGTTGAATGATGGTGTTGCCACTGACAATCCTAGCCATCTGGTGGATTCCTATGTATGTGATTGGTGGAGACACAATAGTGAACCAGCACCAGGGCAGATTTTCACCAGTGACACCATGGATAAATGCCTCAATAGCTATTATTAGTATATCCCTTCCCCTCTGATCACCAGCTCGCCACCCAATAATAGCCAACCAGCAGACAATGCTGCCAATGGCTGAGCCAACTGCTGATCTTGCATCGACCTGTGGGCTCTCATTGGGGATATATTCGGTGAAGCACATGGGATCCGTGACTTGGTAGGTGGCTGTAAATTGTCAGCAGAGGCTGCCATGAATGTGAATGTCTAGAAAGCAGCAGGGTTTCAATGGCTTCATGAGCTAGCCCTGCTCAAGGAGCTTTAGTCTGAATCACAGAAGTTAACAATGGCAGTGGCAGTTTTGGCGAGGAGGGGGCTTCGTAAAGGCACAGTAAAAAAAGTTGGGGGCATGAAATGAGATTCGCACACAAAACCAGGTATGAAGTTTATTTGAAATTGCTTCAAAGTGATTGCTAACATTTGTTCAAATTTCATAGTACATCGAATTTGGGTCATGGGCCCATTCGAAGATGTCGAGTGAGTAGCAGTGATAGGTCCACTGCACACTTTAAGGTCTGGAAAAGGATCCCACTTGTATCAAAACATTATGAGACACACTCCTAATCGCTATGAACGCCACAAAATTAACTTCGAATCATTTTCGCATTATTTCGCATTATTTCAGATGACTTCGAACTACTTCGAACCATTTCGTGACATTTCGAACAACTTCGGTGGCTGTATAGCTGTGTTGAAACACTTTTGATACACACTGCACATCTGGAACAAGCTATTCCATCACATATCGAGCATTACCAGACACGAGGAGAGAGTACAAGAGAGTTAGAATGCGATAAGTGCATTTTTGTGTTTCTTTGATATATTGAAGCACAGGATAAGTACTTTTACTATATGGGAAAACTGTATGTTTCATCATTTATCATTTCTCATTTATTTTTGATCTACAAAGTCCTCATTGTATGATGTATTTGCCTCATGTTTTACACATGTTCTTATTTCCTTTTTAGTACTATCTCTTCATTTTGTATATAGACTTGTATTAGTTAGTTAGAACAACAAGAGAACAACAGGGAACAGCACAAGTTACCCTCTTGCTATTATCAGATTTAAAAATCATTCTCTTTAGTCCTATCTCTGTGTCACATCTCTAAGTTCTGCGAAATATCACGAACTTCTTCTAAACTATCGTATTCGCTCTCCATTTTATCACCCATTGCCTATCACCATTCGACAAACACTTCACATTCATTAAACTCGCCCTTCGACACACCTCGAACCCCTTCGAACTTATTCAAACTTATTCGGACTACTTCACACAACTTCGAACCCCTTCGAACCTACTTTGAACTACTTTCACATGACTTCGAACCAATTTCGAACTATTTCGAACACCTTCGTACGCCTATACAGACTATTCGCCACAGCCCTTACCATTTTGCATTGCTAAACACATTGTTTTGGTCTCAGCAGTGATATTTAGTACCACCTTGCACCCTTCCTCTGGCCTGTGTTATACCATCCGAAGCCATTAGTAGGTCTTGTTTGGGTTTCCGGGTTGAGCATCATCAGCAGGGCCTTCGAAGGCATCGAAGGAGAAGAAAATGTCGTCAAAGGGGAAGGCAAAGGCGAGGGTGGTTCGAAGGGTCGAAGATGTTGAAGATGTCAAGGAAGATTGGGCAGTGCAGCGACAGATTATTGCTGGAAAACTGGCAAAGAAGAAGGTCGAGATGGAGGTATTGGGTAGCGAGATAGAAGTGTTGAAGGAAATGCTAGAGGAGTAGGGCAAAAGCTTTCATTGTATTTCTTTTTCAATTTGATATTTGAGTCTTCTGAGGTTCAAAAGGTATCGATAAGAAGAGTGAAGAAAATAGAAGAATAAGAAAAAGGTATAGTTATTTATTTTTGAGGGTTCGAAAGTCTTCGAAAGTATTTTTGTCGAGGTTCAAGGGTGTTTGAGGCTTTTCGAGATGTTCGAAGTTGATATCGAGAGGATTTGGCAAAAGCGAAATAGTTGTGGGGCCTTTTTGAGGGAGTTCAAAGTTGAGATCAAGGTGAGTGAAGGTATATGTGGGTGAATAAAAACAAAAGCTGTCGAAGCTATTGTGAAGAATGTCGAGCATAGTAGAACGTGTTCGATAAATATAATAAGGTCAAAATGCAAAAAAATAGAGAAACAAAATATGCAAATGGGATCAATGTCGATGGTTCTAACCATGATTGTAATAATCGAGTCGAAGGACTGGTCAAATCGAAATTGGATGCGAAATCGAGGGGGCAAAAATGAGGTCAAGAAGAGTTTTGTTGGCGATGGATGTAATAATATTTTTGGCAATGAAAGGGAGATGAATGTCGAGGCAATGATTGGAGATGTATGATGTGAATGGAGTTTTGGGTGCTATACTGAATTTTGAAGGTGAATGCAAATGCGAATCTGGTGATGGAACATAGGGAGAAGGCAATATCAAAATAGATGTTGAATTGGAAGACAGCGCAGATGACAAGATCGAAGACAAAAATATCAGGAGTGGCAAGCAGCAAATTGAGGTCAAAATAGGCAATGGAAAGGGTGAATGCGATGAGGGCTTCAGAGGTGAGATCGAGTTCAAATGTGGCAAAGGTGTGACTATTGGAATGGACTTAACTGGAATTACCAATGGTGAAAACGATGTAATTGGAATGGACATGGGCAACGAAGCTGGGATGATGCGATGATGACCAGGAGGTGCGACATGACAATTTCAAAATGTGACATTTTTTCATTCAAGTGCAAGTTGTTTTTCGAGGGCTAGTTCCTGTTTGAGTGCCACGATACAAGCTTCGAAGTCATTCAAATCATTTGAGCTGTGAGGTATACTGTCAGATGCTGGGTTCGATGTTGTCGAAGGTGTGATATCGGCAATGAACGAGGTCGAGATGGATACTTCAGGTGCTGATTTGGTCAAATTTGAGGCTGTAATAACCGATGCGAAGTTGGATGTGAATTGTTCAAAAATATGTGAAGCATCTTCAAAGTTGATCGATGTGCTAGATTGTGATAGATTCGAGGTCGAAATCGATTTCTGGGGAATGGAGTATGAATTCGAGGATGCTATAGCAAATTTCACAGCGTCGTAGATGTCATTCAGCATATGGGTCATCAGGATAGTGATCAGGGAACTTCACTTCGAGACGGTCTGTAATTCTAGTCCATAACTTCATTTGAAAGCCTCGAGCAAAAGCTTGACTTTGTTCAGGTTCTGAGAGTCTACATTTCGAGTGAAGGAAGCTGGTGACCTTGTAGAATGACCTGTAATAAGCTCCTAAATCATTTTTATCCAAAATATTGGTGCAAAGCTGTTCATTAATCAGTGAATCCATATCCGAAATGCTGTATTTTTATTCATCTTCTATTTTGGGATAGAACTTGAATACTGCAGTGTGAAATTCATCAAACAAAGCGCCGGGTTTGTACTCTGGAAGCAATTCCCAGAGATCGTAAGAGTCAAAGTCGATGTATCTGCAAGTGTGTCACTTCTTCAAGTTGTGATCTGTAATACCGCAAGTTATAAACAAAAATTCAAGATCTTCGAAGTAATTTTGAAGTTCTTTAGGTTGTCTCGAATCGAATTTCGGAGCTGTCGAATGACCAGGAGGTGGCATAAAGGATGTAGAAATGTTCGAGGTAGATTTTGGAGGTCACGAAGTCGAAAGTCATGCGATGTTGTGTTTCATATGTTTCAAGGTCAAAGATGGTAGCGATGTCATAAGAGCGAAAGGTGAAAAAGCACGAAATACTATTATCAAGGTCGAGATACTATATTGAGATCTCCTGGTTGTTCAGGAGGGTTGGAGGCAATATGAGTTCAATGCGAAGTCGAAACCATTAAGCCCCCTTTAGGTGAAATGAGTGGTAGAAATGAGTGGAGGTTCAATGGTGAAATGATCTAGAAACCCCTCGCAGTGGGCTCCAAAATGATGATGCTCAACCCGGAAACCCAAACAAAACCTATTAAATGGCTTCAGATGGTATAACACGAGTCAGAGGAAGGGTGCAAGTTGGTACTAAATATCACTGCTGAGACCAAAATGTTGTGTTTAGTAATGCAAAATGGTAAGTGATGTGGCAAATAGTCTTTATAGGTGTACTAAAGTGTTCAAAAGAGTTCGAAAGAGGTTCGAATATGTGCGAAGAGGTTCGAAAAAGGTTTGAAGAGGTTTGAAGTTGTGCAAAGTAGTCCAAATAAGTTCAAATAAGTTCAAAGAGGTTCAAGGTGTATCAAAGAGCGAGTTTAACAAATATGAGGTGTTTGTTGAATGGCGATCAATAAAACGAGAAGTGAATATGATAGTTTCAAAGAAGTTCACAATATTTAGCAGAACTTCGAGATACGATGTGAACTAAGACTCAAGAGAACAGTTCTTAAGTCAGACGATAAGTGTGAGGATCACTTGTGCTGTTTCCCATTGCTTGTTCCTCTCTTCTGTTCTAACTAACTAATACAAGTCTATATACAAAATGAAGAGATAGTACTAAAAAGGAAATAAGAACATGTGTAAAACATGAGGCAAATATATCAAACAATGAAGACTTGTAGATCATGAAACAAATGAGAAATAATAAATGATGAAACATATAGTGTTCCCATATAGTAAAAGTACTTCAATATATCAATGAAACACAAAAATGCACTTATTGCATTCTAACTCTCTTGTACTGTCTCCTCATGTCTGATAGTACTCAATATGCAATGGAATAAGTTGTTCCAGATGTGCAGCATGTATTGAAAGTGTTTCAAGACAGCTATATGGTGGCCAAAGTCATTTGAAATGCTGTGAAGTTGTTCGAAGTGTTGCGAAATAGTTCGAAAGCATTTGAAATAGTTCGAAATCATGCAAAATAGTGCAAAAATGATTGGAAGTTGATTTTGTGGCATTTGTAGCAGTTCAGAGTGCATGTCGTAATGTCTCGATACAAGTGGGAATCTTCTCCAGACCTTAGTGCATGCAGTGGACCTATCACTGGTCCCCATGTCCATGCCCAATCCCGATGCTGTGGCTGTCCCCATGTCCATCCCCATTGCATTTCAAGCATTACTAATGTCTGTATTACATTCCTAATGCATGTCTATTGTAAGGTATAATAATTAGTGTACAATGCAGTCGTTGGTAGATTACCATTGTGTTCATGCCTGATGCTAATGCTGTGCCGGTCCCATGTCTGTGCCCAATGCTGATGCTGAGGCCATCCCCATGTCCATCCCCATTGCATTTCAAACATTACTAATGTCTGTATTACATTCCTAATGCATGTCTATTGTAAGGTACAATAATCAGTGTACAATGTAGTCATTGGTAGGTTAACATTGTGTCCACACCTGATGCCAATGCTGTGGCCATCCCCATGTCCATGCCTGATGCCGATGCCATGGCTGTGTCCATCCCTGTTGCATTTCAAATGTTACTAATGTCTGTATCACATTCCTAATGCATGTCTATTGTAAGGTATAATAATCAGTGTGCAATGTAGTCATTGGTTAATGTAGTGACTTTATATAGTGACTTCAACAGTGTTTATCGAACCCGTATCATTCGATACAATGTATGCATTCGATAGACTGTATCATTGAATACATTGTAGCTTACCTACAGTGACTCACAAAACTGAGTCAATGTTTTGCACTTTTTAATTTATTGTTGAATAACTTCCCATAAACAACAAAACCAAACAGGGTATTGGTGTACCGAATAACATACATGATCAGGGCTACCAAACAAACAAAGAATTATGTAATTTTAATTATCCCTCATGGAGATATGATCATTTTAATTCAGGGACTCATTGACTCAGTTTTGTGAGGTGGTATCAATATTATGATAAATTGTAATTCTAGTATTTTGTATGACCTCCCTTGGCCTTAATAACTGCTCCCAACCTTCTAGGCATGCTTTTAATCAAATTCTGACACACCTCTGATGGAATATTATTCCACTCTTCTACTACTCTTTCCCATAACTCCCAAATTCCTTTTGGTGCTGTTGGATACTTGTCTAACTGGTTCTTGAGGTGAACCCAATGATGTTCAATAGGACTGAGGTCTGGAGATTGGGCAGGACAATCCAGAAGAGTAATATTGTTGTTCTCCATCCATTTCTTGGCCTTTTTTGAGGTATGCTTGGGGTCATTGTCTTGTTGAAAAATCACCTCTTCTCCAGAAATTCCACTCTCCTCCAAGCTAGGCAGCATATGGTCCTTCAAAATGGACACATACTGGTCAGCATTTATCCTCCCCTCAACCTCTGCAAGATACCCAACTCCATTCCATCCCATACACCCCCATACGATAATGTTTCCTCCCCCAAATTTGACAGTTCCCTGCACCTCTCTCTCAATCAGCCCCTCTCCCTTCTGTTTCCAGATCCACTCTCTCCCATCTGACCCAAACCTTTTGATTTTAGTCTCATCTGACCAAATAACCCTCCTCCAGTCTTCCACAGTCCATTCTCTATACTTCTGAGCAAAAGCCAATCTTGCTTTCCTATGCCTTATACTAAGCAAGGGCCTTTTCTTCTTCACCACAGCCTTGAATGAGTTTTTTCTGAGAACTCTTCTGACTGTTTCTGAGGAGACTGGAGTGGGGATGATGCTGTTGATGTAATGGGTGGCCTGAACAGCATTTGCAGCCTTGCCAGTGGTGATTTGGGTAAGGATGGCTTTCTGAAAGGTAGATGAGAGCTTAGAAGGACAACCACCAGAGGGGGAATCCAGGTTTGGATGGAGAGCCCTGAGTGTTCTGGATACACTAGACTGGCTGAGGTTGAGTTTAGAGGCAATATTGTGGGTAGAATAATGATTGGAGGCCAGGGAAAGAATGTTTTCCTTCTGAGCAGAGGAGATGGGATGCATTGGAGAATATTGAAGTATGAAGAATGCTAGTCCTAATTAAATACTATAATTTAAGGTCCCATCAAGGGTCACATCACCTTAGAAACCATCTGTCAAGTTTTTGACATTATACAGTTGGTGGAGCATCAGATTCTAATATTTCTGACTACCCCTCACAAAACTGAGTCAATGAGTCCCTGAATTAAAATGATCATATCTCCATGAGGGATGATTAAAATTACATAATTCTTTGTTTGTTTGGTAGCCCTGATCATGTATGTTATTCGGTACACCAATACCTTGTTTGGTTTTGTTGTTTATGGGAAGCTATTCAACAATGAATCAAAAAGTCCAAAACATTGACTCAGTTTTGTGAGTTACTGTATGTGTCAGGCCATGTGTTCCACCATCACTGCTCCAGGCTCTCAGAGGGTGGTGTCTGTCTTTGTTCTTTGATGACAACAATCTCCCATATCACCTGCCTCAACACCTCCCAAACCAAGCAGATTCAGCTGTGTGTGCATGCTTTTGGCTATGGAAAAAGGACCTCCATTCCACTCTCAACACCCTCTGTTCCACTCACTCTGCTCTCACACTGTTGCTTGCCGCAACCTCATCAGTATTGCTGCAGATGTCGAAGAGTCTTGCAGGGTTAACACATGACATCCAGACTGTCGCTCACACATCCATCCCATCCAGCATGACTATTGCCTCAACTTCTATTCTACCACTGACTACACACCCTGTCATTGACAACAATGCACCTTTTTCCCTCAAAAGGCCTCATGTTCCATTGCTATTGTGCACTTCGCCTGCCAAGCCCCCAAAACATAGTCAGATCACATGATTGTTAGCTTTGGATAGGAATGGACTCTTTGCAGGGTCGAGTACATACAGTATTGGTGGACATTTTTTGGACTCCGTATTTAGGTCTATTGAGGCTTACTTTTAGTATGTCCTTAGCTACTTATGTAGCGTAGGTAGATATCAATATAGTAACATAGTAACAACACAAGTCCCACGCCGGAGTTTCCCGAAAGTCACGTGTTACGATGAATCTGCTGGGTCAATATAGTATTGTCAATAGCGTCCATTTGAGCTCTGGAGCGATGTCCATGTAACTTCTGGCAGTGAGAACGTCTCCGGAATAGAGACATGAGCTATCGTGTTTGTGCATCCTGACCCATCTCTCGGAAGCTTAGAAGTTAGCAAGGGCTGCAATATTGCACAAAGGTCCATCAGTCAGGCTTGGCAGTTCGGGTTTTGCCGTGGCTGCTCTACTGCCGTTACTTGCTTTGTACAATTGAACTAGATGGGGTGAGTGGGCCTAGTGGGCCTCATCATGAGCCTTCACATGTACAATGTATTGTGATGTGCTTCTAACACTACGCGGGTGCTGTAGGTTCGGAACAGGTCCGAGTCGGAGCTTCTACTATTTGCGGGAGTCTAGAGGAGTTGATGCGGCAGGCCAATGTTTTGCTATGAGTGTGTATGCTTTTGTGGCCGTTCCAGCCACACTTTATGATCGATAGGCCCCCATCAAAAATTATCCACACAGGGCGGAACCTATCCTGTGTACTGTAGACTTGATTCCTCGGCAGTTTCAACTTCGGAAGCTCCGGACTAAAGTATGGATTTCTTGTTCCTGTCCGTTATTTGCACGATCATGATTAACAAAAGCTGGCAGATTGCCGCTGCGATGAACTTCGGGATTGATTGCTATTCCTCCTGCATCGTGACAAGTTGATGACATGTGGATTCATGGACTTCACACTTCAGTGGTTTGTCACTGCAAAAATTATACACTTGCAATGATGGAACCCGTACCACTTCAAGGGCCCGGATTTGTCCAAGCTACTCCCTTTGGACGGTACTACCGTCCTCTAACGCTTCTCAATTAACGTCAATGTTTCGCCAAAGCGATCTTTCTTTTGATATACAGGAACTGTTTAGAATGCTTGAACACCCACTGAAATCCAACCAAATAATTTCAAAAGGATTCCCAAATACTCTCGGTGGCCACGGGCATAAGTGCTCCCTCGTTGCATGCGCATTCTGCTTTCAAGTAGTGTAATGAGCCTGAAAATGGACAAATGACTGTTAGATTCGGGAGAATCTCAGACTAGTTTCTATTTCGATAACGGTCATCTGAGGATCTCACCGCTCACCAGTCTATGCCGCCATGCTCGTGGAATGCTAGTACCCTGGAACATGCGTCCGTTCAAGTCGCATGTTTCTGCCAAATCTCGACTTTTATTCTAATTTGCAACCCCCGCCGATAAATCTGGGGGTGTTGAAATATCTCATGCTCCGAGTCAGGTTCCAATTCCCAAGACTTAACTACGTAGTAAGCGCTGATGCTGGTTCAGGTATTTAGACGCTCCTAGTCTCATCATTCATGATACTTCTGACATGTCCTTGACAGCGCGGCTTCGACAGGAGAAGGATTGTACAAACCGGATTCTCAACTCTTTCGTGTACCACTAGTAGTAAGACATTTAAACAGAATTGTTGTAGCTCGTTCGCTAACATTATGCACGTACGTCTTGAGTAATCGATAGAAGCCCAGAGTTGCAATTGCGTTCCTTCAAAGTTCCAGATTTATGTTCTTCCAATCCAGTGACCGGCGACCGCCAACTTCGACATTTCGTCACATTGATTACTAATATGACCTGTGAGCGTGTGAGCAGCGGCTAACGCGCTAACGTCCGGTCAAAGCATTGCTGTCGACATCATACTAATCAATTTCTAGGTGGAAAATATAGAAGATCAGGAGTGTTCATGCACTGCCGACAGAGAGGAACATGTCTTTCAACTTTATTGCTTCATCCTAGCTTTTGCTGTGTTCTATTTATTTCAAACTCACCAGCGATTTTCAGAGCCTCGGTACGCTTGTCGAGACTTTGCCGATGTGCCAGTGTGCTTAGCTAAAGGCTGCTTCTTACTTACATAACTCCATGAGGTTAAGTTTTCGCTTCTGATTACAGCCAAACTCATCGATAAGTAGGCACACCAAAAATACAAACACAGGCAGAGTTAGTATTTGTTTTGACTGCCGACAGACGAACCAAAACGACAGTACGTAGCGGAAGTCGAAATTTAGGTTCCGCCCTGTGTGGATAATTTTGGCCTACTTACCGAATGAGTTGGGCTGTAACGATGCCATCCAACTGTCTGCCAAATTACTCCGATTGGATTTTCTAAACTGAGGACACCGACAATCCAAAGAAGTTAAACAGTATGTGGTGCGAGTCAACGGAGTTACATTGCGAAAATACTGATTTGGTTTGGCAACAGGAGATTGATATTCTGGAAATGTCTAGGAATTGACATCTTCCTCTTTTCCGGCCAGGCATGCCCTTTGTCTATAAAATGAGGGAAAACTTTTCACTTCATCAGTACTCATCCGAACACTACAGCAGAGACAACCATGCAGTTTAAACTTCCTCAAATTGCTCTCCTCACTGTTCTCATTTCTATTGCTCAGGTATCGGCTCTGCCCACTACCGAGCCAAACATCGAGGTATGCTTTCCTGTCCATCAAGTTGGTGTGGCATTCAGTCTAAACATTGGTATTCACAGGCTCGAGCTGCGGATACTGCTGCTTGCGGTGATCCGAGCTACGCCGTACCCTTGTACAGAGGGTACCAACCCGCCGCTATCGATCATTTCTACACCACAAATGCTGCAGAAATGCAGAACGCCGTAAACAATCTTGGGTACAATGCGGAGGGAATCACCGGCTACGTATTCTCGAACCAGCAGCCTGCGACTGTCCCGCTCTACCGCCTCTACAGCCCATCCGGCTCTGACCACTTCTATACCACGAACGCGCAGGAAAGAGACAATGCTATTGCCAATCTCGGATATGCGTCGGAAGGCATGGTAGGTTATATATACCCCTCCACCACTTGTGGAGCTCTTCCTCTCTACCGTTCCTACAATGGGGCAGGCACTGACCACTTCTATACTATGTCTGCTGCTGAAAGCAACAATGCCGTGGCATCCGGCTGGGCTCAGGAGGGAATTGCTGGGTATATGTACCCTTACTGAACGAGATGAGAGGCAAGGGATGTACACGCTTGTATTGGTTTGGCTCACGTTGTAAGAAAATATGTCCAGCATTTCCTTGCGTAGTCCTCGTAGCATCGGCTTGATTCTTGATATTCGTTATGTCTGAGCTTTCCCTGATTCATCCTTGATGGTTTCTTACATGTTTTGCGATTTCCACGAGTTGAATAGGACTTATGAATCTAAACAGAGCAGAGACGACCCATGAAAAAAAATATATATATATATACATACATAGTAACAATCATATTCTCCTCAAGCTTGGCTCTTGATCCAATCCTGCATCTCATTATACACTTTAGAAGTGCTGACACAAGAACAGTACAAACCATCGGTAATCACACTTCAAAAAAGAAGATCAGGTATTTTCCCTCGCCAAACAAACTTTTAGCTGGTGGATCTAGAACTGGTATAGCAGTTGCCTAGTAAAGGAATCAGGATATTATGACTAGTGCTGTGCTTGGTCTGGCCTCAGGCCATGAGCCAAGCCAAGCCAGTGATGATACTCGACCTGGAAACCCAAACAAAACCTACTAAAATGGGCCTTGGATGATGTAACACAGGCTAGAGGAAGGGTGCGAGGTGGTACTAAATATCAGCACACTTAACCAAGGATAGTTGTATAAAGTGCAAGGGGATATGAATAGTTACAAAAGAGCTTAGAGATATGTGATGATTTCTGAAGTGTTTCAAATAATTTCGATATAGTGTGAAGTGTTTTCAAGAAAGTATGAAGTTCAAAGAAGTTTGCAAAACTTCGCAGAACTTTAATGTGACAAAAGAAGCTTGGACAAGAGAGGAGACTTTAGACCTGATGATATGGGACAATATGCAATGGCTATTTCTTGTTGGAAGTAGTAAGTAGTACAAGTTTAAATAAGTTTTCAACAAGTAGCACTAAAAGGGAAATAAAACATGAGGCCTACATGAGGCAGAGATAAAGGGTGAACTAAAAGTCCTATGATATCTTGTAAATGAGAAGATGAAAGGAAAAACAAGGGTTGTAAGATTGTAATATATCAAAAGTAATTTGTCTTATTGTTCCAATAAATCATTGAAGTGTCAGAATACCTCATTGCATCTGAAATCATGCTTTGCCTTGGACAAACTTTGTGCAATATGCTTACTATATGTCTGGATGACCTCTGGAAGTGCAGATGAAGGGATGAATAATACTCCTATGGTGGCCAGGTGTGTTCAAAGTGATGCAAAACCATGCAAAGTTGTTCGAGGTAGCTCGAAGGTTGCAAAGTATGTTCAAAATGAGATCATGAAGTTTGGAAATGATTAAAAGGGTTCACAGAGAATATGGGAAGGTGCACATGTGATTACAGAGCTTGAAGAGTGAAGTGGACCTATCACCAGGCCCAAATAGGCCAAGCCAAGCCAGGCCATGATGATGGCTTCATAGTGGCTTTGGCCCAGCTTGCATGTTTGAAAAGCCAAAGCCAGGCCATCAGGCTGTGGCTTTTCAGTAAGATATATTCTCAAGTATACTACATGTAACTATAAGTATGATTGGATTTTGATACATCAATGCATGAAAATGTCATCATCAAACCTTAAACTTGCAGCTATATGACAGTAGGCACAATGCAATGCTGATGTCAATCGATCAGCTGGTAAGGAACACATAAAGAGCACAATGTGTAGGTCAGCGAACAGGGATGGGGGACAGTGACAACAGCTAAAAAAAATATGGTAGGTGACTATGACAGGAATTACAGGGAAGACAAGCATAGCACCAAGGATAACAGGAACCATGGGGAGCACAAGGGGGACAGGATGGGGCAGGGACACCACAAATCCACCACCACCAATGGACAACGATGATGATGCATGGAAAAAAATGGGTGCAAATGATGTCTATTGTTGTTTGGGGTTGTTTTTTTCTTTTGCATTTTTATTTATTACTAACCAATAGTTTTCTTTTTGTTTTACATTCCACCTATACTACTCCCAACCCTGGCACTCCATGCATAGGATGCCCCAGCACCAGATCTGATGACACCAGGAGGATGGCCCAGCACCCTGAGCAACTGCTCACAGGGTGGATGGAGCTTGTAGTCCCATGATAATAACAAACACCAACAGCAATGGCACCAATGGTTACAGCTATGCCAATGCCAGCACCCAAAGCCAGCACCGAGAATGATGCAAAAAATGGCAGCACCTGCCCCCACACCAACACCAACACCAACATCAATGGGGTACTGCAACCACATGACACCCTGCACCTGGTGATGGTAGCAACCACCACCACAGCCATGACAGCACCCTGATTGACTTCCATGAGCAACTTCTCATGAGGTGAAAGCAGGGAGCAACAGGGAGGGGATGGAATGGAGGAGAGGGGATTGAGCAGTGAGGAGGGGACCAAACAACAGGGATGATGCACAGATTTTATTTCATTCTACCTCTCCTTTGTTAGTATTATGTTCTTTCTATATGGTATACTAGTCCTACCACACATCTTTATGATATGTAGTCATCAAATTATCAACTGCTGGAGTACTGTACATAAAAGTTCATTTTTACATACAAAAGCTGTGGCCTGGGCTGTCAAGACCCATTTCACCCAATTGGATTCCTGATAATTCCTGACTCCTTTCTGACTCCTTTCTAACCTTCTCCATTGGTATTCTGGCTGCAGCATTTTTTAGTCATCAGACAACTCATCACATGCCTTAGTAATCATTTGCTTACTCACTTTATTCCTAATACAGTCTTACCAATTATGGTCATGGACACTTACCAAGACCCATTAGTAAACTTCTGCCTTTTCTGTTATTCTTCTGGCCTTCATTATTTAAGCGCCCATAGCTTAGCCTTGCACCTTAGTTTGCAAATTATATTCATCTACATATTGTAATTGGCTTGTGTTCAATCACCTCCAGTCAATAAACAATCCCTAACTCATCCTTAATTATTCTTGACCCAATCATGACTTAATCTCTTAATCTCATCACTCTCCTTGACTTCAAAGTCATTATCAACCCTCTGCTTAATCTACCCTCACCCTCCATCTGGAAAGCCTCCAGAAATCTGAACTCCCTCCACCCTGAAATTGGACAACTGACAAGGAGAAGGGTGCAACTTCTTACCAGTTGAAGCCAAGTCCTCTCTAGCCCCTTTCACCTGGCCTGCTACAGCCCAGTGGATTCTGCCTAGAAACTGTGAACCCTCTGACCACTGACAACCAGGTCTGACCAGAAGTTCAGTGTTTTTTCTGACCAAGTCCCGACCTTGGTAGTAGTGATCTTGAACTCTGCCAGTACCTGACATGTGCCAAGCCAAGCTGAAGCCAATCTGTGAGTGGCAGCTTTGGCCTGGCTTGAGGTTTGAGGAAGTAATATTATACTACATAATACAGACACTTCATGCACACCTAACAGAGGGCAATCCAAAGATAAAACACTATGGACCCATCTGTTGATGCACAGTATATGTGATAGACCCAAAAATCAAATAATAGGCTAGAAATAGCAAACTGGCAGAAATAGGTGGATCGGGCCAGGATGGCTACTCTTTCAGTAGTATGAAAAAGATGCAACCCTTGTAAGAGGGATATCTCATTTCCTGCCTTCTGAACTACACAATGGTTGGCCAGCATGTCCAGAGAATTCTTTAATGAGCAACAGAAAAAGACCTGATGTCCTACAAGTTGGACTTCTTATGTGAGTACCACCATTTTACCAGTCAACTAAACAGATCTCCAAGTCTAGCATAAACCAATGCAAGAATTGTAGATATTCCACCTAGTTTGTGAAGCAACCTTTCTTCAGTGCTTCCAATGCAAAAAAGCAGGTAAACATGGGAATACTATGAGGAATATTTGTGTGCACTGATTGGGCAGTCCAGATGATGTGTATCTAACATTGTTCATCATCAGCTCAACTTTGTGCATGCACTCAAATCTTCCTCATATAGCACAGCAGCAGCTTCCAATTCATTACCTGGTGGTCCAAATGCACTGCCCCAAGGTGAGATTTCATTAGCATGTGGTGATGACAATACTTACCATATCTGGTGTATCACCAGCTGCCCCCCATGACTACACAGCTGAAACAACCCTGATGTCATTGTGATCTTTGATAATTCATCAGGCAATGGTATCAAGAATCAGTGTCACATGTGGAACTTGGAGGCCAAGAAGCATGTGGCAAAAGCAGAGGACCTTGACAGATGACCTACCAAGTGCCATGCTTCTAATACTAGTACAGACCCCAAGATCATTGAGATCTATGACTCTAGTGAGGATGAAAAGCCAAGCATCAAAACTGAGCTTTGTCATGCCAATACTGTGACTCAAACATGCATTGACACCAAGTCTAAGGATCCTCTTTAAAATATACCATCAGGTTCTCCTAGCCACTATGACAGCTTAAAGTAGCCCCAAAAAGATGCTTCTGGCTGATGTATTGTAACCAGAAAAATAAAAATAGATGGTGTGGAACATATTGATGGCATTTCCACTTGCTGGCCAATCCCCAAAGTTGATACTGTCTATGTTCTGGACTTCAATAAAGATGCAAGGCTCTCGATGGATACTGAAACCCTGAAGGGGAACTCAAAAGGCCTTGATTCTGAAGGCTAAAGTAAGTGATTATCACATCAAGTTGACTTCTAGTGACTCGGATGTTGTCACCATATAATCAAGATTTATAGGGAAAAGGGACAAATGGCAGTACATCTCAGGAAGGATTGTTAACACTTCGGGATGGAAATTGGAAATCCTGCTTATCATTCAATCCACTAATATAATGGGGGCCTCCAATGTGACATGTTTAATAAAAAACTTTTTGAGGGTTGCAGTCATGAAGATCCTACTAATATGACCAAGAAAACAAAGATTTAAGTGGAGCAGGCTCAAAATGATGCAGATAATGCAACCTTAGTGGCTGCAACTGAGATGTATGACTTATCAGATGTCCATTTTTATCTCTTTTCTCAACTAATATCATATCCAGTTTTTTTTGCATGGTCAAGGGATTGAAGTGTAACAAAGAGATTTGCTCAGGTGAAGCTGTGCTGAAACTGTTAAAAAATGTGGGTAAATGTTACGCAACAGTCAAAGACTAGATATGCTGACATCCAGCAGCCCCCTTCTACCAATGGAAAAAGCCCCTTTATTGGTGGTGGTGACTGGTGCAGTGCTGAGGAGTGGGAGCATATCTATGCACCAATTCCATCTATGGTCAATGAGAGTATTCTAGCCCAGCTGATAAAAAATCAGCCTGTCAACTTCCCAGATGTGGTTTATTATAAAGGAAGCCTTTTATCCTTGACATGGTGATAGGTCTGCTTGGCATTCTAAGGTCTGGAAACACTTTCAAATTCTTCAACACATCATCACACATGCTTCCAAACCCCTATGAACCCCATAAAACTACTCCAAAGCTATTTTGTAGCACTTCAAATGATTTCAAATGATTTTGAATGACTTTGAATGACTTGGCAACACTTTGAGCAAGTTTGAATAACTTTTCAGCACCTCAAACACCTTCGGCCACCATATGCCTATTACACCACCCTTCAGACACATGCAGCACACCTTGTATGGGTTAGTGCATCACATATTGAGCACTACCAGACACAAGGAGACACAACAATGGGCTTTTAGGATGCAATTGTGGTGCTTTGATGTTTCAATGATATATTGAATTAATAGGACAGGTACCCTTAATACATTGTGACTCTATACATCTCGCTTATCATCATCTCTCATTTATTTTATGATTTGGAAAGTGGTTTATTGTTTTATATTTTGCCTCATGTAGTCCTCCTGTTTTATTTCCTTTTAAGTACCATCTCTTCCAAACATATATAGCCTTGTGCTAGCTACTTATAAAGACAGAATAGATCATCCTCTCACATCCATCATCTGATTTAAGAGCAATTCTCTTGAGTCCAAGCCTTTCATCTTAGTCCCAAAGTTTAGCATATTACCATGAACGTCTTTGAACTTTTCATACTAGCTTCTCAAAACTATCATCTATTATCTATCCCCTCTCAAAGCCTTTCCACATCTCTATAGTCTATCCTCAGCATCCATTGAAACCATCCTCGTCCTCTACAAACTTCACTAAACATCCTTAAACTTTGTCGAAGCACGTCACAGAGCTTCATATGCCCTTGAACTTCATCAAGTATCATTGGACCTCCTCAAACTTAGTTCCCCCATCCTTGGGTAACAGTGGTGACATCTAGTACCACCTCACAACCTTCCTCTAACTTGTGTAATACCATTTGAGACTGTTTTAGTGGGTTTTGTTTGGGTTTCTGGGTTGAGCATCATCAACAGAAAACAGAAATTCTGTAGTCAATAATCCAGTTTTGTTCTTATTGATTGCAACACCATTTTTGTTTGTACCACCAAACATTGGACAGAGCATACAAATTTTTGGCAAGGATATTCAGTAGTCAGGAAATTGATTCTACATGAGTGTCTTGCTAAAAAGATTGTTTACACATCAAAGGATTCAAAAGTTCCCAAGGTCATTATGTTATTTCAAGGTTGACATTCTCACCCTCCATGGCCCAAGGAGAAACCAATGCAAGAGGCAAAGAATGACCTTACTCAATGCCTAGCTGTGTCTTGAAAGTTGGGTGCCACAGCAGGAAGACTTGATAATGGTATGTTCTCATAACACAATACTTCAGGTAGTTCAGATTCAAGTTTACATGTAATAGCACCAATTACTCTCACATGTCTGGGATTTTCCTTAAGTGCCAAACATGATGCCTTCAGAAATAAGAAGCTTCTGCAGGACAATATATGGGAGAAAAAGTATGAGAAGACACCAGCAGACTATAGCTGGCAAGGTGTGTAACAATATTTCTATCCCTAGCAATTAGAATGGTGATGAGTGAATAGGAATTGTAGACCAATATGAGGAAGACCAGAAGCTCCCTTCAGATCAGACATATTTGGGGCATCTTCAGATGGAGGGACTTATCAAACTAGTGATGACAATGAACCCAATACTTGCTGCCTTATTACACATGCTTGTTGGAGATTAGACATTCAAGTGGGTTCATGGTGATTTGGATGAGTGCAAGTTTGTTGTTTGGAGTTGTGCAACTAATGAATGTGAGTTTGCTGTAGGACATCAGTCTTTGATTGTGATAAATAATCTACTTGAAGGTATCAATCACTGTTGTATGGCTCTACTGTGCAAACACCAAATCATACCAACCTTGTCACTGCCACAAACTGAACCACTCAGATAAATCTTCTGCCACTCAAGGCCATTCAAGAGTTAGTTTGCTCATTTCAATGGGATGCCAGATCATAACATGGACTTCTCTCACCAGAGCACAAAGTCTCGATGCTGCTGTCACAGCTTCAATTGCAGCTGGAGAAACATGCATTCTTCATGACCCCCATAATAGTGAACTTGCAAGAATGATTTACACTATTGGTTGACATGCTTACAATGCCCAACATCATGCCACCCACAACACTATTGACTGAGACATTGAGGAACTTCAACCTGCAAGGATCTCACATCTCTGCTGCTGTAAGAGAGCTCCTCAATTCCCATGGACCAAAATACACCCAACACTCCTCAATATGGCTGAATGGCTGCACAGCAAAGTGAATAGGACCAACAGATTTTGGATAGTCCAACTTCCCACTGCACTCCACACTATGCTTGCATGATGCACATCACCCAGCCTTTGCTGCCAGTGCCACCTCCCCATAGTGGTTTGCTGAATGGGAACAACACTGATCCTTTTCTTGCTCCTCCACCTCCACCTCCTGAATGCATCCACCTTCCTCCTTATTTGGCACAGCAGCAGGCTGCACTTCCTCCCCTTCCACAGGTTGTGATAGGCAGAGGAAGAGGAAGAGGAAGAGGAAGAGGAAGAGGAAGAGGAAGAGGAAGAGGAAGAGGAAGAGGAAGAGGAAGAGGAAGAGGAAGAGGAAGAGGAAGAGGAAGAGGAAGAGGAAGAGGAAGAGGAAGAGGAAGAGGAAGAGGAAGAGGAAGAGGAAGAGGAAGAGGAAGAGGAAGAGGAAGAGGAAGAGGAAGAGGAAGAGGAAGAGGAAGAGGAAGAGGAAGAGGAAGAGGAAGAGGAAGAGGAAGAGGAAGAGGAAGAGGAAGAGGAAGAGGAAGAGGAGGAGGAGGAGGTAGGAGAAGAGGCTCAAGTCATGCTGCTTCTGTTGGGGTCCACCTCAGCCTATTGCTCCACTATGCAATGCTGCATTTCCACCATTTTTTTATGCTGCACCTGCACCTCCTGTTGTTGAGCCTCCTGTTTCTGCACCTCCTATTTCTGCACCTCCTATTCCCATTGCTCCTGCACCTCCTATTCCCATTGCTTCTGCACCTCCTGCTCCTATTGCTCCTGCAATTGCCCAGGCTGGGTAGCGAGTTCCACCTTTTCTGTTTTTGACCCTCCTGCTCCTGTTCCTCCAGTTCCTGCACCTCCCATTCCTGTGGCTTCTCCAATGGTCTGGGCTGGGCAGCAAATTCCACCTATTATTCCTGCTGTAGCTATATGTTGGATTACATATTCTCCCATGTGACACAGGTTAATTAACAACATATATGTATTGATGCAGCCTTTTCCGCCTCCTGTTTTTGACCCTCCTGTTCCTGTTCCTCCTGTATTTCCATGGCAGAGCATGTTCTGTGGAATCTGGATAATGTCTGCAGCATCCACTGTTATGCCTGCCAGGCAGCATGTGCAGTGTTCTCTGGAGTTCTGTCGAGTCACATATTCTTGGTCAAGTGATAGACAGTAATGCATTGCCATAGAGTGCTTCTTTTGATGGATGAAGCTATGATCTGTTCTCTAGTGCCCCTACGAATGACAGGTAGGGTCTGTCTAAAGTCACCTCTAAACAAAATGGTGATTCCACCAAATGGAATATTCTTTTTCTTGAGATCACGCAAAGTGTGATTGACTGCATTTGTGGCATATGTTTGCTGCATAGGAACTTCATTCCAGATGATGATGGAAGTTTAATCAAGGACCTGGTGCAATTCTGGACCTTGAAGTATTCTGCAAGTAGAGGCCTCATCAATTTTGATTGGGATTTTGAACATGGAATGTGCTGTGTGGCCACCTTCTAGAAGCAATGCAGCAATTCCAGATGATGCTACACAGAGAGCAATTTTGCCTTGAACACAAACAGCAGCTGCAATGGTGTTGCAGACAAAAATCTTTCCACAACCTCAAGCACTATGCAAGAACATGAGCTTTCCCTTGTTATTGTTCATGGAATCCATTGCAGCATCAAAAACCCATCTCTGCTTCACATAGGTAAGCTACAATGTATCAAATGATACAGTCTATCGAACATATACAGTGTATCAAATGATATGGGTTTGGTGGATGCTGTCGAATGCTCTAATCTATATATGTGTACCTACTATAGTAACAAATAAATACACTATTACAATGGTTGTTAGACCAGAGAGTAATACATTTAATACAGACATCAGTAGCCTATGAAATAGTTTCAGGCAATGGCAGTGGCAATGGCAATGGGGATGGCAGCAGCAATGGCCTTACCAGGATCAGGATCAAGATTGGCATTACAGGTATGGCTGATTGGAAATTAATCTCATTTATGTAGTAATTTATGTGTAGTCTGCATGGATTCTGCATGCAAATTGGTGTATGATAAATTTGGTAAAAGCCATGTTTATGCAGTAATTCATTTATTGCAGTGTGCAGGCCTGCAAAATTGGGTTGGCATGCTGATCAGCAACCCAATATGGCTGCAGCACTGGCAATAGGCAGCGGTAGTGGCATTGCATTAGGCAGCAGCATTGGCATTGGCATTAGGCCACTATGTGATCAACATCGCCCAGGCATGGTTTGGTGGAGGACTCTATGTATATATATAGCAACAAATGAATGCACTATTCAATTCTTGTTGCTGAGACTGCATCAGACATATGCATCAGCATTGGCATATGTATCGGGGCCAGGGCCAGGGTTGGCAATTGGTATGAACATTGGCCTTAAAGGTATATATTATTGGTCTACCAATTAAAGCACCATATATCTATAGGAAGAAAGCTATCACTCATTGTTACTAGTGTCCATCATATCATTAGAGCCAGGCAGCCAAGTGTCATCAACATAACTGAAGTCTGCATGACTAAAGATCGGGAGTGTAATGTGAGATGGAGTAAGGTTCTCTATCTGTGAGGTGCTGGGGAACCCAGTTCAGAAACCATCATCATCAGAATTGGCATCGGGGCTGGTTGTATCAGCCTCTGAATGGGTCTCTGATGATGAGAGGAAAACAGCAGCTGCATCAGATGCAGTGGGGAAAGCAGTTGAAAGGGGAGGTGCAGGAGGAGATGAAGAGGGAAAATTAGAATCTTCAAGGTAAAAGGCAGCGGCATCAAAGCCAGTTGGAGAACTGGTGTGGGAAGATGCTGATGATGAATGATGAACCTGCCAAGCCATGGCTGCCTGAAATGCAGTAGGCTGATTGGCATCTTCTGATGCATCATCCTCCCCTTCCAATAACATAGTAGGATAAGAGACAGTGGGCTGGGTGAGGGGGGTGTGTGCATCAGCATAAAGATTATCAGCTGGATCATCAGCATCGGGAGTGGGGATGGCATCAGGAGCAGGGTGGCATCAGGCATGGCAGTGGCATTGGGAACAGCAGCAGAATGTGACGAATTATAGGATCCAGCATCTGAAAAATAAATACCAGCATCGATACCAGTTACAGTGGGTGGTAAACTGCAAGCACCAGAAATGAAGGTTGGGAGACTGGCTGTGATTGACCACTCCTTATTCCTATTGTATGCACCATCGGCCAGAGACTGAGCATACCCAGAATGATATTTGGTCTTCAGTGATGGGTTAGATGCCAAAACATCACTCTCTGTGATGTCAACACCCCAGGTCCACTTGTGGGAGAAGAGGGGAAGAGCCTTCAGTTGCTCGAGTTCTGCCTGTGCATGTGCAGATACCAGTTCCGATTGTCTTCTTGTTGCCGATTGCCTTGACCATCTCCCAGTGTGTTCATGAGTGGATGCTGCTGCCACTGCCATTGTTAACTTCCATGGTTCAGACTGAAGCTCCTTGAGCAGGGCTAGCTCATGAAGCCATTGAAACCCTGCTGCCTTCCAGACATTTGCATTTATGGCAGCCTCTGCTAATGATTCACAGCCATCTACCAAGTCATGGATCCCACGTGCTTCATCAAACATATCCCCAATGAGAGCCCGCAGATCGATGCAAGATTGGCAGTCAGCTCAGCCATAGGCAGCATTGTCTGCTGGTTGGCTATCGTTGGGTAGTGAGATGGTGAGCAGAGGGGAAGGAATATACTGGTGATAGCTATCGAGGCATGTATCCATGGTATCACTAGTGAAAATCTGCCCCATTTCTGGTTCACTATTGCATCTCCACCAATCACATACATAGGAATCCACCAGATGGCTAGGACCATCAGTGGCAACACCATCATCCAATGTGGCCAAGAGAGATGGATAGAATCCGAGGGGTAGGTGGTCCAAATTGACATTGGCGAGACTGTCGGCCCAGGACCAAAGAAGAATTGGCACCTCCATCATAAGGCCGATGGAGGTGCCGATGCCGATGCATGACATGACATACATCTGTCATATGTCAGTGATGTATACTTACTTCCTTTAGGAAAGATACATACAAGCTCAGAATAGAGAACTTTCTGCATCCAATGTTGTTTTAAAAAGTTTGTGTCATCTAACACCAATGAAACTCGATGGAATTGGGACTCTGCATATCAAATTATCTCTTGTGTCTGGATTTGGAGTTGCTGTTTTGGGCCTGATTGCAAAGAAAAAGGGTTGAAGATTGAGAGAGCTTTGTTTGACATAGTGTTACTGGTTGTGGTTGGTGATCAAAATAACCATGTTTAGATGAATCATGTTTACATAATACAGGCCCTTTTCAGTCACAAAGGGGAGATATAATTGGCATTTGCTGATCTAAATGCATTTCATATGTGACCAGTAGAAATTCCTCTTTCCATTGATTTCTCTGAGCCCATGAATGAAGCCAATGTAGTCGCCTGACTATGAAAAATGTTAGTACATACAAAATATATTTACATTTCCAGAATCGGCAGCAGCATCAGCATCGGCAACAGCAATATTAATATTGGCAATGGCAACTCTAGGATCAGCAATGGAAACACCAATATTAAGCAACGGCAACAGTGGGATCGGCAATGGCAACACCAGGATGGGTAGCAGCTGGTGCCTACCATATCACCTCTGCACTGGATGTATTTCAACAGATGATTTCACCATAATCTCAAAATCCATCAGCCTCGGCATGGGCACAACCTATCCAAAGGACAGCTGATGACCTTGCACAGCAGAAAGCCATTTCTACCTAGGCTGTTGGGAGGAGGCAGTGAATTAAAAAAGTGAAATTTATAGAGTAGATTTACAACTAAATTGCTATGTAATGTGCAAAAAAGAATTAACACCACTTTTATGTATATGCTGGATAACATCTACTCCTTTCTGCCTCGCTTCATTTCCCCTCTGTCCTCAGGTGTGGCTGCTCTCTTCCTTGGGTTAGGCTCAGGAGTGGTACTTCTGGAAGGTAGTACAGATGGACCAGGGATCAGCCTGTATGGGGATCAGCACAGTTGTGCAGGGGGAGGGTACAGCTGGGGTGAGGGGATGACATCGACTACCGATGATGGGGCAGCAGGCTCAGGCTCACTGAGTGACATTGGGGGGAAGAGGAGAGGGAATCATGGGGCTATAGGTGTTGTGGGCTGGACAATTTTATGAGAATACTGTGGCGTAGCAGGAATAATTTGGATCAGGGGGGCACCAGCCAAGGATCATTTTCCGGCAACCTCTTCAGCTATGGCCAGGCCCTCTTCACCATCTGCCTTAGCCATCTCTTCATCTTTCTCCATGGCAGCAGGAATGGGAGCAGCATCGGGAGTGAAAGTTGGAGCAGGCATGGAACCAGCAGCAGGAGCAGGAGTGGGAGCAGGAGTGGGCATGGGAGCAGGGATGGGAGCAGGAGTGGGAGGGGGAGTGGGAGAAGTGGGACTCAGAGCGGGAATGGGAGCGGCATCAACTTCCTTGGCATCCATCCTTCCTTTCCAAAACACCTCTGCCCTCCTGCTTGGAGTCCTCTCGAGGCGAACCACTTGCCCAGCTATGTAATCATTGTATAACATAATGGGCTGTGCACCAGCCTGCAACCCAATGTATCCTTCAATGTTGTTCACTCTGTTTTGAAGCAAGTGAAACACGTTCCAGAGTTCTCGAACATGGAGTTGGGACTCTTGCACTGACTCTTCATTCCACCATGCATGCTGGTACATGTCCTCTTCCAGTTTGTATAGACATCCAGTGAGGGGGGCATAGTCAATCGGGGAGGGGTTGGCCATCAGGGGAGGGGAGCAGTTGGCTCGGGCTCAGGATCAGCCATGTTGACATCTTGTTCCACAGCTATAGGTATATGTGTTAGTTAATGGTTTTATGTGTCATGATATGGAAGAACTCACCTTTGAATTTTCCTTTTTCTCTTGCAGTGAACCACCTAGATGATTCCTCTCCACTGTCTTCACTGGAAAATTGTGCCTTCTTTGCTTTTTGTCTTGCCAATCCTTTTGCTTTCTTCATTTTTGGCACTTGATCCACATCCTCTGGACTGCACCAAACTTTCCCTTTCCCACAGAAGTAGCATGCAGTTTTGCCATTCACCTGATCCCAATACTGATGCCTAAGCTTGACACATTGTGCACAGTGCATCGTTCGCAAACAACTCCCTTACTGAGGTGGTGCTCATCCCTTCCTTGCTGCATTGTGCCACTTCCACTCCATCCTGGGATTGGCACCAGCATCGCTCTCCATCTCCTCATCCAAATCCTCATCTGATCCCTTGCTACTCTCCACCTGTCGCAACCTGTGTGTCACTGTGTGTCACTGTGATGACTGGCAGTATTGGACGCAGGGCAGGGGCAGGAATTCTTGATCCTGATGCTTCTGGTTGGGTCCGCATCTTGGCCCATGCCACTGCTGCTTCTCTCCTTGTTGGCATTGCCACTACCACTCAGGGTGCTTTTGCCTTTGCTGCTCCCATTCCTCATTTCTTGGCCACTGCCATGGATGCCTTCTTGGCCACAGCCATTCCCATTCCCACTGCCATGGCCATTCCAGCAGATGATGCTGTTCCTGCTGCTGCTGCTGCTACAGGGATCATTGCTGGTCCAGCTCCCATCACCGCTGCGATTGTCAAGTTGGTTGGTCTAGTTGCTGTGGATGCAGCACCTGTGATGCCCTTTTTCTCATCAAAGGTCTTCATTGCCCTCTGTTGACCTTCAATAAACTTTTGGTCCCCTGTCCTGTCTGACTTTGACCATGCTACCACAAATCCCCACAAGAAGGCATCAGCCTAGAACACAGCCTGCACATCTTCTGTGAGGACCTCTCTTTGCCACCCAAATAATGTGTTCTACAATTTATAAGTGCATAGTTGGTCTGATAGCATGCTGATCCACTCACAAACACAAATTTTTTTTCCTTCATCACTGCAGCAATACTTCCATCCCAAAGTCCATTGCAGATGGCCTGTTTGATCTCGCTGATCTCGCTGAGGACTTGGTCACATGTAATGTTCATGATGGATGATAGCTCAGCTGTGGCAGCATGGTCAATATTGATATGAAAAACAGTGAAATGCTGAAGATCAACAATCATGTGTTGTTGATTCCTATACAATCAATATATACAAACAAAGTGATGTTCCCATTTTAAAACTCAAACTCAGCTTTTCGAGTATGCTAAAATTTGGTAGTCAGGTAGCCTTAAGCTGGGTTGGCTCTTCTTGTTGAGGAGGTTGATGTGATGTAATAGTGTTTTTTATTCATTTTCAATGTGTGATTGATTCCTGATTAAACAGTTATGATTCCAGTTACCCACTAGGCAATGGAGGCCTATTCCAAGAAGGTTGAATTCAATGTGCACATGGCACATGGGGGGTAAAATTTCCTTCTTTTCAAAGTCTTATTGCCAGCAACCTAGCTCTGATGCCATCCTTGAGCCAACATCGTTCTGTTTACCAATGCCACATCTTGGCTGATGCCATGCCTTTGGCTGATGCTGTGTCTTTGGCGGATGCCATGTCTTGACTGGTGCATTGTCTTGCTGCTGCCATGTCTTGACTGTGGCCATTCAAAAACTGGCAATATTTCATCATTAAATACAGCACAGAAATGTTGAATGTAGATACAATAAGAATGTCATGGCCTTGGCATAACATCAGTGAGAATTGGCTTCCACCCCAAAACAATGGTGGCTGCTCTCTGTTAGGAAACAGTCTCCTAGCATCCCTATTACATAATAATGTTTTATTTTTACTTTATTTCATTTTATTTTATTTTATTACATCAAAATATGCTACCAAATGTGTACAAATGCTGTAGTTGTCAGCATGGGAATTTTCTATTTACATGCATCAATATGTATGCACAGGTACACATGCATTGGGAGCAACATATTACAATACATGTAACATAGTATATGAACATTAAATATATACCTAGGGACCTCAGTTGAGTTGTCTTAGGTATTCCATCCACATTTGTGGTGTGAAATGCCTTTTTCAGCCAACTCATCTATTTTTAACCCCTCACATCAAAACCATCAAAACCCCCCATCATGCATGCATGCCATGCTGCCTTCTTGTAGGAGAGCCCACACAGTCCAGCTAGCAGATTAGTGGGTGTCGCCCTAACAGAAGAACTCAACTACCCTATCAGTGAGCCTTCTCTTACATGCACATATGTCATTGTTTCAGTGCACCACAACTACTTACTCATCATTTCAGCACAAGCTGAAAGTAATTGTATATATGTATTTACCTTGCTTTTGTAAGCCGATGCCAGGCCTTGCTTTACATTGCAACTGCCAGTGATCGAGAGGCAGTGTTTGTCATTAGGACAGCTGCAACTAGAGAACCGATTGGATCTGGTTTAATCAAAATTTACCTTACTCTATTCAGATGACTATTTTAGTTAAATTAGTTACTAGCCAAATTCAGTATTAACCCCAAGATCAGCCACTGTTAGAAGGGTTATTGATCCGAAGTGCCCAATTGTTGACAAATAGCCAAAATCACATGTTTTGCCATGTTTGGTACCTGAATAGCTGGGTCACATGACTCGAAATTTTGTGAAAAAATTCTGAAGCTGAATCTTGACTCAGCTGAAGAAGTGACTCATCACAGCTTATGTTATTATGACAGAACAATTAACTTCGAATCCTGGTCACAATCCTGTTCCCATGCCAGGGCTAGAAGCCAAAATTGATGCGCTTACAGCACAAATGTCCCAGTTAGTGTCAGTATTGGCATTACAGCCCAAACAAGCAGAAATAAAAGCAGAGACAGTGGAAGATAAAGATGATGAGATAGAAGAGATGGTGGAGTGAATGTCTCAAGATGATGTGCATGCAGAGGAGAGATATGAGAGTGGAAAAATGCATTTACCTAAATATGTGCCCCTGCAAATTTTTGACAGTACCATGGAGAATACAATATCCTTCATCAGCTCTATAGTATTGTATATCCATAGGAGACAGCCCAAGTTTCATATGACCGAGTCTAGGATTATGTTTGCTCTCTCATACATTCAGGGAGGGAAAGCACAGTTCTGGAGAAATAAAGCTATTAATCAAATTGCCACAGGATATAAACCATTTGCAACCTTCAGGGAATTTTTGGAGAGACTGGGGGCACAGTTTGGAGACCCTAATCCAAAGGCAACAGCTAATGCTAAATTAAAAACTATGCACCAAGGTTCTCCTACAGCAGACAAATTTATTTTGCAGTTCAAGGCAGAAGCTTCACAGATGGATATGGGAGAAGCTGTGTTGGTAGAATTTTTGGGTATAATTGGGCAATGCATCTTGATCGGCAATACTGACAGGAACAGGCAGAGTCGAAATTGATGTATGGAAATGCCAGATTTGGAAAGTCATCAGGAGGAAAGTCCGAGAAAGGAAGGATGCCTCAGGTACAAACTCCGAGGGCACAGCCACTGGTCATGGCAGTGACACCTATTGTTAAGGAGTCAGCAGCATCGGCAGATGCAATAGATGTTGATCAAGTAGGAAGACAAGCCCCACTTAAATGTTTTAATTGTGGGCAATTAGGGCATATTGCTAGGAATTGTAGGCAGAAAAGGAAGATTAGGGAAGTGACAATCGAGGAAGTGAAGTTGGAGGAAGATAAGCAGAAGAAATTTGGGGAAGAGTCCCAGTGAAGGTTTTCCAATTGGTAACCCAGAATCAATATAATGTATTAGTATTTGAGGAAACCCAGAGTGAACCCAAAAGAGAAATTAAGGAGTATGACCATTATCACTTATGTGATAAAGAGAAATGCTCAGCCTTATTTTCTGAGAACCCCTAAATTTTTTATTTGCTCTGCACCAATAGAACCCAAAATCAGCTTGACAGTAGGATTGAAGATAGTGGACATGCATGCAGCAATTGATGTGGAGGCATTGCTCCATAGCAGTGCTACCAGATTATTTATTAATCGATCCTTAATTACTGGAAACAGTATTAGCATGCATAAACTGCCACAACCTATAATGGTATACAATATTGATGGCATGATTAATCATGGAGGAACTATTAAGGAGGAGGTGACAATGATACTAAAGTATCAGGATCATCAGGCATGAGCTGTATTTGAGGTATGCGACCTTGGGAAAACCAATCTAATAATTGGATGTCCATGGTTATGAAAGCATAACCCAGAAATTGATTGGAAAACTGGGAAGGTACACATGACTTGTTGTCCTAAAGAATGTAATGTATATGGGAGGAAAGTAAAAAAGGAGAAGAAGGAAAAGAAAGAGAAAGAATATCCAAGGAAGTATTCTGTTACGATGGAGGAAGTGGAAGATGAGGATATGCCAAACAGAGAAGTTCCAATCATGACCAGTAAGGAAGAACAGAAACAGACCTTTAGGGAAATTTGTGGAGGACGGTCATGGGATAAAAATGCTGTTAAAGTGGAGAAGTCAGTGGAGGATTGAGTGCCAAAAGCTTACCATAAATATTTGTCAGTTTTTCAGAAGAAGGAATCAGAGTAGATGCCAGTGTGAAAGCCATGGGATCATGCAATTGAGATGAAGCCAGGATTTGTGCCAAGGAAGTCAAAAGTCTATCTGTTATCTTTGATGGAACAAGAAGAAGTGGATGCATTCCTTAATAAACAATTGCACAAGGGATACATACGACCTTCAAAATCACTGCAGACATCACCAATACAAGGTTTTTAAATGTGCCTCCGGCACACGTTGTTCACTGTGTTCATTAATATTCTATGAGTAGTAGTTACATATGTACAATATATATTTTAATCTAATAACACTTCATCATATACAATATTTTTTGTCTTTGCACTTTCCTCTGAGCTTGGCCATATTGCCTTGATATTGTGGACAGACTTGACCCTGGATATTGCCACATAGAACTGCCCATGTGTAAAGACAGGACTCCTGAAATCCAAACCCACATGCTTCACTGACTGCCCTTGTGACTTGTTGATCGACATTGAAAAGCAAAGACGAACAGCAAACTGCAGTCGAGAGAGTGTGAAGGGGAGTTGACCTTCAATGGGCTGAAGTCACATCCATGGAATGAAAACAGTCTCTCCTGCATTATCTCCAGTGATCAACCGAATCTCCAAAACCCTATTCCTGATCCGAGTCAATATCCCCCGACTTCCATTGCAGACCCCTCCAGCAATGTTGAGATTGTGAAGTATCATGACAGGGACACTGACCTTGAGTGCCAAATGCGCCAAAGGTAGACCTGAGCAGTTGATGGAGTTAAGATATTCTTGGGGATATAGAAGTTCGGCATTCTCATCATTTGCAATCGAGTCAGCACTGTGAAAGATGTGCTCCTGCCCAGAAAAATTGTAAAGAATGTGATGGTTCAAATCGTCAACATCATCATTCTTGCTCACCAGGATGACCCGCTCTGAAAAGTATTGATCTGAATGCTGAGCCTGATCATAGATGCCAGGATAGATGGTGTGGATGAGAGAAGCAATGGTGTTCTGAGGACATTTGAGATGATCAGGAAGATTGATAGTGCCACCTTCATCTGTATGACCACCCTTTCCAACCTCCAACTGCCACTTTGCAAAGTTGCGCTCCTGAAGATCGTCTGTGTTCAAACGCATGTTGATTTTGAGATGAAGGATTTTGATGTGTTGCCAGAGAACAGAGCGTTGCAAAGAAGCACCAACGATTTGAGGTCGAGAACCCTTCTCAATGACAGGCAGGATCTGATGAAAGTCACCCCCAAAGACCACAGGCACACCCCCAAAGGGTTTGTCACATTGGAGAATGTCTTTCAGAGTGCGGTTGACAGCTTCATGGAGATGACGATGCTGCATGAGTGCCTCGTCCCAAATGATCAAGTCGGTCTGCTGCAGGAGCTGTGCCTGTGTTTAATTTCTGGAAATGGTGCAGGTGGATGACTCATTTATGATGATTGGGATCTGAAAGCAGGAATGGGAAGTATGACCGCCTTTGAGCAAAAGAGCAGCTATTCCAGATGATGCAGCACAGAGGACGATCTTGCCTTGAGAGCGAAGCTGATGGCAGAGGGTGTTGTAAACATAGGTTTTGCCAGTGCCACCTAGACCATGGAGGAAAAATGTCTGGCCAGTCTTGTTGTTGACTGCATGCATGATCTCATCAAACACAGTCCTCTGATCATGATTGAAAGTGTCCAGATTGTGTGCAGCCAACTCGGCCTGCTCCACAACATTGTATCTGTGCTGCTCTGCGATCAACCAGTTTTGAATGTTGGCATCCCAATTCTGAGTGATCTGAGGCATGTATGGCCAATCCTTCTCGAGAGATTTCCCAGAGACCATGAGAAGCTGATTGATAAGATAAAGGCCATAATCATGGACATCGTCATCGGTGGGGTTGATACGAATGTTGGTGTGCTGGAGCTGATATCTCAAGTTATTGCAAATGTGAGGCCAATATGTATTCCAGAGGTGGATAGGATCAGAGGGAGCACAGTCATGAAGGATGGTGACAAAAAGATTGCAAAGCTGACGACCAGTTGCCATGGACGTTGCTTCCTCCAGACACTGCTGCCACTCTTGGTCATCCTCCAAAAGGCCACGGGTGAGGCAGGCTTCTCTGAATGAGGGAGCGACGATGCCCTGAAAAGTGCGAAGGTCTTCATATGATGTAGCCCCTTTCACAGCAGTGAGAAGCAGCCTGAGGTAAAAGTGTTCACCGGCACTGGGTGGAGCATAGAACATCCTTCCAATGGTGAATCCCCTCTGCCTGGGCTTCCACTTGTGAGCCCTTTGATCCCACACAAATTTGGAAGGAAAGTCCTGGTAAAGAACGACCTGTGCAAGCTCTGGATACTCCTGATTGGCCTTGAAGAAGGCAGTGAGGGTGGTGTCACGCTGTGCAGCATGCTGGACGATTTCCTGGATAGACTGTGGACTGTTCTGATTCCAAGTGACATACTGCTGGCCAGGAAGGTGGATCTGAAGATGGATGACGTTGGGAGAAGCACCATGCATGGTGAAGTGGAAGAGGCGTCAGATGCTTTCGCATGCAGATATGTAGTGAGCATCGAGATACTGCCTGACTTCATCATTGCAAGTTCCAAACTCCATGCTGATGTGATCGTGGCCTTTGTAGACATATTTGTAGATGTACTTGATGGCCTTGATAGAGCTGATGGACTCGATATTGATGTGGCAACAGTACTTCCAGATGAGATAGGCAGAGTAAGTGACCACCCAACAATTGTCGACCTGCTTTCCCCGAACATGATATGTCTGTCCGGTGTCCCGACACTTGGTAGAGGCATAGGCATCCTCAGAGATGGTGGTCTGATCTCTGAATGGCTTGGGGAAACCTTTGGAGCACTGTCCATTCACCATGCAAGGAGCTGCAGGGTTCTCTGCACCACAGGGTTTATGGACCATGAACTTTTTGATGAGGTTGAGGAGCTCAGGATCATCGTCAGGAAACTCTGAAGACAGAAGGCTGTCTATCTGCTCGGGGGTGCGAAGCTTGGATTGCTCATCGAGAAAGATAATGCAGTGCATGTGAGGAAGGCCACGCTTCTGAAACTCGATGGTGAATAGATAAGCCACAGCCTTTCCAAATATGCCAGCCTCGATATCCTTAATCATCTCCTTCTGCTTTGCATAGAATGCACGAATGACCAAATCTGGGTGATCTGCTGCAGTGTGCCCTGGACGAAGAGCATCCTGTATTTCTGGCCAGGCAGGGTTGGCAGTGATGGTGAGAAAGAGATTGCCTCCATTGCAGTGACGATTGATGGCAAATGCATCCTGAAGAAGCTGCTGCATGTGATGTGTGCTTCCTGCAAAGGATGAAAGAAGAATGATTCTTTGACCCAGAGACTCTGTGTCCACATCAATGTTTGCAGCCACAGCATCTGCCAGGCCAACATAGACTTCACCACGAATGGTGTCCTGATTCATCAAAATCCAGCGCAATTGATCCTGCTCAGCAGTGGCCCATCCATCACACACAAACTCCTGAAAGAGCCTTCCAGTCAGAAAGATATGCTGGGGCTCAACAGCAGGTGGTCAAAGGTGGAGGCAATTTGGATTTGGAGACATGTTTGTGAACTCTGGCACCACCTCGGTTGTTGGCATCGACAGCTGCATACTCGATTTGAGGGTGCCATTGGAGCTGGCCAGTAGGAAACAGCAAAACATAGTGAAGGGCAGGATAGAGGAGATGGATGTCACTAATGTGCTGAAGGGGAGGGCCATGCCTGTGGTAGAGAATGATGTCACGTGTGCTCTCTGGCTGATTGCCATCACCTGGAAGAATGACAGCAATCTCATTGTTGGTAGCATCGGGCAGATTGTAGCGGCGACGGTCACAGGATTGATCAAAACGCAAAGCTATCTTGCACTGCTGGTGTGAAGGCAAGTTCCTGGTGAGCTCATGAGCCTGCTTGTACATCTGAACTGCTGGATGGTGACAGTGGAGCATGTCCTGAAGAGTGAGCAAAGTGTGGTGATGGAGGTGAGTGTTCCAGGCATTTGCCATGCAAAAGTTGACTGCATCGGCAGGATCATAAATATATAGCTGAGCATAAACAGGAGGTTCTCCCTCTGGTGGAAGCAGAGATCCGATCTTGTGGGACAGCTCACCATGGAGTTTGTAGACATAGGGACCGATGCCATCATTCACAGCCTCTTCGCCCTCATTGACCGACTCATCAATCTTGCGACCGATAGAAGTCATGGCGAGTGCATTATTGTAAGTGCGGATGTGATCACGAAATGATTTTCCAATGTCATCTTGAGCAGTGAGCAATTGGATAAGCTCAGGTGGGACTGGGTGAAGAGGGGGCAAAGTGATCTTTCCACTCAGACAGCACATGCCGAATCTGGGATTTATATTGGAGGAGGTGGTAAGATGTTCGGCCATCCAGTGCAAAGCATAGCAATTGGGACACTGAACATCCATTCTTCCAAGATCATGAATAGGCCAAAGTGGGCAAAATGGGCAGCGTGCAGGAGGCAGCAGAACATGTGGAAGAGGGGCGGGATCAATCTTGGATGATCAAGTCAGTCACCACATTCATCAAAACAATAACAGCCTGCTTACATGTGGAGGTATGTTGGCAACAGGAACAGCAGGAGCAGGAACAGCAGGAATAGCAGGAACAGCCACAGGTGGGGGAGGTAGAGGGGGAGGTAGAGGTGGCTACATCATTATTCAGTCAGACCATTGCACATCATGTAAAATATAATTCGAAATACAGCAGCCAGAGGTGGAAGTGCTGCATGCCAGGCAGCAAGCTCAGCCCACGCCATTGCAGGAGCAGCAACAGGAGGAATAGAAGCAGCAATGGGAGGAATAGGAGCAGCAACAGGAGAAACAGAAGCAGCAACAGGAAGAACAGGAGGAGCAACGGGAAGAACAGGTCCAGCAACAGGAATGGCAGGTCCAGCAACAGGAGGAACAGGAACAGGAGGGTAAAAAACAGGAGGAGGAGGCTATAAAATTTATTGTCAGTTGAATGTCTGTCACCTGCAAGAATAATTCAACTTACAGCTACAGCCGGAAAAAGAGGTGGAAGTGCAGCATGCCAGGCAGCGAGTTCAGCCAAGGTCAATCTAGGAGCAATGGGTTGAGGGACAGCAGGAGGGACAATCATCGGAGGCACTGGAGTAGGAGGAAGAGGCTACATCAATATGCTGTTAGTCACAATTTATCACCTGACAGAACAATTCAACATACAGGAGGAGCCACAGGAATGGGAGGTGCAGGAATTGGAGGTGCAGGAACAGGAGGATCAAAAACAGGCGGTGCAGGAGGGGCATGTAAAAAATATGGGAGAGCTGGATTGTGTAAAGGAGCAATGACAGGCTGAGGTGGAGCTGCATGACTTGAGCCTCTTCCCCTCCCTCTTCCCCTCCCTCTGCCCCTGCCTCTTGGAATCTGTGGAAGAGGAGGAAGTGCCGCCAACTGCTGTGCCAAATGAGGAGGAAGGTGATTGTATTGAGGAGGTGGTGGAGGAGCAGCAATAAAAGGACCAGCATTTAGCAAGGCAATATTATGGGCTGGTGGCAATGGCAGCAGTGGCTGGGCAATGTGCATAGTGTGAACGTGGTGTGGAGTACAGTGGCGAGTAGGGCTATCCAAGGTCTGTTAGTCTCGTTCAGTTTGCTGCGCGGCTGTTCGGACACGTCGAGGAGTGTTGGGGGGAGTAGGGTCCATGGGAATTGGGGAGCTCTCTTACAGCAGTGGAGGATGTGACAATCTTGCAGGAGGCTATGAAATCAGTGCAAACAGTGGCAGTTGATAGTGGAGCGACTTCCAAAAATGGAAGGGGAGGCAACTGCAAACACGCCAGCCCAATCTCCCTGCACACTGTGCCCTGAGAGAGGTCCAAAAAACAACTGGCAAACACTCCTTTTGTTGAAAAAAGAGAAGCCAGGGAGGTAGGACTTCACAGAGCTTCACCTTGATCTACAGATACCCCAAGAATGCAAAAACAACCCCACTGGAAAAGAGCCCAGAGCCAGAAAGAGAGCAGAAAAGCTAGAAGTGGCCAAAACTCAGCTGAAAATTTGGTTTCTACACCCAGCAAGCCAAAAACTAGCCGAAAAACCCAGTTATGATCTTTGTCATCGATGACAAATGGGAAAATTAGTTTGTCATCATGAGAACACCTTAAAAAAACAATTAGCTGAAAATTTTGATCCCACACTGTTGTTGCTAATTAAATTTGTCATCATGGCAAGACCCACTAGTTATATTTGTCATCAGGCCCAAAAAAAAAAAACAATAGCCGAAAATTTTGATCCAACACTGTAGCCGAAATTGTTGTTGCTAATTATATTTGTCATCATGACAACATCCAGTAATTATCTTTGTCATCAGGCCAAAAAAAAAAAACAATAGCCGAAAATTTTGATTCAACACTGTAGCCGAAAATGTTGTTGCTAATTAAATTAGTCATCATGGCAACACCCCCTAATTATATTTGTCATCAGGCCCAAAAACACATGCCTACATTATGTTATAGTAGCCGAAAAAGCACCCTGTTATTAGTTATTATGTTTGTGATCCAGCCCCAATTTAGCTGAAATTTTCTTTTTCAGCTAATCAAAAACTTTTCGGCTAAATTTTGAAATGATGGAAACACCCAGTTATTGTCATTTCCCACCTATCACTTATATTTGTCATCCTTTTCTCACAGTGGAGGGTTAGTCATGGATCTCCCACCCCTTCAGAGTTAGTCAGAATTCCCACGACCCCTTCACGTGACCATGCTCGCTTTATTATGGATTCTTTGTACCAAAAAAGGATCAGAGGAAGAGGATGTGTACAGATTATAGGTATCAAATTGGATTTATGCTGGGGGTACAACAATGTACAAATAAAGAAAGCAGATGAGTGGAAGGCAGCATTTGCCACACGTCGAGGATCCTTTGAGCCGCTTGTCATGTTTTTTGGGATGACCAATAGTCCCCCAACTTTCCAAAATATGATGAACAACATTTTCAAGGATGTGATAGATAAAGGTGTGGTAATAATATTCATTGATGACATTTTGATATTCATGGAGGATGAAGAAAATTATGAGGCGATAGTGCAGGAGGTGTTGAGAAGATTGGCAGAGAATGATTTATTTGTTAAACTGGAGAAGTGTGTGTTTGGGGCAAGCGAGATCGAGTTCTTGGGATTAAAGATTGGTCCTGATGGAATCAAGATGGATCCTATCAAGGTACAGGCAATTATTGATTGGCCTGTGCCTACCCATATCAAGGAAGTTCAGGCTTTCTTGGGACTTGCCAATTTTTATCATTACTTTGTTCATAATTTTTTTTCAAAAATTGCTGCACCCTTACACAACCTTACACAAAAGGGAGTAGTGTGGAGATGGGGAGAACAACAGCAGACAGCATTTGAGGAGTTGAAGAGGATGTTTGTGGAAGAGCCAATATTAGCCCCCATAGATTTCACATGTCCATTATGAGTAGAATCAGATGCATCTGACTTTGCTACTGGAGTGGTATTATCAATGTTATGTGAAGATGACAAATGGCATCCTTGTGCATATTTGTCTGGAGGGTTGAATAATGTGGAGAGAACTTATGATGTGCATGATAAAGAGACGTTGGGAATAATATGAGCATTGGAAGCATGGAGACATTATTTGGAGGGATGTATGCATCAGATCGAAATCTGGACAGATCATCAATATTTGCAGGACTTCATGTCCGCTAAAAAGCTTAACTGTCGACAAGCGCGTTAGGCATTATTCTTATCATGTTTTAATTTTCACTTAGTCCACAAAGTGGGAAGCTTGATGAGGAAAGCAGATGCATTATCCAGACATACAGATTACAAAATGGGAGTGGAGAAGGACAATAAAAATATTACCCTACTCAAACCTGAATACTTTCGCATTTGCACTATGTGTCAAGGGCATCTATTGGTGGATATCTCAGAGACAGAAATGTTGTCTAAAATTAGACAATGCTCAGAGATGGATGATGAAGTAGTGGAAGCTGTGAAAGCTTTGAGGGGAGAGAAGAAAGGTAATATTAAAAGAGATGGATAGGTTGAAGAACAAGGGTTAGTGTTGTTCAGAGGAAAGGTATATGTACCAAAGGATCAAGACTTATGAAGGGAGATTGTATGGTTACATCATAACATGCCAGCTGCTGGACATCCAGGAAGGTGGAAGACATTGGAATTGGTGATGAGAAATTATTGGTGGCCCAGAATTTCAAAGTATGTCTTGGGGTATGTGGATGGATGTGATCAGTGCATGAGGGAAAGAAAATTTCCAGAAAAGCCTGCAGGGAAATTAATGCTGAACCCTATACCTAAAGTGCCATGGCGAAATATATCTGTGGACTTTATCACAGGATTACCTGAAGCTCAAGGATACAATGCAATAGTTGTAGTATGCGACCACTTCACAAAGGCAGTCCATATCATTCCTACTACTGCGGAAACCTTATTGTTGAGCATGGCACACCTCTATCTAAATCAGGTATAATGGTTACATGGATTACCTGATATAGTTATCTCTGATCATGGATCACAATTTGCTTCTGCATTTATGTGAGAGTTAAATAACATATTGGGGATTCAAACCAAATTATCTATGGCATATCACCCACAAACTGATGGGCAGACAGAGAGAATGAATCAGGAGTTGGAGCAGTACCTATGCATGTTTGTAAATCACTGACAAACTGACTGGTATGAATGGTTGGCAATTGCTGAACTTTCCCACAATAATAAATTCCATTTGGCTACTCACATGTCACCCTTCTTAGCTAATTATGGGTATCATCCCAGAATGGGAGTAGGACCTCAAAGGGAAGTCAAGGTACAATCAGTGGAGGACTTTGTGTCAAAAATGCGAAAGGTGCAGGAGGAAGCAGAGGCAGCATTAATGAAAGCACCTGATGATATGTTGCGACACACAGATCGTACTCAAGCTGTTGCTCCAGAGTACAAAGTTGGTGACTTGGTATGGCTAAGTACCAACGATCTAAATATTCCACAACCTTTAAGAAAGCTTACAGAGAAGCAAGTTGGCCCATATGTGATTTCTAAAATAATTTTACCCAATGTGGTAGTGTTAAAATTACCTCGATCATTCAAGATTGATCCTGAAATTAACATTTCTTGCTTATGCCCTTACCACCCACCCACTATTCCCAGTCAACAAACTACTCCACAACCTCCAATAATGGTAGAAGGTGTTCCAGAATATGTAGTGGAAGAGGTTTTAGACTCATGTCTTCGATAAAATAAATTGGAGTTCTTAATCAAGTAGAAGAACTACACTGATGAAAATAACTCATGGAAACCCGAAGAGCATTGTAAGCGAGCACATAATGCAATCACTCAATTCTTTAAATGTAATCCAAATGCTCCGCATTGCATTGCCAGAATGGTGTATGAGGGGATGTATTTCTGGCCTTACCAGAATTTAACAGAGGGGACAAATATGATATTTTCTTTCCTGGAAGTTGAGGCATAAAAGGGGGGTAATGTTATGAAACAGTCTCCTAGCATGCCTATTCCATAATAATATTTTATTTTATTTTATTTTATTTCATCAAAATATGCTACTAAACACCTGTAAATGCTTTAATTGGGAATTTTCTATTTACATGCATCAAAATGTACATGCATGTACACATGCATTGGTAGCAACATAGTACAATATATGTAACATAGTATATAAATCTAAAATATATACCTGGGGACCTCAGTTGAGTTCTTATAGGTATTCCATCTACATTTGTGGTGTGAAAAACCTTTTTTAGCCAACTGATCTATTTTTAACCCATCACATCAAATCCATCAAAACCTCCCACCATGTGTGTGCACTCCGCTGCCTTCTTGTAGGAGAGCCCACATAGTCCAGCTAGCAGAACAGTGGGTGTCAACCTAACACTTACCTATCTCGTCATCTTATTCAGTCTTATGATGAAAAATATTAAGGATTCACCAACTTTCAAAAGGTAGCTCAGGAATAGTGCTGCCACTTTGATATTGATAAGAAACTTGTTGACTCTAATTCTTGTTGAACACCAATAGATCATGGCCAGATGGCTCTGCAGAATATTGCCTATGAGTGAGGTTATAAGCTGAGAGTCACTGAAGATCAACATAACATTCAGAAAGGACAATGGATATTTACAGGTATATCCAGCCTCGGCATGGAACTACGATTAGTGCCAGTGGCACAGACTGCTTGTACTTCAGCCAAGTGGTCACATCAAGCAGCTGATACAAAAGTATGCCCAAAACTCCACAACTTCCAACAATGTCTTGTGTGTGTCAACTTGAACTACAACCTTCACAAATTCCTAGGCAGGTAATCAGGTTTAATAATGACAGAAAAGATTGCATTCATACACTGACAACTGGCTTTTGCTCTGGATATGGATTTGAAGACTGTAAATAGTGCCACTTAGCTAGAGTAATGATCAAAGAAGGATTAAGTCATTTCAGAATGACATATGCAATTTCAAGGTCTTCATCTACTACATATGTTACAACCGTTTTGTGAGAGTGATGGCGTGATGGGATCAGGGATATAAATAGACAACGAGCTGTATAACATAGGCTACAGTCATTTTGTGGGAATGATGGGAGTGATGGTTGATGGAATTATCTAAAATTTATCAGGCTTTATCAGGCTTGGTCAGAGCTGTGCAAAATTTGTCAGGCTTGGTAAGAATTGGTCAGCTCTAACTAATATAGCTGGGTTTCAAATGTTGTTGTCCATATGTATAGTACCAAAAAGGCAGGTCAAATTTGTAATGCGGTCAGTAACAAGTCAATACAAATTTGTAATAAAGTCAGTAACATTTTGTAGTGAGGTCAGTAACAAGTCAATACAAATTTGTGATTTGTAACGAAGTGTGTAATATGACAATACAAATTTGTAATGAGGTCAGTAACATGTCAACACCAATTTGTAGTGAGGTCAGTAACAAGTCAATACAAATTTGTAATTTGTAATGAAGTGTGTGACATGACAATACAAATTTGTAGTGAAGTAAGTAACAAGTCAATACAAATTTATGATTTGTAATGAAGTCAGTAACATGACAATACAGATTTGTAATCAGGTCAGTAACAGGTCAATACAAATTTGTAACGAGGTCAGAAAAAAGTCTGAGTCAGTAACAGGTCAATACAAATTTAATGAAGTAATAACATGTCAATAGAAATGTGTAATGAGGTCAGTAACAAGTCAAATACCAAAAAGGGAGATTTGGAAGCATAAAATTTTGGTCGTGATATAGTGGACACCTACTTTCACACCTCTTCTGGAACATGCACAACACAACCAAACAGCTTACATTTCCTTACATGTGGAGAGAGAGTGCACGACAATCAATTGAGTACCTCTCTTCACACAAAATTTTGGGCTATAATAGTGATACTATTGCAATTGCTATCTATTATCAAATAGCAAATTTGTGATTATTATTACAAAAGTATTGAATATTGGTAGAAAACAGTTGGATTATAGTGAGTGTTGTGACAACTGGCTATTAAAAGAAGTTGTTGTTAACCTTACTTCAGCTGTACTGCATTGTTGGCTATTGAACAAAATTATTGTTGGGCTTTACCATTACTAAACATGTGAGTGGTGTTGGCATATGTTGCAATAATAATGGCTGATTAGAGTGTTTGCAGAAATCAAAGCAGACCTTCTACACCAGAAGTGGAAAGGGCTAGAATTAGAGATGCAGACCATTTGAAAAGGTTGCAGATGACCAATCCTGATGAGAGGAGAAGCAGAGTCAGAGTGACTGCCCCTGCTGAAAGAATTGTTCCACTGAATTATAGAGCTGCATTGGCAGCTCAGATACCACAGGTGCAGATGCCTGCTAATTGGGATGCTCCAAGGCAGTTTGAATTGCCTGTTGTACCTCATGCTCCTTTACTACCTAGGAGAGGTAACAATGGGCTGGGAGCAAATATAGCTGCCACTATACCACAAGTTTAGCTGTCAGCAGGGTAGAATGCACCTTTGGCCAATCCTATTCCTGTGATTCTACCTGCACCTCAGTTACAAACAAGGAGGGGCAGAGGGAGAGAAAAAGGAAGAGGACTGGGATCATTGCATAATATTTCAGGTGGTCAAGCTAATCCTGCACTCAATAATCTGCATAGGAGACATATTGCATTGAGGGAAAGAACTGCAGATTATGATGCATGTGTTCAGGAATTACAACAAGAGACAGCTAGGCAGTATCAGCATCATCAGAAATTATTACAGAAGATTGCTGAGGAAAGGAGAATTGCTGAGGCTATTGCTGCCAGAGAGAGGATATCACAGCAAGTGGCTGAATGAGTAGGCAGCATAATCTACAATTGCAGCAGATGCATGAAGAGAGGGAAGCTGCTGAAGTGGAAGGAGCTATGTGGCATAATTGGCAATGGGAATAGGATTATGTCCAGGATTCGAAGTTGCTTGTTCTGTCATGATGACATAATCTGTGATGAGTCACTTCTTTGGCTGAGTCAAGATTTGGCTGCAGAATTTTTTCACAAAATTTCAAGTCATGTGACTCAGCTATTCAGGTACCAAACATGGCAAAACATGTGATTTCGGCTATTTGTTAATAATTGGGCATTTTGGATCAATAACCCTTCCAACAGTGCCTGATCTCAGAGTTAATACTGAATTTGGCTAGTAACTAATTTAACTAAAATAGTCATCTGAATAGAGTAAGATAAATCTTGATTAAACCAGATCCAATCGGTTCTCTAGTTGCAGCTGTCCTAATAACAAGCACTGCCTCTCGATCACTGGCAGTTGCAATGTAAAGCGAGGCCTGGCATCAGCTTACAAAAGCAAGGTAAATACATATATACAATTACTTTCAGCTTGTGCTGAAATGATGAGTAAGTAGTTGTGGTGCACTGAAACAATGACATATGTGCATGCGAGAGAAGGCACACTAATAGAGTAGTTGAGTTCTTCTTTTAGGGCAACACCCACTAATCTGCTAGCTGGACTGTGTGGGCTCTTCTACAAGAAGGTGGCGGGGTGCACGCACATGATGGGGGGTTTTAATGGTTTTGATGTGAGGGGTTAAAAACAGATGAGTTGGCTAAAAAAGGTGTTTCGCACCACTAATGTGGATGGAATACCTAAGAGAACTCAACTGAAGTTCCCCTAGGTGTATATTTAATGTTTATATACTATGTCACAGCTATTACGCTATGTTGTTACCGATGCATATATACATGCATATACATATTGATGTGTGTAAATATAAAATTCCCATGCTGACAAATGTAGCATTTGTATAAATTGAAGGAGATTTAGTTTTAATTAAAATAACAAATAAAATTACAAAACAACTGTAAATAAGAAAATAAAATATACAACAAAACACAAACCAAACAAAATAGATTTGTGATATTTATAATAAATAGTTTATACTCTTTTGGAGTTGAACCAAAATTAACACTTTAGAAGAATGCAATTCTAACCATTGAACTAAGAGAATATATAAGTATAATTTAATATTTTGTGCTATATAAGGATTCAAAAATAAGCAATAAAAAGGAATTTTATTTGCATATTTTGTATACTTCTTATATATCTTTTTTTTTATAACTTAAATTATTAGTTTTATTAAAATTAAAAATAATTTTGATTTTTTTTTAAATTTAATATATTGAATATAACTCAACTTTAGTTAAACATAAGTTGAAAAGCCAAAATGAAAAACAAAACTGAAACAAAAAAATTTTTTTTTCAAAATTTAAGTTAATAACTAATTAAAGATATAAATATCTATTATTTGCTTTGCCAATTCTAGCTATTGCCAGCAGTATTCTATATTCAGAAGAGATGTTTATCCATAATAAAGCGAGCATGGTCACGTGAAGGGGTTGTGGGAATGATGACAAACTCAGAAGGGGTGGGAATGGCATCACGCCGTGAGACTCTGCAGAGGTGTGGGAATGGGAGAATGGTGAGAAAGTATGACAAATATCAAAATCTGACATTGTGGGAATCTAATCCAATTTTCGGCTAACCTGGGTGTTTCCATCATTTCAAAAATTAGCCGAAAAAAAAATTTCGGCTATTTTTAACTGTTCCCATGATAAGAAAAAATTTCGGCTAAGTTTTGGGCCCGATCACAAATTCAATATAACTGTTCCCATCAGAACAAATATTTTCCTGATGACAAATATAATTAAGTGTTCCTATGATGACGAATCTAATAACTTAGTGTAGGAACCACCAAATTTTCGGCTACTTTGTGGCCTGATGACAAATAAGGTTACCATGATGACAAACCTAATAACTGAGTGTAGTAAACCAAATTTTCGGCTAATGTTTGACCTGCTGACAAATATAATAAGGTGTTTCTATCATGACAAATCTAATAACTGAGTATAGGATCAATTTTTTCAGCTAATTTTCGGCTTGCTGGGTGTAGGAACCCAATTTTCAGCTGAGTTTTGGCCACTTCTAGCTTTTCTGCTCTCTTTCTGGCTCTGGGCTCTTTTCCAGTGGAGTTGTTTTTGCATTCTTGGGGTATCTGTAGACCAAGGTGAAGCTCTGTGAAGTCCTACCTCCCTGGCTTCTCTTTTTTCAACAAAAAGAGTGTCTGCCAGTTGTTTTTTGGACCTCTCTCAGGGCACAGTGTGCAGGGAGATTGGGCTGGCAGGTTTGCAGTTGCCTCCCCTTCCATTTTTGGAAGTCGCTCCACTATCAACTGCCACTGTTTGCACCAATTTCACAGCCTCCTACAAGAATCTCACCTCCTCTGCTGCTGTAAGAGAGCTCTCCGATTTCCATGGACCCGACTCCGCCCAATACTTCTCGACATGTTCGGACAGCTGCACAGCAAACTGAACGGAACCAACGGACCTTGGATAGCCCTACTTACCACCGGACTCCACACCACGCTCATACAATGAACATCGCCCAGCCTTTGCTGCCTGTGCTACCTCCCCATGGTGGTTTGCTGAATGGGAATGACTCCGATCCTTTTCTTGCCCCTCCACCTCCACCTCCTCAATACAACCATCTTCCTCCTCATTTGGCACAACAGCTGGCAGCACTTCCTCCCCTTCCACAGGTGGTGAGAGGCAGAGGCAAAGGAAGAGGAAGAGGGAGGGGAAGAGGCTCAATTCATGCAGCTCCACCTCTGCCTGTGGTTGCTCCTTTACACAATGCAGCTTTTCCATATTATTTTAATGCCCCTCCTGCCCCTCCTGTTTTTGACCCTCCTGTTTCTGCACCTCCTATTCTTGCACCTCCCATTCCTGTTGCTCCTGCACCTGCTATTCCTGTTGCACCTGCACCTCCTATTCCTAATACTTATGCAATCGCCCAGGCTGGGCTGCGAGTTCCACATTTGGGTCCTCCTCCTGTTTTTGACCCTCCAGCTCCTGTTCCTTTGGTTCCTGCACCTCCTATTCCTGTCACTCCTCCAATGGCCTGGCCTGGACATCAAGTTCCTGTAGCTGTATATTGGATTACATATTCTTCTATGTGACACAGGTTAATTAACAACATAATACTGATGCAGCCTTTTCTGCCTCCTGTTTTTGACCCTCCGGCTCCTGTTCCTCCTGTTCCTGCACCTCCTGTTCCTGAGCAAGTTCCACTTTTTTTTCCTGCTGTACGTTGGAGTTTTCCTTCAGGTGAATAGATGTACGAACTAACAACATATCATTATAGCTTCCTCCTCCTCCTGTTTTTGACCCTCCTGTTCCTGTTCCTCCTGTGCCTGCACCTCCCATTCCTGTGGCCAATCTACCAATGGCTCCTCTGCCAATGGTTCCTGCAATGGCCTGGGCTGCGCTTGCTGTGCAGCATGCAGCACTTCCACCTCTGGCTGCTGTATGTTGAATTATATTCTACATGATGTGCAATGGTCTGACTGAATAATGATGTAGCCACCTCTACCTCCCCCTCTACCTCTCCCACCTCTGGCTGTTTCTGCTGTTCCTGCTGTTCCTGCTCCTGCTGTTCCTGTTGCCAACGTACCTCCACATGTAAGCAGGCTGTTATTGTTTTGATGAATGTGGTGACTGACTTGATCATCCAAGATTGATCCCGCCCCTCTTCCACATGTTCTGCTGCCTCCTGCACGCCGCCCATTTAGCCCACTTTGGCCTATTCATGATCTCGGAAGAATGGATGTTCAGTGTCCCAATTGCCATGCTTTGCACTGGATGGCTGAACGTCTTACCACATCCTCCAATATAAATCCCAGATTCGGCATGTGCTGTCTGAGTGGAAAGATCGCTTTGCCACCTCTTCACCCAGTCCCACCTGAGCTTATACAATTGCTCACTGCTCAGGATGACATTGGAAAATCATTTCATGATCACATCCGCACTTACAATAATGCACTCGCCATGACGTCTATCGGTTGCAAGATTGATGAGTCGGTCAATGAGGGCGAAGAGGCTGTGAATGATGGCATTGGTCCCTATGTCTACAAACTCCATGGTGAGCTGTCCCACAAGATCGGATCTCTGCTTCCACCAGAGAGAGAACCTCCTGTTTATGCTCAGCTATATATTTAAGATCCAGCTGACGCTGTCAATTTTTGCATGGCCAATGCCTGGAATACTCACCTCCATCACCACACTTTGCTCACTCTTCAGGACATGCTCCACCGTCACCATCCAGCAGTTCAGATGTACAAGCAGGCTCATGAGCTCACCAGGAACTTGCCTTCACACCAGCAGTGCAAGATAGCTTTGCATTTTGATCAATCCTATGACCGTCGCCGCTACAATCTGCCCGATGCTACCAACAATGAGATTGCTGTCATTTGTCCAGGTGATGGCGATCAGCCAGAGAGCACACGCGACATCGTTCTCTACCGCAGGCATGGCCCTCCCCTTCAGCGCATCAGTGACATCCATCCCCTCTATCCGGCCCTTCACTACATTTTGCTGTTTTCTACTGGCCAGCTCCAATGGCACCCTCAAATCGAGTATGCAGCTGTCGATGCCAACAACCGACGTGGTGCCAGAGTTCACAAACATGTCTCCAAATCCGAATTCTACTGCTATTGCCTCCACCTTCGACCACCTGCTGTCGAGCCCCAGCATATCTTTCTGACCAGAAGCTCTTTCAGGAGTTTGTGTGCGATGGATGGGCCACTGCTAAGCAGGATCGATTGCGCTGGATTTTGATGAATCAGGACACTATTCGAGGTGAAGTCTATGTTGGCCTGGCAGATGCTGTGGCTGCAATCATCGATGTAGACACAGAGTCTCTGGGTCAAAGAATCATTCTTCCTTCGTCCTTTGCAGGAAGCACACGTCACATGCAGCAGCTTCTTCAGGATGCATTCACCATCAATCGTCACTGCAATGGAGGCGATCTCTTTCTCACCATCACTGCCAACCCTGCCTGGCCAGAAATATGGGATGCTCTTCATCCAGGACAGACTGCAGCAGATCGCCCGGATTTGGTCGTTCATGCATTCTATGCAAAGCAAAAGGAGATGATCAAGGATATCGAGGCTGGCATATTTGGAAAGGCTGTGGCTTATCTATTCACCATCGAGTTTCAGAAGCGTGGCCTTCCTCACATGCACTGCATTATCTTTCTCGATGAGCAATTCAAGCTTTGCACCCCCGAGCAGATAGACAGCCTTCTGTCTTCAAAGTTTCCTGACGATGATCCTGAGCTCCTTGACCTCATCAAAAAGTTCATGGTCCATAAACCCTGTGGTGCAGAGAATCCTGCAGCTCCTTGCATGGTGAATGGACAGTGCTCCAAAGGTTTCCCCAAGCCATTCAGGGATCAGACCACCATCTTTAAGGATGCCTATGCCTCTACCAAGTGTCGGGACACTGGACACACATATCAGGTTCGGGGAAAGCAGGTCAACAATCGCTGGGTCATCACTTATTCACCATATCTCCTCTGGAAGTACTGCTGCCATATCAACATCGAGTCCATTGCCTCCATCAAAGCTGTCAAATACATCTACAAATATGTGTACAAAGGTCATGATTGCATCACCATGCAGTTTGGGACTTGCAACAATGAAGTCAAACAGTATCTGGACACTCGCTACATATCTGCATGTGAAAGCATCTGGTGCCTCTTCCACTTCACCATGCATGATGCTTCTCCCAACATCGTCCATCTTCAGGTCCACCTTCCTGGCCAGCAGTATGTCACTTAAAATCAGAACGGTCCACAGTCTATCCAGAAAATCATCCAGCATGCTGCACAGTGTGACACCACCCTCACTGCCTTCTTCAAGGCCAATCAGGAGTATCCAGAGCTTGCACAGGTCGTTCTTTACCAGGACTTTCCTTCCAAATTTGTGTGGGATCAAAGGGCTCACAAGTGGAAACCCAGGCAGAGGGGATTCACCATTGGAAGGATGTTTTATGCTCCACCCAGTGCCGGTGAATGCTTTTACCTCAGGCTGCTTCTCATTCCTGTGAAAGGGGCTACATCATATGAAGACCTTCGCACTTTTCAGGGCATCATCGCTCCCTCATTCAGGGAGGCCTGCCTCGCCCATGGCCTTTTGGAGGATGAACAAGAGTGGCAGCAGTGTCTGGAGGAAGCAAAGTTCATAGCAACCGGTCGTCAGCTTTGCAATCTTTTTGTCACCATCCTTCATGACTGTGCTCCCTCTGATCCTGTCCACCTCTGGAATACATATTGGCCTCACATTTGCAATGACCTGCAGTGAAGTGTTATTAGATTAAAATATATATTGTACATATGTAACTACTACTCATAGAAAATCAATGAACACAGTGAACAACGTGTGCTGAAGGCACATTTAAAAACCTTGTCAATAATAAAAGGAGAATGGTCAGGTGATTTGAGTGTGGGAGTCTTTCTGAGTGGGTGGGAGAGTGATGACCAACTCTGAGGGTCATGAGACATGATGACAAATATAAGTAAAAGGCGGGAACAAAATTCTCAGCTAATAAAAAATTTTTGGCTAATTTAGGGCTGGATCACAAATATAATAACTAATAATAAGGTGTTTTTTTGGTTACAGGGGGGGATCAATTTTGGCTACAATAATATAATGTAGAAACAATATTTTTAGCTACAGTGTGGAATCAAATTTTCTGCTAATTTTTTTTTTGAGGCCTGATGACAAATATAATAATTAGCAACAACATTTTTGGCTAATTTTTTTTGGGGCCTGATGACAAATATAATTACTGGGTGTTGCTATGATGACAAATATAATTAGCAACAACATTGTTGGCTACATTAATCACTGGGTGTCGCTATGATAAGAAATACAATTAGCAACAACATTTTCGGCTACAATGTGGGGTCAAAATTTTTAGCTAATTTTTTTTTGGGCCTGATGACAAATATAATAAGGTGTTCCCATGATGACAAATCCAGTAACTGGCTGTAGAAACAAAGTTTTCAGCTGATTTGGCCTGATGACAAATATTATAAGGTGATCCCATGATGACAAACTAATTTGTCATTAATGACAAATATCATAACTGGGTGTAGGAACCATATTTTCAGCTGATGTTTGGCCTGATAACAAATATCATAACTGGGTGTAGGAATCCTACCTCCCTGGCTTCTCTTTTTTCAACAAAAAGAGTATCTGCCAGTTGTTTTTTGGACCTCTCTCAGGGCACAGTGTGCAGGGAGATTGGGCTGGCAGGTTTGCAGTTGCCTCCCCTTCCATTTTTGGAAGTCGCTCCACTATCAACTGCCACTGTTTGCACCAATTTCACAGCCTCCTACAAGAATCTCACCTCTGCTGCTGTAAGAGAGCTCTCCGATTCCTATGGACCCAACTCCGCCTAACACTCTTCGACGGATCCGGACAGCCGCACAGCAAACTGAATGGGACTAATGGACCTTGGATAGCTCTACTCGCCATCGGACTCCACACCATGCTCGCACTATGCATATTGCCCAGCCACTGCTGCCATTGCCGCCAGCCCATAATATTGGCTTGCTGAATGCTGATCCTTTTGTAGCTGCTCCTCCACCACCTCCTCAATACAGTCACCTTCCTCCTCATTTGGCACAGCAGCTGGCAGCACTTCCTCCCCTTCCACAGATTCCAAGAGGCAGGGGCAGAGGCAGGGGAAGAGGGAGGGGAAGAGGCTCAAGTCATGCAGCTCCACCTCTGCCTGTTGTTGCTCCTTTACACAATCCAGCTCTCCCATATTTTTTTCATGCCCCTCCTGCACCTCCTGTTTTTGACCCTCCTGTTCCTGCACCTCCAATTCCTGCACCTTCCATTCCTGTGGCAGCTCCTGCAATGGCCTGGACTAAACTTGCTTTCCAGCATGCTGCACTTCCACCTCTATTCCCTGCTGTATATTGGTTTATTTTTCACATGATGTATAATATTATGATGTAGCCTCCTCCTCCTCCTCCTCCTGTTTTTGATCCTCCTCCTGCTGCTCCTGCTCCTATTGTCACTGTTGCCAATATCCCTCTCCATGTAGGCTTATATAGGTTCTTTTGAGCATATTGACTAACAATAATGATGATGTAGCCTCCTGCTCTTGCTCCTCCTGTTTGTGATCTCCCTGCATCTGTTCCTCCTATTTCTGCTCCTGTTGTCCCTGTCATTAATATTCCTCCACATGTATGCTTATGTCCTTTTTTGTCATGTCTTTATTTGTGACTGACTTGATTATCCCAGGTGGCTCAACATATTGATCCTGCACCTGTTCCACTTGGGCCCCTCCCTCCTGCATGCCATCCTTTTAGTCCTGACTGGCCTGTTCATTATCTGGAAAGAATGGATATTCAGTGTCCCAATTGTCATGCATTGCACTGGATGGCCGAGCGTCTCACAGCATTTTCCAATATAAATCCCAGATTTGGCATGTGCTGCTTGAGTGGAAAAATTGTTTTGCCTCCTCTCCACCCAGTCCCACCTGAGCTTCTCCAGTTGCTCACTGCTCAGGATCACATTGGCAGGTCATTTTGTGATCATATCCGCATATACAACAATGCTCTTGCCATGACTTCCATTGGGCACAAAATTGATGAGTCTGTTAATGAAGGTGAAGAGGCTGTGAATGATGGTGTTGGCCCCTACATCTTCAAACTGCATGGCGAGCTGTCCCACAGGATTGGCTCTCTTCTTCTACCAGAGGGTGAATCTCTGGTGTATGCTCAGCTTTACATTTATGATCCAGCCGATGCAGCCAACTTTCGCATGGCCAATGCCTGGAACACTCACCTTGATCACCACACTTTGCTCACCCTTTAGAACATGCTCCACCATCTCCATCCTGCAGTTCAGATGTACACACAGGCCATGAGCTCACCAGAAACTTGCCTCCACACCAGCAGTGCAAGATAGCCTTGTGTTTTGATCAATCCTGTGACTGTCACCGCTACAATCTCTCCAATGCTACCAACAATGAGATTGCCATTATTCTTCCAGGTGATGGTGATCAGCCACAGAGCACACGCGACATCATTCTTTACTGCAGGCATGGCTCTCCCCTTCAGCGCATTAGTGATGTCCATTCCCTGGCCCTTCACTATGTTTTGCTGTTTCTTACTGGCCAGCTCCAATGGCACCCTCAAATTGAGTATGCTGCTGTCAATGCCAACAACTGAGGTGGTGCCAGAGTTCACAAACATGTCTCTAAATCTGAATTCTACTGCTATTGCCTCCACCTTTGACCATCTGCTATCGAGCCCCAGCATATCTTTCTGACCAGAAAGCTCTTTCAGGAGTTTGTGTGTGATGGATGGGCCACTGCTGAGCAGGATTGGTTGCACTGGATTTTAATGAATCAGAACACCATTCATGGTGAAGTTTATGTTGGCCTGGCAGATGCTGTGGCTGCAAACATCGATGTGGACACAGAGTCTCTGGGTCAAAGAATCATTCTTCCTTTGTCCTTTGCAGGAAGCACACATCATATACAGCAGCTTCTTCAGGATGCATTCACCATCAATTGTCACTGCAATGGAGATGATCTCTTTCTCACCATCACTGCCAACCCTGCCTGGCCAGAAATACGAAATGCTCTTCATCCAGGGCAGACTGCAGCAGATTGCCTGGATTTGGTTGTTCGTGCATTCTATGCAAAGCAGAAGGAGATGATCAAGGATATCAAGACTGGCATATTTGGAAAGGCTGTGGCTTATCTTTTTACCATCGAGTTTGTTAGAAAACAGTCTCCTAACATGCCTATTACCTAATACTATTTTAATTTTATTTTGTTTTATTTTATTTGATTTTATTTCACCAAAATGTGCTATAAAATGCCTATATACACATTATTTGTCAGTGTGGGAATTCTTTATTTACACACATCAATATGTACATGCATGTACACACATGTGTGCATGCGTCTGTAATAACATACTACAATATGTGTAACATAGTATATAACTCTAAAATAAAATACTAGAAGACCTTAGTTGAGTTCTCTTCAGTATTCCATCTATAATAGTGGTGTGAAAGGCCTAATTCAGCCAACTGTTCTATTTTTAACCTGTTGCATCAAAACCATCAATCCCCCCATCACGTGCACGCATGCCCCACTGCCTTCTTGTAGGAGAACCCATACGGTCCAGCTAGCAGATTAGTGGGTGTCACCCTAACAGAGTTTCAGAAGCGTGGCCTTCCTCACATGCACTGCATTATCTTGCTCAATGAGCAATCCAAGCTTCACACCCCTGAGCAGATGGACAGCCTTCTGTCTTCAGAGTTTCCTGATGATGATCCTGAGCTCCTCAACCTCATCAAGAAGTTCATGGTCCATAAACCCTGTGGTGCAGAGAACTCTGCAGCTCCTTGCATGGTGAATGGACAGTGCTCCAAAGGTTTCCCCAAGCCATTCAGGGATCAGACAACTATCTCTGAGGATGCCTATGCCTCTACCAAGTGTCGGGACACCGGACAGACATATCATGTTTGGGGAAAGCAGGTCAACAATCATTGGGTAGTCACTTACTCTGCCTATCTCATCTGGAAGTACTGTTGCCACCTCAATATTGAGTCTATCAGCTCTATCAAGGCCATCAAGTACATCTACAAATATGTCTACAAAGGCCACAATCGCATCACCATGGAGTTTGGAACTTGCAATGATGAAGTCAGGCAGTACCTCGATGCTCGCTACATATCTGCATGCGAAAGCATCTGACGCCTCTTCCACTTCACCATGCATGGTGCTTCTCCCAACGTCATCCATCTTCAGATCCACCTTCCTGGCCAGCAGTATGTCACTTGGAATCAGAACAGTCCACAGTCTATCCAGGAAATCGTCCAGCATGCTGCACAGCGTGACACCACCCTCACTGCCTTCTTCAAGGCCAATCAGGAGTATCCAGAGCTTGCACAGGTCGTTCTTTACCAGGACTTTCCTTCCAAATTTGTGTGGGATCAAAGGGCTCACAAGTGGAAGCCCAGGCAGAGGGGATTCGCCATTGGAAGGATGTTCTATGCTCCACCCAGTGCCGGTGAATGCTTTTACCTCAGGCTGCTTCTTACTGCTGTGAAAGGGGCTACATCATATGAAGACCTTTGCACTTTTCAGGGCATCATCGCTCCCTCATTCAGAGAGGCCTGCCTCACCCGTGGCCTTTTGGAGGATGACCAAGAGTGGCAGCAGTATCTGGAGGAAGCAAAGTCTATGGCAACCGGTCATCAGCTTCGCAATCTTTTTGTCACCATCCTTCGTGACTGTGCTCCCTCTGATCCTGTCCACCTCTGGAATACATATTGGCCTCACATTTGCAATAACTTGAGATATCAGCTCCAGCACACCAACATTCATATCAATCCTACCAATGATGATGTCCATGATTATGGCCTTTATCTTATCAATCAGCTTCTCATGGTCTCTGGAAAATCTCTTGAGAAGGATTGGCCATACATGCCTCAGATCACTCAGAATTGGGATGCCAACATTTAAAACCGGTTGATTGCAGAGCAGCGCAGATACAATGTTGTGGAGCAGGCCGAGTTGGCTACACACAATCTGGACACTTTCAATCATGATCAGAGGGCTGTCTTTGATGAGGGCATGCATGCAGTCAACAACAAAACTGGCCAGACATTTTTCCTCTATGGTCCAGGTAGCACTGGCAAAACCTATGTTTACAACACCCTCTGCCATCAGCTTTGCTCTCAAGGCAGGATCATCCTCTGTGCTGCATCGTCTGGAATAGCTGCTCTTTTGCTCAAAGGTGGTCATACTTCCCATTCCTGCTTTCAGATCCCAATCATCATAAATGAGTCATCCACCTGCACCATTTCCAGAGGTTCAACACAGGCACAGCTCCTGCAGCAGACTGACTTGATCATTTGGGATGAGGCACTCATGCAGCATCGTCATCTTCATGAAGCTGTCAACTGCACTCTGAAAGACATTCTCCAATGTGACAAACCCTTTGGTGGTGTGCCTGTGGTCTTTGGGGGTGACTTTCATCAGATCCTGCCTGTCATTGAGAAGGGTCCTCGACCTCAAATCGTTGGTGCTTCTTTGCAATGCTCTGTTCTCTGGCAACACATCCCAATCCTTCATCTCAAAATCAACATGCATTTGAACACAGATGATCTTCAGGAGCGCAACTTTGCAAAGTGGCAGTTGGAGATTGGGAAGGGTGGTCATACAGATAAAGGTGGCAATATCAATCTTCCTGATCATCTCAAATATCCTCAGAACACCATTGTTTCTCTCATCGACAGCATCTAACCTGGCATCTATGATCAGGCTCAGCATTCAGATCAATACTTTTCAGAGCGGGTCATCCTGGCAAGCAAGAACAATGATGTCAACAATTTGAACCATCACATTCTTGACATTTTTCCTGGACAGGAGCATGTCTTTCACAGTGCTAACTCGATTGCAAATGATGAGAATGGCGAACTCCTATATCCCCAAGAATATCTTAATTCTATCAACTGCTCAGGTCTACCTTTGGCACATTTGGCACTCAAGGTCGGCATCCCTGTGATGATGCTTCGCAATCTCAATATCACTGGAGAGGTCTGCAATGGAAGTTAGGGAATATTGACTTGGATCAGAAATAGGGTTTTAGAGATTCAGTTGATCACTGGAGATAATGCAGAAGAGACTATTTTCATTCCACAGATGTGACTTTGGCCCATTGAAGGTCAACTCCCCTTCACACTCTCTCGACTGCAGTTTGCTGTTCATCTTTGCTTTTCAATGTTGATCAACAAGTCACAAGGGCAGTCAGTGAAGCATGTGGGTTTGGATTTCAGGAGTCTTGTCTTTACACATGGGCAGTTCTATGTGGCAATATCATGGGTCAAGTCAGTGCACAATATCAAGGCAATATGGCCAAGCTCAGAGGACAGTGCAAAGACAAAAAATATTGTATATGATGAAGTGTTATCAGATTAAAATATATATGTAACTACTACTCATAGAAAATCAGATTAAAATATATATATGTACATATGTAACTACTACTCACAGAAAATGTTATTACATTAAAATCTATATTGTGAAAATCAATGAACACAGTGAACAATGTGTGCTGGAACATTTAAAAACCTTGTCAATAATAAAAGGAGGATGGTCATGTGACTTGAGTGTAGGAGTTTTTCTGAGGGAGTGGGAGAGTGATGACCAACTCTGAGGGTCATGAGACATGATGACAAATATAAGTGAAAGGTGGGAACAAAATTCTCAGCTAATAAAAAAAATTTCGGCTAATTTGGGGCCAGATCACAAACATATTAACTAATAATAGGGTGTTTTTTTGGCTACAGTGCAGGATCAATTTCAGCTACAATAATATAATGTAGGAACAACATTTTTAGCCACAGTGTGGGACAAAATTTTCTGCTAATTTTTTTTTTGAGGCCTGATGACAAATATAATAATTAGCAACAACATTTTCGGCTACTTTGGTTTTTGGGCCTGATGACAAATATAATTACTGGGTGTTGCTATGATAACAAATATAATTAGCAACAACATTTTCAGCTACAGTGGGAGATCAAAATTTTTGGCTTATTTTTTTTTGGGCCTGATGACAAATATAATTACTGGGAGTTGCCATGATGACAAATACAATTAGCAACAACAATTTTGGCTACAGTGTGGGGTCAAAATTTTCAGCTAATTTTTTTTTTGGCCTAATGACAAATATAATAAGGTGTTCCCATGATGACAAATCTAATAACTGGCTGTAGGCACAAAGTTTTCAGCTGATTTGGCCTGATGACAAATATTATAAGGTGTTCCCATGATGACAAAGATCATAACTGGGAGTAGGAACCATATTTTTGGCTGATTTTTGGCCTGATGATAAACATTATAATGGGGTATAGGAACCAAATTTTCAGCTAATTTCTAGCCACTTCTAGCTTTTCTGCTCTCTTTCTGGCTCTGGGCTCTTTTCCAGTGGGGTTGTTTTTGCATTCTTGAGGTATTTGTAGACCAAGGTGAAGCTTTGTGAAGTCCTACCTCCCTGGCTTCTCTTTTTTCAACAAAAGGAGTGTCTGCTAGTTGTTTTTGGATCTCTCTCAGGACACAGTGTGCAGGGAGATTGGGCTGGCGAGTTTGCAGTTGCCTCCCCTTCCATTTTTGAAAGTCGCTCTACTATCAACTGCCACTGTTTGCACCGATTTCATAGCCTCCTGCAAGCATCTCACATCCTCTGCTGTAAGAGAGCTCCTCCATTCCCATGGACCCAACTCCTCCCAACACTTCTCGACATGTCCAAATGGCTGCACAGCAAACTGAATGGGACCAATAGACCTTGGATAGCCATACTTGCCACTGGACTCTACACCATGCTCGCATGATGCACATTGCCCAACCACTGCTGCCATTGCTGCCAGCCCATAATATTGGCTTGCTGAATGCTGATCCTTTTGTTGCTGCTCCTTCACCACCTCCTCAATACAATCACCTTCCTCCTCATATGGCACAGCAGCTGGTGGCACTTTTTCCCCTTCCACAGATTCCAAGAGGCAGGGGCAGAGGGTGGGGAAGAGGAAGGGAAAGAGGCTTAAGTCATGCAGCTCCACCTCTGCCTGTTGTTGCTCCTTTACACAATGCAGCTCTCCCATTTTTTTCATGCCCCTCCTGCACCTCCTGTTTTTAACCCTCCTGTTCCTGCACCTCCAATTCCTGCACCTCCCATTCCTGTGGCAGCTCCTGCAATAGCCTGGTGTTAGGGCGACACCCACTAATCTGCTAGCTGGACCATGTGGACTCTCCTACAAGAAGGTGGCGGGGCACGCGTGCATGATGGGGGATTTGATGGCTTTCATGTGAGTTGTTAAAAATAGAACAGTTGGCTGAATTAGGCCATTCGCACCACTATTGTGGATGGAATATCTAAAAGAACTCAATTGAGGTCTCCTAGTATTTATTTTAGAATTATATACTATGTTACATATATTATAGTATGTTATTACAGACATATGCACACATGCATGCACATGCGTGTACATATTGATGCATGTAGATAGAAAATTCCCATGCTGACAAATAATGTGTATATAGGCATTATGTAGCATATTTTGCTGAAATAAATTAAATTAAAATAAAATAAAATAAAATAAAAATAGTATTATGTAATAGGCATGTTAGGTGGCTATTTCCTAACATTACCCCCCTTTTAGGCCTCAACTTCCAGGCGAGAAAATATTGTATCTGTCCTCTCTGTGAAATTTTGGTAAGGCCGGAAATTCATCCCCTCATACACTATTCTAGCAATGCGACGCAGAGCATTTGGATTACATTCAAAGAATTGGGCATTTGCTTTATGCGCTCACTTACAATTCTCCTTGGGTTCCCATAAATTATTTTTGTCAGTGTAGTTCTTCCACTTGATTAAGAACTCCAATTTATTTTGTCAAAGATGTGAGTCCAAAACTTCTTTCACAATATATTCTGGAGCACCTTCTACCATTATTGGAGGCTGTGGAGTAGTTTGTTGACTGGGAATAGTGGGTGGGCAGTAAGGGCATAAACAGGAAATGTTAATTTCAGGATCAATCGTGAATGACTGAGGTAATTTTAACACTACCACATTGGGTGAAATTATTTTAGAAATCGGATATGGGCCAACTTGCTTCTCCATAAGCTTTCTTAAAGGTTGTGGAATATTTAGATCCTGGGTACTTAGCTATACCAAGTCACCAATTTTGTACTCTGGAGCAACAGCTCGAGTACAATCCATGTGTTGCATCATGGCATCTCATGCTTTCATTAATGCTGCCTCTGCTTCCTCCTGCACCTTTTGCATTTTTGACACAAAGTCCTCCACTGATTGTACCTTGACTTTCCTTTGTGGTTCTACTCCCATTCTGGGATGATAACCATAATTAGCTAAGAAGGGCGACATGTGAGTAGCTGAATAGAATTTATTATTGTGGGAAAATTCTGCAATTGCTAACCATTCGGGCCAGTCGGTTTGTTGGTGATTGACAAACATGCATAGGTACTGCTCCAACTCCTGATTCATTCTTTCTGTCTGCCCATCAGTTTGTGGGTGATATGCCATAGATAATTTGATTTGAATCCCCAATATGTTATTTAACTCTCACATAAATGCAGAAGCAAATTGTGATCCATAATTGGAGATAACTGTATCAGGTAATCCATGTAACTGTAATATTTTTATTGTCCTCCTCCACTCCCCTTTTATGATCTGTGCATCTGGATAATGCATCTGCTTTTCTCATCAAGCTTCCTGCTTTGTAGACCAAGTGAAAATTAAAGCACGATAGGAATAATGCCTAATGTGCTTGTTGACGGTTAAGCTTTTTAGCAGACATGAAGTACTGCAGATTTTGATGGTCTGTCCAGATTTCAATCTGATGTGTACATCCTTCCAAATAATGTCTCCATGCTTCTAATGCTGGTATTATTCCTAACATCTCTTTATCATGCACATCATAATTCCTCTCCACATCATTTAACCCTCAAGACAAATATGCACAAGGATGCCATTTGTCATCTTCACATAACATTGATAATACCACTCCAGTAGCAAAGTCTGATGCATCTAATTCTACTTGTAAGGGGCGCATGAAATCTACTGGGACCAATATTGGCTCTTCCACAAACTTCCTCTTCAACTTCTCAAATGCTGTCTGCTGTTGTTCTCCCCATCTCCACACTACTCCCTTTCGCATAAGGTTGTGTAATGGTGTGGCAATTTTGGAAAAATTATGAAAAAAGTGATGATAAAAATTGGCAAGTCCCAAGAAAGCCTGAACTTCCTTGATACAGGTAGGCATGGGCCAATCAACAATTGCCTGTACCTTGATAGGATCTATCTTGATTCCATCAGGACCAATCTTTAATCCCAAGAACTCAATGTCACTTGCTCCAAATACACACTTCTCCAATTTAACAAATAAATCATTCTCTGCCAATCTCTTCAACACCTCCTGCACTATCGCCTCATGATTTTCTTCATTCTCTGTGAATATTAAAATGTTGTCAATAAATATTATCACCATGCCTTTGTCTATTAGGTTCTTGAAAATGTCATTCATCATATTTTGGAAAGTTGGGGGACTATTGGTCATCCCAAAAAACATGACTAGCAGCTCGAAGGATCCTTGATGCATGGCAAATGCTGCCTTCCACTCATCTCCTTTCTTTATCCATACATTGTTGTACCCCCAGTGTAAATCCAATTTTGTAAAGACCTTGGCCTTTCCCACCTTGTCAATTATCTCTGAGATCAACAGCAAAGGGTATGCATTCTTCACTGTCCACTCATTCAAATACCTATAATCTGTACACATCCTCTTCCTCTGATCTTTTTTTGGTACAAAGAATACTGGTGATGTCTGTGGTGATTTCGAAGGTTGTATGTATCCCTTGCATAACTGTTCATTAGGGAATGCATCTACTTCTTCTTGTTCCTTTGGAGATAATGGATAGACTTTTGACTTCTTTGGCACAAATCCTGGCTTCATCTCAATAGCATGATCCCATGGCTTTCACACTGGCATCCGCTTTAATTCCTTCTTCTAAAAAACTGACAAATATTTATGATAGGCTTTTGGCACCCACTCCTCTACTGGCTTCTCCACTTTCTCCACATTTTTATCCCATGACTGTCCTCCACAAATTTCCCTAAAGGTTTGCTTCTGTTCTTCCTTACTAGTCATAATTGAAACTTCCCCGTTTGGCATATCCTCATCTTTCACTTCCTCCATTATAACAGAATACTTCCTCAGACATTCTTTCTCTCTCTTTTCCTTCTTCTCCTTTTTTACTTTTCTCTCATACACATTACATTCTTTAGGACAATGAGTCATGTGTACCTTCCCAGTTTCCCAATCAATTTCTGGATTATGCTTTCATAACCATGGATATCCAATTATCAGATTGGTTTTCCCAAGGTCGCACACCTCAAATATGGCTCATTCCTGATGATCCTGATACTTCAATATCATCATCACTTCTGCCTTAATGGCTCCTCCACAATTGATCATACCATCAATATTGTGCACCATTATAGGTTGGGGCAGTTTACGCATGCAAATACCATTTCCAGTAATTAAGGATCAATTAATAAATAATCCGGTAACACCACTGTTAAGCAATGCCTCAACATTAATTGCTGCATGCATGTCCACTGTTTTTAATCCTACTCTCAAGCTGATTTCGAGTTCTATCTGCACTGAGCGAATAAAAAATTTAGGGGTCTTTGGAAATAAGGCTGGGCATTTTTCTTTGTCGCATAAATGATGATGGTCATACTCCTCAATTTCTCTTTCGGGTTCACTCTCAGTTTCCTTGGATACTAATACATTATATTGATTCTGGGTCAGCAATGGAGAAACCTTTACTGGGACTTTTCCACAAAATTCTTCTGCTTATCTTCCTCCAACTTTACTTCCTCGATTGTCACTTCTCTAATCTTCCTTTTCTGCCTACAAATTCGAGCCATATGCCCTAATTGCCCACAATTAAAATATTTAACTAGAGCAAACATTTAACTGGAGCTCATTTCCCTACTCAATCAACATCCATTGCATCCATTGATGCTGCTGACTCCTTAACAATAGGTGTCACTGCCATGGCTGGTGGCTGTGTCCTCGGAGTTTGTACCTGAGGTGTCCTTCCTTTCTCAGACTTTCCTTCTGATGACTTTCCAAATCTGTCATTCCCATACATCAATTTTGATTCTGCCTGTTCCTGTCGATATTGCCAATCAAGACACATTGCCCAATTATACCAGTTGTCCAACCTCTCTGGCATAGAAGGTAGTCGATAGATAGACTTGAATAATGAGGAATTTAATCCTGCCTTCAAAAATTCTACTAATGCAGCTTCTCCCATATCGGTTTGTGATGCTTCTGCTTTGAACTGCAAAATAAATTTATCTGCAGTCAGAGAACCTTGGCGCATGGTTTTTAATTTAGCATTAGCTCTTGCCTTTGGGTTAGGGTCTCCAAACTGTGCTCCAATCTCTCCAAAAATTCCCTGAAGGTTGGAAATGGTTTATATCCTGTGGCAATTTGATTAATGGCTTTGTTTCTCCAGAACTGTGCTTTCCCTTTCTGGAAGTATGAAAGAGCAAACATAATTCTAGATTTGGTCGTATGAAATTCGGGCTTTCTCCTATGAATATACAACACTATAGAGCTGATAAAGGATTTTGTATTCTCCATGGTACCATCAAATATTTGTAGGGGCACATATTTAGGTAAATGAATTTTTCCCCTCTCAGATCTCTCCTCTGCATGCTCACCCTCCTGAGACATCCACTCTACCATCTCCTCCATCTCATCATCTTTATCTTCTACTATTTCTGCATTTGTTTTTGCTTGTTTGGGCTGGGATCCTGCTAATACTGATACTAATTGGGATATTTGTGCTGTTAGAGCATCAATTTTGGCTCTTAGAATAGGCATGGGAACAGGATTGTGACCAGGATTCGAAGTTGCTTGTTCTGTCATGATGACATAATCTGTGATGAGTCACTTCTTTGGCTGAGTCAAGATTCAGCTGCAGAATTTTTTTACAAAATTTCGAGTCATGTGACCTGGCTATTTCGAGTACCAAACATGGCAAAACATGTGATTTCAGCTATTTGTCAATAATTGGGCACTTCAGATTAATAACCCTTCCAACAGTACCTAATCTTGAGGTTAATACTGAATTTGGCTAGTAACTAATTTAACTAAAATAGTTGTCTGAATAGAGTATAGTAAATCTTGATTAAACCAGATCTGATTGGTTGTCTGGTTGCAGCTGTCCTAATGATGAGCACTGCCTCTCGATCACTAGCAGTCACACTGCAATTGCAGCAGGTTAATGAACAGAGGCAAGCTGCTGAAGTGGAAGTAGCTAGATGGCACAATTGGCAATTGCAGCAGTTGGCTGAACAAGAGCCGCAAAGGCAAGCTGCTGAAGCTAAAGAGCTGGCACAAAGACAAGCTACTGAAGCTGAAGCAGCTAGACAGCATACTTGGCAATTACAGCAGCTGGCTGAATAGGAAAGGAACAGGCAAGCTGCTGAAAATGAAGCAGCCAATCAACAATTGCAGCAGCTGGCTGAACAGGAGTTGGAGAGGCAGGCAGCTGCCCAGCAAACTGCTTTAGCTGCTGAGCCATGATATCATGATCCACCCAGACATATTAATATAGAGGCTGCATTGCAAGAACGTAACAGGCGCGATCAGGAATGGGCTTTCAGGATGCATCAGATGTGGAGAAATGAACAGCTTGCAGATGAGCAAGCACAGATGGATGAGGCTGAGGAGCTACAATGTCTATCTATTGCAGACAGGAACTTGCATCAAGGAACATTTATCTGACATCATGTTTATTGGTTAACAATTTGGTTCATTTGTCAGATACAACTGTCACATCAATGTTGAGATCTGTTCTTCAATCGAGGCTGTCAAGTACATCCACAAGTACATATACAAAGGCCATGACAGAACCATGATTGAGATTCTGGACCAAGACAGAGATGAGGTCAAGGAGTATCTGGATGCACATTATATTGGATCTGTGGAAAGCTGCTGGCATATAAATGAATTTGGAATGCATGCAGAGTCTCCTCATGTTTATCGTCTGCCTGTCCATCTGGAGGACCAACAAACAGTCTACTTCAATGCAGATGACAGCATTGATGAGGTTTTGGAAAGGCCTGCTACCAAGACCACACGTCTCACTGCTTGGTTTGAAGCCAACAGAAGATATGAAGCAGCACGTACTGTCACCTACCAGAACTTTCCTCAAACATGGGTCGGCAATGCAACCAAAAAGCAGTGGAACCCAAGAAGGTGTGGCGAGCCTGCTATTGGCAGAATGTACTTTGCTTCTCCTGCCCAGGGGGAAAGGTTCTACCTCAGGCTGCTGCTTACTGTTGTCACAGGGGCAACATCATTCCAGCACTTGCACACTGTCAATGGTGTCATCCATAACACATTCAAGCAGGCCTGTGTTGCATTGGGTCTTTTGCAGGATGACCAGGAATGGGTTCAGTATCTTACAGAGGCATCCCAGATGCAGCTCGGTTCCTCTCTCAGATTGCTCTTTGCCACCATTCTTCTTCATTGCAATCCAACATCACCTGACATCCTCTGGAACCAGTTCAAACATCACATTTGTGATGACCTCAGAGTCAAACTTCTTTCCATCTATTCAGATGAGCTTATGACCCATGCCTTTGTCATGGTGTTCACTCGCTTTGCTCACTCAGCCTGACACTGGCATGGGCCAGCTCGGATATATGTAACACAATGCTTAATCCCACTACAGTTACTCAAATCTACCTTGATTTACTACAAACTTGTTACTGACATCATTACAAACTTTTCTTGACTTGTTATTGACTTTATTACAAACCCATATTAACTTGTTACTGACTTGTCTGGGAGCAGCTCAAAGCAAAGGAGTGTAATTCATTACATATGCTATGACCATTTCGGTCATTGAGTAACTGTAGTAGGATTAAGCATTGTGTTACATATATGCGAGCTGGCCCACGCTGGTGTCAGGCTGAGCGAGCAAAGCGAGTGAATGCCATGACAAAGGCATGGGTCATAAGCTCGTCCTAAAATAAATACTAGAAGACCTCAATTGAGTTCTCTTAGGTATTCCATCCACAATAGTGGTGCGAAAAGCCTAATTCAGCCAACTAATCTATTTTTAACCCATCACATCAAATCTATCAAATCCTCCATCACATGCGCACACTCTGCCACCTTCTTGTAGGAGAGCCTACACAGTCCAGCTAGCAGAACAGTAGGTGTTGCCCTAACAGAAGAACTCAACTACCCTACCAGTGCACCTTCTCTTACATGCACATATGTCATTTGTCTCAGCGTGCCACATCCACTTACGCATCATTTTGGCAACAGCTGGAATTAATTGTAAATATGTATTTACCTTGCTTTCGTAAGCCGACGCCAGGCCTTGCCTTATATTGTGACTGCCAGTGATCGAGAGGCAGTGCTCATCATTAGGACAGCTACAACCAGACAACCAATCAGATCTGGTTTAATCAAGATTTACTATACTCTATTCAGACAACTATTTTTTTAGTTAAATTAGTTACTAGCCAAATTCAGTATTAACCCCAAGATCAGGCACTGTTGGAAGGGTTATTGATCTGAAGTGCCCAATTGTTGACAAATAGCTGAAATCACATGTTTTGCCATGTTTGGTACTCAAAATAGCCAGGTCACATGACTCGAAATTTTGTAAAAAAATTCTGCAGCTGAATCTTGACTCAGCCAAAGAAGTGACTCATCACAGATTATGTCATCATGACAGAACAAGCAACTTCAAATCGTGGTCACAATCCTGTTCCCATGCCAAAATTGATGCTTTTATAGCACAAATGTCCCAACTAGTGTCAGTATTAGCAGCATTACAGCCCAAACAAGCACAAACAAAAGCAGAGACAGTAGAAGATAAAGATGATGAGATGGTGGAGATGGTGGAGTGGATGTCTCAACATGCAGAGGAGAGATCTGAGAGTGGAAAAATGTGTTTACCTAAATATGTGCCTCTGCAAATTTTTAATAGTACCATGGAGAACACAAAATCCTTCATCAGCTCTATAGTGTTGTATATCCATGGGAGAAAGCCCGAATTTCATATGACCAAGTCTAGGATTATGTTTGCTCTCTCATACATTCAGGGAGAAAAAGCACAGTTCTGGAGAAATGAAGCCATTAATCAAATTGCCGTGGGACATAAACCATTTGCAAGCTTCAGGAAATTTTTGGAGAGACTGGAGGCAAAGTTTGGAGGCCCTAATCCAAAGGCGACAGTGAATGCTAAATTAAAAACCATGCGCCAAGGTTCTCTAACTCCAGATGAATTTATTTTGCAGTTCAAAGCAGATGCATCACAAACTGATATGGGAGAAGCTTGAAGGCAGGATTAAATCCCTCATTATTCAAGTCTATCTATTGACTACCTTCTGTGCTGGAGAGGTTGGGCAATGCATCTTGATTAGCAACATTGACAGGAACAGGCAGAGTCAAAATTGATGTACGGGAATGCCAGATTGGGAAAGTCATCAGGAGGAAAGTCCAAGAAAGGAAAGACACTTCAGGTACAAGGTCAGAGGGCACAGCCACCAGCCATGGCAGTGACACCTATTGTTAAGGAGTCAGCAGCATCAACAGATGCAATGGAGGTTGATCAAGTAGGGAGACAAGCTCCACTTAAATGTTTTAATTGTGGGCAATTAGAGCATATGGCTCGGAATTGTACGCAGAAAAGGAAGATTAGAGAAGTGACAATCGAGGAAGTGAAGTTGGAGGAAGATAAGCAGAAGAATTTTGTGGGAGAGTCCCAGTGAAGGTTTTCCCATATAACTATGATCACTTATGTGACAAAGAAAAATGCCCAGCCTTATTTCCAAAGACCCCTAAATTTTTTATTTGCTCAGCATGAATAGAACCCAAAATCAGCTTGACAGTAGGATTGAAGACAGTGGACATGCATGCAGCAATTAATGTGGAGGCATTGCTTGACAGTGGTGCTACCAGATTATTCATTAATTGATCCTTAATTACTGGAAATGGTATTTGCATGCATAAACTGCCCCAACCTATAATGGTGCACAATATTGATGGTATGATCAATTGTGGAGGAGCCATTAAGGCAAAAGTGATGATGATATTGAAGTATCAGGATCATCAGGAATGAGCCATATTTGAGGTGTGTGACCTTGGGAAATCCATGGTTATGAAAGCATAACCCAGAAATTGATTGGAAAACTGGGAAGGTACACATGACTCATTGTCCTAAAGAATGTAATGTGTATGAGAGAAAAGTAAAAAAGAAGAAGAAGGAAAAGAGAGAGAAAGAATGTCTGAGGAAGTATTCTGTTATAATGGAGGAAGTGAAAGATGAGGATATGCCAAACGGGGAAGTTTCAATTATGACTAGTAAGGAAGAACAGAAGCAAACCTTTAGGGAAATTTGTGGAGGACAGTCATGGGATAAAAATGTGGAGAAAGTGGAGAAGCCAGTAGAGGAGTGGGTGCCAAAAGCCTATCATAAATATTTGTCAGTTTTTTAGAAGAAGGAATTAAAGCGGATGCCAGTGTGAAAGCCATGGGATCATGCTATTGAGATGATGCCAGGATTTGTGCCAAAGAAGTCAAAAGTCTATCCATTATCTCCAAAGGAACAAGAAGAAGTAGATGCATTCCCTAATGAACAGTTATGCAAGGGATACATACAACCTTCGAAATCACCACAGACATCACCAGTATTCTTTGTACCGAAAAAAGATCAGAGGAAGAGGATGTGTACAGATTATAGGTATTTGAATGAGTGGACAGTGAAGAATGCATACCCTTTGCTGTTGATCTCAGAGATAATTGACAAGGTGGGAAAGGCCAAGGTCTTTACAAAATTGGATTTACACTGGGGGTACAACAATGTATGGATAAAGAAAGGAGATGAGTGGAAGGCAGCATTTGCCATGCATCAAGGATCCTTCGAGCTGCTAGTCATGTTTTTTGGGATGACCAATAGTCCCCCAACTTTCCAAAATATGATGAATGACATTTTCAAGAACCTAATAGACAAAGGCATGGTGATAATATTTATTGACAACATTTTAATATTCACAGAGAATGAAGAAAATCATGAGGCGATAGTGCAGGAGGTGTTGAAGAGATTGGCAGAGAATGATTTATTTGTTAAATTGGAGAAGTGTGTATTTGGAGCAAGTGACATTGAGTTCTTGGGATTAAAAATTGGTCCTGATGGAATCAAGATAGATCCTATCAAGGTACAGGCAATTGTTGATTGGCCCATGCCTACCTGTATCAAGGAAGTTCAGGCTTTCTTGGGACTTGCCAATTTTTATCATCACTTTTTTCATAATTTTTCCAAAATTGCCACACCATTACACAACCTTATGCGAAAGGGAGTAGTGTGGAGATGGGGAGAACAACAGCAGACAGCATTTGAGAAGTTGAAGAGGAAGTTTGTGGAAGAGCCAATATTGGTCCCAGTAGATTTCATGCGCCCCTTACAAGTAGAATTAGATGCATCAGACTTTGCTACTGGAGTGGTATTATCAATGTTATGTGAAGATGACAAATGGCATCCTTGTGCATATTTGTCTTGAGGGTTGAATGATGTGGAGAGGAATTATGATGTGCATGATAAAGAGATGTTAGGAATAATACCAGCATTAGAAGCATGGAGACATTATTTGGAAGGATGTACACATCAGATTGAAATCTGGACAGACCATCAAAATCTGCAGTACTTCATGTCCACTAAAAAGCTTAACCGTCAACAAGCACATTAGGCATTATTCCTATCGTGCTTTAATTTTCACTTGGTCCACAAAGCGGGAAGTTTGATGTAGAAAGCAGATGCATTATCCAGACGTACAGATCATAAAAGGGGGGTGGAGGAGGACGATAAAAATATTACCCTACTCAATCCTGAATACTTTCGTATTTGTGCTATGCATCAAGGGCATTTATTGGTGGATAGCTCAGAGACAGAAATGTTGTCTAAAATTAGGCAATGTTTAGAAATGGATGATGAAGTGGTAGAACCTGTGAAAGCTTTGAGGGGAGAGAAGACAGGTAATATTAAAGGAGATGAATGGGTTGAAGAAGAAGGGTTAGTGTTGTTCAGAGGAAAGGTGTATGTACCAAAGGATCAAGATTTATGAAGGGAGATCATATGGTTACATCATAATACACCAGCTGCTAGACATCCAGGAAGGTGGAAGATATTGGACTTGCTGATGAGAAATTATTGGTGGCCTGGAATCTCAAAGTATGTGTTGGGGTATGTGGATGGGCGTGACACATGCATGAGGGGGAAGAAATTTCCAGAAAAGTGTGCAGGGAAATTAATGCCGAACCCTATACCTAAAGTGCCATGGTGAGATATATTTGTGGATTTTATCACAGGACTACCTGAAGCTCAAGGATATGATGTAATATTTGTAGTATGTGACTGCTTCACAAAGGAAGTTCATACCATTCCTACTACTGCAGAAACCTCATCGTTGGGCTTTGCGCATCTCTATCTAAATCAGGTATAATGGTTACATGGATTACCTGATATAGTTATCTCTGATTAAAGCAATTGCCCAATTCTTTAAACGTAATCCAAATGCTCCATGTCGCATTGCTAGAATGGTGTATGAGGGGATGAATTTCTGGCCTTAACAAAATTTCACAGAGGGTACAAATATGATATTTTCTCACCTGGAAGTCGAGGCATAAAAGGGGGGTAATGTTAGGAAACAGTCTCCTAACATGCCTATTACATAATACTATTTTTATTTCATTTTATTTCACCAAAATACGCTACAAAATGCCTATATACACATTATTTGTCAGTGTGGGAATTTTCTATCTACATGCATCAATATGGATGCACATGTGCACGTTGATGTGTTCTGTTGGTGCTCGGTGCAGAGTCCCAATGGAAGGGGTGAACACTTAACCTACTACTGCAGGCATGCTCGGGGTGAGGAAGAAGTTCGCTTAGAGGGCCTCAGATCGTCCTTCGGGGCGCAGAGACTATGGTGAGACTGGTACAGCAGTTTTCAATGTATGCACTAGTTGTGTACACTAAAGGGGAGAAATGCACAGTGGCGGGAAAGTGTGCAATACAAAGGGGCAAAAACGCGCAGTGCGGAAAAACGCGCAATTGGAGTGCAAAAGTGTGCAACGACAAGGGTGATGAAGATGGGAGGTGTAGTGGGATGAAGACAACACTGGGATGTGCTCTGAAGGTGGTGCGTAGGTCAGGGACACAAACAGGATGAAAGCGCAAGGGGCAGAAAAAGGGCGCAAATGGTGCACAAAATGCGGCTATGCAAATAAGTGCACAAACAGTGTGCAAATGCAGCTATATGAAGGGTGCACTGTATGAGTGCACGAATGAGGACAAAGGATGCAATGCAGGGACGAAATGCAACAATGCAATGAGGGGATGCAAATGGTCCACAAATGCAGCTATATGAAGGGCGCACTACAAGGGCACACGGACTGGACGCTGGTGCACAGACTATGTGCAATGCTGACTGAGCTATGAACTATGAGGGGGGGAAAGATTCTCTGGATTCTCTATCTGTCTGCCTACTATGTACAAATAGCTTATGTGATAAAAATGGTAAAATAAAATGTAAAAATAGAAAGCACCATGTGCTACCCACAAGCGCACCCATTCACCCATCTGAACCTGACCGCACTATGCCACTGCCTTAGCCAATAAGATTTGTGCACCTATAGCCCAATATCCAACTGTTCCAGTGTGATGCACTATTTTTGGTGTGCTCTAAGTCTCGTGTGCTCTTCCCAATTAATCTGCTTCAGTGTTATGTGTCGCATGCTGTGCCTTAGCAATAATGACATGATCTACCTGTGCTGGTTACCAGATAAGGTGATGCTGATTGGAAATGCAGAAGAACTATAAGAAGATGCTGTGCAAGGCCAAATACCACCAAAGCGCCAGGATTATGTGAAAGCGCCCAATTGTGCACAGTCCAATGCCAAATAGGTGCAAAGCGCCCCGATTATGTGAGAATGCACAGTTCACTTGTGTTGGAATCGCGGTGTGCCTCAAATAAATGTGCCAGTAAGATGGAAGCCATGATGCGCAGTGCAACTGGTATGGTAGATTGTTGTGTGTGTGATAGGGATTGTGCAATGAGTGTGCAGCAGAGAATGTGAGTTGCAGGTAAAGCATAAAAGGAGCATGCAATAAATGTGAAAGGCAGATAAGGAGTGTGGGGGGCACGTGGAGGCGGTTTGAAGCACAATGGGGCACATTTAGGGTGCATGACAACAGGCAGCTATGGGGAACCAAGAGCGCAGCAGAAATGTAAAAGGCGCACAAAAGTGCACCTAAGCAGTCAAAGGCATGTGAAAGCGCATGAAACCATGCAAAGGTGCATGAAAGCGCATGAAAGTGCACTAAAGCGCACTGCACAAAGTGTGCAGAAGCCATCTAGGGTGTGCACACAATTGCAAAAAATGCCGTAGTACATGCACAGGGTGATAGGGAGCCATATCAGTGTGTGTCAGTAACAACATACTGCAATATATGTAACATAGTATATAATTCTAAAATAAATCCTGGGAGACCTCAGTTGAGTTCTCTTAGGTATTCCATCCACAATAGTGGTGTGAAAAGCCTAATTCAGCCAACTAATCTATTTTTAGCCCCTTGCATCAAATCCATCAAACCCCCCATCATGCGCGCATGCCCCACTGGCTTCTTGTAGGAGAGCCTGCATGGTCCAGCTAGCAGAATAGTGGGTGTCACCCTAACACTAATGATCCCTAGAAACAAAGTAAACAAAAGATATATCATCTACATGGAGACCATTATTGAAACCTTTTGGGCCTCATTGAATGCTAATCAGGTAGATAATTGATTGCAAGAAGTGGCAACTCTGTGGTGTGTTATACAGAGGAATACTTCTTTGAACTTGGAAGTGGTATTGGAGATGGTGATTGGAAAGGGTGATCTTGACATCAAGAAGCTCGCTGTACAAACAACTGATTGGGACAGCGAGGCTGATCTTTTGGTCAACATTAGATTTTTGGGTTCCATGCAGTTTGGTGATGAACCTGGGATTATTCAACATAATCTTGAATTCAGGCTTTTTTTGTTTTTGGTCTTACAAAGTGGTCATGTCAAGCCTGGTGGTGGTGGTTATAGAGACTGAAGTTCAAATTACACACTTCTTATAAAACCAGATGTGCAGATTGATTTCAAATTGATAATAGGGGATGAAAGCAGGATGGAGGTGAGGGTGATCAGAAAAAGCCAGAGAGCTATGTGCTATTTGGCAAAGATGAACAGACAGTCAATACCATTAGGCAAGATGATTATGTTACTGCAAAGAGGCAATGAGTAAGAAAGTAAAAGTGAAAGACATGAATATACTAGATGAAGCCACATCTCAGCTCAATGTGAGACGTGGGTTGATGAGTATAATGAGCAGGGATAGAGTGGGGGCACAAGTTGACATGGGGTATCAGAGAGAGGAAAAATGGATGAGTTAAATGGGTGAATGAACAAATGAATTGTGATACGCACTCAACATGCAGAGGTTGAAGTGTATGCAAATTAGTTGATAGATATGAGGGGGAGTCATGTAGAGAGTAAGGATATTACTTATGGACCAGAGAAGAAAGGGCAATTATGTTGTCTGAATTTGATATTTTGTGACAAATCTACCCAGAGTGCAAATATAAATCTATCTGCAGATGAAAGTGAGACTGGTGAAAGGAGGAGAATAAATAAAATAATGCTTACTTACTGAAGACCCTTTGAATGTCATGAAGATCATATATGACCTAGGACCCTATATCTGCACTGAAGGGACCTTGGTCAAAGAAACAAAAAGTAGAATATAAAATACTTATCTTGAACAGGTGGGGATGAGGGACAATTGGTAATCTTGATACCTGATGTGCCATCAGAGTATAAGAGGAGTTGTGGTAGATGTAGAAATGGTAGATATAGAGGATGAGAATTAAAATACATAAACAATGATCTGTTGCCAAAGCTGACACAGTTTTGTGCACTGATTTCCATGGTCCATCCCTTGGGACACACTCAGCCCATAGAATCTATCCATATCATCAGATCCAACAGATGAATGATCCACATTTCTTCCATTTTCTTCATGGAAAACCCCTGTCCATGTTGAATATGATCCAGTACTAAACACATCCAAAATGTATTATTCAACCCCATCCTTGAGATCAAGTGCACAGTGACCAACTTGGTCCATTCTTTTGAATTAATGAATAAGATTATTCTTGCATCACCAATCATGACCTGTTATTGTAGATCTTGCCAGAACTATGTGATGAGGCAGACAACCTCTACATTGTATAACTCTGATGCCATAACTGTGCTGCATGTGTTACTACATGAATTCTTGCAGTTTTGACACCAAGTCACAGTGGAGCCATATGTATGTAAAGTGATGTGTATGTTTCAAAAACATGTGAACAATATACACAACAAATGGACTAGGGATGACAACATTGCATGACTGATGTAATACATCAGTCATATATTGTTGATGAATAATGACAAGTTCCACCCATCAGTTGACTCTATTTCTACATCCAGGAAAGCACTACAAAAGTTAATGAAAGATGAAAGAAAGGAGTAGATGGATAATCCATATTTAGAGCAAATAGTACACATTATTTACATCAGCACTGCACAAAAGCAAATGAAGGACAGAGAGTAAGAAAGAGCAAACAGGCTATATTGTATCATGCATGAATCGAGATAATAGTGTCCATCATGTAGCTAGCAGTGAGACTATCTTTCTTGGACAAAGACATCATCCAGTCATCAAGCAACATGTTGAGAAACCCCAGAATACCATTACATTGACCAAGAAGTTCCTGTAAAGCAGAGACTTTAAATGCAAGGAAAGAAATTGGCCACACAATATCTCTTCATGGACATGCTGAACCAAAGGGTCCACTATAAAAACACACTACTTTGTGCATGTGACCCCCAAGGTATTTAGGGACTCTGTTGTGGTAGTAGAATGGACTGGAGGGAGGTGGTGGCAACAATGGTGGTGGTGAGCATGGGTACTGGCATCGCCTGCCAAATTCTGTCCTATTTGCTTTTGTTTGGTCTCCCACTAAAATTACAATGTTGCTTGCAAATCATCACATCCCAGCTGTTAGACCTTCCTCAAGCACCCCACTCACCTTACAATATGTATGTCTTAGTATATTTACACAATATGTCAGTACTATTAGACAAGTATGTAGTCTAGAAATTATATAACCTGTCTACATAAGCCAGACAAACTTTGCCATGCATGTGCTTTGTCATACAAAGCCAAACAGTAGTATATAGTTGCATCAATGCCATCACACATCAATGGCTACATAGTGTAATGGTAATATATGTCTGTAGTCTCTTAGTTAGTCATGAGGCTATGGGTTCAAATATCACTGGTGGCATTATTTTGCTATGCTCAAATGGTCTGTTCAGATGAATGTGGACTATCTATGCTTGTCCAACCTGGTTGATCATGGACATGGACAGACAAAATCCATGGAATCCAAGTAAAATATGTGGAGTCCATGTTAGTCTGCATGGATCTGTATGGACCATCACACCCTGTTTCCCAGCTAAAATGGTTGATTGTATGGATTGCAAATCTGCACAGAGTCTGTGTAATTCCATGTGGATCTGCACAGAACATATGGGGCAGTGTAATGACCTCCTGGCATTGGTAAGTAACTTTTGTCTTGCATTGAGGCTCTAGCATCAACATCAGGGATTATTGAGGGTGTTGCCACCATTCATTTAGCCCAGGTGTGGGACATATCAGGGTTGCTTGAACATAGTTGTGTGATCTGCTGGGCTTTGGAGTGTGAGTATTCACAACATACTCGTATGCAATGTCGACATAGAACTGCGAATAGGAGAGACACAGAGTATCAAACCTTCCAATTGAACATTCAGTATGGAAAGGGTCTTTGCTATGAATGCAGGTTTTGAAACAAAGTAAGTTTTCAGTAGAATGAACATGGCACAGAATTTGCTAAGCTTGGTTCCCATGCCCACTCCCACCATTACCACCACCTTCAAATGAGCTGACTGGATGGAATGCAGGCCCAAATGATGGCAACTGTTATTTAGGCCATAGATAAGTTTTTTTCTTTTTTTTTTTTGTTTTTATCAATAAACTAACTGAGTTTTACTACTTTTTAGGTTGTATACTACTGGGGATGACCTGCCATAATGAAAATATGTAACACATGCCCAAATGACAGCAACTGTCATTTGGGCCATAAATAAGTTTTTTTTTTCCTTTTTTCTTTTTGTTTTTATCAATAAACTAATTGTGTTGTACTACTTTTTAGGTTGTATACTACTGGAGACAACCTTCCAAGATAAAAAATGTGTAACACACCCCCACAACCTGCCCCCAGACCCATGAGCAACTGCTTGTGGGGTGGATCACAGGTGGAATGATGACAACAACAACAATATCAGCAGCAGCAGCAGCCAATAACACACCACCTGCCTCCAGCCCAATGAGCTGCTGCTTGGAGGGTGGATTGTAGGTGGAATCCCTCTGAACTAGGAGACCCCCAAAACAGACAACACACCCACCCCATGCCTGCGAGCCTCTGCTTGTAGGGTGGATCGTAAGTGTGTGCAGTTGACGACAATGATGACAACTCTGCCTACTAGCACCAGAAGCCCCAGAATGCAAAGCACAGCTGTTGACCATGATAGACAATGATGACAAGGATGACAATGCTGGTGAGGCCAGAAAACAACACCCAGGATGACCAGCACCCCCTCCCACTGCTGTGAGCAACTGCTCATGGGGTGGAAATAGGGTGGTCGATGATGAACAGCACCAGTACCCACCCCTGCCCCTCAATGACAGAGGGGTTTTTTGTTTTCTATTTATATTATTACCCACTCATCTGTGTTTTATGTGGGTGAAGAAATTTTCTTTTTTTTCTTTCTTATTTATAATTGTTGCCCTTGCACACGAGGGGTTTAGTAGTGTTATGTAAATATTCCATTGCCCCTTCACCACATTTTGCATGGTGAAGGTTTTTTTACTCTTATGTTTTTTTTGACTCTCACACTGAATTCGAGTTTTTAAATATAACTATAGTAGTCAATGAAATTTATTTATTTTGAATATATAATAATGCACCTCATTCGAGAGGGTTTAAATAATTGAGTTTGAGTTTGAGTTTTCAGTGTCATAAATAAACTTTATATTAGTAACAAATAATTCTCCTGTGGCTCAACTAGTTAAGCATACATGTTTGTTGTGTGCAATGTTAGCATGAGGTCTCAAGTTCAATCCTTGCTCTATACAATCTTATTTTGTAGGCACTTCATGACTTTCATACAATTTGAAAAGCTTGGAACTCATAAGATATTAACATGATAACATGGATTCTACATAGTTTGCATGGACTAGCACTGACTCTGCATAGCCCATGTGGATTGACACAGATTCCACATAATCCATGTGGAACATATGGGGCAGTGTAAATTACTGAACACCAGGTGAACAATAGGACACTCCTGAGTTGGGGTATGATGGCAGCTATTTGTGAAGTTGTCATCTAACCCAAGACACAAGATGCCACAGGCATGACTGACAGATGCTCATGTGACATGCCAGGGCTTGGTTCAGGGAGTACTGCAGATTGTAAAGCCTGGTGCTTGACCACGATTGTTGGCACAGTTGGAGTGTTTGTACCACTGCAGCTTTCATATACCCAGGCAAGTACCTTCTTCATCATGCATGCAAGCACCATTCTCTAAAAGAAGTACAAGTGAATAGAAGTATGCTAATGCTAACAATGACAAATCAGTCACCATTGGATTCAAGACCTGCATCCACATCAACCCCTGCATGGGTGACCTGAGCAATCATGAGCTTCCCTTCAACTGGCCACATTCCCTGTGACAACAAAGCCCATCAACACCATGCTGTATGATTGCCACCAACTGCTGAGACACATAGGTCATCTGACTGGCAAGCTGCATCATGCTAGCACATAAACTATTTGCATGAACATTGGCTTTATATGATATTCTGAAGCATGAACAGACTCACAGGCATCAATGTCTGCTGCCCTGGTATTAACATTGGATGGTGGGGCTAGTTTATTTGTAAGTACAGAACAAAACAGCAAACTTCAAAATTTTCACTCGACATTGAGGCTACAGGGGATGCCAGACTGATGCTTTTCAAAGACCAGACATTGTGGTTAGTCTTTATGCACTGCGACATAACTGTAGCTTGAGATCCATAAATAACTTGCCCTGATTTTGCAGACCCATGTATGCACCATTTGGGAGTCCTGCAAGATGCATGGCACATCTCTACTCTATATGGTGCTATATGCATGTTAAATACAATGCATACATGCATACATCATGGTCATCTACTTGTAGCTTTATCTGGCTAGAAACTGGATTTGAACAAAATAGACATGGGTACCCCCCTTTGATGACTTGTGTGCCCACCAGTCTGGTCTTTGATCTGAAGATGCATTTGACTACTCCAGAAATATTGAGCAACATGAATTGACCATGGTGACTTGTGTGTACTTCACATCTACCCCAAACCCATCGAATTGAGCAAACAAACCATGCAGAAAAAATAAGCACTAACTGATAAAGGCAAGAGCAGTCAGTGATGTAGCAATCCTTGCAGATTGAGGCAGAAGAGGTACTGCATTAACTGCTTTGCTGAGCAGAAATGGACATTGTTTGTGAGGGAGCTATGATGTACATATATACTTCTATATAAAAGCCTGTGATGTAATGCAGCCAGAAACAAATTACATGACATCTAACTGAAAGGGGAAAGGAAGGCATCCCAGGCATCTGGGCAATTTTCTGTGTTTGTCCCATATTTTTTTATATTCTATTTCACCCTATTCTGCCTTTTCTATAATTTCCTATGATATATTCCTATTTTATTATTTTTTCCCATGTTGGTGCATGTTTACAGTTCTATTTCTCAGAAGCAGGACCCCTTCTGGATGTTTACCCATCAAAGTGACATCATCCCACAGCTTGATCTGCCTATTTCTGCCTTTTTGCTATTTTTAGCTTACTATTTGAGTTTTGGCTCTATCACATATACTGGGCATCGACAGATGGGTCCTTAGAGTTTTCTCTTTGGATTCCCCTCTGTTAGGTGCACCTAAAGTGTCTGTATTATGTAGTGTAATATTAACTTTGGATTCCCCTCTGTTAGCTCACTGTTAAGTGAGGCTTGAGGTTGCCCTTATATTAACTCTTGGCATGCCAAAATAAATTGGGCATACCACCAACATTAATAAGCCAAATCCACTGATCAAAACTACAAGGCCCAAAGTCAAGAGAAAAACCATGCCAAATGGCATGTGCAATAGAAAGCCACAATGGCTTGCTCTTGGATCCTGCCTATAATAATGGAAAGAGAACATCTTCATATTCACAATTTGTTTGCTTACCATCATTGTATTCATGTATATATATGATCTTGGCATCATCTCCTTTGTAATGCACCTGCAATGCATTAGCATTGGACAAACGGTTAGAATAAATTATTTACCATTTGTGGGATGCCACACCAATAGCATGTCCCAGATGGGAGTTCGAGGTCATTTCTCCATAAGTCAAAATCATCTGTACTGGAGGCTTGTCTTGGCTGCACACAAGTTGCCAAGATATGCTCACATTGTAAGGCTATATGAGTAACCCAGCATGCAGCACAACACATGGATAACTTCTGGAGCAGTAAATGAGCTGCTTTCATCCTCTTGTCATGTTTGTTGACCAAATCTGCACATTGCTTAAACTAGAGATCACTGATGCCACCTGTATTTCTAATGAAGCATTTGTGGGCTGAGCAGTGAGTGGAAATTTCAGTGACAGTCCTTAGCTATGAGTGTCATTACAGCACGTGGTTAGCATGCAATACTGTCTTCCATGGTAACACTTGCCTCCTAAACCATCATGCATCAATGACCATGGGAATACCATAAACTGTCCCTTTGTCTTCAATATACACTGTTCCTCAAATATATCGCAAAGGTGGGTGAACCTCTCCATGAGGACACATGGATTGGCTTCTATCAATAAACATCTGTATCAAGAGCCAGCGACAATGTTCAGTGCTATCCAGAGCCAGTTGCACAAGTCATTCATCAAACCTCCCTGGAGCGAGATCCATAACACTGACAGGAGGCAATACAACAACTGACCATGCTTTCTGCATTATGTCATTCCTCGCCACACACTCCTGCTTCTTGCACAAAGAAATAACATTGTGGGGATATCCTGGATGGATCAAATGTGTGATGTTTGGGACATCAAGTCTGACCCCCAAGATGGAACTGCAACAAATTCACCTCTCTTCTCTGAGTCTAAATTTTTGCAATACCATATCAATGTCATGGTCACAAATGGTGAAACCAGACTAGTCAGACAACACCCAACCCCACTACATGACCTCATGCACAGATACAGCATCCAACCATACAAGACCAAAATGATTGAGGCCACATGCTTTGACACAGGATGGAAGCCCAGCATAATGACAGAGGTAATAACAGGAACTGACAAGGCAATTACAGTGATACAAAATGACAATCCAGATGTAAAAGTCTTCACTGATAGTGATAGGTCCACTCTGCACTCTAGAGTCTGGGGAGATTTCCAAACGTATCAAGACATTACGACTCACAATCCCAACCCCTATGAACCTCATGAATTTGATTTTGAACAATTTTGAACTACTTTGAACAATTTTAAATGACTTTGAATGACTTCACAACACTTTGAATGAATTCAAATAACTTTGCAACACTTCGAATGACATTGGCTGCCATATGCCAATCTCACCACTCTTCTGATACACACAGCATACCCAGCACAAGTTAGTGCATCACATGTCGAGCACTACTGGACATGAGGAGACACAACAAAAGACTCTTAGGATGAGATTGTGGCATTTTGGAATTTCAATAATATATTGAAACATTAGGACAAGTATTTTTGCTATACTGTGACTCCGTATGTTTCATTTATCATCATTTCTTATTTGTTTTATGATTTGCAAAGTCCTTTATTGTTGTGTATATTGCCTCATGTTTTCCACATGTTGTATTTCCTTTTTAGTACCAGCTCTTCAAAATGTATATAGACTTGTACTAGTTACTCAGAACAACAGAGAAGAAGTTGCCCTCTCCCATTTATTATCTGATTTAAGAGCTGTCCTCTTGAGTTCGAGCCTCACATCATATTTCTAAGTTCTGTGAATTATTCTGAACTTCTTCAAATTCTCGTACTAGTCTCTCGACAAATCATCTATCACCTATCATCTCTCAAACACTCTTCCAATTCGCTATATTCATTTCTCAATATCCCTCGAAACCATTTCCATTCTTCCCAAACCCCTCAAACGTCCTCAAATTTTCTTTGAACCTCTTTGTAGCCCTTTGAAAACCTTCATACACTCTTAAAACTATTCAGAACATTTCTCACTACTTCATACCTCTCACTACAATTCTTGGGTAACAGCGGTGATCTTTAGTACTACCTCACATCCTTCCTCTAGCTTGTGTAACATTTCTTAGACCTTTTAGCAGATTTTTGTTTGGTTTCCAGGGTGAGTATTATCAATGACTCAGGCATGGAAGGCAAGATCAGAGCAGCAGCAGTACTATACAGAAATAAAAATCTCAAAACCAAGTTAAGATATCAACTCAGATCACAGCAACACCACATGGTCTATGAAGGAGAGGGGATAGATGCAGTACTGGGTATCAAATTGATATCCAAGGACTGGAATATATGGTCAACAAACATATATATCAATGACCATGCTTCTATCACAGCCATGCAGCTAACAAAACCAAACCCATGTCATACATATTCAATGCACTACACAAAAATATCGCTGTGGGCAGGAAAAGACACTGCAGCATAAAAATCACTGTTAAGTGGGTACCAGAACACAAAGGTGTAGAGGGAAATGAACAGGCAGATGAGGAGGCAAAGAAAGTGATTACAGAAGGAAGTAGCAAAACAAACAAACAACCAGGACTACTCAAAATGATGCTGCCATGCAGCAAATCTGCCATCAAGTGGATGCACAATGAAAAACTCAAGCGGCATGCACAAAAATGATGGCAAGCCTCAAAACAATACATTAGGATGATGAAAACAGACCCCACAACACTGTTAGGGCGACACCTACTAATCTGCTAGCTGGACTGTGCAAGCTCTCCTACAAGAAGGGGGCAGGGTGCACGCACATGATGGAGGGTTTTGATGGTTTTGATGTGAGGGGTTAAAAATAGATGAGTTGGCTGAAAAAGGTGTTTTGCACCACTAATGTGGATGGAATACCTAAGAGAACTCAACTGAGGTCCCCTATATTTAATGTTTATATACTATGTTACAGCTATTGCACTATGTTGTTACTGATGCACACATACATGCACATGCATATTTATGCATGTAGATATAAAATTCCCACACTGACAAATATAGCATTTGTAGGCATTTAGTAGCATCTACTACATATGTTACGACCATTTTGTGGGAGTGATGGCGAGCTAAAAAAGGGAGTTTTTTGGCTGAGAATGGTGATTGATCAGTGATGATTGATGGGACGATGTGTATAACATATGCTATGTTCATTTTGTGGGAATGATGGGAGTGATGGTTGATAGGATTATCTAAAATTTGTCAGGCTTGGTCAGAGCTGTGCAAAATGTGTCAGCCTTTGTCAGAGCTGTGCAAAATTTGTCAGAAATGATGGCATTTGTCAGAGCTGACTAAAAATTAGTCAGATAACTGGGTTTGAAATGTCATCATATGTATAGCACCAACAATGCCGGTCAGTAACAAGTCAATACAAATTTGTGATTTGCAATGTGATCAGTAACAAGTCAATACAAATTTGTGATTTTGTAATGATGTCAGTAACATGACAATACAAATTTGTAATGAGGTCAGTAACATGTCAATACAAATTTGTGATTTGTAACAAAGTCAGTAACATGACAATACAAATTTGTAATAACAGGTCAATACAAATTTGTAACGAGGTCTGTAAAAAGTCTGAAGTCAGTAACAGGTCAATTCGAATTTAATGAAGTAATAACATGTGAATAGAAATGCATAATGAGGTCAGTAACAAGTCAAATACCAAAAAGGGAGATTTGGGTGCATAAAATTTCAGTCACGATATAGTGGACACCTACTTTCACACCTCTTCCGGAACATGCACAACATGACCAAACAGCTGACAATTCCTTATATGTGGAGAGAGAGTGCATGACAATCAGTTGAGTACCTCTCTTCACACAAAATTTGGGGCTATAATAGTGATACTATTGCAATTGCTATCTATTATCAAATATCAAAATTGGGATTGTCATTACATAAGTGTTGGAATTGGCTATTGAAACTTGAAAACAGTTGAATTACAGTGAGTGTTGTGACAACTGGCTGTTAAAGGAAGTTGTTGCTGACCTTACTTCAGCTGTGCTACATTGTTGGCTATTGAACCAAATTATTATTGGGCTTTACCATTACTAAATATGTGAGTGGTGTTGGCATATGTTGCAATAATAATGGCTGATTAGAGTGTTTGCAGGAATGAAAGTAGACCTTCTACACCAGAAGTGGAAAGGGCTAGAATTAGAGATGCAGACCATCTGGAAAGGTTGCAGATGACCAATTCTGATGAGAGGAGAAGCAGAGTCAGAGTGACTGCCCCTGGTGAAGGAATTGTTCCACTGAACTATGGAGCTGCATTGGCAGCTCAGATACCACAGGTACAGATGCCTGCTGATTGGGATGCTCCAAGGCAGTTTGAATTGCCTGTTGTACCTCCTGCTCCTGTATTACATAGGAGAGGGGCTCCTGTGATGCCATCTAGACCTGTTTTGGCAAACCATGGAGTAGGGGCAAATATAGCTTCTACTATACCACAGGTTCAATTGCCAGCAGGGTGGAATGCACCTTTGGCCAATTCTATTCCTGTGGTTCCACCTGCACCTCAGTTACAAATAAGAAGGGGGAGAGGGAGAGGGAGAGGGAGAGGGAGGGGACTGGGACCATTGCATAATATTTCAGGTGGTCAAGCAGATCCTGCACTCAATAATCTGCATAGGGGACATATTGCATTGAGGGAAAGGACTGCAGATTATGAGGCCCATATTCAGGAATTGCAACAAGAAACAGCTAAATGATATCAGCATCAGCAGGAGCTATTACAGAAGATTGCTGAGGAAAGAAGAATTGCTGAAGCAGCCAATCAACAATTGCAGGAGCTGGCTGAACAGGAGTTGGAGAGGCAGGCAGCTGCCCAGCAAACTGCTTTAGCTGCTGAGCCATGATATCATGATCCACCCAGACATATTAATATAGAGGCTGCATTGCAAGAACATAACAGGTGCTATCAGGAATGGGCTTTCAGGATGCATCAGATGTGGAGAAATGAACAGCGTGCAGATGAGCAGGCACAGATGGATGAGGCTGAGGAGCTACAACATCTATCCATTGCAGACAGGAACTTGCATCAACGAATGATAAGGTTGGATCAACTGGCAAACAATATGTCTGGAGATTGGATTGATCAATATCGAGCTCAAGTGGATGCACAGGCAGAACAAATTCAGATGGATAGGGAAATGGCTGCATTGTTGGCTGCTGAGTATGAAGAGCAGAGGAATAATGAGATTGCTTTGAGGAGGGAAATGGAGAATGAGGAATCTGACGATGATGATGGGAGCCAGTCTTCTTTGCAATTTCCACCTTCTCCCCTGCCATCAGATTATTATGATGAATTTGGAAGGGTGACCACTTTGCAATTTCCACCATCTCCTATGCCATCAGATTATTATGATGAGTTTGGAAGGGTATCTCCTCTACAATTTCCATCTTCTCCTCCGCAATCTTCATCACCACTGCTGCCTGACCCAATATTCCATGTTCCATCATTGCCACCTTCTCCCACCCAATCTCCTTCACCATTGCTGCCTGCTTCATTCCTGAATTCCCCAATGTTGCCACCTTTGCCTCCACCTATGCTTGTCCCTCTACCTCCACATTGACCTGCAAGGCCATTACCACTTGGTCATGCATCTTATCAGGAGCCAATTCCCAGACATTCACTTGGACCCATGAATGTGGAGTGTCCACACTGCCATGCCTTGCATTTTGATTGTGAAAAGTTGGCCAGGTCTACCAGAGCTGTACCAAAGTTTGGAAGTTGCTGCTTGCAGGGACAAATTTATCTGCCATCTTTCCAACCTGCTCCTGCCACATTGCAAGATCTGTTGTGTGGCAAAAGTCCTCTTTCTAAGGAATTTAAAACAAATATCCAACAGTACAATGCTGCATTTGCATTCACTTCTTTAGGTGTCAAGGTGGACCATTCTGTTACAGGTACATCAGGTGTATACAGCTTTCATATTCATGGCAATCTTCATCATCTTTCTGGAGCACTCCTGCCACCTCCTGGACGGCCTGCAGCCTATGCACAGCTCTATATTCATGATCCTATCGCACAGCTCAATATTTGGGAGCAGCAAAACAATAATCTCAATTCAGTTATCATGACAGACCTGCAGGCCATGCTGAATAACACCCATCCTTATGTGCCTTTATTCAAGCAGGCATTTCAGATCATGAGGGAAAAGCCTCCAGAAGAGCAGGACAATGTCTCCATATGGCTGCGATCAGATAAAACCCAGGATTTACATCATTATAATCTCCCTACAGCCAATGATGAAGTGGCAGCTATTATTCCAAATGATGGCTCCAAGGAATGGTCTAATCACAGAGATATTGTTCTCAGGCTGAGAGGGGGAGGGCTTAGGCGTATCAGCCAGTTGCATCCATCCTATTCAACTCTGCACTATGTCTTGCTCTTTCCTCAGGGTGAAGATGGATGGCACCCAGATATACCTGCACACCAAGGTGCATATGGAGCCAGAAGAGTTTCCAATGTCAGTCAGAGATGCTACCATGCTTATTGGTTGCACCCAAGGCCAGGAGAGCAGCCACCATTGTTTTGGGGTGGAAATCTTTTGCAGCAGTATGTTGTAGATGCTTGGGCATCTATCGAACAGAATATGTTAAACTGGGTCCGACATCACCAGAAGGAGCTTAGGGCCGATGTGTATGCTGGATTGAGAGATGCTGCCATAGGTGACCAGGATGAAAATATCAATCTAGAGGATCATGGGAGTTGCATCATTCTTCCATCAACCCATATATGCAGTGAAAGGCAAATGAATCAGCTTTTCCAGGATTCCATGACCATTTGTCACTTTTTTGGCAAGCCAGATCTCTTTCTCACCATGACTGCCAATCCACAGTGGCCAGAAATCCAGGAAGCTCTGTTGCGGGAGGAATCACCCAATCCATGTTTTAGCACCCATGGAAAAAAGGAGGAAGCTTATGACAGGCCAGACATTGTTGCACATGTCTTTGAACAGAAAAAACTATTTTTTGCTTCACTACCCTTACCATAGGCAGCTCCTTGCCCTTGTCTTCATCACCTTCACCAGTCTCTGCCCTCTTGATTGCCCTTGCCTCTGCCTCGAACTCAACATTTTGCTGCTGCAACTCCTCCTTCGACACAGTCTTCACATGAAACACAGCGAGAGCTGTGTTTTGAGCATCTGCCAATGCTTTTCATCGACCATCAATGTTTGCCTTCTGCTCTGCCTTCTTCTCCACTCGAACATGTTTTGCTTCTTCCTCCCTAGTCTCACATTGGATCTCTTCAGCTAAGTCTATGAATAATAGTCCTCTGCCCCATGAAAGCCATTCGCGATGAGCCATTGGTTTATAGAGCTCAAGTACTTCATCCATGACCTTTTGTATGGTCATGTTGTGTTCCTCATCCAAATCATCGGTGAGTTCATCATACTCCGCCTACAAAATGCGAATTTAGAAAACATAGAACAAAATGAAGATGAAATGTACCATTTTTTCACAGAAACCCTGCCCCAAACTTCGAAATCTGAGTCCTTGGCTATGCTGTGCTTGGGCATCAATTTTGCATATTCAAGGATTTTGGTGTTGAGTTTGGTGAGGAGAGACATGATCAAAGCTAGTATTCGATGATGAGGAGGTGATGGAAGAAGAACAAGAAGTATTTCGAACCTCACTAAGTTTTCAACATGATCATGCATTTCGCACGTGACTTCGATTGGCTGACTGGGACAGTCATCAGTAAGGGGGAGGATGATAGGTCCACTATGTGCTTTAAGGTCTGGAAAACATTTCTACTCATATTGAGACATTATGACACACTCCAAATCACTAATGAATGCTACGAAATTGACTTCAAATCATTTGACTATTTTGGATGACTTTGAACTATTTTGAATGCTTTCGAACTATTTCATGACACTTTGAAGAACTTCGCAGCATTTCGAATGACTTCTGCCACCATATAGCTGTCTTGAAACACTTTTGATACATGCTGCACATCCAGAACAAGTTATTCCATTGCATATCGAACACTACTGGACACGAGGAGACAGTACAAGAGAGTTAGAATGCGACAAGTGCATTTTTGTGTTTTATTGATATATTGAAGTACTTTTACTATATGGGAACACTATATGTTTCATCATTTATTATTTCTTATTTGTTTCATGATCTACAAGTCCTCATTGTTTGATATATTTGCCTCATGTTTTACACATGTTCTTATTTCCTTTTTAGTACTATCTCTTCATTTTGTATATAGACTTGTATTAGTTAGTTAGAACAGAGGAGAGGAACAAGCAACAGGGAACAGCACAAGTGACCCTCACACTTATCGTCTGACTTAGGAACCATTCTCTTGAGTCTTAGTTTGCATTGTATCTCGAAGTTCTGCTAAATATTGTGAACTTCTTTGAAACTATCGTATTCACTTCTCATTTTATTGCCCATCGCCTATCGCCATTCAACAAACACCTCATATTTGTTAAACTCACTCTTTGATACACCTCAAACCTCTTCGAACTTATTCAAACTTATTCGGACTACTTTGCACAACTTCAAACCTCTCCGAACCTTTTTCGAACCTCTTCACACATATTCAGACCTCTTTTGAACTCTTTTGAACACCATAGTATGCCTATAAAGACTATTTGCCCAGATATGGGGACAGCCACAGCATCGGCATTGGGCATGGACATGGGAATGGCCATGGCATCGGGATCAGGCACAGACATGGGGACGGCCACGGCATTGGCATTGGGCATGGACATGGGGATGGCCATGGCATCAGGATCGGGCATGGACATGACTGGCACGGCATTGGGATTGGGCACGGACACAATGTAAATGTACCAATGACTACATTGTACACTGATTATTATACCTTACAAGAGACATGCATTAGGAATGTAATACAGACATTAGTAACATTTGAAATGCAATAGGGACAGACATGGCCATGGCATCAGCATCAGGCATGGACATGGGGACAGCCACAGCATTGGCATCAGGCATGGACACAATGTTAACCTACCAATGACTACATTGTACACTGATTATTGTACCTTACAATAGACATGCATTAGAAATGTAATACAGACATTAGTAATGTTTGAAATGCAACAGGGATGGACACGGGAATGACCAGAGCATCAGCATTAGACACAGATATGGGGATGGCCATGGCATTGGCATTGGGCATGGACATGGGGATGGCCATGGCATCAGGATTGGGCATGGACATGGGGACTGGCACAGCATTGGGATTGGGCATGGACACAATGTAAATGTACCAATGACTACATTGTACACTGATTATTATACCTTACAATAGACATGCATTAGGAATGTAATACAGACATTAGTAATGCTTGAAATGCAATGAGGATGGACATGGGGATGGCCATGGCATTGGCATTAGGCATGGACACGGGGATGGCCACGGCATTGGCATCAGGCACAGACACAATGTTAACCTACCAATGACTACATTGTACACTGATTATTATACCTTCCAATAGACATGCATTAGGAATGTAATACAGACATTAGTAATGCTTGAAATGCAATGGGGATGGACATGGGGATGACCACGGCATCGGCATCGGGCATGGACACAATGTTAGCCTACCAACAACTTGTACACTGCCACTATTCCCACCCCTGATCAATACCCGATCACTACCTCCCACAGTTCATCAATGCATGCCACAGCTTTGGCTAACATCGTGCTCATCATCCTGGACAATGAGCATGCCTTTCCACTCATACCTGACCATTTCCCTTCGCTTTTTTTGTATGTTGATCCTTATGCACGTATATATAGTGATTATAAACCTCTATTTTCGTTTTTTCACTTATGTCTAAGCATACAATCAACATTCTCCCTTGAACAAGGGATAAGGAGGGGTCTCTTCCCACCATTGATGGGTTCTACTAGATATACAGGGCTCTAAATTAATTAATTAAGCTCAATACATGACTTGGGAAGGCTGTACAGGGGTGGGGAAAAGGGGAAGTAAGGAGAAGTGAGAGGAGTGTGAGACAGAGTACCATCTACTGGGCTTTCACACCCTCTAGAACCCAAGAAGTATAGGTAGAAGGGTATAGGGATGTATGTAGAGGTGGAGAGTGATGTAGGAAGTGCTTGTAACAAGGAACTCATTGTCAATGCACCTGTATAAAGAAGGGAGAGAGGTTGTTACTTACCTGCATTCCCAGGCCTTCCCCTCACCAAATGCAAATGGAAATAGGGCATAATGGTCCTCATAAATGACCTGATAGACCCCTTAAAGGCCCTGCAGTTATTGGTAGAGACATAAGAGAGTACATGTATCCAGGAGAAGGTATGCTTACCCTGTAAGATCCGTGGCACCAAAAGGTTCGCTTTCTTTGATTCCTGGGCCTAATAGTAAAGTAGAATGAGGGTTAGTAAAGGTCAAGGCAGGAGGATAAGGTCCTGACTCACCAGGGCATGGGTTCCCCATCAACATAGGTGAACTTCACCTTCACTCACCATGGAGCACACACCTTACCTGGCATCTATATATTCTTTCAACCATTTAGTATAGTCCATTACCCCATAGAAATAGCCTAGATACAATCCTGAAAGTCAAAACTTCATCCTGCAAGGTAGGGTTTTCACCTACTCACCTATTCTCCTTGTCACTCTATGCCAGCTCATATAACCCATTAGTGACAGTGTAGACAGGTATACCAAGGTATTATAAGCAATATTAACACCTCAGGATGGTCCATGAGCCTGTAAAAGAGAGGTGAAGAGTCAATGTAAGGAGGTAGGTTACAGTCACTCATCCAAGGTCCGTAGTACTGCAATTCCTTGGTGTAGCTGTATATATTAGAATACAATATCACAGTAAATGAGGTTCCCCATGTTAGAGAACATCCAGATAGTGGTTGAGAGTGTAGAACATGCCAGAGTGTGTGTTGAACCAGGAGTTCCCAAAAAGGCAATAATTCGAGCATAGCTTAAGAATGACAGGGCACACTTGTAATCAGAGAGCAGGAATGGATAGAGGTAAGTTTATTCCATAGAATGCAAAAGGACTGAAGGGAATCTGTGGAGAAATGGAGGCAGGGTGCTCAAAAGAGTGCTGATGGATGGTCCAATGGAGTGATCGGGCAAGGGTATGACATCCGTGATCGGATGAACCTCGATCAACCAGCCTTGAAACTATTGTATTGCTTGTATCTTACTTGTTTTACCACAGATTGATGCTGTGGTTATCCCCATGTCTGTGCCTAATCCCGATGCTATTGATAGGTCCACTACGTGCTTTAAGGTCTGGAGAACAATCCCACTCGCATTGAGACATTACGACACACACTCTGAATTACTATGAACACCACAAAATCAACTTCGAACCATTTTCGCATGATTTTGCACTATTTCGGACAACTTCGAACTACTTTGAACTATTTCACGATATTTTGCAACACTTTGAACAACTTCACAGCACTTCGAACGACTTTGGCTGCCATATAGTTGTCTTAAAACACTTTTGATACATGATGCTCAACCGGAGTGAGCTATTTAGTCACATATCGAGCACTACTGGACACAAGGAAAGACCACAACAGAGTTAGAATGCGATAAGTGCATTTTTGTGTTTTATTGATATATTAAAGCAATAGAACAAGAACTCTTACTATATTGGGACAATGTACATTTCACTTATTATCATCTTTCATTTTGTGTCATGTTTTACAATACCTTTATTTGCTGTGCACATTGCCTCATGTTCTACAACTGTTATTATTTCTTTTTTAGTACTATTTCTTCAAATTGTATATAGACTTGTATTAGTTAGAATAAAACAACAGATCAACAGGGAACAGCACAAGTTACTCTCTTGCTATTGTCAGATTTAAGAAGTCATTCTCTTGAGTCTTAGCTCATGTTGTATCCCTAAGTTCTGCCAAATATTGCGAACTTCTTCTAAACTATCATATTTGCTCACCATTTTATTGCCCATCGCCTATCGCTGTCCAACAAACATCTCACATTTGTTAAACTCACCCTTCGATACACCTCGAACCCCTTCGAACTTATTCAAACTTATTTGGACTACTTTGCACGACTTTGAACTGATTTTGAACCTATTTCAAACTACTTCGCACATCTTCGGACCTCTTTCGAACTTATTTGAACAACCTCGTATGCTCTTACAGATTATCCGAACCATCACTTACTATTTTGCATCACTAAACACAATGTTTTGGTCTCAGTGGTGATATTTAGTACCAACTCGCACCCTTCCTCTGACTTGTGTTATACCATCTGAAGCCATTTAGTAGGTTTTGTTTGGGTTTCTGGGTTGAGTATCATCACTGTGGCTGTCCCCATGTCCATGCCTGATCCCAATGCTGTGGCCATCCCCATGTCTGTGCCTGATCCCGATGCTGTGGCCATCCCCATGTCCATGCCGATGCTGATGCTGTGGCCAGCCCCATGTCCATCCCAATTGCATTTCAAGCGTTACTAATGTCATGAGATGTCAGTCACCATCAGCATCGGCAGTGGCAATGGCATTGAATTACCTTCGCTTTGTCTGCTCAGGATAACCTTCCTGCATCATTTTATCCTGCTCGATCTCAAGGATTACCTTTTCCTCTGCCTGTATTATATTCCTAATGCATGTCTATTGTAAGGTATAATAATCAGTGTACAATGTAGTTGTTGGTGTGTTAATGTTGTGTTCATGCCTGATCCTGATGCTGTGGCTGTCCTCATGTCCATGCCCGATGCTGATGCTGTGGCTGTCCCCATGTCCATCCCCATTGCATTTCAAGCATTACTAATGTCTGTATTACATTCCTAATGCATGTCTATTGTAAGGTATAATAATCAGTGTACAATGTAGTCATTGGTACATTTACATTGTGTCCATGCCCAATCCCAATGCCGTGCCAGTCCCCATGTCCATGCCCAATCCTGATGCTATGGCCATCCCCATGTCCATGCCCAATCCCAATGCCATGGCCATCCCCATGTCTGTGCCTGATGCTGATGCTCTGGTTATCCCCGTGTCCATCCCTGTTGCATTTCAAACATTACTAATGTCTGTATTACATTCCTAATGCATGTCTATTGTAAGGTACAATAATCAGTGTACAATGTAGTCATTGGTAGGTTAACATTGTGTCCATGCCTGATGCCGATGCTGTGGCTGTCCCCATGTCCATGCCTGATGCTGATGCCGTGGCCATGTCTGTCCCTATTGCATTTCAAATGTTACTGATGTCTGTATTACATTCCTAATGCATGTCTATTGTAAGGTATAATAATCAGTGTGCAAATATAGTGACTTTATATAGTAACTTCGACAGTGTCCATCAAACCCGTATCATTTGCTACAATGTATGCATTTGATAGACCATATCATTCAATACATTGTAGCTTACCTATGTGGGCTTGAATGGTGGGGGGCTTGGATGCAGGATATGGTGTTTTAGGGTCATGGTGTGTGTGTGTGTGTGTTTGAAACCTTGCATAAAGCAGTATCAGGAATTGAGCCTGTCGACAGCAATGAAAGTCCTGTCCTTGTGACAGCTAGAATGAGCAACCAGCAAGCAACCAGGCCCAATACCACATGAGTGGTGGGTGATGGTTGTTGTTGTTGTTGTTGTTGTTACTATGTTACTATATTGATATCTACCAATGCTACAGACATAGCTAAGGACATGCTAAAAAGTAAGCCTTGATAGACCTAGATATGGAGAGTCCAGAAAAATGTCCATAAATACTGTATGTGCTTGACCATGCAAAGAGTTCATTCCTATGCAAAATCAATGATCATGTGATCTGACTATGGGTTGTGGGCCTGAAGGGCAATGTGCACAATGGCGAAGGAGCATGACATCTTTTGACAGAAAAGGATGCATTGTCACTAATGACAGGGCATGTATGTAGTCAGAGGTAGAATAGAAGTTAAGGTGATAGTCATGCTGAATGGGCTGGATGTGTGAGCGACAGTTTCAATGTCATGTAGCAACCCTGCGAGGCTCTTTGACATCTGCAGCAATACTGATGAGGTTGCAGCAAGTGACAGTGTGAGAGCAGAGAGTAGATTGTGAGGGTGTGGAGGGTGCATAGGTCCTTTTTGCATAGCCAAAAGTGCACACATTTCACAGGCAACACCCCAATTAACAACTGATCACTGTCTCCCATGGTTGCTCAATGTTCACCACAAATGTCATGCTATTTCACTCATTCTTAACCCTTTTCCTTTTCATTTTTGGTAGATATAATTAAAATATGTATAGATAGTGATAATAAATAGCTATTTCCACCTTTACACTGTATAGCTATATCTAGTCTTTAGCCAAAGATTCTTCTTGAGTTTGAGGAGAAGGAACTCCTCTCTTCATAGTGGAACTATATGCATGTACATTACGATATGTTCATACAGTAACTCACAAAACTGAGTCAATGTTTTAAACTTTTTGATTCATTGTTAAATAGCTTCCCATAAACAACAAAACCAAACAAGGTATTGGTGTACCGAATAACATACATGATCAGGGCTACCAAACAAACAAAGAATTATGTAATTTTAATCATCCCTCATGGAGATATGATTATTTTAATTCAGGGACTCATTGACTCAGTTTTGTGAGGTGGTAGTCAGAAATATTAGAATCTGATGCTCCACCAACTGTATAATGTCAAAATCTTGACAGATGGTTTCTAAGGTGATGTGACCCTTGATGGGACCATAAATTATAGTATTTAATCAGGACTAGCATTCTTCATACTTCAATATTCTCCAATGCATCCCATCTCCTCTGCTCAGAAGGAAAACATTCTTTCCCTGGCCTCCAATCATTATTCTACCCACAATATTGCCTCTAAACTCAACCTCAGCCAGTCTAGTGTATCCAGAACACTCAGGGCTCTCCATCCAAACCTGGATTCCCCCTCTGGTGGTCGTCCTTCTAAGCTCTCATCTACCTCTCAGAAAGCCATCCTTACCCAAATCACCACTGGCAAGGCTGCAAATGCTGTTCAGGCCACCCATTACATCAACAGCATCATCCCCACTCCAGTCTCCTCAGAAACAGTCAGAAGAGTTCTCAGAAAAAACTCATTCAAGGCTGTGGTGAAGAAGAAAAAGCCTTTGCTTAGTATAAGGCATAGGAAAGCAAGATTGGCTTTTGCTCAGAAGTATAGAGAGTGGGCTGTGGAGGACTGGAGGAGTGTTATTTGGTCAGATAAGACTAAAATCAACAGGTTTGGGTCAGATGGGAGAGAGTGGATCTGGAAACAGAAGGGAGAGGAACTGATTGAGAGAGAGGTGCAGGGAACTGTCAAATTTGGGGGAGGAAACATTATGGTATGGGGGTGTATGGGATGGAATGGAGTGGGGCATCTTGCAGAGGTTGAGGGGAGGATGAATGCTGACCAGTATGTGTCCATTTTGAAGGACCATATGCTGCCTAGCTTGGAGGAGAGTGGAATTTCTGGAGAAGAGGTGATTTTTCAACAAGACAATAACCCCAAGCATACCTCAAAAAAGGCCAAGAAATGGATGGAGAACAACAATATTACTCTTCTGGATTGGCCTGCCCAATCTTCAGACCTCAGCCCTATTGAACATCAATGGGTTCACCTCAAGAACCAGTTAGACAAGTATCCAACAGCACCAAAAGGAATTTGGAAGTTATGGGAAAGAGTAGTGGAAGAGTGGAATAATATTCCATCAGAGGTGTGTCAGAATTTGATTGAAAGCATGCCTAGAAGGTTGGGAGCAGTTATTAAGGCCAAGGGAGGTCATACAAAATACTAGAATTACAATTTATCATAATATTGATACCACCTCACAAAACTGAGTCAATGAGTCCCTGATTTAAAATTATCATATCTTCATGCACTGTAATTGAAATTACATAATTCTTTGTTTGTTTGATAGCCCTGATAATGTACTTTATTTGGTACAACAATACTTTGTCTGTATTTGTTGTTAATGAGAAGTTATCCAACAATAAATTAAAAAGTGCAAAACATTGACTCAGTTTTGTGAGTCACTGTATATATGCCTATATACATGACTGGTGATAGCTACATCAGTAGAGAACAGGGGAAATGGGGAGAAGTAAGAGACAAATGAGTTGATATACCTCCTATGTGCTTTTTGTCAATGCACCAGTATGGGGAGGGGGGGGAGGTGTTACTTTAGCACTCCCCTTATAATTTATAAGTGATAAAATAGAATGGGTATTGAAAGAGGAGGGTGTGAGCGAGGGTCAGGAGGTCTATCAGGTCATTTGTCTCTCATGATGCAGTGGCAACAGCCATTGAAAGGGGATTTGCAGGCAGAGATGAAGAGGTACATATAATTGGCAAGGTAAAAGTCAGCAGCATCAAAGCTGGTTAGGGAGCCCATACAAGCAGATGATAAATCAGCATCATATGCCATGGGTGATTAGCATCGTTTACTGCATCATCTTCACCTTGCTAAACCATGTGTGCTATGGCATCAGTGGTGCTGGTGGGAATGGGATCAGCATCAGGAATGGGATTGCCATTGGGAGCAACATTGGCATCAGACACAGCATTGGAATGTGGTGAATCATTGGACCCAGTGTCTGGCCAGCATTGATACCAGTTACTGTTGCTGGTCAACTATAGGCAGCAGAGACAGCTGTTGGGAGACTTGGTGTGACCAACTACTCCTTTTGGTATACACCATCAGGCAGAGGCCCTGCATACCCAGAATAATATGGCTTTCCCTTGCCCTTGGTGTCCTAGTTGATTGCCAAAACTTCATTTTCTGTGATGTCAACACCCCAGGTCCACTTGTGGGAGATGGAGGATGAGACTTCAGGCACTCTAGTTCAGTCTGTGCATGTGTTCCCACCAGTTGCAATTGTCTTGTTACAGCTGATTGCTTTGAAGGCCCCTCAATGTGTCAAGGGTTTTTTTTGATGCTGGCACTGATGATATGTCAAGTTGGTACTTGGTGCAGAATCTCAACTGAAGACATGAACACAAAACCTACAGCTGCAGGCATGCTCAGGGTACATGGGTTCATTTAGGGGGCCTCAGATTATCCTTCAAGGCATGATGACTGCAAAAGAGGCTGGCTCGATGGATTCTGATGTGTGCAGTAAGTCATGTACACAGGAAGGAAGGTATGCACAGTGGTAAAAAAGTACACAATGTAAAAGCACATAGGTAAGCCCCAATGTGTCAAATGATATGGTCTATCGAACATATACAGTGTATCAAATGATACAGGTTCATGCTGTCGAATGCTCTAATCTATATATGTGTACCTACTATAGTAACAAATGAATACACTATTACAATGGTTGCTAGACCAAAGAGTAATACATTTAATATAGACATCAGTAGCCTATAAAAGAGTTTCAGGCAGCGGCAATGGCAATGGGGATGGCAGCTGCAGTGGCCTTACCAGGATCAGGATCAAGATCAGCATTACACAGCCCAGATCAGTGCCATGCACATGATCTGTGTGATGAGTAGGAGACACCATATCGAACCAGGTCCTCAGCAGGTATACTCACCTGAACATTTTTCAGACAGACCTGTCAGCCAGCCCACCACCTTATCACATATGAAGATGCTGAGGGAAGTCTATTGAACATAGATACTCTCCAGAGACATCATCCTGTTGGGCAATGCTGGCTCATGACTGATGCCGCCTACTCACCTGAACATTTTTCAGGCAGACCTATCACCCAGCCCACCACCTCACCACATATGAAGATGCTGGGGGGATTTCACATTCCATCACACCATTCTCAACAGGACTGCCCAGGACCTGAGCACAGATACTCTCCAGCACTTGATTCCTTCTGCAAATCTTACTATTGTCAATCTTTGCCTTCTACTGAGACACACATAGTAAATTTACTGTGCAAAGTTTGCTCTTCTTCTCCCAACAACCTGCATAGAGACAGCTTCTTGCTGAGCAAGGTGATCAGCTGTTCTGCAGGCATGTTGGGCTGATGTCTGTCCCTGATTCTTGCTTTGAGATGATGGGGGGGTCATCTGTTAAAATGTATTCTTCACAGGTGGAGTCCGGCACTCACCAAATGATCCTATCACTGCCGGTTCTCTGTCTGCCGATCCTACCATTGCTGACCCTGATGCCAATCCCACTGTTGACAGTTTTAATTCCTTTGCCCTTGCCCTTGCAATAGAACCCTCTGTCTGAATTTGCCTGGACAGGTGGTGAGGTTTAGATTGGTTCAATCTTTCTTGAGTTGATGTGGTGTTGCCTTCCAACAGTGATGGATCAAGTGGGCATGGGGCATTGTTTACATCGTCATTTAAAGGTGATATGGGTGTGATGGACTTCTTATAAATGTGTTGAGGAATGACATACTCTGGTTCACCATCACCCAGACCATTAATTGGCTGTGGTCAAGTCACACCAGCTGTGCAGAGTATGTCCATTGTTGTTTGATTGACTTGCACATAGCTCAACTGAGTTGGATCCATGGGTTGCAAGGAATCTGGGGGTTCAGAGATGGGTACCTGTTTTGCTCTCGATCTTCGGCGAGGTTTTTTTCACTGTTGGTTCACTTTTGCCTTTTTTCTGCTTTTTTGATTGACCTTGTGGCTCGGTATCAGCATCAGCATTGGGAATGGTATTGGCATCGGGATGCAGGCTGGTGCCCATGATGGACTTTGCATCAGGTATTGCATCACCATTCCATTGTCCACTGCATTTGGAAATGCATCAGGAAGGTGGAGGGTTATTTAAATTATGAGGATAGTGTGCAGGAGACACACTCCCATCACTGACTTTGATTCCTTTAAACCTGAATGCTCTTTCAGGGCCTGGCACTGTTTGACGCAGCAGAACATGGTCAAAGAAGTCTTCTATGACACTCTTGTGCATGTTCCATGGGGTCTCTGAATTTGAACCTTCCTGGGAGATATTCAGGATTGATGAATAAAGAGGTTTGGTCAGCAATTGCTTTGAATGGGATATGGCAACTACAACCATTGTTGGCTAGTTCTGCATGGAGATAAGTAATGGTTTGTAGCATGAGAAGTTGTCATACTGTAATGCTGTTCAACATACAACATAAACCATTGCTCCAGCTCTTTTTTCTTGTATTGTGATCCTTTCCATGGTGTGGGCAGGATGGGGAACCCATCCTGAGTTATCAGAAGCTGGGTTTGTGGTGTGGTGGTGTTAGGTTGCATTGCTGACCTTGAGGCAATGTCTGATGCACGTAATGCCTTGACATAACTCATGAGGTTCTGCTTGAGCTCTGTGATATAATCATGATAGGTGTCCAGAAATGATCGTGCAGGGGTAGCCATTAAAGAGGTGACATTGTCATGACTGTAATCAGCATCAGCATCAGCATCACAATTAAAGATTTCACTCATGCATCAACAACCATCAAACCATTAGGTGCAGTATAGGCTATAAATGTCACAGATAGCACTCCCATTTCTAACCAGTGTTGTCAGGCACTGTCCTCTACATGCTTACACAGGTTTTTCTCTGCTAGTACACACACGAGCACATTGATGAGAACTTGATGTGCACGTTCGATGACAGCATTACCCTGTGGATGATAAGGGGAAGAGAGAATAACAGTAACTCCATACCGTGCAAAAAGAATCAGTCATGTTGCTAAAAACACTCTTGATGGCTGGCAGTCACATCTGGAACCATCCATGTGTGCTTGTGGTGGCATTCTCAATACCTAGCAGGTTTCTGATCTCTTTCAAAACTTGATCCTGGTATAAGGCCAAAATGGCTTCTGATCACTTGACTTTGAAATTGTTTGATTTGTGTGAGTAGCCCTTCATCATTTGCCAGTTGTTTAAAAGCCAGGTTGTTAGTTCCTGGTGATGTGATAAAAATAGACCCTTTACATGCTTCAAGTTGATGGTTCACCTTGGCACGTAGGCAACTCTCCTCCTCATCCATTGGGGCCCTCTCGATTGACACCCAGTAATTGAATATGGCAGGGAGAATGTCACACTTGAGTATTTGCAACCGGCCAGCTTTGGATTCCTGTGATCAGAATGCATCTCTATAAGGCTCAATGATCCTCTGCTCTTTGACCATATATCTCCCCTTGCGATACTGTCTCACACCCAAGTTCTCTGATGGCTCAGGCAGCATTGGAGGGGGATTGATGTGGAGGAAAGAATGATTCTTGTCCTCATCAGGCATAACATATTATTGGCACAAGAATAACACGAGGATCACATGAGGCCAATAGTAGAAATAAATAGTCCATCACCACAATTGATTCCCCCCATCATCATGAGCCTGACAAGAGCTCTTTACAAGAGAAAGAGAAGATCAACAAACAATGCACCACTGCATGAGGACCATGATGATGCACTCGATACTCTTACACATGTAGAAGTTGAGGTCAACATGAGACATAAACCAAAAGCAAAGCATATCAAGGTTCCCTTGCCTCTGGTTACAGAAGAACATGGTGAATCAAGTTCAGCTTGTATCCACGACAATCCAGGTCTTGCTCCAGAATGGAATATGCAAGAACCTCAGGTGGCTGATGAGCCGGTTCAGTGATGGATTGGCATGGTCAGTTTCTGACATGGATTGACTTATTGAGGCTCATATACAACTGATAGAGACAGAAGGACTATGTATTGCAGTTTGTGGGATGAGTAGATGAATTGCTGCAAGCATCCCTGGCTCAGCAAACATGGTCCATCTCCAAACAAGTTTGCAACCATTGTCAACTGAATAAATGGGCAATTTGAAGATGTGTTGATTGTTCACTAGAAAGCACACTTTGCTGGACATGTATGCACATGGGAGGTTGGCACATACCTTTTGGTCCAGCACCAAACAGATCGGCTGATTTGAATGCTCTTAACTTTCAAATGAAATATCTGGAGACATTTGAAGAGATGAAGGATAAAGCTGAGGCAAAGTCAGCCAATGATTACCTGGGAAAGGCAATGGCAATGGCTCAACATCATGAGTTGGCATTAGGAATGACAGAGAGTACAGCAGACGATGAGACTGGGGCCGATGCAGCCTTTTTTGATCACCTTGATGCCCTTTGGCATCAAGAAAAGGGCAATAACAATGTCAACAACAGCTTACAAGACTTCTTTGATGGCAATGATGAACATGAAGTTGAACATGCTGATGAAGACATCCATGTGTTTCAACCATATTTGCCTGAATGATGTATGAGGACCGATGCCCCAGCAACAACCATACTAGCAACTGCTGATCCTGAGCTGACCACCACACTGCTGACTGCCGATGCCTTGAACAACAGCTATATCTGTGTGGTGCATACGAATGGAATACATCATTTAGCAATGGTTACCTGCCAGTGTCAGGGAGAACACCAAATTCCCTTGGACCTAGTAACCAGTAACTTGCTCCTGACCAGCTTCACCAAAATATGCACTCTTTTCACCATGCAGATTCTAGACCACTTTCAGCTCTGTACTCTGGAATTGAAGACATTGGCCTATCAGTTTTACCAGCTGATTCAGTGCATAACATTGCTGATGAGGCCTGCCAAAGTAGTCAACCTCTACCATGAGCTTCAGTGCATGTCCTGCTTATGGCATTGGATAAAAAGATTGAAGTGGGCAGGGTATGGACACAATCAAAAAGATCCATTAAATCCTGAACCAGGATCACTTGCCAATTACTGTCCAGCCTGTCCTCAAGCAGGCATAAATATACCAGAAAATTGGAAGGACAATGTGAACTGGTGGGTGACTATATACCTTGATTGTACAAGGTGCATCTGAAATGATACTATGGCTCTCATATTTGTTTTTAAATGCATATTCATGGCTGATGAAAATTTCAAAGTGACCATGTCCAGCAGAAAAACTCCAATGCTGATGTATGGCTATGGGATGGAGCTGGGATGGCCCCAAATCAGGCTGAATATAAGCAATTGCTCCAAGCTGCCATACAACAATTCACGGTAGGTATACTTCACTTCGCAGTGGCCAATGCCATAACCACTGCCAGTGCTGCTCCCAATGCTCATTCTGATTGGAATACACAGGTTTTTAAAAGGCTCCATGTGAAAATAAATTCTGAGTCATTGCAAATGCTTTTTTGGCATCAAAGGCATGTGATAGGGCTGGAGTAGCAGCCATTGCATGTACACAGCATGGCTTTATGCACCCAATGCACTGGTAGACTTGTTTCAGGGAGAACAGCAAGAGAATGTCGACTTTGCTTTCCTCCAAGCCCTGAAAACCACCAGGGTTGACCATCAACAGGTAGTGATGCTCATTTATGACATTGTCTGCCAATACATCATCCACATTCAGGAGCATATTGGTGCACATCTGCCAGCCGGCTTGAGCATTGACCAGGCCATTGGGCTTTTGCATGTTCATGGCCATAAGAATGAATGCTTTTTTCACTATGCTCCATCTTTCATTCCAGGGTCTGGCATTGTAGCAGGGGAAATACTCAAGTCTTTGTGGTCATTGCTGAATTCCATTTCTCTAACAGTCAGAACAGTAATGTTGCCACATCAGGCTGAAATGCTTGATTATCATGCTACAGATTCAAATCACAAGAAAATGCTCAGCATGATAGTTACACTGTGCTCAAAATCTCAAGAAGCCCTTGATATATCCACACAGCTCAGCAAGCACCATGCAGAACTGACAGCAGCTTTCAGTCAGCAGGCAGTCGAACGATGGGAGGATGAAGTCACCACAACAGAAATGCTAATACTAACAGATGTCAGGGTAATGGATATGTATGCCACTCAGAGATCGCAACTGGCATCAGGAATGGGAATGGGACCAGGACCAGTAGACTTGTTTCAGGGAGAACAGCAAGAGAATGTCGACTTTGCTTTCCTCCAAGCCCTGAAAACCACCAGGGTTGACCATCAACAGGTAGTGATGCTCATTTATGACATTGTCTGCCAATACATCATCCACATTCAGGAGCATATTAGTGCACATCTGCCAGCCGGCTTGAGCATTGACCAGGCCATTAAGCTTTTGCATGTTCATGGTCACAAGGATGAATTTTTTTTTGCTATGCTCCATCTTTCATTCCAGGGTCTGGCATTGTAGCAGGGGAATTACTCAAGTCTTTGTGGTTATCACTGGATTCCATTTCCCCAACAGTCAGAACAGCAATGTTGCCACATTGGGCTGAAATGTTTGATGATCATGCTACAGGTTCAAATCACAAGAAAATGCTCAGCATGACTGTCACACTGTGTTCAAAATCTCAAGAAGCCCTTGAGATATCCACACAGCTTGGCAAGCACCATGCAGAACTGACAGCAGCTTTCAGTCAGCAGGCAGTCGAACGATTGGAGGATGAAGTCACCACAGCAGAAATGTTAAGGCTAACAGATGTCAGGGTAATGGATATGTATGCCACTCAGGGATCGCAACTGGCATCAGGAACAGGAATGGGACCAGGACCAGGACCAGCATTGGGAATGGTCACAGTATCAACACTCATTCAATTGGCAGTTGAGCAGTGGATTGATTTTGCTATTGTTTTTGAACAAATGCAGTGGGTCATACTTCCTACCAAGATTGATGTATCACAATCCCTCATTGATCTGCACCAGGATTCAATTATGAGACAAAGTCCATCGACTTGGTAAAGCACCTCATGCTTCTGACACACAAGCTGTTGAACAGGAAAGAGAAGCTCTCACATCTCATATGGCAATCTTAACACATTTACAAAATGCTGCCAACATTGCTGAGCATGACATTGTTCCCTCCCAAATCACCCATGACCATAAACCTGAATTTGAGAACTTTGATGACATAGAACCCTTTGATGAAGAGACTTCTGCTTCATCTCTTCTGGCTGATACACACACTATTCCAGTTGAGGAGCAACAAGTATACCTCCCACATGATGGAGAACTTGCTAATGTGGAGATTAACCTTAGGAAAAACCAGGCGAGTCGACTGCTGCATCAGTTGCAAAAGCTTGTTGCTGACAAATCATTTCAATATTCACACATCATCCAAGTGGCACTGAGAAAGGGAGTTCACACATGAGCACAAGCCATTGTCCAGGATGTGGTTAACAAAATTGCCTTGCATGCCCAAATGTATAACCATTGCTGAACCTGACTGGTGGCACTAAATTGTGATGCTGATACATCGAGTATGTTTCAGCAGTTAACAAAGGATGACCTCAATGCTAGCACAGCTATTCTGAAGCCAAATGCACCAGGCTCCACTAATCTTTGCCTGTCCTGGATTTGGCATAATGCCCACAATCGACCTAGTGTCATTACTGAACAGCACAACAATCCCAATGCCAATGCTGATGCCACTCGATTCTGGGAATGTAAATGTATTTTGTGGCCATTCATATTCTTTACACTAACAGTTTTATTAGTCAGCAGAGTACGCTGGCTTTGATCATGGGCTCAGAGCAATAGATGGAGGGAGGAATTTCTACTGGTCACATATGAAATGCAGTGGACTGTGCAATATTTTATCTATCATAGCCAACAGTGGCAGTCAGCCTCGTGGTCCAAGAATACCCTTCCTGGCCCACTAGCCAATGCTAATCACCAGCAGGCTTTCTGGCAATAATTAGCGTTGAGAGCTGACAATGCATTTAGATCAGCAAATGCCAATTATATCTCCCCTATATGACCAAAACATTCTGTATTATGTAAACACAATTATCTTGATCACAATCCACCATCTTGCAAGAGCAAGAGAAAAAGCATCAGCGGTGGGATCGGCAACAGTGGAATAAGCATTATCAGCAACAGTGGAATTGGCAACAGTGGAATTGGCAATGGGGGGATCGGCAACAGTGAGATTGGCAATGGGGGCCAAATAAAGCTAACTAAATAATCCCTCATCTATAGATCTCTGATCACTGATTAAACATGATAGTGTTATCATCTCTCTTCCTACATCCATCTCTCTACAATGAGCAATCAGGAAGAAAGCTGGGCAGATATTCCTGATGGCTATGTCCCAATCCGAAGTGACAATGGGCAGCACTATCTTGTGCCCCATTTTATGATTCCAGCTACCCACCAGGTGATGGAGGCCTATTGAAGGAAAGTAGAATTTAAAGTACATATGGCACACAAGAGGATAAGATTTCCTTCAGTTCAAATGTCATTGCCAGTGGCCAATGCCATGCCAGTGGCTGATGCCGCATCATTGGCTGATGCCATATTCTTGGCCGATGCCATATCTCTGGCCAATGCCATATTTGCTTCCAATGCCATATTATCTCACTAATCATCATTTTGCAGTTTGAAAACATGACTGATTAACTGTACTATCTGTTGGCCTGAAACCAGCTCATGCTACTGGCTGACCCAGTAGGTGTCATGGTCCTCATTTGTGTGACTATAATTGATCTTGTTACAGACATTGACACCCAGGGAGCTGTTGAACTGCCATGCTGAAGTGAAAGCCCTGCAAAACCAGCTTGGCACATCATATAAGGATGCCAGTCATCATCTCTACATGGCCGAGGTCGAAAGACTGGAACAGCAGGATGTCACCTTGAAGACATATGCAACCTTGAAGGAAAGGATGGAGTTAAATTTGGAATCATTTGAACACAGGTTCTCCAAAATTCCAATCAGACTGTTGTTCCATGTGCATGACAAGGATGCCAATCCCCCTGCTGATTCTCACTGATGTTATGCCAAGGCCATGACATTCTTATTGTATCTACATTAAACATTGCTGTGCTGTATCTAATGATGAAATGTTGCCAGTTTCTGAATGGCCACAGTCAAGACATGGCAGCAGCAAGACAATGCACCAGTCAAGACATGGCATTGGCCAAAGACACAGCATCGGCCAAAGGCATGGCATCAGCCAAGATGTGGCATTGGCCAACAGGACGATGTTGGCCCAAGGATGGCATCAGGGCTAGGTTGCTGGCAATGAAAATTTGAAAAGAAGGAAATTTTACCCCCCATGTGCCATGTTCACATTGAATCCAACCTTCTTGGAATAGGCCTCCATTGCCTGGTGGGTAACTGGAATCATAACTGTTTAATCAGGGATCAATCACACATTGAAAATGAATAAAAAACACCATTACATCACATCAACCTCCTCAACAAGAAGAGCCAACCCAGCTTAAGGCTACCCAACTACCAAATTTTGGCATACTCAAAAAGCTGAGTTTGAGTTTCAAAATGGGAACACTGCTTTGTTTGTATATATTGATTGTATAGGGATCAACAACATATGATTGTTGATCTTCAGCATTTCACTGTTTTTTATATCAATATTGACCCCACTGCCCCAGCCAACCTATTATCCATCATAAATGTTACACATGACCAAGTCCTCAGCCAGATCAGTGAGATTGAACAGGCCATCTGCAATGGACTTCAGGATTGAAGTATTACTCTGGTGATGAAGGAAAGAAAATCTGCACTTGTGAGTGGATCGGCATGCTATCAGACCAACTATGCACTTATAAATTGTAGAACACATTATTTGGGTGGCAAAGAGAGGTCCTCACAGAAGATGTGCAGGCTGTGTTTTGGGCTGATGCCTTCTTGTGGGGATTTGTGGTAGCATGGTCAAAGTCAGACAGGACAGGGGACCAAAGGTTTATTGAAGGTCAATGGAGGGCAATGAAGACCTTTGATGAGAAAAAGGGCATCACAGGTGCTGCATCCACAGCAACTGGACCAACCAACTTGACAATGGCAGTGGTGATGGGAGTGGACCAGCAATGACCCCCATAGCAGCAGCGGCAGTGGGAACAGCATCACCTGTTAGAACGGCCACAGCAGTGGGAATAGGGATGGCCATGGCCAAGAAGGCATCCATGGCAGCGGCCAAGAAAGAAGAGATGGCAGTGGCCAAGAAATGAGGAATGGGAGTGGCAAAGGCAAAAGCATTCTGAGTGGCACTGGCACCAGCACCCCGAGTGGCAGTGGCAGTGGCACCAGGAGTGGCAGCAGCAATGCCAACAAGGAGAGAAGCGGCAGGGGCATGGGCCAAGATGTGGACCCAACCAGAAGCATCAGGATCAAGAATTCCTGCCTCTGCCCAGCATCCAATACTGCCAGTCATCACAGTGACATGCAGGTTGCGACAGGTGGAGAGTAGCAAGGGATCGGATGAGGATTTGGATGAGGAGATGGAGAGCAATGTTGGTGCCAATCCCAGACGGAGTGGAAGTGGCACAATGCAGCAAGGAAGGGATGAGCACCACCCCAGTGAGGGAGTTTGCAAACGATGCACTGTGCACAATGTGTCAAGCTTAGGCATCAGTATTGGGATCAGGTGAATGACAAAACTGCATGCTACTTCTGTGGGAAAGGGAAAGTTTGGTGCAGTCCAGAGGATGTGGATCAAGTGCCAAAAATAAAGAAAGCAAAAGGATTGGCAAGACAAAAAGCAAAGAAGGCATGATTTTTTAGTGAAGACAGTGGAGAGGAATCATTTAGGTGGTTCACTGCAAGAGAAAAAGGAAAATTCAAAGGTGAGTTCTTCCATATCATGACACATAAAACCACTAACTAACATGTATACCTACTGTTGGAGCAGACTACATACGCTGCACAGAGGAAGAGACGACACGTTCCTTGTAACCTACCTGGGGTTTAGTTAGTCTTAGGGCTAGGGTTTAGTAGAGGTAAGAACACTGTATTCCTACTATGGTACAGGTTCTCCTTATATGCATAATAATAAGGATGTCACATGACTCGGGAATGTGTATGCCACATGTATGCGCAGTAAGCACAGTAACATGTGTATGCTGCATGTATCGCCTCATGTATACAGCATGCATCAAGGGAATTAATTTCAACACCCCCCCTCAAACTGTACAGCGCTCTAAGCAGCTAAGTTTGAATCTCGAAAGTAATTCTGAGAGAGTCTCTAAATTTCCTGAAAAGGATGGCGCCAAGGTTCTTGGTGAACATGTCAGCCGGATTATCACTTCCAGGAATGAAAACGACCGTGACTTTGTCTTTTTCAATGCATTCGCGCATGTAGTGGTAGTGAATGTCTATATGTTTAGTCCTCCTTTCCTGGACTGGATTTGATCCAATGAAGATGGATCCTTGATTAACAGCGCAGATTGGTACGCGATTCAAGATATATCCGAGTTCCTGGAATAAGGACTCTATCCACACTATCTGCTGACAAGTGTCAGAGAGAGCCATATATTCGGCTTCTGTGGATGACAGTGCTACAGTTTTTTGTAAACGGGACTGCCAGCACACAATGCCACTTGCTAGAGTAGCAAAGTAACCCGTTGTAGATCGGCGTTTGACAGTGTCAGCTGCCCAATCAGAATCTGTGAAGGCCTGTAGCCCCTCGGACTTCTCACCATCATAGACAATGTTATATTTCTGGGTTCCCACCAGATAGCGCATGATGTACATCGCTTTGTCTAGATGTTCTTGGCTAGGATTAGCTGAGAATTGCGACATCTTGATTACCGCGTAAGCAATATCAGGTTGCGTTCCGAGCATCAGATACAATAAAGATCCGATCACAGACTGATATTTTGATCTAAGCATCGCATTGGGCATTGCTGTGTTTTCCGATGGTTTGTAACCAGTCGGAAGTGGAGTGGGGGTCGCTTTGGCATTTGTCATCTTGAATCTCTCAAGCACTTTGGCAAGATATTCAGTTTGATCAAGTTTGACTTTGCTTGCAGTCTGGGTGACGCGCATGCCTAAGAATTCCATGACTTTTTCAGTACTACGGCACTCCCAATGCTTTAGACAAGCATTTTTCTTTTCATCCACAAGTTTCTTGTTCTTCCCCATGAACAAGCCATCATCAACATAGACGAGTGCAATAACAATGCTGCCTGTCTTAGGATCCTTGTGTATGAAAATGCTGGCATCGGAGCTGGCGCGCACGAACCCAATGGTGCGCATAAATGCCTCTAGCTCTTTCCACCATGCAAGTGAGGCTTGTTTAAGGCCATACAATGCTCGGCGTAAGCGCAATACTTTGCGCTCTTTTCCCTCGAGTCTGAAACCCTCGGGTTGATCCATATAGATCTCCTCATCTAGTTTGCCATACAAAAATGCGGTTTTTACATCTAGGCCGGTCATATACATGCCTTCCAGAGATGCAAGTGCAAACATGAGGCGTACGGTCTCGTAGCAGACTACCGGTGAGAAAATCTCATCAAAGTCAATGCCTTCGATTTGTGAAATGCCTTTGGCCACGAGTCTGGCTCGTTTTCTTCCATCCGATTTTATGGAGAAAACCCATCTATTTTTGATCGTTTTTCGATCATGTGGAAGATCGACGATGTCATAGACTTGTCGCTTACGAAGAGCCTCTAATTCTTCTTGACAAGCTTGTTTCCACTCACGTTGCTGCTGCCGTGGTAGGCGCGCAATATCGCGAAATTGGTTTGGAACTTGGCTTATTTCGCTCGATGGTTTGACTGCTTTTGACAACAGCCAGCGAATAAGCTTATCTCCTCCTTCCTTGGTTATCTTTTTAATATAACCTGCTTCGTCCGGTTCCCCCATTGGGTGATCATGTTCTTGATCATTGGAATCGGGCACACTCTCGTGGGGTGCCGAACTCGGTCCAGCAACCGGTTCTTTCTGTTGAGATTGTGGTCGTGTTCGGTTATGATCCGAATCTTGACCTACAGATCTCTTCCAATATCGATCACGTGCAATGTCTCTCTCTATGTCAGAGGGGAGTCGCTTCTCTCCATAGGTATTGCCAGGACGGTTTGGGATGTTCCTCTGCCTGCCTGATCGACGGGGCAATTGCTGCCATTCCTGTTGATCATCACGTCTTGGACGAAAGTCCTCAGTGGTTACTGGAGGCGGCGGAGGAGGAGCATTTGTCACATCATCATGTGCCTTTTGCTCACTTGGTACATCATCATCATCATTTTCTGATGATGGAGGAAGGGGCGGATCTTGTGGCGGTATAGAATCATTGCCATCCATTCCAGATGAGTGGTCATCATCTTCTGGTTCTGGAGGTGGAAAATCACCAAGGTCTGTATTGGCAGGAGTCTTAGCTCCAGGACAGCATGGGAACAACGTTTCATCAAATAGTGCCGTAGCACCAATGAATATTGCGCCACTAGGTCGCATGAAACGGTATGCTTTAATGCCATCTTCTAATCCAAGGTACGTCATCAACTCCGATCGAGGAGCCAATGTGTTTGGACGCTTCTCCTTGGGTAGGTAGACGTAAGCACCACAACCAAAAACCTTCAGATCGTTTAGATCTGGGCGGACCTTTGTCAGGTCCTCAACTGGTGTCAGCCATTTCAGGCGCCTTATCGGGGTTCGGTTGTATAGGTGTGTTGCATGTTCAATGCAAAATTCCCACCATGATTGTGGTAGACATGCAGTAAATCGCAGGGTTTGCGACTTTTCCATTATTGTCCTTATGGCACGCTCTGTGCGCCCATTCTGTTGGTGAACGTGGGGTGCAGACATTTCTATTTTGATGCCAAAGTCCTTGAGCACATTTTGTAGCTCACGATCTTTGAACTCCCCCCCTGGATCAACACGCCAGCGCTTGATTGTAGCGCCATACTGTGTCAAAGCCACTGCCCGAAATTGTCTGATGGCCGCAGCAGCATCAGATTTCTTTTTAAGGCATTGGACCCAGATATGTGACGTTTTGTCATCCAGAAATACAATAAAGTATTTATGTTTATGGTACGATAGTACTGGGAGTTCCTTCAGATCAGAATGTATTAATTCAAAGGGTCTTTCAGCGCGTGAATCTGATTCGGGAAAAGATTTTGAGGTCATTTTCCCTTCAGCGCACCCTGGACATATAATTTTGTCTTTAGGAATAATTAAATTCCTTGGGAATTTTATGGTGCTATTAGGCATCTTCCCTAGCGCCTCTTTGGATGGGTGTCCAAGTTGCTTATGCCAAGTCGAGTAGTCTGTGACATATATTGTCGTGACATTGATTCCCCTGGTGCTCAATATATGAGTCCGAGCCCAATAAATAGTGTCACGTTTCATAAGAGGGACGCAATCCATAATTGGGTTTCCTTGCTTGAAAAATGAAATGTGTGCGGAGGAACCATGCACATCACTTCCGTCTTGTAAGAAGACGCCCATTGACAGTAATCGAGCATTACAGTCGGGTATGTAGTAGACGGGGTATAATCGCGTTTCACGCATCTCTGACTTCCCATGACATACTACCTGGTGTCTAATGAAGACTGCTCCTTTCCCTACTATATGAGTAGTACCCGTGGCTGTTTGAACCAGGGTAGAGTCCTTTCTCGGTAAAGGCTCGTAAGAAGCAAAATCTTTAATTTCACCAGTGAAGTGTTTTGATGCGCCTGAATCCATGATCCAGTCAGCACCTCTCTTACATTTTCCACTTGCACACATAACACATATATTAAGATGTACATAATTCCATGATACATTTAATAGCGATAAAATTTCACATGAAAAGTTCGCTGTATTCATAGGAATTTTAATCCTTGTGCTTGTGGCAGGGAAAAGGACTGACCTATCATCATACGCCCCTGTGTCAAGGGGTTCATCGACGAGCATCTCATCGACGATCTTCCACACTTCCTCGTCAGTTTCCGGCGGTTCTGATCCGAGGGAGATGGTATCGTCTTCTACCTCCTCGATCATAGCCTCAGTTTCTGGCTCTATCCTCCTTCTCTTACCTTCTCGCACCGTAAGGTGCTCTTCCAGCGGTCGCAGATTTTTCGCGCTGCGCGGAAGTTGCATGTGCTCGAGGGTGTCTCGAGCTTGCTGGTACTCGGCATAAACCGAGCAAGAGGAGGTCACGCCCGTATATGCCTGTGCAGGCGGTCGGCGGCGAGGATCCCTTGTGGGAGTGTGCTCGATGCGCTGTATGAGCGGCATCGGTGGTATGATGGTGCCATTACCATTTATGGTGGTAGAGGCTTGTGAGGCGAGGTGGGTGTGTTTCTCTTTTGGTTTCTCCTCCTTAGTCTTTCTGTCCCCACATCGTCCACGTTTTCGGGACGATTCTCCATTGTTGCCCTGAGATTGCCATTTGGGGTTTCCCTCTTTGCGCTTGACAGCAGAAAGCTTGGTGGCCTGAGGCTGGCCAGCGGGCTTCCCAACTGCCGTGCGGCATGAGGCTTCAGTGACAATGGAGTCCTTGACATGTTTAAATGTCAAGGCTCTAGTGGCGGTTGTGTTAAGGACCGTTGAGGACAATGAATCGAACTCGCGTGGCATTGCAGCAAGTAAGATCATGGCCTGCACTAGTTCGGGGATGGCGACATTGGCAGCCGTGAGGCGCTCAAACTTGTCAGCCATTCTGGCGATCTCTGGCGTGGGATTCACAGCCGGAATTTTGATCGTTATAGCAGACCTAAAGTCCGAAAAGACTTGAGAGGGGCCGTCCACACCATAGTCGGTGCGGATGAGATCCCATACCTCCTCAGCAGTGTCCTTGGTGTTGGCACGCTGCTGAATAGAGGGGGCCAGGCGGAGCACTAGGCTACCAATTGCCTGGTCATTCTTATTGTTCCAGGTGTGGAGCTTGGCATTAGCTTCCGCTACCAGTGCAGCGTTTGTCGCCGTCAAAGGAGGTGCCATGGGTGGTTTTAGTTCCATCCCGCTAGTTATTTGCCAGAGGCCCTGAGACCTGAGCCATGCCTTCATTGAGTCGGCCCATTGAATATAGTTAGAGCCATCGAAAGTTTGTACGAGTTTTTCAAGAGTTGAAGACATGATGTTATAGTGGCAGCTGGTAAAAGCGCTCAATCAGTCCTCTTATTCAAGAAAACACGTTCCATAATCTCAGGCAAAAACACTCCTTCAAAGTGGTTAACCCTAGTCAACCTGGGTTTTTAAATGCAGCTCGCAGAGAGCGCAATGCAGCTCACGAAGAGCGCAAGGTTACAATTTGGAGACAATGAAGTCAACGTCGTTCGCAGCCAGTTTAAGGCGCATTCGCGACGTGCCCAGCAGGGCCCATAACCTGTTGGAGCAGACTACATACGCTGCACAGAGGAAGAGACGACACGTTCCTTGTAACCTACCTGGGGTTTAGTTAGTCTTAGGGCTAGGGTTTAGTAGAGGTAAGAACACTGTATTCCTACTACGGTACAGGTTCTCCTTATATACATAATAATAAGGATGTCACATGACTCGGGAATGTGTATGCCACATGTATGCGCAGTAAGCGCAGTAACATGTGTATGCTGCATGTATCGCCTCATGTATACAGCATGCATCAAGGGAATTAATTTCAACACCTACAGCTGTGGAACAGGATATCAACATGGCTGATCCCATGCCTGAGCTGACTGCCCCCCCTCCCCTGATGGCCAACCCCTCCCCCATTGACTATGCCCCCCTCACTGGATGTCTATACCAACTGGAAGAAGACATGTACCAGCATGCATGGTGGAATGAAGAGTCAGTGCAAGAGTCCCAACTCCATGTATGAGAACTCTGGAACATGTTTCACTTGCTTCAAAACAGAGTGAATGACATTGAAGGATACCTTGGGTTGCAGGCTGGTGCACAGCCCATCATGTTATACAATGGTTACATGGCTGGGCAGGTGGTTCGCCTCGAGAGGACTCCAAGCAGGAGGGCAGAGGTGTATTGGGAAGGAAGGATGGATGCCAAGGAAGTCGATGCTGCTCCCATTCCCGCTACAAGTCCCACTTCTCCCACTCCCCCTCCTGCTCCTGCTACCATCCCCACTTCCATGCCCGCTCCCACTCCCACTCCTGCTCCTGCTGCTGGTTCCATGCCTGCTCCAACTTCCACTGCCATGGAGAAAGATGAAGAGATGGCTGAGCTGGATGGTGAAGAGGGCCTGTCCATACCTGAAGAGGTTGCCAGGGAACAATCCTTGGCTGGTGCCCCCCTGATCCAAATTATTCCCACCATGCCACAGGATTCTCACAAAATTGTACAGCCCACAACACCTATGGCCCCACAACTCCCTCTCCTCTTCCCCCCAACGTCGTTCAGTGAGCCTGAGCCTGCTGCCTTGTCATTGGTAGTTGATGTCATCACCTCACCCCAGCTGTCCCCTCCCCCTGCACAACTGTGCAGATCCCCATGCGGGCTGACCTGGTCCATCTGGACTACCTTCCAGAAGTACCACCCCTGAGCCTAACCCAAGGAAGAGAGCAGCCACACCTGAGGACAGAGGGGAGACAAAGCAAGGCAGAAAAGAGTAGATGTTATCCAGCATATACATAAAAGTGGTGTTAATTTTTTTTGCACATTACATAGCAATGTAGTTGTAAATCTACTTTGTAAATTTTACTTTTTTAATTCACTGCCTCCTCCCAACAGCCTAGGTTGAAATGGCTTCCTGCTGTGCAAGGTCATCAGCTGTCCTTCGGATAGGTCATGCCCATGCCAAGGCCAATGGATTTTGAGATGATGGTGGAATCATCTGTTGAAATACATCCGGTGCAGAGGGGATATGGTAGGCACCAGCTGCTACCCATCCTGGTGTTGCCATTGCTAATCCCACTATTGCTGTTGCTGAATATGGTGTTGCCATTGCTGATCCTAGAGTTGCCATTGCCGATATTAATATTGCTGTTGCCAATGCTGATGCTGCTGCCAATTCTGGGAATGTAAATATATTTTGTATGTACTAACATTTTTCATAGTCAGGCAACTACATTGGCTTCATTCATGGGCTCAAAGAATCGATGGAAAGAGGAATTTCTACTAGTCACATATGAAATGCATTTAGATCAGCAAATGCTGATTATATCTCCCCTTTGTGACTGAAAAGGGCCTGTATTATGTAAACATGATTCATCTAAACACAATTATCTTGATCACCAACCACAACCAGTAACACTATGTCAAACAAAACTATCTCAATATTCAACCCTTTTTTTTTGCCCTGAGATGGCAACTCCAAATCTGGACACAAGAGATCATTTGGTATGCAGAGTCCCAATTCAGTTGAGTTTTGTTAAAGTTAGATGATGCAAACTTTGTAAAACAATGTTGGATGCAGAAAGTTCTCTATGCTGAGCTTGTATTTATCTTTTGTAAAGGAAGTAAGTATACATCACTGACATATGACAGATGTATGTCATGTCATGCATCAGCATCGTCACCTCCATCGGCCTTATGATGGAGGTGCTGATCCTTCTTCAGTCCTTGGCTGACAGTCTCACCAATGTCAATTTGGACCACCTACTCCTCAGATTCCATCCATCTCTCTTGGCTGCATTGGATGATGGTGTTGCCACTGACAGTCCTAGCCATCTGGTGGATTCCTATGTATGTGATTGGTGGAGATGCAATAGTGAACTGGCACTGGGGAAAATTTTCACCAGTGACACCATGGATAAATGCCTCGATAGCTATCACCAGTATATCCCTTCCCCTCTGCTCACTGGCTCACTACCCAATGATAGCCAACCAGCAGACAATGCTGCTGATGGCTGAACCGACTGCTAATCTTGCATCAACCTGCAGGCTCCCATTAGGGATATGTTTGATGAAGCACACAGGATCCATGACTTGGTAGATGGCTGTGAATCATCAGCAGAGGCTGCCATGAATGCAAATATCCAGAAAGCAGCAGGGTTTCAACAGCTTCATGAGCTAGCCCTGCTCAAGGAGCTTCAGTCCGAACCACAGAAGTTAACAATGGCAGCGGCAGCAGCATCCACCCATGAACACACTGGGAGATGGTCAAGGCAATCGGCAACAAGAAAACAATTGGAACTGGTATCTGCACATGCACAGGCAAAACTCGAGCAACTGAAGGCTCTTCCCCTCTCCTCCCACAAGTGGACCTGGGGTGTTGACATCACAGAGAGTGATGTTTTGGCATCTAACCCATCACTGAAGACTAAATATCATTCTGGGTATGCTCAGTCTCTGGCCGATGGTGCATACAATAGGAATAAGGAGTGGTTAATCACAGCCAGTCTCCCAACCTCCATTTCTGGTGCCTACAGTTCACCACCCACTGTAACTGGTATTGATGCTGCTATTTATTTTTCAGATGCTGGATCCTATAATTCATCACATTCTGCTGCTGCGCCTGATGCCATCCCTGCTCCTGATGCTGTCCCTGCTCCTGATTCTGATGATCCAGCTAATGATCTTTATGCTGATGCACACACTGCCCTTGCCCAGCCCACTGCCTCTTATGCTGCTATGTTATGGGAAGGATGATGTATCAGAAGATGCTGATCAGCCTACTGCATTTCAGGCAGCCATGGCTTGGCAGAACCATCACTCATCAACAGCGTCTTTTCACACCAGTTCTCCAACTGGCTTTGATGCTGCCACCTTTTACCTTGAAGGTTCTAATTCTCCCTCTTCATTTCCCCCTGCACCTCCCCTTTCAACTGCTTTCCCCACCACATCTGATGCAGCTGATGTTTTCCTCTCATCAGAGACCCATTTGGAGGCTGATTCAACTGGCCCTAATGCCTATTCTGATGACGAGGGTTTCTGAACTGGGTTCTCCAGCACCTCACAGATAGAGAACCCCACTCCATCTCACATCACACTTCCCATCTTTAGTCATGTGGACTTCAGTTATGTTGATGACACTTGGTTGCCTGGCTCTGATGATATGATGGACACTAGTGACAATAAGTGATAGCTTTCTTCCTATAAATATACATATGGTGCTTCAATTGGTAGACCAATAATATATACCTTTAAGGCTGATGTTCATACCAATTGCCAACCCTGGCCCTGGCCCCGATACATATGCTGATGCCAATGCATATGTCTGATGCTGTCTCAGCAACAAGAATTGAATAGTACAAACATATATATACATAGAGTCCTCCACCGAACCATGCCTGGGCGACATTAATCACATAGTGGCCTAATGCTGATGCCACTGCTGCTGCCTAATGCCAATGCCAATGCCACTGCCACTGCCTAATGCTGATACCGCTGCAGCCTTATTGGGTTGCTGACCAGCATGCCAATCCAATTTTGCAGGCCTGCACACTACAATAAATGAATTATTGCATAAACATGGCTTTTACTGAATTTATCATACACCAATTTGCATGCAGAATCCATGCAGACTACACATAAATTACTACATACATAAATGAGATTAATTTTCAATCAGCCATACCTGTAATGCCAATCTTGATCCCAATCCTGGTAAGGCCATTGCCATTGCCACTGCCTAAAACTCTTTCATAGGCTACTGATGTCTGTATTAAATGTATTACTCTTTGGTCTAGCAACCATTGTAATAGTGTATTCATTTGTTACTATAGTAGGTACACATATATGGATTAGAGCATTCGACAGCATCCACTGAACCCATATCATTCGATACACTGTATATGTTTGATAGACTGTATCATTCGATACATTGTAGCTTACCTATGTGGTAAAAGTACAAAGAGGTGCAGTGTAAAAAAACATGGAATGGGAGCACAAAAATGTGCAATGACAATGAAGGGCATGGGTGTAACAAAGCAAGGACAGTACAGGAGTGGTCAAAGAGGCAATGCACAGACTTGGAATGCAGGTGAGATGTGAACACAACTATAGGGAAAACGATGCAAACAATGTGCAAAATGCGGATATACAATGAGGGGCACTGTCAAGATTCAAGATTGCTACTACCAAGGTTGGGACTTGGTCAGGAATACACCAGACTTCTGGTTGGACCCAGTCATCAGTGTTCATCAGTGTTCAGGGGTTCAGGGCAGAATCCACTGGGCTGTAGCATGCCAGGTGAAAAGGGCCATAGAGGACTTGGCTTCAACTTATAAGAAGTTGTGCCCTTCTCCTTGTCAGTTGTCCAATTTCAGGCAGGAAGAGTGTGGATGTCTGGTGGGTTTTCAGATGGAGAGTGGAAGAATGCAGCAGAGGTTTTATGAAGAGATTAAGTCCAGAGGAGTCAAAAGATTAAAGGTTTGGTTCAGGAATGAGTTGAGGATGATTAAGAGGTTGATATTAGGCAAGGATGATACAAGGACAATTACAAGTATAAGTGCAGGTACAAGTTTAAGCACAAGTAATTTGCAAACTGGAGACTAAGGCTAAGCTATGGGTGCTTAAATAATGAGGGCCAGAAGAATAATGGGTAATGTGGAAGTTTACTAATGGGTCTTGGTAAGTGTCTGTGACCAGAATTGGTAAGACTGTATTAGGAATAAAGTGAGTAAGCAAATGATTACTAAGGCATGTGATGACTTGTCTGATGACTAAAAGGTGCTGCAGCTGGGATGCTGATGGACAAGGTCAGAAAGGAATCAGAAAAGAGTTCAGGAAATATCATGATTGGGTGAGTCAAGTCTTGACAGGCACAAATGATGCACAAATGCAGCTATATGAAGGGCACACTGCAAAAGTGCACAAACTAAGATGATGGATGCAAACAAAGGATGAGATGCAGCTATACAATGAGGGGCACAAATGATGTGCAAACATGGCTATATGAGGGGTACACTACAAAGGCACATGAACTGGATGATAATGGACAGACTATATGCAATGCTGAATGAAACTGGTGAACTGTGGAGGAAAAGATTCTCTGGATTCTCTATGTACCTGGGTGCTATGTACAAATGACTTATGTGATGAAAATGATAAAATAAAATATAAAATTAGAAAGCACCATGTGATATCCACAAGTCCATCCATTGGCCTATATGAACCTGACTGCATGATGCTGCTATCTTAGCCAATAAGATTTGTGCATGCTATAGCCCAATACCTAACTGTTCCAGCACAATGTTCTATTTTTGATGCATTTTTGGTCCCATGCACTCTGCCCAATTAGTCCACTTTGGTGTTATGTGTTGCATGCTGCACCTTAGTAATAGTGAAGTGATCAACCTGTGCCAGTTACCAGATAAAGCAATGCCAATTGAAAATGCAGAAGAACTATAAGGAAATGCTGTGCAATGCCAAATAGTGCCAAAGCACCCAAATTATGTGAAAGTGCCCAAGTGTGCACAGTGCAGCACCAAATATGTGCAAATCACCCAGATTAGACAAGAATGTGCAGTTGGCTCATAATGCAATCATGGTGTGCCTCAAATAAGTTGCCTAATAAGCTGGAAGCCACAATGCACAGTGCAACAGATGAGGTGAAAGGTTGTTGTGTGTGATAAATGAATAGTGCAAGGAGTGCGCAGCAAGAATGTGAATTTTTGGCAAAGCACAAGAGTGTGCATAAAGATGCATTGAATGCATGGTAACTGTGAAAGGCAGATAATGAGTGCATGGGGGCACATGAAGGCAGTTTTAAGCATAACAAAGTGCATTTAACATGGTAGAGGACAGCTAAAGGTGGTCCAAAGGCACAGTGGAAATGTAAAAGGTGCATAAAAGCACACCTAGGCAGCCAAAGGCACATGAAAGCACACTGTGCAAAGTGAGTAAAAGTCATCCAAGAGGTTCACACAATTGTGAAAAATGCCATAGTACAAGCACAGGGCAATAGGGAGCTATATTACCAAAGACAAAGTCCATGGTTCAGCCTGAAGCTCCTTGAGCAGGGTGAGCTCATGAAGTCCTTGAAACCCTGCTGCTTTCCTGACATTGGCATTGAGTGCAGCATCTGCTAATGATTTACAGCCATTTATGAAGTCATGCATACTGCATGCCTCATTAAACATATCAGCAACCAGGAGCATCATGTGCTGGCTGGCTATTGGTGGGCATTGAGCTGGTCACCAGCACAGGAATATATTGCTGATAGTGATCAAGGCACTCATCCAGGGTGTCAATGCCTAAAATCCTCCCAGGGTCTGGTTCCCTTACGTGTCTCCACCAATCCCATGCATATGAGGGCACTAGGCAGCTCAGACTATCCATGGTGACACCAGCATCCAACATGGCCAAGAGAGATGTATGGAACCTGAGGTGTAGGTGATCCAAATTGATGTCAGCCAAGGACCAAAGCAGGATCAGCACATCAATCACAAGGCTGATGGTGGTGGTGGTACTGACCCAAGACATGACACACATCTGTCATATTTTTCAGTGACATGCTACTTTTCCATTTAAAAAGATCTAATCTTACAAGCTCACAATATAGAGTTTTTGGCATCAATCTTTGTTTTATGACATTTGTCTGGTCATGCCAAATAATCTCCTGTGTATGCATTTGAAGTAAACCTTTTGGCCCTGATTGTAAAGAAAAAAGGTCAAAGATTGAGAGAGTTCTGTTTGACATAGTAATCATGTTTGGTGATCAAGATAATCAAGTACATAATATAGGATGGTAAACATCATAAAGGGGAGATATAATTGACATCTGTTGAGCTAAATGCTTTCTCAGCCATCAATGCTAACTCATGCCATAAAGCCTGCTAATGATTAGCATAGGCTAGGGGGCCAGAAAGGGTATTCTTGGAGTGGGAGGCTGACTGCCATTGTTGGCTATGATAAATGAAATACTGCATGGTCCACTGCATTTCATATCTCACCAGTAGAAATTCCTCCATCCATTTATTTCTCTGAGCCTGTGATCAAAGCCAATGTACATGCCTGAGTATGAAAAATGTTAGTGCAATCAAAACACATTGCAACAGAAAACATTTACATTCCCACAATCAGCCAGAATCAGCATCAGTGCTGATGTTGTCATCAGCAAGAATACCAGTCCAAATGTGGGCATTGTGCCAAATCCAGGACAGATAAAGAGCAGTGGAGCAAGGTACATTCAGTTTTAAAATAGCTATACTCAATGTCTCAATGTCACAATCCAGTGCCAGCAATTAGGTTTGGTAATAATTATACATTCTGGCATGCAAGGTATTTTTGTGAACCAACTCCTGGACAATGATTTGCAACCTGGTGTGAACTCCCTTTTTTGGCACTGCTCAGATGATGTGTAAATATTGAAATAATTTGTCAGCAATGAGCTCCCACAGCTGATGCAGCAGTTGGCTTGCATGGTTCTTGTGGAGGTTAATCTCTACATCAGCAAGATTACCATTACAAAGTAGGTATACTTGTTGCTCCTCAACTAGAATAGCATGTGTGTAAGCCAGATGATTTGAAGTGCCTGATGCTGCAGGAGTGTCATCTTCAGCTGGATCTAGGTCATCAGAGGAATCAAATTCACCTTTGTTGTTGTGTGTGATCTGTGAGGGAGCAATCTCAATGATCAGCAATGTTGGCAGCATTCTGTAAATGTGTTAAGGTTACCATGTAAGATGTGAGAGCTTCTCTTTCCCATTCAACAGTTTGCATATCAGAAACATGTGGTGATTTACCAAGTCAACAGACTTTGTCTCATACAGTGACTTACAAAACTGAGTCAATGTTGTGGACTTTTTGATTCATTGTTGAATAGCTTCCCATAAACAACAAAACCAAACAAGGTATTGGTGTACCAAATAACATACATGATCAGGGCTACCAAACAAACAAAGAATTATGTAATCTTAATCATCCCTCATGGAGATATGATTATTTTAATTCAGGGACTCATTGACTCAGTTTTGTGAGGCGGTATCAATATTATGATAAATTGTAATTCTAGTATTTTGTATGACCTCCCTTGGCCTTAATAACTGCTCCCAACCTTCTAGGCATGCTTTCAATTAAATTCTGACACACCTCTGATGGAATATTATTCCACTCTTCCACTACTCTTTCCCATAACTCTCAAATTCCTTTTGGTGCTGTTGGATACTTGTCTAACTGGTTCTTGAGGTGAACCCATTGATGTTCAATAGGGCTGAGGTCTGGAGATTGGGCAGGACAATCCAGAAGAGTAATATTGTTGTTCTCCATCCATTTCTTGGCCTTTTTTGAGGTATGCTTGGGGTTATTGTCTTGTTGAAAAATCACCTCTTCTCCAGAAATTCCACTCTCCTCCAAGCTAGGCAGCATATGGTCCTTCAAAATGGACACATACTGGTCAGCATTAATCCTCCCCTCAACCTCTGCAAGATGCCCCACTCCATTCCATCCCATACACCCCCATACCATAATGTTTCCTCCCCCAAATTTGACAGTTCCCTGCACCTCTCTCTCAATCAGTTCCTCTCCCTTCTGTTTCCAGATCCACTCTCTCCCATCTGACCCAAACCTGTTGATTTTAGTCTTATCTGACCAAATAACACTCCTCCAGTCCTCCACAGCCCACTCTCTATACTTCTGAGCAAAAGCCAATCTTGCTTTCCTATGCCTTATACTAAGCAAAGGCTTTTTCTTCTTCACCACAGCCTTGAATGAGTTTTTTCTGAGAACTCTTCTGACTGTTTCTGAGGAGACTGGAGTGGGGATGATGCTGTTGATGTAATGGGTGGCCTGAACAGCATTTGCAGCCTTGCCAGTGGTGATTTGGGTAAGGATGGCTTTCTGAGAGGTAGATGAGAGCTTAGAAGGACGACCACCAGAGGGGGAATCCAGGTTTGGATGGAGAGCCCTGAGTGTTCTGGATACACTAGACTGGCTGAGGTTGAGTTTAGAGGCAATATTGTGGGTAGAATAATGATTGGAGGCCAGGGAAAGAATGTTTTCCTTCTGAGCAGAGGAGATGGGATGCATTGGAGAATATTGAAGTATGAAGAATGCTAGTCGTAATTAAATACTATAATTTAAGGTCCCATCAAGGGTCACATCACCTTAGAAACCATCTGTCAAGATTTTGACATTATACAGTTGGTGGAGCATCAGATTCTAATATTTCTGACTACCCCTCACAAAACTGAGTCAATGAGTCCCTGAATTAAAATAATCATATCTCCATGAGGGATGATTAAAATTACATAATTCTTTGTTTGTTTGGTAGCCCTGATCATGTATGTTGTTTGGTACACCAATACCTTGTTTGGTTTTGTTGTTTATGGGAAGCTATTCAACAATGAATCAAAAAGTCCAAAACATTGACTCAGTTTTGTGAGTCACTGTAATTCAATCTTGGTACACATCAATGATGGGATTTGATATGTGGATCTGGAGGCACAGTGCAACTCACTGCATTTGTTCAAGAATGATAACACAATCAATCCACTCTTCAACTGCAGATTGAACCAATGTCGATGTTGAGGCTGAAGCAAATCCAGGTCCCAATAATGCTGATGCCAATCTCTGCATGGCATACATATCCATTACCATTACATTTGTTATCCCTAGTGATTCTGCTACCAATGGATTGGGTACATAACAGCCATGCCATGCACATGCCCTGACTGCTACTCCAGTCCTATCATATGCCTTCTATGCCAGAAATGCATTCACAAGAGCTAGGAATTTATTTTTGCAAGGAGCCTTCTGGGAATCCAGGTAAAGATCAGATTGGCATTGGGGATGGCATCAGCCACTGGCAAGGAAAGTTACTTACCAGTAATAGTTCTATGTATAGCAGCTTAGAGGAACTGCTTGTATTCAGCATGATTTGGGGCCATCCCACCTTCATCCATAGCCATATATCATTATCAGAATTTTTCTGCCAAACATGATCAGCTTTGAAATTGCCATGGGCCACAAATATTTGTTGTAAAAACCAATCTAAATTCCATAGTCTCATTTTAGATGTTACTGCACAATCCAGGTATTTAGTCACCCACCTGTTCACATTGTCCTTCCAATTTTTTGGTATATTTATGCCCACTTTGGACAGGCCAGACAGAAAATGGCAAGTGATCCTGGTTTTGGATTCAAAGGATCTCTTTGATTTTGTCCATACCCTGCCCACTTCAATCTTTTCATCCAATGCCATAAGTGAGACATGCACTGAAGCTCATGGTAGAGATTGGCAGGCCTCATCAGCAAGGTCATGCACTGAATCCATTGGTAAAACTGATAGGCTGATGCCTTCAATTCCAGATTGAAAGTGGTCTAGGACATGCATGGTGAAAAGAGTCCATATTTTGGTAAAGCTTGTGGGTAGTAAGTTACTGCTTACTAGGTCCAAAGGAATTCAGTGTTACCCTTGACACTGGCAGGTAGCCATCACTAAGTGATGTATTCCATTCATATGCACCACATGGATATAACTGTTGTTCAAGGCATTGGCAGTTGGCAGTGCCGCAGTCAGATTGGCATCAGCTGTTTCATTATGATTAGGCAAATATGGTTGAAACCCGTGAATGTCTTCATTGGCATGTTCAACTTCAACTTTATCATTGCCATTAAAGATGTCTTGTAAACTATCCTCAACATCAATATTCCCCTGTCCTTGATGCCAAAGGGCATCAATGTGATCAAAAAAAGCTAAGTTTTCCCCAGTTTCATCTTTGGACTTGGGTTCCTCATCAGCCCAATTACATCTGCTGTCATTCCTGATGCTGAGTTGGTGAAGAGGGCCAATGCCAATTGGCGAACTCTTGCTCTGCTTTGTCCTTCATGTCTTTGAATGTCTCCAAATATTTTATTTGGAAGTTAAGAGCATTGCAAATCAGCTGATCTGTCTGGTGCTGGACTAAAAGGTATGTGCTGACCTCCCATAGCTTAGCCTGGCAGAAGTGCATGCCAGTCCAGCATTCAATGTGATGGAAGGGATTTTGCCTGTGGATTACATGCATACATGTGCAGCAAAATGTGCTTCCCAGTGAACAATCAATGCATCTCCAAATTGCCTGTTGAATAGACAGTGGTTGCAAGCTTGTTTGTCAACTGACCATGCCTGCTAAGACAGGGATGCTTGCAGTTAGTTCATCCACTTGTCTGGAGCTGTTGAACTGCCATGCTGAAGTGAAAGCCTGCAAAACCAGCTTGGCACATTGCATAAGGATGCCAGTCATCATCTCTACATGGCTGAGGTCGAGAAGCTGGAACAGCAGGATGTCACCTTGAAGACATATGCAACCTTGAAGGAAAGAATGGAGTATAATCTGGAATTATTCAAATGCAGGTTCTCAGATTCCAATCAGACTGTCGTCCTAGGATCATGACAATGATGCCATGGCTGATCCCCCTGCCAATTCTCACTGATGTGATGCCAAGGCCATGACATTCTTATTGTAACTATAATAAACATTGCTTTGTGTGCTGTATCTAATGAATAAATATTTCCGGTACCCATTTCTGTCTTGTTTGCCAATGCTGGAATGCTCAATGCTGACCCCAGCCCTGATGCCAATGCTTATTCTGATGCCCAATGCCAACCCCTGATACTTATGCCAATGCTTCTCATAGATCACTGATCTGTATATTAATGCATGTCTAGTGTGTGGTACAGCAAGAGTTAAATAGTGCATTCATTTCATTACCATAGTACACACATATGTATATATGCAGAGTGTCCACCGAATCTGGATCTCAACACAATCTGATGCCTGTATCACCAACTCATTCATAGGTTACCATCTCTATGCAACTTACATCTACTGTACTGTACAGGAAGCAATCCAATAGAGGTGCCTAATGCTGATGCCTGTGTTGGCCAATTCATTGGTTACCATGTCTGTACAACTTACATGTTGTATTATAATGTGCCTGTACAGTCCACTGCCACTGCCTAATGCTGCTGCTGATGCCGCTGCTTTAGTGCCAATGCCAATGCTGCTGCTTTATGCTGATGCTGATGCCACTGCCCAATGCTGATACCTGTGTTGGCCAACTCATTGGTTACCATGTCTGTACAACAACTACTTACATGTTGTATTGATCAAATAGTGCAATCCCACCTGCCTAATGCCAGTGCCACTGCCAGTGCCCAATGCCAATGCCTGTGTTGGCCAATTCATTGGTTACCATGTCTGTACAACAACTTATATGTTGTATTGTAATGCACTGTACTGTCCATGAAGTTATCCAATGGTTATATACATTGGTCAGTATAGTAGGTACATACCTATATACTGTTCGACAGCATCCACTGAACCCATATGATTCAATACATTGTATATATTCGATAGACTGTATCATTTGATACATTGTAGCTTACCTATGTGATCAGAAAGAGCAGATGCATTGAGACAATTGTAAGCAGCCAGCTGTGAAAGATCAATGCAACCCTCAGCCCCATTGTTGTATTCCTGAGAGTTGCAGACTATTTTTTTGAGTCTGAAGAATCTGGTTTGGACTCTGTGACTGTGGCAGCATGGGCTTTAGCAGCTTTGGACTTACTGCAATTGCCAGCCAGATTGTTGAAATTAGACCTCAAGAAGCATGCTGCATACATGAGGCAACATGCAGCATACACATGTTACTGCACTTACTGCACATACATGTGGTAAGCACATTCCTGAGTCATGTGACATCCTTATTATTACCTATATAAAGGAGAACCTGTACCATAGTAGGAATATAGTGTTTTTTCCTCTACTAAACCCTAGCTCTAAGACTTACTAAACCCCAGGTAGGCTATAAGGAACATGTTGTCTCTTCCTCTGTGCAGCATATATAGTCTGCTCCAACAGGTTATGGGCCCTGCTGTGCACATCGTGAACACAGCTTAACTGGCTGTAAACAATGTTGACTTCATTGTCTCCAAATTATAATCTTGCACTCTTCATAAGCTGCATTGTGCTCCTTGCGAGCTGCACTTAAAAACTTAGGTTGACTAGGGTTAACCACTCTGAAGGAGTGTTTTTGCCTGAGATTATGGAATGTGTTTTCTTGCATAGAAGACTGATTGAGCGCTTTTACCAGCTGCCACCACAGAATCATGTCTTCAACCCTTGAAAAACTTGTACAAACTTTCAATGGTTCCAATTACATTCAATGGGCCGACTCCATGAAGGCATGGCTCAGGTCTCAGGGCCTCTGAAAAATAACTAGCAGGATGGAACTAAAACTACCTCCGGCGCCTCCTTTGATGGCGATGAATGCTGCACTTGTAGCAGATGCTACTGCCAAGCTCCAGACCTGGAGCAACAAAAATGACCAGGCTATTGGTAGCCTAGTGCTCTGCCTGGTCCCCTCCATTCGGCAGTGTGCCAACACCAAGGACACTGCTGAGGATGTGTGGGATCTCATTCACACCAATTATGGTGTCGATGGCCCCTCCCAAGTCTTTGCAGACTTTAGGTCTGCAATAGCAATCAAAATTCCAGCTGCAAATCCCATGCCAGAGATTGCTAAGATGGCTGACAAATTTGAGCACCTTATGGCTGCCAATGTCACCATCCCTGAACTAGTTCAGGCAATGATTCTACTCGCTGTGATGCCATGTGAGTACGATTCTCTGTCCACCATGGTCCTTAACACGACTGCTAGTAGAGCCTTGACGTTTAAACATGTCAAGGACTCCATTGTTGCTGAAGCCTCATGGTGCACAGCAATTGGGAAACCCACCAGCCTGCCTCAGGCCACCAAGCTTTCTGCTGTCAAATGCAAAGGGGGAAACCCCAAATGGCAACCTCAGGGCAATAGTGGAGATTCGTCCTGAAAACATGGATGATGCGGGGACAGAAAGACTAAAGAGGAAAAGCCAAAGGAGAAACATACCCACCTCACCTCCAATGCCTTTACTACCATAAATGGTAAAGGCACCATCATACTACTAATGCCACTCATTCAGTGCATCAAGAAGCATGAACATACTCCCACAAAAGATACTCACCGCCAACCACCTGCACAGGCATATACAGGCATGGCCTCTACCTCTCATTTGGGCTACACTGAATATCAGCAAGCTCAAGACACCCTTGAGCAAATGAATCTCCTGTGCAGCACAAAAAATCTGTGACTGCTGGAAGAGCACCTAATGGTGTGAGAAGGTAAGAGGAAGAGGATCATGGAGGTAGAAGACGATAGCATCTCCCTCGGATTGGAACCTGCAGTTTCTGATGAGGAAGTGTGGAAAGCCATCGATAAAATGCTCATCAATGACCCGCTTGAAACAGGAGCATATGATGAAAGGTCAGTCCTTTTCTCTGCCACAAGCACAAAGATTAATATTCCAATAATCACAGCAAACTTTTCATGTGAAATTTTACTGCTACTAAATGTATCATTGAACTATTTACATCTTAATGAATGTGTTATGTGTGAAAATGGAAATTGTAAGAAAGGTGCTGATTGGATCATGGATTCAGGCACATCAAAACACTTCACTAGTGAAATAAAAGATTTCACTTCTTATGAGCCTTTACCAAGAAATGAGTGGAAACAAGCTTGTCATGAAGAATTAGAGGCTCTTCATAAGTGACAAGTCTATGACATCATCAATCTTCCACATGATTAAAAAACGATCAAAAATAGATGGGTTTTCTCCATGAAATTGGATGGAAGAAAACAAGCCAGACTTGTGGCCAAAGGCATTTCACAAATCGAAGGTGTTGACTTTGATGAGATTTTCTCACCAGTAGTCTGCTACGAGACCGTACGCCTCATGTTTGCACTTGCATCTCTGGAAGGCATGTATATGACCAGCCTAGATGTAAAAACCGCATTTTTGTATGGCAAACTAGATGAGGAGATCTATATGGATCAACCCGAGGGTTTCAGACTCGAGGGAAAAGAGCGCAAAGTATTGCGCTTACGCCGAGCATTGTATGGCCTTAAACAAGCCTCACTTGCATGGTGGAAAGAGCTAGAGGCATTTATGCACACCATTGGGTTTGTGCATGCCAGCTCTGATGCCAGCATTTTCATACAATACACAAGAATCCTAAGACAGGCAGCATTGTTATTGCGCTGGTCTATGTTGATGATGGATTGTTTATGGGGAAGGACAAGAAACTTGTGGATAAAAAGCAGAATGTTTGTCTAAAGCATTGGGAGTGCCATAGTACTGAAAAAGTCATGGAATTCTTAGGCATGCACGTCACCCAGACTGCAAGCAAAGTCAAACTCGATCAAACTGAATATCTCACCAAAATGCTCGAGAGGTTGAAGATGACAAATGTCAAAGTGGCCCCCACTCCACTCCTGACTGGTTACAAACCATCGGAAAACACAGCAATGCCAGATGTGGCACTTAGATCAAAATAGCAGTCTGTGATCGGATCTTTATTATATCTGGTGCTCAGAACATGACCTGATATTGCTTATGTGGTAATCAGGATGTTGCAGTTCTCAGCAAATCCTAGCCAAGAACATCTATACAAATTGATATACATCATGCACTATCTGGTGGGAACCCAGAAATATAACATAGTTTACGATGGAGAGAAATCCGAAGGGCTACGAGCCTTCACAGATTCTGATTGGGCAGCTGACACTGTCAAACACCAATCTACAATGGGTTACTTTGCTACTCTAGCAAGTGGCATTGTGTGCTGGCAGTCCCATTTACAAAAAACTGTAGCACTGTCATCTACAGAAGCCAAATATATGGCTCTCTCCAACACTTGTCGACAGATAGTGTGGATAGAGTCCTTATTCCAGGAACTTGGATATATACTGAAGCATGTACCAATCTGCACTGATAATCAAGGATCCATCTTTATCAGATCAAATCCAGTTCAGGAAAGAAGGACAAAACATATAGGCATTCGCTACCACTATATCCGCGAATGCATAGAAAATGACAAAGTCACAGTCGTTTTCATTCCTGGAAGTGATAATCCAGCTGACATGTTCACAAATAACCTTGGCACCATCCTAATCAGGAAATTTAGAGACTCTCTCAGAATTACTTTCGAGATTCAAACTAAGCTGCTTAGAGCACTGTACAGTTTGAGGGAGGGTGTTGAAATTAGACCCTGAGAAGCATGCTGCATAAATGAGGCAACATGCAGCATACACATGTTACTGTGCTTACTGCACATACATGTGGCAAACACATTCCCAAGTCATGTGACATCCTTATTATTATGTATATAAAGGAGAACCTGTACCATAGTAGGAGTATAGTGTTCTTACCTCTGCTAAACCCTAGCTCTAAAACTTACTAAATCCCAGGTAGGTTATAAGAAACATGTTGTCTCTTCCTCTGTGCAGCATATATAGTCTGCTCCAACACAGATGTCCCTTCTCACCACAATAGAGACAAAGACCTTCCTTTATGAAGTGTTCATGTTCTTCTCTGGTTAGTTTACCATTCTTCCCCCACTTGTCAGAGATGGAGTCCTTCAGTTTGTTACCCTTGGAACTGGAGGAACCACCAGAGGAGGATTGATTGGTGTGATTAGAGTTGGATGTTTGGATTGGTTATTAGAGTTGGAATTGGAGTCGGGATTGGGGTTGGAATTAGAATTGGAATTGGAATTGGGAGAACCTTTGAAGTCCTTCTTTCCAGATTTTCTGGATTTTCCAGGAGTCTTGGCATTGAGACAGTTTTTTTCTTCCTGCATCCAGGATATGTTATCTGCATCTTGAGCTTTAAGGTGTAGAGCTGCATGAGTATCAGGTTTTCCCCCCTGCAACTCTTCTATCTGGAGGCAGAGTGGAAGACCATGGAAATACTGATTGCAAAGAGCAGCTTCATTCCAGTTAACCCAGGATGTGAGTTTTCAAAATTCAACATTATACTTGACTATATATATGGCCCCCTTTTTTCATCTTCAATTCAGAAAGGGCCTTCTCTGCATCCCCCAAAGGGTCATGAAGACCAAAGTTACTTTCCAGTGCCCCAGGGAATATTTCATAGTTTTACATCCAATGAGTGAAATCCATCAGGTCATTAAGGCCAAGTTCAAACTAGTTGACCACTGATCCCTTGAGGCAGAAAATGATGAACAGGATTTTTTTTTGTCAGAGGCAAAGACCTGAGGACAATCTCAGAAATGGAGGTTACATGAGACTAGGAAGTCCCAAAGTTTCCAGGGGATGGAACCATAGAAAATGTCAGATTCCCATGCTTTAATCTTCTTGGGGTTGGGAGCTTGGTTCTGGTGGAGAGTATAGAGACTGTCCAAGAGGCTGAAGAGAGCATTGAGGAATCTACTTTCTAAGTCAGGGTTTCCACCTCTGGGGTCATCAGAATTAGGATTATTCCTGGGGTCATCAGGGTTATTAGGACTTTTGGGTCCACTTGGAAGTCTGTCCTCTTCTCCTGCAACTTTCTTGTCAGAGGGGTTAGGTTGCCTATCATCCCCTGCATACTTGAGTGGAGTAGGAATCCAAGGGCTGATGCATAGACATGATGTTGGTACTGGCAGATGGTGCTCCAGAGCTGACTCATCAGAATATGTTGGATGGTCAGGTTGATGCACTGAAAGTAGAAGTGGGTCTAGGAGCTGGGAGTATGGATTGTCAAATTGCTGATAAGCCTGGTACTGTGCCTGCATGGCAGGAATTCCTTGTTGTCTGCTGAGTCTGTGATTCTGTGCTGGACATAACAATAGGATTCAGAAGAGTGTGATGATTGACAAGAGAAGTGTGAGTTTCCAAATACTGTCAAGTGCTGTTCAGAGCTGAAGGCAAGAACAGAACTCAGGACTGGAAATACCAGACTTCTGGTTGGACCCAGTCATTAGTGGTCAGAGAGTTCAGGGAATCTGAGGGAGTTCTGAGCCAGAACCCACCAGGCTGCAGAATGCCAGGTGAAAGGGGTCAGAGTGGACTTGGCTTCAACTTGTAAGAAATTGCATTCTTCTCCTTGTCAGTTGTTCTATTTCAAGACAGGTTAGTGAAGAGTGTTCAGAATTCTGGAGGATGTCCAGAGGAGGGTGAAGGTAAGAATGGCAGAGGTTCAAGAAGTAAGTCTTGATTGAAAAGTGTCAGAAGAGTTAGGAGATCAACCTGATTAGAATTGGATTACTATGTCAAGATTATGTCGAGGCTTTGCTGCAGAGCATGTTGCAACTAAGTTGAGACTTTGTCAGACTTTGTTGCAGAGTATGTCACAGACTAAGTTGACTCACAAACTGATGTACAAGGCTAAATTACAGGCACTTAAATACTGAAGGCTAGAAGAATAATGGAAAATGCAAAAGTTTACTAATGGATCTTGGTAAGTGTCCACAACTATAATTGGTAAGACTGTATTAGGAATAAAGTGAGTAAGCAAATGATTACTAAGGCATGTGAGGACTTGTCTGGTGACTAAGGAGCATGGTGGATGGTATTGCTGGCAGAAATTATTAGAAAAGAGTTGGAAAAGTTTGGGAATTATCAGGAATCCAACTGGAAAAATCAGGTCTTGACACATTCCTATTCTGCCTGTGGCTACTATGAAGCTACCTATACATATGATTCAGTGCTGTGCCTGGCCCAGCCTGAGGCTGTGAGCTGAGCCAAGCTGGGCCCAAATAGGTTAAGCCAAGCTGGGCTGTGATGATGGCTTCATGGCAGCTTTGACCTGGCCTGGGGTTCTGAAAAGCCAAAGCCAAGCCATTAAGCTGTGGCTGTTTGGTAGGTATTGACTGTAATTTATCTGGCTGCAATATCATTCTTTCATTGTATTTACATTGAAACTTTTCAGTGGTGGGAAAATAATCTCAATATGGTAAAAGCTCAGTGTTGCATCTTGACAAACCACATATCACCTCATTTACTCATGAGTTTATTTACAGAATGGCATATTCTATTCCTTTGGCATGGCACGACACCATCAAGATGATGGAAAAGTGATTCCTTGCAGAATTGTGGGTAGATTGACAGAATGGTCATTGGATGTTGTGAGTCAGACTTGTGACATGCATAGCATTTGGGGTAACAGGTGAGTATCTTATTTGAACCATAGTGGGCAGTGAAGGATGTGCCACTTCTCTATTAATTATGAGTGGGCAACAGGTTTCATTGTCCCATAGCTCTGACCACTTCAGACTTGACACATTTTTCATATTCAGTTCACCACATCAAGTTCACCACCTTGTCTCAGTTTACTGAACCCAGGTATATGTTAACTTAGGACAACCACTACAACCGGGTTGACTTGATGCACACATGGCTGGCATGATGATGACAACCAAAATAGGCACTCGACAGGATGAGGATGGTAGGTGGAAAATGGCAGGAGGTTGTTGTTGATATCATCCCAATGGCTGCACATATGCGATACAGGGTTTTATTTATTTTATCAATTTGTTGTCCCCCTCACTCATTCACAACCCTGCATGCTACATAATTTCAGTAGTCATGTATTTTACTGCATGTTCACATGAATTTATGACATGTGTTGTTTTGTACTCCAATGGCTATGCATACAAGTTTATGAGTTCATCATCACTCTCATTCACTCACAATGTGAGGTGCTACATTTTTTCAGTATTTACTCACACCAGTTTAAGATTAGTTTTTTTTGGACTCCCTGGCTTTGTAGCTGCCCTATGTGAATGTAAGGGGATTATATGTCACTGGTCAAAGGTTAATGCAGTTGAGATAAGCTATTTACTGGATTAGAAGGACTACATACTGCTCAAATTAACTTCCTGTATATCCAACAGACCTGTAGGCAAAAATCAAACATTCCAAAAGCCATGGCCTAGGCCAGGCCATGGTTGATGGCTTTGGCCTGGCCTGTGTGTTGAGAAAGCCAAAGCTGGGCCAGAACAGCACTAACATGATTCCTATAGTGACTAGGGTTGCCAAAGTTCAGTTCTGAACTGATGCAAAGAACCAGAACTGGTAGAACTGAACCAACAGCTCTGTTCAGTTCAGGTTCAGTCCAGCCATTGGGCATAATAGTTCTGGTTCTCAGTTCAGGACATGGGCATGGCAAGAGAACCGAGGTTCAGACCAGTTTGAATTGAACTTTTTGAGGGGTTAGGGGGCACTATAATTACATATTATGCTGACAAATGTCATCAATGTGGGACCAAATGATGTTCATTTTTCCAACACCACCATCATCGATGCTGCCACCTCCTTCCTTCTACCTCTCCCCTCATAATGATATAGGACCCAAACAACAACAGATGTCTATGGGCCCCAAGCAATTTCTTTTTCAAGTCCTTTTCTTTGTTTTCAACTAACTACTGTTTTTATTTGCTTTATTTACTATGAGACAGCACACCCACACATGCCACTGCTGTGAGCACCTGCTTGCATGGCAGATAATGGATCAGAACAACAACAAAACAAGGTGGTGGCTGATGACAGAGACAATGGGGCAGGGACAGGGATGGACAGCGAGGTGAAGATAATAATGATGGCCACCAGCACCCCACCACCATGAGCAAGTGCTCGCAACAATGAAAAGGAAGGGGAGCCACAACAACAAAACCATGGGATGGGATGACACCACTGACAATGAGGGATGACAGGGATGATGGGGACCAGGGGATGAAGACCAACAATGAGGAAGAGGACAGCGACAATAAAGGCCCATCAAACCAGGACAACAGAATAGAATGACCAGCATGACTCAGCACCTACTACTGCTGCTGCGAGCAACTGCTCGCAGGGTGGAGGGTAAACTGGTTGAGGTCCAGTTCCTGAACCTCTCGAACCCACACTGAACCCAAACCTAACCTGAGGTTCACAGTGCAGTGCAGTCCAGTAGCCACACCCAAACCCCATAGAAGGTGCAGGTTCGATGTGTGGTTGAACCTGCACCTGAGGTTCAAACACCAGCACACCTCAGTGCACCTCTGGCATATCTTATTCTGCATCACCACCGTACATTAATTGTAGGATTCTATTACTCAACTATGATATAAAATGGTACAAGAACTCATGGATTCTTGGTTACAAGCAAGACATGCTGTCAATCAATATGGTAGAACAGAGAACCTTGAAGAAGTGGTTTTTTCAAGCTTTAAAAGTTGAAATGTAGTGAATTGTCTATTTGCCCAAGTCGTGCACGCTCCCCCAATTCTCAGTGATGCCCAAACATGACCCAGTCAATCCTTCATTGATTATAATTAGGCCATGGATCCCCCAGCCATCAAAGTGCTCCAGAGGACTAGATTATCCTGTGACAATGACTGAATTGAATGGTTCTGGAAATAATAAAGGTTAAACATGATAAACTTTGCTCATATCAACATACTTATGTAAACCAAACACCAGGTAGTGCTGCCAGGACCACTTCAGTCCCTGGTAATGCTGTTCAAAGCTGTAAGTCTTTTGCTACACCTGTATCAAGCTTAATTGATTTACCACCATACACCAGAGCTCAAAATCGATATCTGAGTCCAAAATGACATGACAAAACTCATTGGTGAAGCATGTAACGCTGATGAGACCCTAAAGGAAGCAAGCGAGATAGCCTGGGTCAACTCACCATCTGATAAAATTCCACCCTGCTTCCTGAAGCACATCCATACCCCAGACCCAGACTTGTGTGATTCAGATCAAGGAAATTCTAAAAAAGCTCATGTAAGTGATCAAGCATTTCATCGAAAAGTCAGGCCTAACACTTTCTTAGTTGGGTGAATCCAGCTCAGAGCATGAAGATGAAGATTTCAAGCCCTCTGGTGACAATATGATGGCCATTGATGAACCTGGCAACTCATTGGAAAATGGCAGCATGGCAAAAAATATACTCAAAGATGATGCTGATGGCCATGAAGACAATGCTGAGGGTGATAACGAAGGAAGCGAACATGATGATGATGATGAGGGAACACAGTCATACTGGCAAGTAAAAAGAAAGGAAGGCTGCAAGATACTAGTCTTGCCAGTTCATTGATTGTTTGGACTTGTGTTGCTAAACCTTCTGTCATTGTTCAATGCCCTAAGAAAAAAAGTCATGCCACTCATGATTTCCATCTCTTCTTCACCAAGGATGTTTGCACTGTCACCATGAAAGGTAATACTAGCAAGCAAGCTGGCTATTACTGCCAACCTTGCATGTGCATGTGTTCTGTTGTGTACCGATTTCAAAGCTAACATTTACTTTATCAGAAATGCAAAAGTACCAAAGCTAAGTGCTTTCTTCACTGGGAACATCTTGGCCTTGCGAACACATCTCTCCCAGTAAGTTACATTCTTTTTTTCTCTGTCTTAGAAGCTCAAAAAATTGTAGTTGTCACTATGATGAGTATCTTGAACAATGTGGAGCCAAGGGTGTTGAGGCAAAGGCATGCCCACCAAACCACTAGAAAGGACTGAACAAGTAAGCAGCCAATTTCTCTGTTGTTAAAAAGCTATCTAACAATTTTGAAGTTCGCAACAAACGATTGATGGTTTCACCGTCATCAAGAAGAAACCTCCACCACCTGTAATGAAAGCCAGTTTGAAGGAATACATCCTTGAACTCATCATTGATGGTGATCTGGTAAGTTCGCTTCACCCTCCTGACAATCTCTGTCTTATGTAAAGGCTATTTTAGCCATTTCAATTTATTGAGCATGCATCTTTTCACTGCATGCTATGTTACACCAACCCAAAACTTGCAGACAAGGAAATCCTGAAGAAAACATGTATTGTGACCATGGTTGATGAGAAGGTGATGAAGCTGAGCAAAATTGATAAGAAATTGATTGCTATAAGTCATCAATTCAATCTCATTCAAGAATCTCATGATTGCAATCAGAGTATCCAAGGACTTGTTTCACTCATCTACAATGAATGGTCTTCAAAGTGCCGCTGGCCATTCTCTTCTTATAGTATTCAGTTTGTCCATTTGCCAGAAGATGACCCCTACAAGGGGATGCTTTCAAGCCATCTTATTGCATTTGAGCATTCCATTGGCAGACACTCAGGGATCATGGTGAGTAGTGAATTGATGAAGATTATTGACAAGTTCAGCTTTTGTGAAAAGGTATTTTTTTCTCAATCATCAGCAGTATTTGTTGCTCATCTTCTCAATTAGTTAGGATGGCTGATTGGTGACAACATCCCTGTGAATGATGTTGCTACCAGGGTTGTCTGCATGACTATCAATCCTGATGGAGAGTGCCTAGACCCAAAGGAAGTGAGGGGTCAGTAAGTAATTATTCTTTGACTATGTTGCTTCATCTTATATAGATGTCTCAAACATTTGCTGCACCTTATGGCATGTCATTTCATTGCTGCACTCAAGATATCTTCTCTTCGAATGATCAAATCTATGCTCCATAATGTGTGGGATGCTGCCAGTACTGTAGAGGATGACAAGATGGATGACAATGATGGTGACAAGGTGGACAACAACAATGAGGATGAGAATGATGTGTTTGATGTGGACACAAGTATGGATATTGAGGTGGCTGAGGACGACACTGTGGCAATCAAGGCTGCATCTGTCATGTCCTTTTGTCCTGGTGATGTCATTGGCAAGATCATGGCTTTTATCACCCAGCTATGGGCATCAAGCAAGGATACACACGAGTACCTGAAGAAGATCAGTATCTCACATGGCTACAATGCATTAGAGATAAAGGTCTGGGTCCGCAGACAGTGGAGAAGTTTGAGTGACTGCTTTCACATCATTCTTAGCCAACAAAAGGTACATCAAGTCTATTGTTATCAAGTTAATCAACTAATGTTGACATGATGATATGGCTCCCCATCACCCTGCACTCAAACTATGGCATTTTTTGTGATTGTGTGCACTGCTTGGACACCTTCTACTCACTTTGCACAGCGCACTTTTGCATGCCTTTCTCTGCTTTTGTGCACCCAAGTGCACTCCCATGCACTCCAGTGTGCTTCCACATGCTTTTGGCCACTTTTGTGTGCTTTTGTGTGCCTTTTACATTTCTATGGTGCCTTTGGATCCCCCTTAGCTGCCTTCTGTCATGCGCCCTAAATGTGCCTTGTTATGCTTTGTACCGCCTCCATGCACCTTCCCCCCACACTCCTTATCTGCCTTTCACAGTTATTGCATGCTCAATGCACCTTTACATGCTCCTTTTATGCTTTACCCACAACTCACATTCTTTGCTGTGCACTCATTGCATGATCCTTATCACACACACAACAATCCACCACACCAATTGCACTGCACATCACAGCTTCCAGCTTACTGGGGTGCTTACTCGAGGTGCACCATGATTCCAGCACAAGCAAACTGTGCATTCCCACATAATCTGAGTGCTTTGCATCTATTTGGCATTGCACTGTGTGCACTCGAATGCTTTCACATAATCCTGGCACTTTGGCAGCCTTGCACAGCATCTCCTTATAGTTCTTCCACATTTCCAATTGGCATCGCCTTATCTGGTAACTGGCACAGGTCAATCACATCATTATTACTAAGGCACAGCATACAATGCATAACACTGAAGCAGATTAATTGGGAAGAGTGCATGGGACCCAATGCACACCAAAAATAGAGCATCACACCAGAACAGTTGGGTATTGGGCTATAGCATGCAGAAATCTTATTGGCTAAGGCAGGGGCATAGTGTGGTCGGGTTTAGATGGGCCAATGGATGTGCTTGTGGGTAGCGCATGGCACTTTCTATTTTTATACTTTATTTTACTATTTTTTATCACATAAGCCATTTGTACATAGTAGGTGGACAGATAGAGAATCAACAGGATCTTTTCCACCCCCCTCATAGTTCATAGCTCAGCCAGCATCACACATAGTCTGTGCACCAGCATCCAGTCTGTGTGTTACGGTCAATACTCCTAAATCAAATGTAAGTTGACACTCGTAAGTGTCGACATTCAATAGAGATTCAGATCGCCGAAGCTCGTGAGCAACGGTTTGAGCAAGAGACTTAGATCGCACTTTTGTTAGGAGTGTAGGAAAGACTAGGTCAAGCTGAGTTGACCAGTCCTGCATTCATCATTTTATAGTACAAGCGTAGATTGTAGATACGAGTCGTGTCAAGAGAACAATAGAGACAATAAGGATGAAAAGACAATAGAAAAAGAGGTGCCCGTAGTGTATGCTACAATAGGGTGGGAATGTAGAGGCGTAGATTAAGGGTGCGCATTTGGCGAGACAAAAGAGAAGAGACAATAACGTGAGACATACGTCGGCAGAACAATAGGAACAAAAGAAAAATTGAATCTCCATCCTTTCTGTAACATTAGCTCCTTCCCAAGGTTTCAAGTACCAACCGAAACTAAGCCCTAATCATCCACATCGGGTCGAAAGGCGCTGCATCACTGGTCATCACGGAGAACGTGGAGAAGGATGTAGCAGTTGGGGCATCGTTGGCGTAGACCCGAGTCAGTAGTTCTACGTTCTCTTCCCCAGCAAAGCATACTGACGTGCCAGTGATAAAGGCGGTGAGTTGTGTGAGGCGAGGCATGGAAACGATTTTGAATAGAATGAGTATGTAGCACAGTAACATAATAAAAATGGATGCGCCAAAGATGGCGCCGAGAGCGACGATGACATAGAGGTTATAGGTCATTGTGGTTGGCTTCAGGTGGTGCGATGTTGTGGCAGAACGTCACGTGTCGGGTTACTTGGGCAGAAGAGCACGGAGTGCTCAGGTCACCATTGTCAACAGTGTGGACACTGGTACTCGGGGCAGTGTGATGAAAAGTGCCCTATCTGCATGCAGGTGAAGCAGACTGAATTCCTCATCCACACTGGTGTGGGTGCGTGCTCGGCGGCGGCGGTCTGGGTGGGGTAAGGTGTGGGGGCTCATCTTGGTGGAGATTGCGAGATGTATGGTGGAAGTGGCAGGTGTGGGGATGTCATCAGCGGCATCTCTTCGTCTTCCTCGTCACTAAGTGGTTCTATGATGAAAATTTGTTGCGGTGTGGGGACCCGCTCTCCGGGTCTGTAATGGAGTGCCTGCTCATCTAGGCTCCTCATGAGTGGGAGCAGGTCGAGATAATAGGCTTCTTCTGTCAGCCGTCGGAATACTCGCTGGAGGCAGGAGATGGCTCTGTATGTTTCGAAAAGATTCTGTGTAGTGCTGTGGAGGAGTGCGCGGTCCTGGGTTATGGACAGCAGTCTTTCTTCGTTTCGGATGTCATCCGTGTCTCGGATGAAGCTGAGGATGAGTTCGAAAGTCCTGACGGGGTCAGGGTCGGGTGTAACATTCATGAAAAAGTGGAGAGGGCGGCTCATATTTAGGAGAGGTTGTGGGTAGATCTGTATTCACCCAATATTTCAGCAGCGTTCTTTAAGTGAGTTGCTGGCTCCCAGGTGTTTTCTGCTGTGCCGTATTTCTTCCACTTTACCAAGAATCGGATTCTTTTGCCTGTCCCCCTATGTGCCAAAATAGCTTCAACCTCGTGTTCAAGTTCTCCTTCGATCAGATCGGGTGGTGGAGGAAGGAAGTTTGGTCCATGAGTTTCATTCTCCCTGAAGCATGAGAGAAGTGAAGCATGAAATATGGGGTGAATTTTCCACTGAGGGGGGAGTTTCAGTTTATAGGCGTGGGACGAGATTACCCATGTGATGGGGAAGGGTCCCTCACGTCTAGGGGCGAGCTTTTTGGTTGGGTATCCTAGCTTCAAATTTTTGGAGTCGAGCCAGACCTTTTTCCCCACTGTGAATGGATGGAATCCTCATCCGTTTTGCCCGATCATCACTTGTCGGGAGAGTTCGTGAGCTGCTAGGGCTTCCCGCTGTATATTTCCCAGTTTGGCTATCCGCTGTTCGGTGGCTGGCACGTTAGTTTTTTGATAAGTCGTGGGGATAGCCCTAGGGTGTGCTCCCATCATTACATAAAATGGGGTGTTTTTAATAGCCGAATGATGTTTCTGGTTGTGTGTGAATTTGGCGGTGGTGAGGTGGCTTTTCCACTGCGAAGGTTTGTTCGCACAGAAGATCCGGAGGTAGATTTCGAGTTCTTGATTTACCCTCTCAGTTTCCTCATCGGTCTGTGGGTGGTAAGCCATGCTCATTGCTAGCCTTATTCCCAGGAGTCTCCCTAGTTCTTGAAAGGCGTTTGAGGTGAAGCGCGGGTCTCGGTCAGATATAATCTTATCTGGGAGGCCAAATCTCCTGAACACGTTGTGCAGATAGAGATCGGCCGCCCATAGTGCATCGACACTTTTGTTACAGGGGATGAAAATTACCCCCTTAGTAAGGCCATGGTCTACCACGACCATGATAGTGTCAGATCCGTCGCTTATCGGGAGATCAGTAATGAAGTCCATAGTCACTAGCGCGAATGGTCGAGTGGTGCTAGATTTGATTGGAGATAATCCCAGTGTTGTCGGGTGTGTATTCACCTTCATCTGTTGACAGGTGGCGCAGCCATCAATGTAATTTCGAACGAAAATGGTCATCCCTGGCCACCAGTAGTCCCTTTGTACTAGTTCTAGGGTTTGAAATCGGCCGGGGTGTCCTGTAAGTATGTTATCGTGGTATTTTTCCATAATTTTTCTTCTTAATTCTTTGTCATCTGGGACGTAGCATCGATCTTTGAAAAAGACCGTCCCATCATCTTCCATTTTCCAGTCTTCTACCACCGACTTGATCGGTGGCGTTCCTCCTTCTTTGATGGCTCTTACTATCTCCTTTAGTAAGTCATCTCTCATCATGCTTTCTGCTAGTACTTCTTTCAGCTCGGTGTCAATTGTCCATGTGAAGATCTCGTCCTTCAGCAAGGTGATATTGTCGTTATCATTGTCGATATCAGGTATGTGATCTCCTCTCCATGATAGGGCATCTGATTGGATCATCATCTTCCCCGGGACATGTACCAATTGTAGGTTGAATTGTGACAGGAAGAGGCTCCACCTAGCCTGTCGCTGATTCAATTTCTGTGCAGTCCTGAAATACATCAGATTCTTGTGATCCGATAGGATCGTTGTTGCGTGTTCGGATCCCTGGAGATAGTGTCTCCAGGTTTCCAGTGCTCGTATTATTCCTAACAGCTCCCGATCATAGATCTCATAGTTTTGTTCGGTTGCTGTCAGGGAGTGGGAGATATACCCGCAAGGGTGCCAGTCTCCATTGGTATCGGTTTGTTTTAAGACGGCGCCTGTCGCATACTTTGAGGCGTTGCTTTCGATTACAAATGGTTTCTCTGCATCGGGCATCAGCAATACTGGCGCCTCAGAGAATTTCTTCTTTAGGGAGTCGAATGCCCCTTGGCACTCATCTGTCCAGCTAAAGGGTTGGTCTTTTCTCATTAGGTCGTTGAGTGGCTTAGTAATTGTGGCAAAGTTGCCGATGAATCTCCTGTAGAAGTTCCCGAAGCCCAGGAATGATCTAACCCCCTTTACATTGGTTGGGGCTGGCCAATCCCTTATTCCACTTAACTTAGTGGGGTCCATGGCTAGCTGGTTAGGTTGCAGGATTAAACCGAGGAACTCGACTTCCTGTACATCGAATCTAGATTTTTCAGGTTTTAGGTACAGGTCGTTCTCCCTAAGCCTTGCCAGGACTCTTTTTGTTCTCTCCTCGTGTTCTTTCTTGTCTTTGGAGAAGATGAGAATGTCATCCATGTAAATTACTAGCCACCCCTCATTCAGCATGTCTCAGAAGATGTTGTTCATCATCGCCTGGAAAGTTGCCGGGGAGTTGCAGAGGCCGAAAAACATGACCTTGGGCTCGAATAGCCCCTTGTTGGTTTTGAAGGCCGCCTTCCACTCGTCTCCCTTCTTTATTCGGATGTTGTGGTATCCCCATCTGATATCCAACTTAGTAAACCATTTCGCCCCCTTCAGCTTATCCAGTAGATCACCGATCAATGGAAGTGGGTACGAGTTCTTGATGGTTCCTTCGTTTAGATACCAGTAGTCTTGGCATGGTCTGAGCACGTCAGAGTCCTTTTTCGCCACGAAGAAAAATGGCGATGCCATAGGGGACTTGGATGGAGTAATGTATCCTTTCCTTAGGTTATCATCGATGAATTCATCCAACTTCTTCTGTTCCACTGGGGTGATTGGGTAGACCTTGCAGTCCTTCGGGATGAAGTCTGGTTTAAGCTCGATCGTGTGGTCCCACGGTCTCAATTCGGGAAACCTTTCCGATGCCGCCTTTTCGAACATGCTTTGATACTCCTTATATTTGTCAGGGAGGAGGTCATCGAGCGATTGTTTCTCCTTGACATTTTCCTTCTCATGAGCAAGTCTCTGTGAGACGGAGGTCTTTGCTCGGATGTGAGTTGTGTGGGAGAAGGCGAATCTGCCGGTTAATCGAGATCGAGTGATGCGTGAGATATGCCTGAGTGCCTGGTAATTTGGGGGAATGTAGTCATGTTCAATCGTGAGGGGGGATTCCTCGGTTCTGAATACCCCGATCATCGGTTCCCCTCGGATGTAGGTGAACAGTGCATCTGTCCCATCGTTGCTTCCTTTGGTGTCAAGTGTTAAGCCGATATTGGAGTCGTCCGGTGTAGAGATCCGTGGATCGATCTCGGGATGAGTTTCCATTGCTGTGTCTGTTGCCAGGTGTGATCCGTTTCCGTTAAGTTCGTCCGCGGTGCAAAGCCCTCTTGCGAGATGAACTGCCCCGAGCCTACTCTTCACGTGCTCGGTGGCAGCGAGGTGGGTTTCCCCAAAGGTCTCCTCAGCACTCCTTATAGGTAGCCTCCCGAGAGTCGGACTCAACATTACTCTCGGTTCGAACAGCCCCTTGTCATCTATAGTAAGGCTTTGCTTACCGATTGTGGTCCATGTCTGTTCGATCATGGTCCAGATCTTCCTCATAAGGGACCTTTCAGTCTGCCTATCTGTGAGAGTTCCCTTTTCCCAATCGATGGCAGGGTTGCGCTTCTGGAGCCACGTGTACCCCAAGATCATCATCTCCTTTCCTAGCCCCGTTATCAGCATCATGATCTCTTCCTCTTTTCCCCCGATCTCAGTGTTAATACGGATGTAGTGTGAGATCGTCCCATTCTTGTTTAGGGTCCCGTCGATGTTTTTGGCGAGGATTTTCCGGGCGAGTGGGGATTTTTTCAATCCGAGTTTTTGGATGACTCGGTGGTCGATAAAGGTTTCGCTTGCCCCTGAGTCGATCAGGGTGGGGATCTCAGCTTTTCCATTGTCTAGCAAGCAGTGAACAGGGACGCGCATAGATTGGTTGCTTATGTCTGCTACGAGTACACTCGAGACAATGATTCTGGCAGGCTCTGCTGCCGATGCAGGCCGCCGTTTTAAAAACCCTCTTCTACCATAAGATCGAGTACTTCCTCCTTCTGCTTTTCCTCCAGTTCGTTGATAAGGGTTCAAATCTTCATATAGTGATCGTGGGAGGTCCTTTTCGTCTTCTTCTTTTCTTCTTTAGCGGGAGGTTCTTTCCCTCCTCTGTGTTCGTTCGCCCTGTGCCCTGTTTTGTGGCAAATAAAACATCTCCCTTCTTTCATATGCTTTACCCTCTCCGCATAGGAGAGGTGCGTCGTGTCAATTTCCATGGCATTTGGATCTTTGGAGGAGCCGCTCGCTCCCCCTCCTCCTACCCTGCTGTAGGTTCTTTCTTTAATTGCTTTCGCCCTCCTCAAATGTCCTTCCGCCCTTGCTGCATGGGTGTACCATCCTTCGATGGTGTCAGGCGGGTTCTCCATTCCAAATACCTTGTCCAGGACTCGGTTGTTGAGTCCGTCTACAAAATATTCGATCAAGGTGGCGTCTTCTTTGATCTTAGTGTGATAGGCGAGCGTCTTAAATTGAGCGATGTACTCATCTACTCCCTTTCCTCCCTGAGAGAGAGCTCGGAGCTGTGTTCGTGCATTTCCCACGTCGTCGATGGGCAAGAATGCTGCTCGCACTTTAGCGATGAATTCCTGGAACGTGTCCCAGGGCTTCGATTCAATGTATCTTTCTTCTAAGTAGGCTTGTTTCCAAGGCCCAGCCGTCCCTCCGTTCATATAGGAGAGCATGAATAGAATTTTATGGCGGTCATCAGGGAATGCAGTAGAGTTGGCATCGACGTATGCTCCACACTCCAGGAGGAAGAGCATTGTTTTTGCTCGATCTCCAGAGTAATCAGTTGGTGCCCTCATCTTTATTTCAGCAGGTCGTGGGTTAAGGGTGGTGGGTGCAGTGGGAGCAGTGGGAGTGGATGGAGCCGCCATGTTTCTTCATCGGGTGGGGTAGGGTCGGGTGGTTCTCATAAGAATGGTGTCGAAGTGGTGAGTGCTGCCTGGACTGAGGTTAGTCGGCAGAGTTTAGAACAGCTTGACCTTTTGTTACGGTCAATACTCCTAAATCAAATGTAAGTTGACACTCGTAAGTGTCGACATTCAATAGAGATTCAGATCGCCGAAGCTCGTGAGCAACGGTTTGAGCAAGAGACTTAGATCGCACTTTTGTTAGGAGTGTAGGAAAGACTAGGTCAAGCTGAGTTGACCAGTCCTGCATTCATCGTTTTATAGTACAAGCCTAGATCGTAGATACGAGTCGTGTCAAGAGAACAATAGAGACAATAAGGATGAAAAGACAATAGAAAAAGAGGTGCCCGTAGTGTATGCTACAATAGGGTGGGAATGTAGAGGCATAGATTAAGGGCGCGCGTTTGGCGAGACAAAAGAGAAGAGACAATAACGTGAGATGTACATCAGCAGAACAATAGGAACAAAAGAAAAATTGAATCTCTGTCCTTTCCGTAACACTGTGCGCCTTTGTAGTGCACCCTTTGTATAGCCACATTTGCATATTGTTTGCATCCCCTCATCGTATTGCTGCATTTTGTCTCTTCATTGTGTCCTTCATCTTCATTTGTGCACTCTTGTAGTGTGCCCTTCATATAGCCACATTTGCACACTGTTTGTGCATTTATTTGTATAGCCACATTTTGTGCACTGTTTGCACATTTTCCCACCAGTTGCACTCACACCCCATTTGCATCCCTAGCCTGTGCATCACTCTTGCAGCACATCCCAGTGCTGTACTTGTTCCGCCAAACCTCCCACTTTCATCTCCCTCATTGTTGTGCATTTTTGCACTCCCATTGCACATTTTTCCACACTGTGCATTTTAGCCCCTTTGTGTTGCGCACTTTTTTGCCATTGTGCATACCTTCCTTTTTGCGTACACAACTAGTGCACACCTCAAAAACCACTGTACCAGCCTCTTCATAGTCCCTGTGCCCCAAAGGATGATCCGAGGCCCTCTAAGCAAACCCCCTCACCCCAAGCATGCCTGCAGCTGTAGGTTTAGTGTTCACCCCTTCTGTTGAGATTATGCACTGAGTACCAACTGAACACATCAGCGAATCACAGGCAATAGATGACTTTTGTGTTCTGGCAGACAATGACAGTAATTTACCTCCTTTATCACTTGGCAAATGGTGGATGGATTACAGGATGAGTACCCCTGAGTGGTGAATCATTGAGCTGGCATATGATTGCCTTGAAGTAAGTCAGCTTGTTATGTGATGTTCCTTTGCTGAATTCTGTTCTCAGACTGTTGCAGACATCCACAGCAAGCTGTCGGCAAACAAGACCCCCACAATCCACAAGGTTTTTTCTTTACTCAAGAAGGTCCAATCTGATTGGGAAAGCCACTCTAATAATCCTGCATACCAACTCATGACACATGCTCTCGAAGCTGGCTTGCAGATCATGGGTAAGTGGTACAGAAAGACGGATGATACGTCAATTTATTTTATCTCTCATGGTACATTGACTAAATTTTTATTGTGATCTATATCCTGATGTGCGGTGATGGCCATGATGCAGTTCTCAATCCAACTCAGAAAGTCAGTTATTTGGATGCCGCATGGGAGCCTGAATGGGTAGAGATGGGTAAGGATTGTATGAAGGAGATTGTGAGTATTCCATTGTTTTGTGAATGGCTCTGCTAACATCAGAAAAGTTTCTCAAGTATTAGGTGAAATACAATGCATCAATGGATCCTAAAGAATGCCCTCAACTAAAGAAGACTTCGTCCACAACTGGTGAGATTCCTGACCACCGTACTTCTGAATCAAGAGATTGATGGCCCTTACCTAGGTTCTTCTGCGGCTGATGACTGGATGGACAAGATAATCTGTGAGAAGAGGAACATCAGCATGGTGATCACTACACCGTCTCATGATCAAGAGCTCAATCCTTGTGTGGAGTTAGAGCAATATCTGTGTGATGTGCTCATTCCAAAACTGCAATGCCCAGACCCTATTCCATGGTGGGGGGTGAGTACGTTGTAATGTTGTGATGTGATAAATGCTTATTGTCCCAGCTTGAGGTGCAGGCAAAAGCCTATCCTGTTCTGTGCCTCATGGCATGCGACTATTACCTATCCTGGCATCAACTTGTCTTGCAGAAAGATCTTTTTCTATGTCAGCTTGAACAGATGATACTCAGCATCGTCAAATGGGAGGCAAGAAGTTTGGTGCTTTGCAAAGGCTTCGCGTTGCCTACCGTGATGGGCAGCTCTCTGCAATGAATGAAGCTTGGATGGAGATCAACTCCAATTTTTTATATTAGTGTTATTGTTGTAGTTACAAAAATGTGTTTTTTTTCGGTGCACCCCAGTGTGAACCTGAACCACACCTTCTGAACCTGCACCTCAAGGTGCAGGTTTGGGTGTAACACCTTGCTGCACTGAACCTCAATGTTTAGGTGCAGGTTCAGGTGTAACACCTTGCTGCACTTAACCTCAATGTTCAGGTGCAGGTTCAGCTGAAACAGCCTGAACCTGAACCGAACTGGACCTTGACCAGTTTAGTGGAGGGGTGTGTGAGGATGGAGATGACCATGAAACGATGGCAGGGATGGTGACCAGGCCAGACTACAGGATGACCAGGGCACCAGGGACAGTGACAGTGGGAGACAGCAAGGAGGATGAGAACAAGGCGATGAGGACAATGATGGCTATCACCACAGCACCCCAAACAGCTGCCACAAGCAACTGCTCATGGGGTGGAAACAGGGACAGGGACAATGGAGACAGGGATAAGGACACAGAGGAGGGTGAGGACACTGACAATGGCCTTCAAACAGATGCCAAGCATGATGATGACAACAAGGACAACAATGACAAGGACAAGGCCAGGGGATAATGGGGCCATGTCCCTCCCTCCCTCACATTTTGCATGGGGAGGGTTTTTTTTTTCCTTTCAATTTTAATTAATATTATTGGCTTCCCTCCCCTGCATTTTGCATGGGCAAGGGGACTTTTTTGTTCTTAACTAATATTGTTGCCCCTTTTTCCCTTGCATCTTGTGCGAGGGAAGTTTTTAATATATGTATTTGAATACTGGTGTGTGGAAATGGGTATGTAGCACGTTTTTTGTTTTTTTATCTCAGTTCACCAGTTCGAACCGAGAACCGGACTGAACAGAACCGTTAAGAACCGGTTCTTTTCTGTTCTGTTCGGTTCTCAGTTCGGTTCTGGAAAATTGGTGAAAGTTCGGTTCACGGTTCGGCAAAAAGTGCCAAGAACTGGACTGAACTGAACTTTGGCAACCCTAATAGTAACCTATCATGACCTATCTGTATGTCCTTATTCCTACAGCTACCTCATATCCGAGACTGACTATGATGCCTCTGGAGGCTCTGTGGCCCTACAGAGGTTTCAACCATTTTCCTGATGCATCCATGGATGAACACCTCCCGGTCATTCGATCAAATGAGAGAGCAACATTTCAGCGCATTCTTCTCCTCTTCTGAATAAAATATCTAACATAAGCATACAGTGTTGGACCGACACCTCAAAGTTGTGTTTATGACCTAAAAATAACGAAAGAAGTTAGTTAGTTAAGCCCATGCTCCTCACTGTAAACATGTCTTATAATCTCAAACTCATCTACTCAGTGTTTTTCAAACTGTAAATGTCAATCAGCCAAAAAGAGACGGGACGATGCCATGTCGATGACAGCCTGGGTGTGGATTCTACAAAAGATCCCCTTTCCACACAGCACACCAGCTTTGCCTTCCCGCGATGCACAGGATCCGAGTTCACTAAAGCACATAAGTATGCAAACTTTGAGTGCGGACCAGGGCGAGTAGCTGATAATCGAAGGAAGACTTGGAGAGGAACTAGCACTTCCCGCACCATTAGAGAAGATGGATCCATAGTGGTAGGGACTCCGTTGTACAGACTTTTTTTGCTTTCAGTTGAAATCACGCATCGCTGGAGCTCTCAAGTTTTGCAATCTCCTGCAATGAACATTGACTATCAGTGTCAGCGGTTGTTGTGTAACGGACCATATTTCTCATTTACCAGGAAGAGTTCTAATTGCAAGGCATCGACCACTCGACACAAAACTTTTAACCCTCGAAAGTCCATCTGACCTTTGTTACTATTCGTCCTTGTTCATGTGACCTACTATGACCGCAATCTCAAGTTGTCCATGAACTCACGCAGCTGACTAGAACCAGGTATCTGAGGTCTAATTTTCAGGGAAACGGTCTGAGTCTGAGAATCTGTCGTTTCGCAAGTGCATCCAGGTTTCTTGTCTATGCATTGACCACGCCTACGCACAGCCGACGCACGTAACATGTAGTTAACGTCATCCCATGGCCAAGAGAGACTCGGACGGAGGCGGGTGCCTTGATATACGTATTCGAGGTTAGGAAAGATCCTGAGTAACGAAATGAAGACTTCGCCTGGAGATGAGATGATGTATGTTTCAAGACACAATTTCTGGATGTTTGTATTGGAAACTTCTTCGATCTGGGTGGGATCGAAAGGCTGAGCATCAAGTCGCAGCCTGATTGATTCGAGCTTCATGCAATGCTTCACTAGTGGGATCAAACCCGCTAGGGTCATCTTTGCTTTTATTGGGCCCATGTTCGGTGAGGAAATGGAGATACTTTCCAGGCAAGGCCAGTTTGCTGCTGCATCGTTGTACCAGGAATCACGAAAGTTGGCAGACACATCAAACTGCAGATTGATGTGCTTCAAACCAACAAGTGCGAATAGCGGGCGAAATACATCTTCGACGTATGTTTCGTTGTCATCAGCATCACTCAGAGTCGTCTCGAAGTCAATGAGACTGAGATGAGTTAAAGACAAAATAGAAAGGTGTCTGCAAACGGACTCGTTGAACGTTCGGAGGTCGGAGAGAGTCCCCTCCTTCTGAGTAGTCACGGCCAAATGCGTGAAGCGACAATGCATGAAGTCCATGATCGTTGCGGCTGATACCCAGTCATCAACCACAAAAGAGAACTTGGTTAGAAGGGGAAATTGACCAAGCGCAGTCGTGTAAAATGGAATGTGATTGGCTTGGATAAGGCTCATTTTCAAGCTACCAAGGGAAGAGAGACCGCCTAGCAGAGGAGTCACTCGTTCATGGAGACCACGGTGCTTGAGGTCAATGTTGAGGGTACGGAGGTTGTGCAAGTCTTGAATCAATTGGAAAATGGCAGAGCACGGTCTTGTTATACTTGTGATCGACCAGATGTTAAGACGAAGGATATTAGGGGAAAGGAGTGGGATGAGAGAAGACAACACTTCAATGGCGGACTCCGCATCTTCCGAAGTGATTGAAATGGTGACTTCTGCGATGGATGGCCCAAGAAATAGACGAGCGAATGGTACAGCGTCTGGGGGAAGGATACGGAAATTGAGAGTGTGGAGATTGGGAAGAAGTGTGTTACGGTGGTAAAAACTAAGTTCCCGGAGAGTCTGCGCACAAACGTCATACCAGCAGGCATTCTCAGAGCGGAAAACTGTCTGGCCTAGAGTGCGAATTCTACCCTTGTAATAGTCAAATCTGGTCCAATCTGCGTCTAACAAGGGCTTGCAGAAACACTAAAAGTGATATTAACCCCGGGATTTCATAGAAACTACATCAACTCTCTTACCAGCTCTTTCCTACTCGATTGTTTTCCCTTCTGCAAAACCCAGAGATCGGAGGACAGGCATTGAAGCAATGGACTTAGAGTAGCTAGTTCCCTCCAAAGAACATCGAGGGCTGGTTCTAAAGTCGAAGAATAATCCGTCAAATAAATTCCGGCGCATGGAAGAATGAACTCTACCGGTGAATGTGTGGCACGTTCTTGCAAGAGCTGCTAATGTCGACGCATCAGCGGTGACAAAGAAATGTTCGAAGATGACTGATAGAATCTCATTGAGAAAGAGGCAGGAATGCATGGCTTCACTGATTCGTGGTTGTTATTTGAGTGTAGCCAGAGAAAAATTCCCGCAGCGGCGCAGCCTTGGCTGAAATTGAACTACTAAATGCCTGCCCCGAACGGACAATGCTGCGCCATGTTCATATCACGTGCTTTACTATCTCCTTAGAATTTACACTCTGGTCCCTCGCGATCATTCATGACCCATTTACGTATAAGACATAAGATGGATCAGCTGGATCTATACAGCCCGGAGAATGAGAATGACTATCAGATAACCATTGTGCATTGTATGCGGGAAAGGGAATGTCATAGGCAAAAGGGTTTGGATTCACAGGCCCATCGAACTTGGAGCAGCATCCGATGTTGTACGCGGACCTTTGTGGCCCAAATCTCTGAGGAAGTACTTAAGGCAGACGAAGCCAGGAACCCGTACCCTTATGTAAGCAGAAAGATTACTCTGACTTCTGGGGATGGTGTATTACCAAGGGGGTTCCGGGATCAGAATCCCGGACCGGGGGTCGGTTAGTTAGTCCAGCCAAAGGTCGCAAAAAAAAAAATGAACATACATTTAATATACCTTAAAAAGTCCTCTATAGCCATTAGTGGCGGTCAAAGTAGGGCGATTATCCACGGATTATGTCCACGATTTTTGGGACACGGATAATCATGATTATTTGTACGATTATCGAAGGCGATTATTTGACATGCTTACATTCTTGCTTACATCACGCAGAAGATCATAGATCTGTCAAAATAATTGTGTCCAATAATCGCCCCGTAATTGCCCTCCATAATCCTCACGGTCAAGGTGACTCGGATTATTGACACGATTTTTGATTCATAATCGTCCAATAATTGCACTATCAATCGTACAATAATCGCCCTACCTTGACCGCTACTATTGTTTCGTGCTCAGGCTACTCAGAACATGCATTGTGATGTATCCATAGCTAAAATACAATGCCAGAGAGACTGATCTTCAATATAGAGTAGATAAGGTTGAAGTTGAGCAGTTGTCAGTGGCAGAGGAAGCAGATAGGTAAGCTACAATGTATTGAATGATACAGTCTATCGAATGATACGGGTTCAATCGACACTGTTGAAGCCACTATATAAAGTCACTATATTAACCCACGACTACATTGCACACTGATTATTATACCTTACAATAGACATGCATTAGGAATGTAATACAGACATTAGTAATGTTTGAAATGCAATGGGGATGGACATGGGGATGGCCATGGCATCAGCATCTGGCACTGTTGAATTAAATCTGCACATGCAGCACCTATTCTGTGCCTCGGTGTAAGAACCCTTAAACACACATATATGTCACAAATACACATATACAAATATGTCATAATGACATGTGGACAGGAACCATGCAGTTCCTGCAGGGTTCCATTCCATGCGGTACACCGCCCTTTTCTCCACCCTACTGAGCTTCACGTGACCAGAGCCTCACGTGACCATGTAGGCTCTCTAGGTATATAAGTATGCTGTACCTCTACCTAGCAATATAGAGAGTTCTACGCCCTCTACCTAGTTACTTAGCACACTAACCAACTCAACAGGTAAGTAGTAAGATCTGTGAGCACTCTACACTGCGCATAGCACGCTGCTCAACAGGTTATAGGCCCTGCAAGCGATGTTGCACAGCTATGAGCTCCTTGGAGCTCTAGTTGGAAGGAGTTGTACTGTAGCCCTTCAGGGCTCCAACTCACACATTGTGTGCAGGTCTTACTACCAATGCACTTCACTGCACCGAGCACCTTGTCGCTTTTGAGATGGGGTTAGCCTCCCTCTGACATGACATCATGGAGCAATGATGTGCCCTTTTGGCGCTCATCATGTGCTAAACAAAAGTACTCTGATGGAGTGCTAAATTTTGCACTTGGCATTTCTAAAAATTAAGAGTCAATGACTGATTTGGTGCTTTTATCAGCTCAAATCTTAAAAAATGTTGTTGTCTCTTGACAAACTTGTCTCTTTGTTTGACGGCTCAAGCTACAAGGCCTGGGCTGAATCTATGAAGGCATGGCTTATGTCACAAGGCCTTTGGCAAGTTGCCTCCGGCAGCCGATGTTGCCGCATATAAGGTGTGGAATTGGGAGAATGATCAGGCATATGGAGCTATCTCACTCCACCTATCTCCTTTCATCAGATCCAGATCCGGATGTGCAACAGGACTTGCTAGTGCCCTGTGGCAAGCCCTGCAGGCCGATTTCGGCCAAGAAGGGCCTTCTCAGATATTTGCAGACTTTAAATCTGCAATCTCAATCAGAGTCCCAGCGCAAAACCCTGTGCTGACTATGGCTCAGATCTCTGAGAGATACCAGCATCTAACTGCCAACAGTGTTGACATTCCTGACATAGTTCAGGCCTTACTGCTCCTTGTGGCTTTGCTGAAGGATTATGATGCTTTGTCTTCCATGATCCTATCTGCAACTGGTATGACTGGTCTCACCTATGCAGTAGTGAGGTGTTAGGGTGACACCCACTAATCTGCTAGCTGGACTGTGTGGGCTCTCCTACAAGAAGGCGGCGGGGCATGCGCGCATGATGGAGGGGTTGATGGTTTTGATGCGAGGGGTTAAAAATATAACAGTTGGCTGAAATAGGCCTTTCGCACCACTAATGTGGATGGAATACCTAAGAAAACTCAACTGATGTCTCCTAGTATTTATTTTAGGATTATATACTATGTTACATATATTGTAGTATGTTATTACAGATGCACACACACATGCGCTCACATGCACATACATGCGCATACATATTGATGTGTGTAAATAGAAAATTTCCACACTGACAAATAATGTGTATATAGGCATTTTGTAGTGTATTTTGGTGAAATAAAATCAAATAAAATGAAATAAAAATAGTATTATGTAATAGGCATGTTAGGAGACTGTTTCCTAACATTACCCCCGTTTTAGGCCTCGACTTCCAGGTGAGAAAATATTGCATCTGTCCCCTCTGTGAAATTCTGGTAAGGCTGGAAATTCATCCCCTCATACACTATTCTAGCAATGCGACACAGAGCATCTGGATTATGTTTAAAGAATTGGGCAATTGCTTTATGTGCTTGCTTACAATTCTCTTCTGGCTCCCATGGATTATTTTCATCAGTGTAGTTCTTCCACTTGATTAAGAACTCCAATTTATTTTGTCAAAGATGAGAATCCAAAACTTCTTCCACAATATATTCTGGAGCACCTTCTACCATTATTGGAGGCTGTGGAGTAGTTTGTTGACTGGGAATAGTGGGTGGGCAGTAAGGGTGTAAACAGGAAATGTTAACTTCAGGATCAATCTTGAATGACTGAGGTAATTTTAACACTACCGCATTGGGTGAAATTATTTTAGAAATTGGATATGGGCCAACTTGCTTCTCCATAAGCTTTTTTGAAGGTCGTGGAATATTTAGATCCTTGGTACTTAGCCATACCAAGTCACCAACTTTGTACTCTGGAGCAACAGCTCGAGTATGGTCCACGTGTCACATCATATCATCTCATGCTTTCATCAATGCCGCCTCTGCTTCCTCCTGCACCTTTCTCATTTTTGACACAAAGTCCTCCACTGATTGTACCTTGACTTCCCTTCAAGGTTCTACCCCCATTCTGGGATGATAACCATAATTAGCAAAGAAGGGTGATATGTGAGTAGCTGAATGGAATTTATTATTGTGGGAAAATTCTGCAATTGCCAACCATTTGGGCCAGTCAGTTTGTTGGTGATTGACAAACTTGTGTAGGTACTGCTCCAACTCCTGATTCATTCTCTCTGTCTGCCCATTGGTTTGTGGGTGATATGCCATAGACAATTTGGTTTGAATCCCCAATATGTTATTTAACTCTTGCATAAATGCAGAAGCAAATTGTGATCATGATTGGAGATAACCGTATCAGGTAATCCATGTAACCACCATACCTGATTTAGATAGAGGCATGCCAAGCCCAACAATGAGGTTTCTGCAGTAGTAGGAATGATATGGTCTTCCTTTGTGAAGCAGTCGCATACTACAAATATTGCATCGTATCCTTGAGCTTCAGGTAGTCCTGTGATAAAGTCCACAGATATATCTCGCCATGGCACTTTAGGTATGGGGTTCGGCATTAATTTCCCAGCAGGCTTTTCTGAAAATTTCTTCCCCCTCATGCACGTGTCACACCCATCCACATACCCCAACACATACTTTGAAATTCTGGGCCACCAATAATTTCTCATCACCAACTCCAATGTCTTCCACCTTCCTGGATGTCCAGCAGCTGGTGTGTTATGATGTAACCGTACAATCTCCCTTCGTAAATCTTGATCCTTTGGTACATACACCTTTCCTCTGAACAACACTAACCCTTGTTCTTCAACCCATTCATCACCTTTAATATTACCTTTCTTCTCTCCCTTCAAAGCTTTCACAGCTTCCACTACTTCATCATCCATCTCTGAACATTGCCTAATTTTAGACAACATTTCCATCTCTGAGCTATCCACCAATAAATGCCATTGACGCATAGTGCAATTACAAAAGTATTCAGGTTTGAGTAGGGTAATATTTTTATTGTCCTCCTCCACCCCCCTTTTATGATCTGTATGTCTGGATAATACATCTGCTTTCCTCATCAAACTTCCCACTTTGTGGACCAAGTGAAAATTAAAGCATGATAGGAATAATGCCCAATGTGCTTGTCGATGGTTAAGCTTTTTAGCAGACATGAAGTACTGCAGATTTTGATGGTCTGTCCAGATCTCGATCTGATGCATACATCCCTCCAAATAATGTCTCCATGCTTCCAATGCTCATATTATTCCCAACATCTCTTTATCATGCACATCATAATTTCTCTCCACATCATTCAACCCTCAAGACAAATATGCACAAGGATGCCATTTGTCATCTTCACATAACATTGATAATACCATTCCAGTAGCAAAGTCTGATGCATCTGATTCCACTCGTAATGGATGTGTGAAATCTACTGGGACCAATATTGGTTCTTCCACAAACTTCCTCTTCAACTCCTCAAATCTGTCTGCTGTTGTTCTCCCCATCTCCACACTACTCCCTTTCATGTAAGGTTGTGTAATAGTGCGGCAATTTTGGAGAAATTATGAACAAAGCGATGATAAAAATTGGCAAGTCCCAAGAAAGCCTGAACTTCCTTGATATGGGTAGGCATGGGCCAATCAACAATTGCCTGTACCTTGATAGGATCCATCTTTATTCCATCAAAACCAATCTTTAATCCCAAGAACTCAATCTCACTTGCTCCAAATACACACTTCTCTGGTTTAATGAATAAATCATTCTCTGCCAATCTCTTCAACACCTCCTGCACTATCACCTCATGATTTTCTTTATTCTCCATGAATATCAAAATGTCATCAATAAATATTATCACCACGCCTTTGTCTATCACATCCTTGAAAATATCATTCATCATATTTTGGAAAGTTGGGGGACTATTGGTCATCCCAAAAAACATGACCAGTCGCTTGAAGGATCCTCGACGCATGGCAAATGCTGCTTTCCACTCATCTCCTTTCTTTATTCGTACATTGTTGTACCCCCAGCATAAATCCAATTTTGTAAAGACCTCGGCCTTTCCCACCTTGTCAATTATTTCTGAGATCAATGGCAAAGGGTACGCATTTTCAGTGTTGGCAAGTTATCTGACTTACAGTTTCTCAAGGAGTTCCCCACAACAGATGTACATGAAGTCAGAATGGTACATACAGACCTTAATAGCTTTATCATGGAAGTCTTTACAATTCCAATTAGGGGACTGCACAGTTTATTGCATGCAAAGTACAAGTTCAGAATTATCTGGTCAAACCCCTTGTTTGGCAAGCCCATGCTTTAGACATAGACACTTCTGTCTTCAACAATGAGGTCCCTTTCTGTTTCAATTCTTTACATGACTTGGAATCAATGTGGTGGATTGCCATATAATGCCTTTTCTTGCTGATTGCACAGCTTATTGATAGCTTATGCAATTACCTCGTTGGGAGCTACATTGATGCAGACAGCGAAAGCAACATTTCTCCTGATGTTCATGATGAAGTTTGGGCCATGTTTCAAGCATCAAAGGATCTGTGTATAAATATAAGGATTGGACAACCTATGGCCAAATGCAAACTGAAGAAGTCAACAGATAATGTAGGCAGGAAAAAGTGTCATAGAACTGGCAAAACAGTGGAGTTGCCAGGTGGAAAACTTGGTGGTAGCAAGTGCTGTAACAAGTGCCTGGGCACTGGCAGAAGATTGAAGACCATGTAATTGCATCATATGTTGAGTGCAGAATAATTTTATGGACACTTTTTGGACAGATTGATCATTGTCTTTGAGTGGTTATCAGCTCCCTTCATGTCATAGATAGATTTGAGTAACATTGTTCTCTGCAATTTACATTTGTTGTACACTGGCATAACTACCCATGTAAGAAGTGTAGCTGAGAAAAAGGTGGATCAGATGGCAAGCTCATGCACCCTCAAAAGTCAAGATTCCAACATTTCCTACACTTGGACCAAGTACTGTAGTAAATTATACAGGTATTAGTATTATACAGAAGCAACAGTGAAGTGAGACATACCAGTGGTCTCTGACACAACGATGCTGTGAACAACTGCTTGTGGGGTGGCTTATCCTCCTCACCCTTGCCCTTGCCGTCGCCCTCCTCCTATGACAACAATGATGATGACAATGATGATGCCATGTCGCTGTTATTGTTGTCAGCTCCTGTAATCGAAGGCATTGGGATGCTGAAGCTGCCAGACCACAAGCATGTCATGTAGTGATTCCAGGTCCCCTCCGTCAGCTGTAGCACCTCTAGAAGGTGAAAGTGAGTCTGTATGAGAATGCTGGTATCAATGTTGCCACATGGAACATCATAAAAGCTGTTTGTCCATTTGCTACCCAGCAAAAAAAAAATGAATTTTAAAAACTTAACATTAGAGCCCCAAATGCTCAGTGCACCTCAAGAACGTCGACAGGAACTTGTTTGCAAAGTCTGGAATGATTCTGTTGAGAATTGACTGTGATACAACAATTTTGCATTGACGCTTAACACAGGTCCCAGAAAGGTCACACCACCAAGTCACGTGCAAAGGACAATAATGATTGGTCCTAATGAAATCGAAATAAACCCTAGCAAGGTACAGGCAATTATTGATTGGCCTGCACCTACCCATATCAAGGAGGTCCAAGCCTTCTTAGGACTCCCAAATTATTATCATTGCTTTGTACATAATTTTTTCAAAATTGCCACACCCTTACACAACCTTATGTGAAAAGGAGTAGTGTGGAGGTGGGGGGAACCACAGCAGACTGCATTTGAGCAGTTGAAGAGGAAATTTGTGAAGGAACCAATATTAGCCCCAGTAGATTTCATGCATCCCTTATGAGTGGAATCAGATGCATCCAACTTTGCTACTGGAGCAGTATTATCAATGTTATGTGAAGATGACAAATGGCATCCTTGTGCATATTTGTCCCAAGAGTTGAATGATGTGGAAAAAAATTATGATGTGCATGACAAAGAGATGTTGGGAATAATATGAACATTGGAGGCATGGAGATATTATTTGGAAGGATGTACACATCAGATCATCAAAATCTGCAATACTTCATGTCCGCTAAAAAGCTTAACCATTGGCAAGCACATTGGGCATTAATCCTGTTGCATTTCAATTTTCACTTGGTCCATAAAGTGAGAAGCTTAATGAAAAAAGCAGATGCATTATCCAGACATACAGATCACAAAAGGGGGTGGAGGAGGACAATAAAAATGTTACCTTACTCAAACCCATATACTTTTGCATTTGTGCTATGCATCAAGGGCATCTATTAATAGATAGCTTGTAAATGGAAATGTTATCTAAAATTAGACAATGTTTGGAGGTGGATGATGAAGTAGTGGAAGCTGTGAAAGCTCTGAAGGAAGAGAAGAAAGGTAATATTAAAGGAGATGAATGGGTAGAGGAGCAAGGGTTGGTGTTATTTTGAGGAAAGGTATATGTACTGAAGGATCAAGATTTGTGAAGGGAGATCATCCAGTTACATCATAACACACCAACTGCTGGACATCCAGGAAGGTGGAAGACATTGGAATTAGTAATGAGAAATTATTGGTGGCCCAGAATTTCAAAGTATGTGTTGGGGTATGTGGATGGATGTGATACGTGGATGAGGGGAAAGAAATTTCCAGAAAAACCCACAGGGAAATTAATGCCAAACCCTATACCTAAAGCACCATGGCAAGATATATCTGTGGACTTTATCACCAAATTACCTGAAGCTCAGAGATATGATGCAATATTCATAGTATGCAACTGCGTCACAAAAAAGGTCCATATTATTTCTACTACTGCAGACACCTCATCATTAGGCTTGGTGCACCTCTGACTAAATCAGGTATGGCAGTTACATGGATTACCTGATACTATTATCTCTGATCATGGACCACAATTTGCATCCACTTTTATGTGAGAGTTGAACAATATATTGGGAATTCAAACCAAATTATCTATGGCATATCACCTGCAAACTGATGGGCAGACAGAGAGAATGAACCAAGAGTTGGAGCATTACTATGTATGTTTGTCAACTACCAACAAACTGACTGGCCTGAATGGTTGGCAATTGCTGAATTTTCCCACAATAACAAATTCCATTTGGCTACTCACATGTCACTTTTCTTTGCTAATTATGGGAATAAAGCTGCAAAGAAAAATCAAGGTATGGTCAGTAGAAGACTTTGTATCAAAGATACAAAAGGTACAGAAAGAAGTGGAGGCAGCATTGATGAAAGCACATGATGATATGATGTGACACATGGATCGTAGTAGAGCCATTGCTCCAGAGTACAAAGTTGGTGATTTGGTATGGTTAAGTACCAATGATCTAAATATTCCATGACCTTCAAGAAAACTTATGGACAAACAAGCTACTCCATATGCAATTTCCAAAGTAATTTCACCCAATGCAGTAGTGCTAAAATTACCTCAATCATTCAAGATTGATCCTGAGATTAATGTTTCCCACCCATGTCCTTACTAACCACCCAATATTCCTGGTCAACAAACTACTCCACAACCTCCAATAATGGTAGAAGGTGCTCCAGAATATGTAGTTAAAGAAATTTTAGACTCATGTCTTTGATGAAATAAATTGGAGTTCTTAATAAAGTAGAAGAACTACACCAACAAAAATAACACATGGGAACTCAAAGAGAATTGTAAGCGAACACATAATGCAATCACCCAATTCTTTAAACTTAATCCAAATGCTCCATGTCACATTGTGAGAATGGTATATGAGGAGACAAATTTCTGGCCTTATCAAAATTTTATGTAGGGGACAGATACAATGTTTTTTCACCTAGAAGTTGAGGTATAAAAGGGGTGTAATGTTAGGAAACAGCCCCATTACCTAATTAAATTAAATTTTATTCTATTATGTTAAATTATGCTATCCTATGCTGAAGGACACCACACTTTGTTAGCATGAGAATTTTATTTCACATGCATCAATATATACATGCATGTATGAGCTGTTGGTAACAACATTGTACAATATGTGTAACATAGTATATAAACTGTAAATATAAACCTAGGGGACCCCACTTGTGTTCTCTTAGATATTCCATCCACACTTGTGGTGCAAAAGCCTTTCTCAACCAACTCATCTGATGATAACCCTATCCATCAAATCCATCAAAATTCCGATCACACGCATGGATTCTTCCCCCTTCTTGTAGAGAGAACCCACACAGTTCAGCTAGCAGGTAGTGGGTGTCGCCCTAACATGAGCACTTTGATGCATTTTTGGGTGTCCATGGTGCATGGCAGTGCATCAAGCAGAGATAAGCACACACTTAAGGCAGGGGTGTCAATCACTTCCTGGGAGACATCCTGTATGTGAAGGAGACATTATATCTGCAGTGGGCTTCGATTCTGGGCCTAAGGAAAGAGTTTTCTACTGTGAGGGCAACTCAAAGCCTCACTTAGTAGTGAGCTAACAAAAGGGAATCCAAAGTTAATATTATACTACATAATACAGACACTTCAGGCACACCTAACAGAGGAAAATCTGAAAAGAAAACTTTATGGACCCATCTGTCAATGCCCAGTATATGTGATAGATCCAAAAATCAAATAATAGGCTAAAAATAGCAAAGGGCAGAAATAGGTGGATCAAGCTGTGGAATGACATTACCTTGATGGGTAAACATCTAGCAGGGGTCCTGCCTCTAAGAATAGAATTGTCAACATGTGCCAACATGGGCAAACCTGAAAAAAATAGGAATAAAATTGTAGAAAATCATAGAAAATGCAGAATAGGGTGAACTAAAATATAAAAAAGTATGGGATGAACACATAAAATTGCTCAAACACCTGGGATGCCTCCCCTTCCCCTTACACTATCTAGGCCTTCACTATCAAGATTTATTCTGTTTGTGCAGTCTCAATGGTTGATGAGCAGATGGCTTTGGCTGTAATGAACATCAACACTTCCAAATGTAGTCTGAGTGCGCAGATTGTCCATGATCACATCAAGATCCATGCATTCTATTGTGCAAATGATCCTGATGTGTGAATCATGATTCCTGGTTCTCTCAGCTTCCAAGTCTTACTCAAACTCATCCTAGAAAAAGCCCACAAAATCAAAGCCTATCATCAAATGGCATAACATGCAGAAGATGATTCATGGTGCAGATGATCTAATCACCTCATCAAAATCATCTGTAAAGGAATGACCCCCAGTAATGGAGCATGATATCAAGGTGCTGGCTGATTCTGATAAAGATTCCAAGTCTGAGTCTAACATGACTACTGGGGCTCTACATGAGAATCATGATGGTTTAAATTGGCTTGATGGTCCTCCACAAAACCTGGTTAATGTAGAGTGATGTGCCTTCACTATTAAAGACACCATGAATATCGATTCATCTTACCTTCTAGATCTTCTCGATTCAACTTCAGTAACTGCAGCAACTGCATGAGGTCTGTCAAAGTTCAAGATTGCTACTACCAAGGTCGAGTCTTGGTCAGGAATACACCAGACTTCTGGTTGGACCCAGTCATTGGTGGTCAGAGGGTTTCAGAGGTTTCCAGGCAGAATCCACTGGGCTGTAGCAGGCCAGGTGAAAAGGGGCCAGAGAGGACTTGGCTTCAACTTATAAGAAGTTGTGTGCTTCTCCTTGTCAGTTGTCCAATTTCAGGTGGAGGGGTATGGAAATTCAGCAGGTTTCCACATGGAGGGCAAGGGTAGAATAAGCAGAGATTATAGAGTGATTTGAAGTCAAGAAGAGTTGAAGGATCAAGAGTTTAAGTCAAGATTAAGTCGAGAATGATTTAGGATTGATATTTAGACTGGAGATAAATAGACAAAGATACACAAGCAATATACATGCAATAATACAATGTAATTTGCAAAGTGAAGACCAAGACTAAGATACAGGCACTTAAATATTGAGGACTGGAAGAATAATGGAAAATGCAGAAGTTTACTAATGGGTCTTGGTAAATGTCTGTGACTAGAATTGGTAAGACTGTATTAGGAATAAAGTGAGTAAGCACATGATTACTAAGGCATGTGACAACTTGTCTGATGACTAAAAAGTGCTGCAGCCAGAATGCTAATAGACAAGGTCAGAAAAGAGTCAGAAAATGGGTCAGGAGTTCTCGGGAATCCGATCAGGCAAAATGGGTCTTGACAGTATTTCCCCCTTAGGGCCATGCCTACAAGGCATGTGAGGGTTCAAGGATCTGACTTAAAATCCAGGTCTGTGGTTGGAAAAGTCCCAATTTCCTGCCTTACTCCAAAACATGACCCCTCCCTCTCAAACTACTGCAGAATGGTGATAGGTCCATTGCATGCTATAAGGTTTGGAGAAGGATCTAATTGTATCTATACATTATGACACACGCTCTGAATCACTACGAATGCCACGAAATCGACTTCGAATTCTTTTTGAACTATTTTTGAACTATTTCGCATGACTTTGCATGATTTTGAATAGCTTCGAACAATTTTGTGACACTTTGAATGATTTCAAATGACTTCACACTACTTAGAATGACATTGGCCACCATAGCAATATTCTGAAACCCTTTCAACACACATAAAGCATACGGCATGAGCCACTGCATCACATATTGAACACTACCAGACACAAGGAGAGACAATAAAAGAATTAGAATACAATAATGGTGGTTTTGGGGTTTCAATGATCTATTGAAACAACAAGAGGAGTACTCTTACTATATGGTGACACTGAACATTTCAATTATCATCATTTCTCATTTGTTTTTATGTTTTACAATACTTTTATTGCTGTGCATACTGCCTCGTGTTCTACACTTGTTATATTTCCTTTTTAGTACTTACCTCCTCAAAATGTATATAGACTTGTACTAGTTACTTAGAACAACAGAGAAGTTACCCTCTCCACTACCATCAGATTTAAGAGCCATCCTCTTGAGTCTTAGCTTGCATTGTATCTCTAAAAGCTCTGCGAAATATTGTGAACTTCTTCAAACTTTCTTATTTGCTCTAACTTGTCACCTATCATCTATCGCCACTCGAGAACCACTTCTTACTTGCTATATTCATTCTCGACATATCTCGCCACCAGTTGGACATCTTTGAATTCCTTCAAACCCATTTAAATCTACTTCAAACTATTTCACACGTCTTCGAACCTATTTTGAACTCTTTTGAACTCTTTTGTATGCCTTTAAGAAACTATTTGCCACATCCCTTACCATTTTGCATCACTAAATGCAATGTTTTGGTATCCCTAGCCTGAGTTATACTTCCTAAGCCTTTTAACAGGGTTTTGTTAGGTTTCCAGGTTGAGTATCATCATTTTGGAGCCCACTATGAGGGGTTTCTAAATCATTTCATCACCTAATCCATCTCGAATCTCCCAGCTTAGGCCAACTCAAGCTCAAAACCTTAGAATTGAAACTTGCCAGGCCTTCGAATCTCTCGAACAATTGGGGGATATTCTAATTTTTGTCTCTGATGCAGAATCTACACATCGTTGTTGGTTTCCTTCACCTATTTCCTTGTCTCCAACCTTGTCTTCCTCTTCTTCCTCATTGTCTACTACATCATTCATTATTCCAGCCACTTCGACACATCTACCATCTTTTGCTCAGATTCTAACTCCTCGAATCATTACAACAATGGCCACCCAAGTGACAATGCTAGCTCATGGACATTCCACAGCACCAAAATTCGACCCTACCCAACCTCAAGAGCTATGTCGATACTTTAACAAGCTCAAAATACTTTTTATCAACTGTATTGTTATGGATCCAGAGCTTATGAAGAAGCATGCCTGCTGATATGTTGATATTGATATGTCTGAACTCTGGGAATCGATTTCTGAATACGAAACTGGCACTTTGTTTCAAGATTTTCACATCGCAATTCACAGACTATATCCTGGTTCCAAAGATGATTGAAAATGGTTGATTTCGGACATGGACAAGCTTGTTGGTGAACAGCTTTGTATGGGTATCTTTAACACAAGCAATTTAGGATTATATTATGGTCATTCTACAACATTACAAAGTTTCTACTCTCTAAAGGCCAAATTTCAGAGGCAGAACAAAGTAGAACATTTATTCGAGGTTTTCAGCTGGGTTTATGGTCACAAATTGCACGACGACTTGAACTAAAATTTTCTGACCACTATCCAGATGATGCCTACCCACTCGACGACATTAACGCAGCAGCAAAATTTGTTTTAGCAGGGTCAATTAGTTTGAATTCGACATCATTACAATCTTCAGAAACTTCGGCATTGACTTTGACATCTTTGACACAAATCAAATCAGAAGACTTATTGGCAATTCTCAAAAAATTCACAACCACACTCATCACAGCTCTAACAGGTTTAAAACCCGCTAATTCTCCTCGACCTAACAGTGGATTTCATTCGGACCAGCTCGAAAATTTAGTTTGTGTCTTTTGTGGACTCACTGGTGATGATACTCAACCCAGAAACCCAAACAAAACCTACTAAATGGCTTTGGATGGTATAACACGAGTCAGAGGAAGGGTACGAGGTGGTACTAAATATCACTGCTGAGACCAAAATGTTGTGTTTAGTGATGCTAAAGGACAAATTGAGTTGTGAATAGTCTGTAAGGGCATACGAATATGTTCAAAAGAGTTTGAAATAGGTTCGAATATGTGTGAAAGGGTTCGAAAAAGGTTCAAAGAGGTTCAAAGTTTGTCCGAAGTAGTTTTGAGGTGTGTCGAATAAGTTCAAAGAGGTTCGAGGCAAGTCAAAGAGCAAGTTTAACGAATGTAAAGTGTTTTTCGAATGGCGATAGGCAATGGGCAATAAAACAAAAAGTGAATATGATAGTTTCGAAGAAGTTTGTGATATTTCACAGAACTTAGAGATACGATGCAAACTAAGACTCAAGAGATCGACTCTTAAATCTGACGATGAGTGAGAGGGTAACTTGTGCTGTTCCCCATTGATTCTCTTTTTCCGTACTAACTAACTAATACAAGTCTATATACAAAATGAAGAGATAGTACTAAAAGGAAATAAGAACATGTGTAAAACATGAGGCAAATATATCAAACAATGAGGACTTGTATATCATGAAACAAATGAGAAATAATAAATGATGAAACATATAGTGTTCCCATATAGTAAAAGTACTTCAATGAAACACAAAAATGCACTTATTGCATTCTAATTCTCTTGTAATCTCTCCTCGTGTCTGGTAGTGCTCGATATGCGACTAGATAGCTCACTCTGGTTGAGCATCATGTATCGAAAGTGTTTTAAGACAACTATATGGTGGCCGATATTGTTCAAGATGCTGCAAAGTTGTTCAAAGTGTCGCGAAATAGTTCGAAGTCATTTGAAGTGTTGTGAAATAGTTCAAAATGGATTCAATGTCGATTTCATGGCATTCATAGTGATTCGGAATGTCTGTCATAATGTCTCAATATGAGTGGAACTGTTCTCCAGACCTTAAAGCATGTAGTGGACCTATCACCGGTCATCTCATTAGTGACTGCTTGTTTGCCAGTTCTATATCAATGAAGGAAAGTGTAAAAAGAACAACAAAGGAAAAATCATTCTTCCAAATGGATGGTTCACCCCTCAAAACATCCCTGGTCACTTTATCAAAGACAGAATCGACAAATGGACTCGATGAAATCCTTCGACTACAACTGTGTCATCACTAATGTACAACATTGCATCTTCAACGACTACTTTGACACCACCTAGAGGTGTCTACCAGGTTTCTGAACAATTCACAACACCTGAAGACCCCATTGCAAAGCTTGAACAAGAGATATATGCTTTGCAAAGTGGTAGGGGCTTTGCTAAAACTAATTCGAGCATACCAACAGTCCCTGTCTCTCAACCTTTGATTTCCCCAAACACTGCAGCAGTCGAACAATCGACTCCACAGGTACCCACATCATCCATCTCATCTATGGCAATGAACCTACCAACCTTGACTTTGGCACCATCTTCAACTTCGGAAACAACTTTGCAGCCCATCGTTCATCCTTACGCTGCTGCAAAAGAAAATTCGTACTTACCGCCACACAAACAAAACTTTGGATCAACTGCGAAAGGTAAAGCCAAAGATGGTTCTTTGCACCATACCCAAGCCCCAATTCAAAAAGATAAAATAATGGAAGATGTTTTTGCTCATTCAATAAAGATGCCAATTATCATACTAACACCTGAGGAATTGTTGTCTCTATCACCCAAAGTTCATACAAAATGGAAGGAACAGGTCACTCCACATTGAATTCAGCAGTCCGAAGGAAATAACACCACAAATTTGCTTGATGATGAGATTTTTGTAATTAATGATCCCTTCAAAACTTATATTAACAGTCTTTGACCTGGTGATATTCTGAAACCCTTCATCACTGCAAAAAAATCCCATTCAATTAGATCAATCATCATGAATGTCAACGGAAGGAATCCAGTCAAAAGTGTTATAGACCCCAGTTCTTCAATTATTGTAATGTCCAAAAACATTTGCCATGAACTTGACCTCACTTACGATCCTTCAATCCACATCCCATTCCAATTGGCTAATGGAGGCATCGATGAGAGTTTGGGTTTAGCATGAAATGTGCCTTGTGAAGTGGGGAGTATCATGCTATTCATGCAAATCCACATAATTTGTGACCCAGCCTATGATATCTTACTTGGTCGACCATTCAATGTGCTCACTGAAAGCACTGTTAAAAACTACAGAAACGAAGCTCAGACAATCACAATATATGATCCTAATTTGACATGATCATGTGCAATCCCCACGATACCCTGTTCTAATCAGCATCAAAAGGATTTTTGCAACTAGAGGACAAAATTTTGGACATTGGCCATTGCCCTCTCATTATCTCATTCAATCCCTCTAATTTATCTATCACTATTGAATGCACTGCAAATATTCCCGATATGGAGTCCTTGAACTCCTCAAAAACCAATGCCAAAACTAAATCCTCATCCACCATCGCTCATCCCCACTTCCTGATATTCATTCGAATGTAAAGCTATCATCAACAAGAATTATCCTGGTGATTTTCTATGGCCAGAGGAATGGAATCTTATGCACAATTTTATTCAAAATCAGGAAATAGCTTTTGCATGGACAGAACAAGAGTGAGGAAGTTTTTGCTCTGACTTTTTCCTCCTATAGAATTTCCTGTTGTTCCTCACACTCCATGGGTTGAGCAAAACATTCCTATACCTCCAGGTTTGTATGAACAGATATGTGAAATGCTGAAAAAGAAGATAGAAGCAGGAGTATACAAACCATCGAACTCTTCATACCGATCACGATGGTTTTGCATTGCAAAAAAGAATGCAAAGTCACTTCGAATCATCCACAGTCTCAAACCATTTAACCAAGTAATGATCCAGCCCTCAGGTGTCATACTGATACCCAAACATTTAGCAGAACAATTCAGAGGACGATCATGTGGAGGAATGTTGGATCTTTATGTGGCATTTGATGAAAGGAAAGTCACAGAATCATCTCACAATCTGACAACATTTCAGACACCATTTGGAGCACTTCACATCATTACCCTACCCATGGGTTGGACAAATTCTGTCCCTATCTTACACGATGACATGTCATTTATTCTACAGCCCAAAATTCCTCATATCACTATTCCTTAGATCGATGACACACTGGTTAAGGGTCCGAAATTGGAATATTGAACAATTGGTGGATCCTACGAAATGATTCCCGACAATCCAGCTATTCGATAATTCATCTGGGAACACTTCAAAAATTTAAATTGGATAGTTCAGCGCATGAAGTATTGTGGAGGAACATTTTCAGGTCCAAAACTCTATCTTTGCATCCCTGAAATGATTGTTCTAGGCCATCAATGCAATATCGAAGGTTGTATGGCCGATCCTACTCGAATTGCAGCTGTTAGCAAGTGGGGACCATGTTGAAGCCTCACCGAAGTCAAAGTGTTTCTAGGAACCATTGGAGTTTGTCATACGAGCTGCAGCACTGATCTGACTTGCTCGAAAAGATGTTCCTCTCAAATTTGGAGCAGAACAAATAGCAGCCCAAGAAGATTTGAAAGAAGCTCTAATCAACTCCCCAGTGATTTGAAAGAAGCTCTAATCAACTCCCCAGTGATTTGAAAGAAGCTCTAATCAACTCCCCAGTGATTTGAGCTATCAATTACTCATCTCCAGCCTCAGTTATCCTATCGGTCGACACTTTGAACATTGCTATTGGTTTTTTTCTCACTCAATGCGATCCCAAAAACCCTCAAAAATGATATTATAGTTGATTCAGATCAATTACACTTAATGACCACAAATCCTGATTTTCGCAGCCAAAACTCAAACTTTACGGTCTATATCGCACTCTCAGAGCACTACAATTGTACCTAATAAAATTTCGAAGGCTTATCATTGAAGTCAATGCACAATATATCAAAGGCATGCTTTTGAATCCTGATATTGCACCTAGTGCTAGCATCAATTGATGGATAGTATTCATCCTAACCTTTCACTTTACATTAGTCCATGTTGCAGGGACACACATGGTCCTGATGGACTTTTGAGATGCCCCCCACAAGACAAAGATGCTCAGCTTGACAATGAAGATGATTTTGGAGACTGGATCGACCACCTTCACAGTTTTGTACATCAAATAAATCCTATCACAACCCAACCATTTACTTCACACCAAATTTTGACCCTCTCCCTCTCTTCAAATTTCAGTAAGGGGGAGGACCTCACCTATAATGATGTCCCACAAATGAATAACACAAAAATAGATAAAAGATTACTTCACATTTGAAAATGGTTACATGACCTGATGCAACCCCCTGATCTATCAGATCCCAAATATGCTACCTTCATTCGATATTGTACTGAATTCTTTTTAGACTCAAGCAGACTATGGAGAAAAGACTCCCATGGAGCTCACAAAATTGTGGCTACTCCAGAATGTCATCTCGAAATCATTCGCACAGCTCACGATGACATTGGACACAAAATGGTTTTCGCTATGAAATCAGTTATCGCCCTTTGATTTTGGTGGCCAAACATGAAAGCTGACATTGCATGGTATATTCAAACCTGCCACCTATGCCAAGTTCAACAAATGTGACATATTCTAATTCCACCCACAGTTGCCACTCCAGCACCCCTTTTTGGCAAGGTCTATATTGATACGATGCAAATGCCATCTTCAAACAGATTTAAATACATTGTACAAGGCTGATGCTCACTAATGACCTATCAAGAATGGCGGAAACTTTGACACGAAAACGCCACATCTCTGGGTGATTGGATCTTTGAAGATATTATTTGTCGATGGGGTTTGCTATATGAAATCGTAACCGACAATGGCACTGCATTTATCGCAGCTATGGAGTATCTTGCAAAATGATATCACATTAACCATATTCAAATTAGCAGTTATAATTTGTGTGCCAATGGACTCATCAAATGAGCCCACTTCAATGTTCAACAATCCTTACTCAAAGCTGTCGATGGAGAACAAGCAAAATGGCCAGCAGGGGTGCACTCAGTATTTTGGGCAGAATGAGTCATGGTTCATAAATGCATGGGTTGTTCTCCTTACTTTGCAGACACAGTATTAGGAAACAGTCTTCTAACATGCCTATTACCTAATACTATTTTTATTTTATCTTATTTTATTTTATTTGATTTTATTTCACCAAAATATGCTACAAAATGCCTATATACACATTATTTGTCAGTGTGGGAATTCTTTATTTACACACATCAATATGTACGCACATCTGTAATAACATACTACAATATGTGTAACATAGTATATAACCCTAAAATAAATACTAGGAGACCTCAGTTGAGTTCTCTTAGGTATTCCATCCACAATAGTGGTGCGAAAGGCCTATTTCAGCCAACTACTCTATTTTTATCCCCTCGCATCAAAACCATCAAATCCCCCCCATCACGTGCACACGTTCCACTGCCTTCTTGTAGGAGAGCCTGCATGGTCCAGCTAGCAGATTAGTGGGTGTCTCAATAACTTCGACGTTTAGTTTGGCAAGGAGAGACATTATGAAAGCTAGTATGCAATGATATAGAGGTGATGGATGGATGAAGAAGAACGAGAAGTAATTCGAATCTCACTAAGTTTTCAACATGATCACGCATTTCGCATGTGACTTCGATCGGCTGACTGGGACAGTCAGAATTTCAGTAAGAGGGAGGATGATAGGTCCACTGCGCACTCTAAGGTCTGAGGAAAGTTTCCAATCATATTGACATACTATGACAGACCTTCTGAACCACTATGAACATTACGAAATTGACTCCAAACTATTTTCGACTTATTTCGCACTATTTCAGATGACTTTGAACTATTTTGAATGCTTTCGAACCATTTTGCAACACTTCGAACGACTTCAGCTGCCATATAGTTGTCCTCAAACAATTTCGATACACATTGCACATCCAGAACAAGCCAACTCGCCACATATCGAGCACTACTGGACACGAGGAGAGACAACAACAGAGTTAGAATGCGATAAGTGCATTTTTGTGTTTTATTGATATATTAAAGCAATAGAACAAGAACTTTTACTATACTTGGACAATGTATGTTTCACTTATTATCATCTTTCATTTTGTTTCATGATTTACAATACCTTTATTTGCTGTGCACATTGCCTCATGTTCTACAACTGTTATTATTTTTTTTTTAGTACTATTCCTTCAGATTGTATATAGACTTGTATTAGTTAGAATAAGAAAAGAGAATAACGGGGAACAGCACAAGTTACCCTCTTGCTATCATCAGATTTAAAAATCATTCTCTTTAGTCTTATCTTTGTGTCGTATCTCTAAGTTCTGTGAAATATCGTGAACTTCTTTGAAACTATCGTATTTGCTCCATGTTTTATCACCCATCATTTATCATTATTTGACAAACACATCACATTTGCTAAACTCGTTCCTCGATATACATCGAACCTCTTCGAATTTATTCGAACTATTTTGCACATCTTCAAACTTATTCGAACCACTTCGCATGCCTTCGAACCTTTTTTGAACTCCTTTGGACATATTCATACGCCTATAAAGACTATTCGCATCATCCCTTATTATTTTGAGTTGCTAAACACATTGTTTTGGTCTCAGCAGTGATATTTAGTACCACCTCGCACCCTTCCTCTGACTCATGTTATACCATCCGAAGCCATTTAGTAGGTTTTGTTTGGGTTTCTGGGTTGAGTATCATCACTGTTTGTAAGCTTCAGGGAAGTTTTGGAGAGATTGGAGGCACAGTTTGGAGACCCTAACCCAAAGGTGACAGCGAATGCAAAATTAAAAACCATGTGCCAAGGTTCTCTGACTGCAGATGAATTTATTTTGCAGTTTAAAGCAGAAGCATCACGAACTGATATGGGAGAAGCAGTGTTGGTAGAATAGTTGGAGGCAGGATTAAATCCTTCGTTATTCAAGTCTATCTATCGATTACCTTCTATGCTGGAGAGGTTGGATGAGTGGTATAATTGGGCAATGCGTCTTGATCAGCAATATCGACAGGAACAGGCAGAATCAAAATTGATGTATGGGAATTCCAGATTTGGAAAGTCATCAGGAGGAAAGTCCAAGAAAGGAAGGACACCTCAGGTACAAACTCCGAGGGCACAGCCACCAGCCATGGCAGTGACACCTATTGTTAAGGAGTCAGCAGCATCAACAGATGCAATGGATGTTGATCAAGTAGGGAGATGAGCTCCCGTTAAATGTTTCAATTGTGGCAATTAGGGCATATGGCTAGAAATTGTAGGCAGAAAAGGAAGATTAGGGAAGCAACAATCGAGGAAGTAAAGTTGGAGGAAAATAAGCAGAAGAATTTTATGGAAGAGTCCCAGTGAAGGTTTCCCCATTGGTGACCCAGAATCAATATAATGTATTAGTATCCGAGGAAACTGAGAGTGAACCCAAAAGAGAAATTGAGGAGTACGACCATCATCATTTATCTGACAAAGAAAAATGCCCAGCCTTATTTCCAAAGACCCCAAAATTTTTTATTTGCTCAGTGCGGATAGAACCTGAAATCAGCTTGACAGTAGGATTGAAGACAGTGGACATGCATGCAGCAATTAATGTGGAAGCATTGCTTGACAGTGGTGCTACCAGATTATTTATTAATCGATGCCTAATTACCGAAAATGGTATTTGCATGCATAAACTGCCACAACCTATAATGGTGTACAACATTGACAGTACGATCAATTGTGGAGGAACTATTAAGGAGGAAGTGATGATGATATTGAAGTATCAGGATCATCAGGAGCGAGCCATATTTGAAGTGTGCGACCTTGGGAAAACCAATCTAATAATTGGATGTCCATGGTTACAAAAACATCATCTGGAAATTGATTGGAAAACTGGGAAGGTACATATGACTCATTGTCCTAAAGAATGTAATGTGTATGCGAGAAAAATAAAAAAGGAAAAGAAGGAAAAGAAAGAGAAAGAACATCTGAGGAAGTATTCTGTTATGATGGAGGAAGTGGAGGATGAAGATATGCCAAACAGGGAAGTTCCAATCATGACCAGTAAAGAACAACAGAAGAAAAACTTTAGGGAAATTCGTGGAGGACAGTCATGGGATAAAAATGTGGAGAAAGTGGAGAAGCCAGTGGAGGAGTGGGTGCCAAAAGCCTACCATAAATATCTGTCAGTTTTTCAGAAGAAGGAATCGGAGCGGATGCCAGTACGAAAGCCATGGGATCATGCTATTGAGATGAAGCTGGGATTTGTGCCAAAGAAGTCAAAAGTCTATCCATTATCTCCAAAGGAACAAGAAGAAGTGGATGCATTCCTTAATGAACAGCTGCGCAAGGGATACATATGACCTTCGAAATCACCGCAGACATCACCAGTATTCTTTGTACCAAAAAAAGATCAGAGGAAGAGGATGTGTACAGATTATAGGTACCTGAATGAGTGGACAGTGAAGAATGCATACCCTTTGCCATTGATCTCAGAGATCATTGACAAGGTGGGAAAGGCCAAGGTCTTTACAAAATTGGATTTACGCTGGGGGTACAATAATGTACAGATAAAGAAAGGAGATGAGTGGAAGACAGCATTTGCCATGCACCGAGGATCCTTCAAGCCACTAGTCATGTTTTTTAGGATGACCAATAGTCCCCCAACTTTCCAAAATATGATGAACAACATTTTCAAGGATGTGATGGACAAAGGCATGATGATAATATTCATTGACGACATTTTGATATTCACTGAGAATGAAGAAAATCATTAGGTGATAGTGCAGGAGGTGTTGAAGAGATTGGCAGAGAATGATTTATTTGTTAAATTGGAGAAGTGTGTATCTGGAGCAAGCGAGATCGACTTTTTGGGATTAAAGATTGGTCCTGATGGAATCAAGATGGATCCTATCAAGGTACAGGCAATTGTTGATTGGCCCATGCCTACCCATATCAAGGAAGTTCAGGCTTTCTTGGGACTCGCCAATTTTTATCATCGCTTTGTGCATAATTTTTCCAAAATTGCCACACCATTACACAACCTTATGTGAAAGGGAGTAGTGTGGAGATGGGGAGAACAACAGCAGACAGCATTTGAGGAGTTAAAGAGGAAGTTTGTGGAAGAGCCAATATTGGTCCCAGTAGATTTCACATGTCCCTTATGAGTGGAATCAGATGCATCAGACTTTGCTACTGGAGCAGTATTATCAATGCTATGTGAAGATGACAAATGGCATCCTTGTGCATATTTGTCTCGAGGATTGAATGATGTGGAGAGGAATTATGATGTGCATGATAAAGAGATGTTGGGAATAATATGAGCATTGGAAGCATGGTGACATTATTTGGAGGGATGTATGCATCAGATCGAGATCTGGACAGACCATCAAAATCTGCAGTATTTCATGTCCGCTAAAAAGCTTAACTGTCGACAAGCACGTTGGGCATTATTCCTATCATGCTTTAATTTTTACTTGGTCCACAAAGCGGGAAGCTTGATGAGGAAGGCAGATGCATTATCCAGATGTACAGATCATAAAAGGGGAGTGGAGGAGGACAATAAAAATACTACCCTACTCAAACCTGAATACTTTCATATTTGCGCTATGCATCAAGGACATTTATTGGTGGATAGCTCAGAGACAGAAATGTTATCTAAAATCAGGCAATGTTCAGAGATGGATGATGAAGTAGTAGAAGCTGTGAAAGCTTTGAGGGGAGAGAAGAAAAGTAATATTAAAGGAGATAAATGGGTTGAAGAACAAGGGTTAGTGTTATTCAGAGGAAAGGTCTATGTACCAAAGGATCAAGATTTACGAAGGGAGATTGTGCAGTTACATCATAACATGCCAGCTGCTGGACATCCAGGAAGGTGGAAAACATTGGAGTTGGTGATGAGAAATTATTGGTGGCCCGGAATTTCAAAGTATGTGTTGGGGTATGTGGATGGGTGTGACATGTGCATGAGGGGAAAGAAATTTCCAGAAAAGCCTGCTGGGAAATTAATGCCGAACCCCATACCTAAAGTGCCATGGCGAGATATATCTGTGGACTTTATCACAGGATTACCTGAAGCTCAAGGATATGATGCAATATTTGTAGTATGCAACCACTTCACAAAGGAAGTCCATATTATTCCTACTACTGCAGAAACCTCATCATTGGGCTTGGCATGCCTCTATCTAAATCAGGTATGGTGGTTACATGGATTACCTGATACAGTTATCTCTGATCGTGGATCACAATTTGCTTCTGCATTTATGCGAGAGTTAAATAACATATTGGGAATTCAAACCAAATTGTCTATGGCATATCACCCACAAACCGATGGGCAGACAGAGAGAATGAATCAGGAGTTGGAGCAGTACCTATGCATGTTTGTCAATCACTGACAAACTCACTGGCCCAAATGGTTGACAATTGCAGAATTTTCCCACAATAATAAATTCCATTCGGCTACTCGCATGTCACCCTTCTTTGCTAATTATGGTTATCATCCCAGAATGGGAATAGAACCTTGAAGAGAAGTCAAGGTACAATCAGTGGAGGACTTTGGGTCAAAAATGAGAAAGGTGCAGGAGGAAGCAGAGGCAGCATTGATGAAAGCACATGATGATATGATGCAACACATGGATGGTACTCAAGCTGTTGCTCCAGAGTACAAAGTTGGTGACTTGGTATGGCTAAGTACCAAGGATCTAAATATTCCATGACCTTCAAGAAAGCTTACAGAGAAGCAAGTTGGCCCATATCTGATTTCTAAAATAATTTCATCCAATGCGGTAGTGTTAAAATTACCTCAGTCATTCAAGATTGATCCTGAACTTAACATTTCCTGTTTATGCCCATACTGCCCACCCACTATTCCCAGTCAACAAACTACTCCACAGCCTCCAATAATGGTAGAAGGTTCTCCAGAATATATTGTGGAAGAGGTTTTGGACTCTCATCTTCTATGAAATAAATTAGAGTTCTTAATCAAGTGGAAGAACTACACCAATGAAAATAATTCATGGGAACCCAAAGAGAATTGTAAGCAAGCATGTAAAGCAATCACCCAATTCTTTAAACATAATCCAGATGCTCTGTGTCGCATTGCTAGAATAGTGTATGAGGGGATGAATTTCCAGCCTTACCAGAATTTCACAGAGGGGACAGATGCAATATTTTCTCGCCTGGAAGTCGAGGCATAAAAGGGGGGTAATGTTTGGAAACAGTCTCCTAACATGCCTATTACCTAATACTATTTTTATTTTATTTTATTTTATTTTATTTGATTTTATTTCACCAAAATACACTACAAAACACCTATATACATATTATTTGTCAGCGTGAAAATTCTTTATTTACATGCATCAATATGTATGTGCATGTACATGCATGTGCATGCATGTGTGCGCACGTCTGTAATAACATACTACAATATGTGTAACATAGTATATAACTCTAAAATAAATACTAGGAGACCTCAGTTGTGTTCTCTTAGGTATTCCATCCACATTAGTGGTGCGAAAGGCCTATTTCAGCCAACTGTTCTATTTTTAACCCTCACATCAAATCCATCAAATCCTGCCATCACGCACGCGCCCCCCACCGCCTTCTTGTAGGAGAACCTGCATGGTCCAGCTAGCAGATTAGTGGGTGTCACCCTAACAGAGAGCCCGCATGGTCCAGCTAGCAGATTAGTGGGTGTCGCCCTAACACACAGGAGCACATCCTCTAATACCCCTCGACATCTCTGAGGCAACATGCTTACAACTGCCACCCAATTCGATCTTATTGACAACCAATCTCATAGCTCGATGAGCCACAGCATTACAAAAATGATCTAATGACCTTGAACTGCTATATTCAAAGGTCTACACGTCCCAAATGAAGCTGCAAAACACTTTGAAATTGTTCACAAACATATGATGTGTGACTGAAACTTTGTGAAAGGAGATCTAGTACTACTTCGAAACATGCAAATCGAGAAATCCCTCAATTGCAAGATGAAACCATGATATGTTGGCCCTCTTATTGTTATTAAACAAAACTATGGAGGGGATTATATTCTCTGTGAACTCGACAGGTCAGTACTACATAGACCTATTGCCACATTTCGTCTGCAACCATGTCTTGCTCAAAAATCGATCTCCCTTCCACTAAATTTTCTCGATATCGACTGCAAATGCCTCGAACAACTTCGAACAACTTCCAGCTTTGACAAAGATACTTTCTGAAACCTCAAAAATAAATAATTATTCTTCCTTTTCTTTTTTGAAATTACTTACAAAAGATTTCATTTGCTTTTAGTGTACAATACAAGTTGTGATATTGCATCATAGCATGGTCATGCAAACTCCTAAGGGTTTTTCAGCTATGATGAACTACTGAGCCTTTCCCTAAAAATTATTTTTCATTCATTATATATATTCATTTTTTTCTTTTACTTTACTTTCCACAGACATTTAACAAAAAGTTGAAATTAAAATTAGACAAAACAGAACAACAGAAACAAGAAATCCCTACTCCTCTAACATATCCTCCAACACCTGGATCTCTCTACTCAATATCTCCAGCTCCACTCTTTTCTGCACCAGTGACAGTGATCAAGCTGCAGCGCACAACCAAAGCATCCTCACCCCCTTCAACATCCTTGGCCCTCCAGACTTTCCCTTCCCCTTTGATGACTTTTTCTTTTCCTTCAACGATTTTGAAGGCCCTGCTACTGGCTCAACGTCTTCGAATGGGCCCATGACACAAATTCAATGTACTAAAAAATTTGAAACAAGTTAGCAAATGTTCCAAAATGACTTCGAACAATTTTCATACCTAGTCTTGGGTGTGAATCTTGTTTCATGCCCCCAAAGTTTTTTGCTTCACCTTTGCAAAGTTCTCACCTTAACACCCCCTCCCAATAACAACCTTGTGCCTCTTGAGTGCACTTCATACACTTTGCAGCCCCATCCTTGACAATACAGGCTAGGACTTAAACCCAGTGCAATGATTGCACTATAAAACTATTAGTAGCTCGAAAAATCTTCGAACCTAAGTAAAAAACTCACCAGGCCCTCAAAATTGAGGAGCCTGCTTGTTTCAACCCTGGCCCACTTTGCTGACCCTATCCCCTCAACCTCCTCCTCTCCATCTTCCTCCTCGTCGACCTCTACTGTTTTTCACTTTGCCACCCACACCACCGGCAGCTCTTCCTCCTCCATGCCTTTGTCACCTTTGCCAGTTTCTGCCCTCTCGATAGCCTTCGCCTCAGCCTCAAATGCTGCATTTCTTCACTGCAACTCCTCCTTCAATAAATTTTTCACCCGAAATTCAGCGAGAGCCACGTTTCGAGCCTCGGACAGCGCAGTCCTTCAAGCCTCAATTTTTGCCTTCTTCAATGCCTCCTCCTTCTCTCGAACCTGTTTTGTGTCCTCCTCTCTTTTTTCCCATTTGACCTCTTCCGCTAAATCCACAAACAGCAGCCCCCCGCCCCACGAAATCCACTCACAATGAGCCACTGGTTTTTAGAGCTTGAAAACTTCATCCATGACCTTTGTATGGTTGCATCATGCTTCTCTGCCAAGTCATTGGCAAGCTCATCATATTTCACCTACAAAAAACGAAAATAAAGCACAAACAGCTCATACAAACCACAAAACTGACCATCTGCTCACAGAATCCCTTCCCCCACACTTTGAAGTCGATCTTTCTGCAATGCCACACTGATGATACTCGACCTGGAAACCTAACAAAAACCTGCTAAAAGGCTTAGGAAGTATAATACAGGCTAGAGGAAGGGTGTGAGTTGGTACTAAATATCAATGCTGAGACCAAAATGTTGTGTTTAGTGATGCAAAAGGACAAATTGTGTTGCGAATACTCCCTGAAGGCATATGAAATGGTTCAAAAGAGGTCAAAATGGGTTCAAATATGTGCAAAAGAGTTCGAAAAAGATTCGAAGAGGTTCAAAGTTATGCAAAGTAGTTTTGAGGAATGTCGAAGTGGTTTGAAGTGGTTCGAGGCATATCGAGAAGTGAGTATAACAAATAAGGAGTGTTTGGCGAGAGGCAATAGGCAATGTGCAATAAAACGAGGAGCAAATATGATAGTTTTGAAGAAGTTCACAATATTTCGCAGAACTTAGAGATATGATGTGAGCTAAGACCCAAGAGAATGGCTCTTAAATCAGACAATGAGTGAGAGGGTAACTTGTGCTCTGTGTTCCCCATTGCTCTTCTTGTCTTTCTAAGTAACTAATACAAGTCTATATACAAATTGAAGAGACAGTACTAAAAAGGAAATAATAACATGTGAAAAACATGAGGCAATATACAGTGACTTACAAAACTGAGTCAATGTTTTGGACTTTTTAATTTATTGTTGAATAACTTCCCATAAACAACAAAACCAAACAAGGTATTGGTGTACCGAATAACATACATGATCAGAACTACCAAACAAACAAAGAATTATGTAATTTTAATCATCCCTCATGGAGATATGATCATTTTAATTCAGGGACTCATTGACTCAGTTTTGTGAGGTGGTATCAATATTATGATAAATTGTAATTCTAGTATTTTGTATGACCTCCCTTGGCCTTAATAACTGCTCCCAACCTTCTAGGCATGCTTTCAATTAAATTCTGACACACCTCTGATGGAATATTATTCCACTCTTCCACTACTCTTTCCCATAACTCCCAAATTCCTTTTGATGCTGTTGGATACTTGTCTAACTGGTTCTTGAAATGAACCCATTGATGTTCAATAGGGCTGAGGTCTGGAGATTGGGCAGGCCAATCCAGAAGAGTAATATTGTTGTTCTCCATCCATTTCTTGGCCTTTTTTGAGGTATGCTTGGGGTCATTGTCTTGTTGAAAAATCACCTCTTCTCCAGAAATTCCACTCTCCTCCAAGCTAGGCAGCATATGGTCCTTCAAAATGGACACATACTGGTCAGCATTCATCCTCCCCTCAACCTCTGCAAGATGCCCCACTCCATTCCATCCCATACACCCCCATACCATAATGTTTCCTCCCCCAAATTTGACAGTTCCCTGCACCTCTCTCTCAATCAGCCCCTCTCCCTTCTGTTTCCAAACCCACTCTCTCCCATCTGACCCAAACCTGTTAATTTTAGTCTTATCTGACCAAATAACCCTTCTCCAGTCCTCCACAGTCCACTCTCTATACTTCTGAGCAAAAGCCAATCTTGCTTTCCTATGCCTTATACTAAGCAAAGGCTTTTTCTTCTTCACCACAGCCTTGAATGAGTTTTTTCTGAGAACTCTTCTGACTGTTTCTGAGGAGACTAAAGTGGGGATGATGCTGTTGATGTAATGGGTGGCCTGAACAGCATTTGCAGCCTTGCCAGTGGTGATTTGGGTAAGGATGGCTCTCTGAGAGGTAGATGAGAGCTTAGAAGGACGACCACCAGAGGGGAATCCAGGTTTGGATGGAGAGCCCTGAGTGTTCTGGATACACTAGACTGGCTGAGGTTGAGTTTAGAGGCAATATTGTGGGTAGAATAATGATTGGAAACCAGGGAAAGAATGTTTTCCTTCTGAGCAGAGGAGATGGGATGCATTGGAGAATATTGAAGTATGAAGAATGCTAGTCCTGATTAAATACTATAATTTAAGGTCCCATCAAGGGTCACATCACCTTAGAAACCATCTGTCAAGTTTTTGACATTATACAGTTGGTGGAGCATCAGATTCTAATATTTCTGACTACCCCTCACAAAACTGTGTCAATGAGTCCCTGAATTAAAATAATCATATCTCCATGAGGGATGATTAAAATTACATAGTTCTTTGTTTGTTTGGTAGCCCTGATCATGTATGTTATTCGGTACACCAGTACCTTGTTTGGTTTTGTTGTTTATGGGAAGCTATTCAACAATGAATCAAAAAGTCCAAAACATTGACTCAGTTTTGTGAGTCACTGTATACAACAACAAGGACTTTGTAATTCATAAAACAAATGAGAAATGATAATAAGTGAAATGTACATTGTCCCAGTATAGTAAGAGTTCTTGTTCTATTGCTTTAATATATCAATGAAACATAAAACTGAACTTATTATATTCTAAATCTCTTGTAGTCTCTCCTCATATCTAGTGGTGCTTGATATGCAATGAAATGGTTTGTTCTGAATGTGCAGCATGTATCGAAAGTGTTTTAAAACAGCTATATGGTGGCCAATGTCATTCAAAATGCTGCAAAGTCATTTGAAGTGTTACAAAATGTCACAAAATAGTTTGAAATAGTCCCAAGTCATCTGAATCAGTGTGAAATAGTTCGAAAATGTTCAAAAAGGGTTCATGGTTGATTTTGTGGTGTTCGTAGTGATTCGAAGTGCATGTCATAATGTGTCAATACAGTTAGATTTTTCTCCAGACCTTATAGCCCCTAGTGGACCTATCAGCGCTCGGGCATCGACTTTGCATATTCAACGACTTCGACGTTAAGTTCAGCCAGAAGAGACATTATGAAAGCTAGTATGGACAACATAGAGGTGTAGGATGGATGAGGAAGAACAAGAAGTATTTCGAATCTCACTAATTTTTCAACACAATCATGCATTTTGCACGTGACTTTGATCAGCTGACTGGGACAGTCAGGATTTCAGTAAGGAGGAGGATGATCGGTCCATTGTGTGCTATAAGGTCTGGAGAAGAATCTAATTGTATCTATACATTATGACACACACTCTGAATCACTATGAATGCCACGAAATCGACTTCGAATTCTTTTTGAACTATTTTTGAACTATTTCGCATGACTTTGCATGATTTTGAATAGCTTCGAACAATTTTGTGACACTTTGAATGATTTCAAATGACTTCACACTACTTAGAATGACATTGGCCACCATAGCAATATTCTGAAACCCTTTCAACACACATAAAGCATACGGCATGAGCCACTGCATCACATATTAAACACTACCAGACACGAGGAGAGACAATAAAAGAATTAGAATACAATAATGGTGGTTTTGGGGTTTCAATGATCTATTGAAACAACAAGAGGAGTACTCTTACTATATGGTGACACTGAACATTTCAATTATCATTATTTCTCATTTGTTTTTATATTTTACAATAGTTTTATTGCTGTGCATACTGCCTCATGTTCTACACTTGTTATATTTTTTTAGTACTTAGCTCTTTGAAATGTATATATACTTGTACTAGTTACTTAGAACAACAGAGAAGAAGTTACCCTCTCCACTATCGTCAGATTTAAGAGCTGTTCTCTTGAGTCTTAGCTCATGTCATATCTCTAAAAGTTCTGCAAAATATCGCAAACTTCTTCAAACTTTTGTATTTGCTCTCAACTTGTCACCTATCATCTATCGCCACTTGAAAACCACTTCTTACTTGCTATATTCATTCTCGACATATCTCGCCACCAGTTGGACATCTTTGAATTCCTTCGAACTCACTTTGAACTACTTCACATGTCTTTGAACCCATTTTGAACTCTTTTGAACATTTTCATACACCTTTAAAAAACTATTTGCCACATCCCTTACCATTTTGCATCACTAAACACAATGTTTTGGTATTAGCAGTGATATTTAGTACCAACTCACACCCTTCCTCTAGCCTGAGTTATACTTTCTAAGCCTTTTAACAGGGTTTTGTTAGGTTTCCAGGTCAAGTATCATCAATGGTTGGCCACTCTCAAGGCCCAACAAGAGTAGCTAGTCCAGGAGGGACTATGGCTCAAGGAGGAAGCACAATGGGAGGAGGAATGACAGGCAGAGGAGGTGCAGCAGGCAGAGGCAGTGCAGAAGGCTGAGGAGGAGTGGAAGAGGGTGGTGGCCACAAAGCGAGTGGCCAAGAGGAAGGCAGGAGAAGGGGAGGAAGAGGCAGAGGGGAGCCAGTCACTGCCAAAAGGGCAAAGGACAAGGGGTGGGTGGATGCAGAGTCTGAGGGGGTCATGCAGGTAGAGGCCATACGGCCCTGCAAGAGGTAAGTGACCATGACACTGATGCCAAGTACAATGCTGACAACCCCTTCTAGGTGTTCTCATCAGCACCTCTCATGCTTCCAGAGGGGCACCTGGGGTCGGGCATGTGAGCCCTGCACCAGGGCCAAGCACAAGTGTGAGGAGGTGGTGTGGGAGGGGCAGGAGGCCCTGACAGAGAAGGCAGGGTGTGAGATGGCAGAGCTCCTGAGAAAGCTAATGTCAGCTTTCAAGGGGCTGAAGCAGGAGATGCAGAAGCTCCAGCTTGTGCATGAGGACATCTGGGATTTGTACAATCCAGATTGGGCTTGGGCGGAGGATGCAGAGGAGGATGAGGAGGATGAGGAAGAGAAAGAGGGAAGCTGGAGAAAGGGAGAGGTGGAGGCAGAGCTAGCAGGGCTAGCTGAGGAGGCAGCAGAAGTAATCTGGGTGGAGCCCATGGAAGGGAATGATGGGGAGGTTTAGGGGCCCAGTCAGGGCCTACCAAAAAAATATTTTGTTTAGTTTTTCTTATCTTTTTCTTGGAATCAAAAATGCCTCATACTGCCATTCACTGAGTGAATTAAGTTTGAAGTGGTTCAGGTTTGTCTGGGTAGTGGGTGTGGAAATCTGCAACCAACTCCTGAGTGTGATCCAGCTCTGTAGCAGGAAGCCAAGAGTTTTCTTCATCAGTCCCCTGGTAACCCTCCCAATGGACAAAGTAGAGTAACTTGCAATGGTGGCAGTTATCGATCTTTGAGTCCAGGATCTCCACAATTTTATATTCAAGTTCATCATTGATAATGACTGGAGGGGGTGGAGGCTGAGTGCAATTAGGAATGGTGTTTGGGGTGTCTTCTTCCAGCTGTGAGATGTGGAAGACCAGGTGAACTGCCCAGAGATGGTCTGGAAGCCAGAGGGTAACCGAGTGGGTGCCCAGGCAGCCGATGATTTCAAGAGGACCATAGTATTTCTCTGAGAGTTTCTTGGAAGGTCGGGTAGTGTGTAGGTGTTCTCCTTTGACATATTGTAGGTGTAGTCCCTGATATTGAAGTCAGGAGTGGGAATCTGGTGTTTGTCCACTGGACCTTGATAACACTTCTGTGTTTCAAAGAGCTGTTTCCAGAGTTCCTGGTGGAGTTTGTCGAGGTCCACCACAGAGTTATGAGCACACTAGGAAGCTAGCTCACATTCAGAGAAGATGGTGATGTTTGGGTGGTAGCCCTTATTGGCAAAGAATGGTGAAACTCCAGTGGAAGCTGACAGAGCATTGTTGTAAGCGAATTCCTTTAAGGGCAACAGCTGAGACCAGTTGTCCTATTGGTAATTGCAGAAGATCCAGAGGTATTGCTCAAGGGTTTGATTAAGGCATTCAGTTTGTCTGTTACCTTCTGGGTGATAATTAGAAGTGAAGTGAATCTTTATGTCCAGGGCTTGATTGAGAGACTGGAAAAAGTGGGAGATGAACTTGGATCCCCGGTTGCAAGTGACGTGTGTGATGGAACTCCATGCTTGGAGAAGACATGCATGATGAACAGATTGGCAAGTTCTTGGGCTGTGATTTCGTTGACTGTGGGAATGAAGATGCCTTGCTTGGAGAGTCAGTCTATGATGACCAGGATAGCAGTGTGGCCATCAGAGTCTGGTAGCTGTTCAATAAAGTCCATTGAGATTGAGTCCCAAGGGCATTCCAGAACTGGGAGTTGCTTCAGGAACCCATAGAGTTTGTGTCAGGGGGACTTGGAGCATTTGCACATAGTGCATGATTTGCAGAAGTCTTGAATGAAGGTCCATAGGTTGGGCCAAACATAATCACATTGGACAAGTTGTAGGGTCTTGTTTTGTCCAAAATGACCAGGAAGTATATGGTTGTGCTTGTACTGCAGGATCTTGAGGTGGAGATCTGCTACATCTGGGACATAAATCCAGTCAAAGTGGTGGAGGAGTCCACTGTCATCTACAGTCCAATGGGGAGTGGAGGGAGTCGGGAGATGGGTGGATGAGATGGGATCGAGGGTAAGGGAGGATCAGATATTATTGTGGAGCTTCTCAATGTCCATAAGGACTGCTTGTTGAATGACTGGGGTGGCGAAGTATGTGGCTCAAAGTGATGAGGTGAGTTCTTGGGTGAAGATGGGTCAGAAATTGCTTAGGTTTGCTGAGATGAAGTCACCATTTCCCCCTTTGTGGCAGATGTCCCAATGTCTAGTGAGCACATCGGGTTTTGCCCCCAGTTTCCCAGAATGGAAATGGATGACCAAGTTGAACTGTGAGAGGTACTCTGACAATCTGGCTTGGCAGTGGGTGAGGAGCTTAGTGGTGCTGAAGTACTCCAGATTCTTGTGATCAGTGACTATGTCAATTGGGTTTCTGGAGCCTTCCAGATATTGCTGCCAATGTTTGAAGGCTTCGAGGATAGCCAGAAGTTCTTTGTCATGGGTGTCATAGCTCAGCTCCATGGAATTGAAGGAGTGGGAGTGGAAAGCAACAGGGTGAATGTTGCCATCTGGAGTGTGGGTGGAAAGGATTGCCACCAGGGTGTAGTTGGAGGCATCCATTTCAAGGACCATGTGGGAATCCTGTACCCACTGAGAGAGAACTGGAGCATGGGTAAATTCTTCTTTAAGCCTGTCAAAGGCTTCTTGGCACTTCATGTTGAAGTCCCAGGAAAAGGTCTTCTATGTCAAGCAGGTAAGAGGAACAACAATGTTGGAGTATCCATGAATGAACCTGCAGTAAAAGTTGCAGAATCCAAGGAAAGACTGGACATCTTTGGCTTTCCAGGGCACCAGCCAGTCCAGTGTGGTCTTTACTTTGTCTTTGGACATCCAGAGTCCATTCAGTGACAAGCTGAACCTGAGATATTCAACTGTATCTTTGTGGAACTCACATTTCTGTGGAGAGGCATAAAGTCCATGTTTCTGGAGTCTCCAGAGGACTTCTTTAACATGAGCCTTGTGTTTTGACATGTAATCAGAGAAAATGAGGATATTGTAAAGGTAGGTGATGGCACAGACATTGAGCATGTTGCTGAAGATGTTGTTCATGAAGCGCTGGAAAGCTGCAGGTGCATTAGTGAATCTGAAGGGAACCACCAGCCACTCGAAGGACCCATAGTGGATCCAGAATGTCATTTTCCATTCATCACCATCAGCGATTCACACTAAGTGGTAATGTATTGAAGGTCCATTTTTGTGAAGATGTGGGATTTCTGGGGGGCATTGAAAATGTTGGAGATTAGTAGAAGCAGATAGCAGTCCTTCTTTGAAATGCAATTGAGGCCCCAGTAGTCAACACATAACTGGAGCATACTGTCCTTCTTCTTGATAAAGAGTATGGGAGCACCATGAGGTGATTTTGAGGGTTGGATAAAGCCAGAACAAACATTCTCTTTAATGAACACTTGCAAGGCTTCAAGTTCAGATGGAGAGAGGGAGTATATACAGCCCAGAGGCGCAGGCGCATTATCTTCCATCTCTATCTTTAGGTCATAAGGACAATATGGAGGAATGGTGTCTGCCTTCTGTTTATTGAAGACATTGCAAACTCATGATACTCTTCAGGGATATCTGAAAGATCCACCAGATTCCCAGTGACAGCCGAGGATTTGGCTGTGAGGCCTTCCAGGGAAAAAATTATATGAAAAGCAATAGCTCCAGGAAGTTTGCTAGTGTGCATGTAAGTGGCAGCATTGATGAATGAGATTGCAGGAGGTAGACAGGTTTCCACTGGAATGTTCAGAGGTGACTCAGAAGTCAGAGGGTCAGAAGACATCAGGGGTGCCAGATCTCCATGATCTGTGGAGCAGAAAGTTATTCAGCCAGAAGACCAGTCAATCAACAGATTGTATTGCTTTAGCCAGTTATGACCAAGGACTGCAGAACAGGAAGAGTCAAGTGGGGTTACATAAAATGTCAGATTGATCACTTCACCAGAACAGAAAAGTGACTGGGAGTTTCACGACTTGTGTGATGATGGAGTTGCAAGTTCCATTGAATAGTCAGAGTCCAATCAGCAAAATGGTTTCCATGCTGAAATGATTTTCCAGAATGAAGGAGGAGTCAAGGAAACAGTGGAATGATCCAGAGTCGATAAGGGTTCAGGTTATATGGAGTTGTCAGAAACAGATAGAAGGGTGGTAAGAGATTCAGGGTCAGAAAGAGCAGATGCATTGAGATGAACATAAGCAGCCAGCTGTGTGAGGTCAATGCAACCCTCAGCCCCATTGGCATATTTCTGATGGTTGTGGACTATTTTTTTGAGTCTGCAGAATCTGGCATAGATTCAGAGAGTGTGACTGCATGGGCTTTCACAGCTTTGGACTTTCTCCACTTAGTTTGCCATTCTTCCCCAACTTGTCAGAGATGGAGTCCTTCAGCTTGTTACTCTTGGATCTGGAGGAGCCACTGGTCGAGGGTTGATTACTGTGATTAGTGTTGGACAGGTTGTGGGACTTAAACTAATTACTAGAGCTAGAGTTGGAATTAGGATTGGAGTTTGGGGAACCCTTGGAGTCCTTCTTTTTTAAAGTTCCCAGAATTTTCAGAGGTCTTGGCATCAAGGCAATTCTCTTCTTCCTGCATCTAGTAGATGTTGTCAGCATCTTGGGCCTTGAGCTGCAAGGCTGCCAAAGTGTCAGGCTTCCCACTCTGCAAAACTTCTATATGGAGGCAGAGCAGAAGACTGCAGAAGTACCGGTGATAGGTCCACTGCGCGCTCTAAGGTCTGAGCAAAGTTTCCAATTGTATTGACACACTACGACAGACCTTCCAAACCACTACAAATATTATGAAATCGACTTCGAACTATTTTCGACTTATTTCGCACTATTTCGGACAACTTCGAACTATTTCGAATGCTTTTGAACCATTTCACGACATTTTGAACAACTTCCCAATACTTCGAACAACTTCGGTGGCCATATAGCTGTCCTCAAACACTTTCGATACATGATGCTTAACCGGAGTAAGCTATTTAGTCACATATCGAGCACTACCAGACACGAGGAGGGATTACAAGAGAGTTAGAATGCGATAAGTGCGGTTTTTATGTTTCATGATATATTAAATCAATAGGACAAGAACTCTTACTATACTGGGACAAAGTACATTTCAATTATTGTCATTTCTCATTTGTTTTTACAATTTACAAAGTCCTTTATTGTTGCACATATTGCCCTTTATTGTATTCCCCTTTTTGTACTATCTCTTCAAAATGTATATAAACTTGTACTATTTACATAGAACAACAGAGAACCAGTTACCCTCTCCACTACAGTCAGATTTAAGAGCAATTCTCTTGAGTCTTACCTCGCATCATATCACTAAGTTCTGCGAAATATCGCGAACTTCCTCGAGCTTTTGTATTCGTCCTCAAACTCGTCATCGCCTATTGTCACTAAAAACCCAGCTCGTAACGGCTATATTCGTTTGTCAAAGCATATATCGATGCCAGTCAAATACCTTTGAACCCCCTCGAACTCACCCGAACAACTTCGAACACATTCGAACTTTTTCGAGCTACTTCGCACGTCTTTGAACCGATTTTGAACATTTTCTAACATCTTCTGGTGATATTTAGTACCACCTCGCACCCTTCCTCTAGCCTGAGTTATACTACAAAAGGCTTTTAACAGGTTTTTTCTAGGTTTCCAGGTCGAGTATCATCACCGGTCATGAAGAGTGGCTTCATTCCAGTTGGCTTGGAAGGCTAGTTCCCAAAAGTCCACATTATACTTGATTATATAGCCTCCTTTTTTCATCATGAGCTCAGAAAGAGCCTTCTTGGCATCCCCCAAAAAGTTGTGAGGATCAAAATTGCTCTCTAGCTCCCCGAGGAATACCTCATAATTCCACATCCAGTGGGTGAAATCCATCGGGTCATTAAGGCCAGGTTCAAACCAGCTGAGTCCTGATCCCTTAAGGTAAGAGATGATGAATAAAATCTTTCTTTTATCAGAAGCAAAGACATGAGGGCAATCTCAGAAATAGAGGGAGGTCAAACAGAGCATTGACAAATCTGTTGTCAGGGTCTGGGTTTCTACCTACAGGAGGCTGATCTCCAGGGTCATCAGGATTGGGGTCATCCCTGGGGCTGTCAGAACCACTAGAGTCATTGGGTCCACCAGGAAGTCTGTCCTCTTCACCTGTAACTTCCTTGTCAGCAGGATTGAGTTGCCTGTCATTCCCTACATAGTTGAGTGGAGTCGGAATCTGAGGGAATTCTGAAGGCAAGTGCATAGACATGATATTGGTGCTAATGGATGGTGCACTGGAGCTGACTTGTCAAAATTTATTTGATGGTCAGACTGAGGCACCAAAAGTAGAAGTGGGTCTAGTAGCTGGGAGTACTGATTGTCAGATAGCTGATAAGCCTGGTACTGTGCCTGCACAGTGGGAGTTTCTTGTTGTCTGCTGAGTTTGTGATTCTGTGTAGAACATAGAATAAGATTCAGAATAGTGTGATGAATGATGAGAGAAGTGTGAGTTTGCAAATACTGTCAAAGTTCAAGATTGCTACTACTAAGGTTGAGTCTTGGTCAGGAATACACTGGACTTCTGGTGAGACCCAGTTGTCAGTGGTCGGAGGGTTTCAGAGGTTTCTAGGCAGAATCCACTGGTCTGTAGCAGGCCAGAAAAAGGGGCTAGAGAGGACTTGGCTTCAATTTATAAGAAGTTGTGCCCTTCTCCTCATCAGTTGTCCAATTTCAGGCAGAGGGGTATGGATATTTGGTGGGTTTCCAGATGGAGGGCAAGGGTAGAATAAGCAGAGATTATAGAGTGATTTGAAGTCAAGAAGAGTTGAAGGATTAAGAGTTTAAGTCAAGATTAAGTCAAGGATGATTTAGGATTGATATTTAGATTGGAGGTGAATAGACAAAGATACACAAGCAATATACATGCAATAATACAATGTAATTTGCAAAGTGAAGCCTAAAGCTAAGCTATGGGCACTTAAACATCGAGGACCAGAAGAATAGTGGAAAATGCAGAAGTTTACTAATGGGTCTTGGTAAGTGTCCATGACCAGAATTGGTAAAACTGTATTAGGAATAAAGTGAGTAAGCACATGATTACTGAGGCATGTGACAACTTGCCTGATGACTAAAAAGTGCTGTGGCTAGAATGCTGACAGACAACATCAGAAAAGAGTCAGAAAAGGGGTCAGGAGTTTTCAGTAATCTGATCAGGTGAAATGGGTCTTGAAAGTCAGCCTATACATCGAGCTCTAGTACTACCTCCATCAGTTCATGCTGCACCAAAGGAGATAGACTGGAGCATTTGGTAATACCATCACTCCCAGTCAATTTGCTTTCCAGTTAATTGACCCTGGAATTAACTATTAATTAGTGTTAATTAGCTGAAACAATATCTATGTTAATTAGCTCTAATATCCAAGAGTGAATTAGACAATGCCTGGTCAAAGACCTAAGTTACTGGGTCAATTAAGTCTCATGTCAAATTCCCCAAACACTAATCTCAGTACTCAGGGCAAACACATGCTTGAATGTTTAATGAATATTGATTCTTTTGGTCAAGATACCTTAATGTGGCCATTCTGCAAGAGGCACTACCATTCCACCAAGCTTTGCATGAATGCTTGTGTACCCATTTCTTTGCCACTTTCTTCTGTTCAGCATTTGGAAAGTGTACCATTCATGAATTCTGGTCAAAGTCTCATAGCAGTTCACATGCATTTCCTTGATGTGTTGGTGCACCCATCTTTTCAAACATTCCCAACAGTTTTCTGGACCAAATTCTTCTTCATCATCTTGGTTCCAACATCTCACTTTCAAACTCTGATTCCACATTGCCACAGCAACCCAAGCTCTACCCCTCCCCAGACATGTCATGTGATTTGATGCATGGACATAAAACAATCAATGCATCATCAAACAGTTTCCATGCATGTTTAAGACATCTTTGAAGTATGACAATCCAATATTCAATTTTTGCTGTTATTTTTGTGTCAAGTACAGACTCAGACTTGGATTTCATTGGCAGACTGTTGAGTAAATAACACTATGTATAAAAAAAGCAACCAGGGAAATAATTAAACTATTAGCCATTCAATGTGTGAATGGAGATTGGCATGCCCATAACTATGGGCATGAATTTTGAAGACCAAAATGCATACCATCTGTTATTTTTTGTGTTGAGTACAGACTCAGACTCAGATTTTATTGGCAGAGTCTGTTGAGGAAACTATGTATAAAAGAAGCAGCCAAAATAATTAAAACTATTAGTCATTCAATATGTGAATGGGAGGACACTTCTTGATCTGGTACAGTCATCTGCCTCAAAAATTCCCATGGTATGAGAGGGCAGATCAAAGGAGGACTATACACTAGGGCTGTAAAGTAGAGAGTACACCCTCCCCCAAAGAAGAGAGACCCAACTGCATAAGATGTAATCACTACCATGCCAGACAGCCAGCCTTTGGTGGCCACTCTAGGATTATGACAAACAATCCTATCAGAAAACACCACAATAGTGCAAAAGAGGGCAAACACCACAGCATCACCTAACAAACAGATTACCAATGTTATGAAAGAGAAGCCCCCAGCTCCATCGCAGGTGGGGAAAGGTAGGTACACCAGACAATCAGCCACAGTAACACAAACTAGCACCAATGTGGGAGACATCCACGATGCTGAAGTAGGACATGAATGGTTGATAGCAAAGGGGCTATTGGCACCATTGGGCACAACCCCAATGCTGATGATGCTGGCTGAAACCTTATTCCAAGTCAGAGCGCTACCAAACACCCCACTTCAAACACTCAATGGAATACAAGTGGTGGCCTTCCTGTTGCAAGAACTAGATCTAATGATGGTAGCAAAAGAACTAACCTCCATAGTGTCAAGGGAACTGACCCATTCATCAACAGACTGCAGACCAAATTTAGGGAGAGTACAGAAAAAGTCATGAATGAATTACAGGAAAAGATGATTGAGCTAATAGCAAAGACTAAGGCCTCTGTTGAGGAGATAGGTAAAGCAACCAAAGAAACGACTAACATTACAGAACAAGGAAAAGCTGTGTCTATGCCCTACCAAAATGCTCTGATCCAGGGAGCAATTGGCCCACCAGCTCAGGTAGACCCAAGGGTTAGAGCAAAGGAAAGTATAAGGGCAAGACAATGGACTCTCTCAACCAAAATACCCAAGCTAAGATCATTATCAGCTCCCCAACTGCTGAAGCAGCTAAATGAAAAACTAGCCAAAGCTGCAAAGATGATGAACGAGGAATGCAAGCTGTGATCAGCGCTATGGCTCAAAAATGGAGGGCTGCTCATCGAAGCCATAGATGATAAATCAGCAGCATGGTTATGTCATGAGGTGAACATTCTACATATGGAATGTGAACTAGGCACCACAATTTTCCCTGAGTCACATAACTACAACACCATGGCTTATTTCATACCACTGACATTCAATACAAGTGAAAAGATGCATATTGAAGAGGTAATCAACACCAACACCCTCCCTAATAGATCCATCAGTAAATGCAGATGGGCTAAGGCCCCAGAGTGATGAAACCTGAACCAGATGGTAGGACATGTAGTCATTACCTTTACTCACCCAGACAGCATGAACAAGGCAATTCTCAATGGCCTGGTCATATGCAACAAGAAGATATTGGTAACCAAATGCAAAGGCGAGCCAGTCAGGTGTCTTAAATGCCAAAAATACAACCACATATTGAATGAATGTATCATTCAAAGAGATATGTATCTGTGCCAAGTGCAGGGAAAGCCACAGGATGACTGATTGTAGCAAACCAACTCTGCTATGCACCCCATGTGGCATGAGAGGACACGCAAGTAATGACAGAACATGCCCTACATTCCAAAGGAGATGTGTGGAACATGATGCAAAAAACCCAGAGAACCAGCTCCCATTCTCTCCATCCAATGAGTCCTGGACATGGGAGTCAGCACCACCAAGTAACCACAGGACTGCAGTCTCAGCAGATCTATCTGATTTTGTGAGGCCAGACAGGAATGCTAGGATGTGCCAACCCCAACTCCCCTTCTAAACAAGACAAACAATACAGAATGGACGAGAACTTGAGCACAACACATGGAACAGGCAGGAACTGCAGGAGCTCAATGAATAATGAGACAAGTAGGGCAACGAAGTTAAGAATACTACAACTAAACCTAAACAAGTTGCTCACCGCTGATGTGTTCAGTTGGTACTCAGTGCAGAGTCTCAATGGAAGGAGTGAACACTTAACCTACAACTGCAGGCGTGCTCGGGGTGAGGGGGGGAGTTCGCTTAGAGGGCCTCAGATCGTCCTTCAGGGTGCAAAGACTATGGGGAGGCTGGTATGGTGGTTTTCAATGTGCACACTAGTTGTGTACGCTAAAAGGGAGATATGTGCAGTGGCAGAAAAGTGCGCAATGCAAAGGGGCAAAAATGCGCAGTGTGGAAAAATGTGCAACGGGAGTGCAAAAGTGCACAACGACGAGGGTGATGAGGATGAGAGGTGTAGTGGGATGTAGTCAACACTGGGGTGTGCTGTGAAGGTGGTGTGTAGGTTGGGGACACAAATGGGATGGAAGCACAAGGGGCAGAAAAAGGCACAAACGGTGCACAAAATGCAGCTATACAGATAAGTGCACAAATGCGGCTATATGAAGGGTGCACTGTATGAGTGCTCGAACGAGGACGAAGGACACAACGCAGAGACGAAACACAACAATATGATGAGGGGATGCAAATGATACACAAACGCAGCTATATGAAGGGGGCACTACAAAGGCGCATGGACTAGATGCTGGTGCACAGACTATGTGCGATGCTGACTGAGCTATGAACTATGAGGGGGGGGAAAGATCCTCTGGATTCTCTATCTGTCCGCCTACTATGTACAAATGGCTTATATGATAAAAACGGTAAAATAAAGTGTAAAAATAGAAAGTGCCATGTGCTACCCACAGCATCCATTCGCCCATCTAAACCCGACCACACTATGCCGCTGCCTCAGCCAATAAGATTTGCACACCTATAGCCCACTACCCAACTGTCCCAGTGCGATGCACTATTTTTGGTGTGCCCTAGGTCTCGTGCACTCTTCCCAATTAATCCACTTTGGTGTTATGTGTCACGTGCTGCACCTTAGTAATAATGGCATGATCAGCCTGTGCCAGTTACCAGATAAGGCGATGCTGATTGGAAATGCAGAAGAACTATAAGGAGATGCTGTGAAAGGCCAAATACTGCCAAAGCGCCAGGATTATGTGAAGGCGCCCAAGTGTGCACAGTCCAATGCCAAATAGGTGCAAAGCGCCCCAATTATGTGAGAATGCACAGTCCGCTCATGTCAGAATCGCAGTGCACCTCAAATAAATGTGCCAGTAAGATGGGAGCTGTGATGTGCAGCACACTGGTGCAGTGGATTGTTGTGTGTGTGGTAGGGATTGTGCAATGAGTGTGCAGCAGGGAATGTGAGTGAAGGTAAAGCATAAAAGGAGTGTGCAAAGGTGCATCGAGCATGCAATAAATGTAGAAGGCAGATAAGGAGTGTGGGGGGGGCGCATGGAGGCAGTTTGAAGTGCAACGAGGCACATTTAGGGTGCACAATGATTGGCAGCTATGGGGAACCGAAAGCGCAGTAGAAATGCAAAAGGTGCACAAAGGCGCACCTAAACAGTCAAAGGCATGCAAAAGTGCACGGAAGTGCACAAATGCACACAGAGGCACACTGGAGCGCATAGGAGTGCAATGGAGCACATGGGAGTGCACTGGAGCGCAATGGAGCACACTGGAGAGCAATGGAGTGCATGGGAGCACACTTGGGCACACAAAAGCACATGAAGGCACACAAAAGCATGCTGTGCAAAGTGAGTAGAAGATGTCCAAGCAGTGCGCACAATCATGAAAAATGGTGTAGTATGAGTGCAGGGTGATAGGGAGCTGTATCACTGCTCATCTCAAACTCATCAATGACTTACTGGCAGCACACTGGGATATTATACTAATACAGGAACCCTACATCACCTTTTTCAGCAGTATAAGGACACCAAATTGGTTTATCTCAGTAACACCTACCTTGTGGAGAGTGCTGGACTCCCCAGTGCAATCTACAATATGAGTAAACTTGGCTCTATCTACTAACAGCTGGAAAATTCTAGACATACCCAATACTAATAATATTGTAGTGATCGAACTAAGTGGGCCATATGGCAGGCTTCAAATCTTTAACATCTATAATGTGGGTGAGCACTTGCACTCTCTGACAACTCTAAGACAATGCAGGCAAGGCAGTCAGGATGATCTACAAGGGCAACAGGCTTGCCACGTAATCTGGGGCAGTGAGTTCAACCAGCATCACCCCATGTGGGACAAAGACAAAGACACCCACCCATTTACAGCAAAAGCTCTGGAAGGTGCCAGAGAACTGATCAATCTGCTAATAGACAAAAACATGTGCACGATACTGCCAAAGGGAATCCCGACTTTAAAGCACATGGTAACAAAATGACTCTCCAGACCAGATAATGTGTTCTTCACTAACAGTCTCACAAACTATGTGGTAAAATGCCACATTATGCCAGAGAGACAACCAGGCAAAATGGACCACTACCCAATAGTAACAGTCCTAGAGCTTGCACAGGAAAGAATGACAATGAAACCATCACTAAATTTCAAGAAAACAGACTGGGACAAATTTAATGCATTTCTAGGGAATGAACTTGCAGTAATACCAACTCAATCTGAGATCTGAACTGATGAAGATCTGGGAAGAATAATTGGACAGCTGACATTGATAATTCAGAAGACAATCAGCAGTGAAGTATCAGAAAACAAACCATGCCCACTCAAAAAAATGGTGGACTAAAGATCTATTGAAAATGAAGAAGATAATTAATGGCATACACAGTGAGTTATTTCAAAATTGAGTGGGGGAGGATCACCCAAGTCATCAGGATTTGCAGCGGGCCCAACGAAGGTATGCGGCAGACATTACTAAAGCCAAATTAAATTACTGGAACAGCTACCTGAAAAATGTGGACAGCACAACAATCTGTAAGCAAACAAATACCTCACAAACCCAGTTGGGGATGGGGGACAGGCAAAAATCCCCACATTAAAGGTAAAAAAAAATGATGGCTACATGAGAGAGGTAAACATGAATGAGGACAAGGCCAAGGTCCTGGCAGAATTCTTCTTCCCACCAAAACTGCCAGCATTATCAGTCCCTCAAGAGGACAACTACCCAGAGCCATTACCATCGCCATCGCCAATCACAGAGGAGCAGATACACACACACATAATAAAGCTGTTGCCATACAAAGTGCCTGGACAAGATGGGATCCCAAACATCATCCTCCAGAAGTTGGTAGACCTACTAGCTCCCCACTGACTGACAATATACAGAGCAATACTGGGGCTTGGAATCTACTTTGACAGATGGCAGGAATCCACAACATGTGTTTTGAGGAAGCCCAGCAAGCCAAGTTATGAAGACCCTAAGGCCTACCACACAATTGCTTTGCTGTGCACTATGGCCAAAGTACTCACATCAATAGTCTTGGAGAACCTAAGCTCAGTAATGGAATGCCACCAACTGTTACCAGACACACACTTTAGAGGGAGACCCTGCAGGAGCATGATGGATGCAGTGCACTTGCTAGTCCACTGAGTCAAAGAAGCATGGAGAAAAAAGAAGGTGGTATTAATTCTCTTCTTATACATTAAAGGAACATTCCCTGATGCAGTTATGGACCATTTACTACACAACATGAGAAGGAAACAGGTGCCAATGAAAATAGTACAATTCATTGAATGCCTACTGGTAGAATGGTCAATGCAACTAAAATTCAACGATTATATATCAGCTCATATGCCCATCAACAATGGAGTAGAGCAGGGGGACCCAGTATCACTACCATCTTTCAACTACTATAATGCAGATCTACCTGAGCTGAGTAATGTTTTACAGGCACTAGGATATGTGGACAATGCAATGGTAATGGCAGTGGGGAAAAACTTTGAAGAAACCACAAGGGCCATATGCAAACATATGGAAGGGAAGAGTGGCAGTTTCACTTGGTCCACTAACCACAACTCCAGGTTTGAAATCAGCAAGCTGGCCATCATGCACTTGGTACACAAAAAGGCTAAGTCACCAAATGGAACCCCACACCCATTACACAAGCTGAAACTAATGCTCTTAGTGTTTTAAGGTTCAGTTCAGTCCAGTTTTTGGACAATGCTCAACCTTAACCATAACCATAACCAGTCCAGACCATAGGCCTATAGCAGATTAACCAGACTGAACTGTCAAAGACCGGTTATCATCAGTTCAGTTACAGTCTAGTGACTAGTTTAAACCAGTCATATCACAAACCAGTTATAACTGGTCCCAGACAGTTCTGGTCACAGTCTAGACTGGTTTTTATATAAAAAAAGACTATGCTACATGCTACATGTTAGGGCGACACCCACAGTTCTGCTAGCTGGACTGTGTGGGCTCTCCTACAAGAAGGCAGCGGGGCACACACGCATGATGGGGGGTTTATTGGATTTGATGTGAGAGGTTAAAAATAGATTAGTTGGCTGAATTAGGCCTTTCGCACCACTATTGTGGATGAAATATCTAAGAGAACTCAACTGAGGTCTCCTTGTATTTATTTTAGGATTATATACTATGTTACATATATTGTAGAATGTTATTATGGATGCGCGCACATGCGCATACATATTGATGTGTGTAAATAGAAAATTCCCATGCTGACAAATAACATGTATATAGGCATTTTGTAGTATTTTGGTGAAATAAAATAAAATAAAATAAAATAAAAATAGTATTATGTAATAGCCATGTTAGGAGACTGTTTCCAAACATTACCCCCCTTTTATGCCTCGACTTCCAGGCGAGAAAATATTGCATCTGTCCCCTCTGTGAAATTCTGGTAAGGCTGGAAATTCATCCCCTCATATACTATTCTAGCAATGCGACACAGAGCATCTGGATTATGTTTAAAGAATTGGGTGATTGCTTTACATGCTTGCTTACAATTCTCTTTGGGTTCCCATGAATTATTTTCATTGGTGTAGTTCTTCCACTTGATTAAGAACTCTAATTTATTTCATAGAAGATGAGAGTCCAAAACCTCTTCCACAATATATTCTGGAGAACCTTCTACCATTATTGGAGGCTGTGGAGTAGTTTGTTGACTGGGAATAGTGGGTGGGCAGTAAGGGCATAAACAGGAAATGTTAAGTTCAGGATCAATCTTGAATGACTGAGGTAATTTTAACACTACCGCATTGGATGAAATTATTTTAGAAATCAGATATGGGCCAACTTGCTTCTCTGTAAGCTTTCTTGAAGGTCATGGAATATTTAGATCCTTGGTACTTAGCCATACCAAGTCACCAACTTTGTACTCTGGAGCAACAGCTTGAGTACCGTCCATGTGTTGCATCATATCATCATGTGCTTTCATCAATGCTGCCTCTGCTTCCTCCTGCACCTTTCTCATTTTTGACCCAAAGTCCTCCACTGATTGTACCTTGACTTCTCTTCAAGGTTCTATTCCCATTCTGGGATGATAACCATAATTAGCAAAGAAGGGTGACATGCGAGTAGCCGAATGGAATTTATTATTGTGGGAAAATTCTGCAATTGTCAACCATTTGGGCCAGTGAGTTTGTCAGTGATTGACAAACATGCATAGGTACTGCTCCAACTCCTGATTCATTCTCTCTGTCTGCCCATCAGTTTGTGGGTGATATGCCGTAGATAATTTGGTTTGAATCCCCAATATGTTATTTAACTCTTGCATAAATGCAGAAGCAAATTGTGATCCATGATCGGAGATAACCATATCAGGTAATCCATGTAACTGCCATACCTGATTTAGATAGAGGCACACCAAGCCCAATGATGAGGTTTCTGCAGTAGTAGAAATGATATGGACTTCCTTTGTGAAGCAGTCGCATACTACAAATATTGCATTGTATCCTTGAGCTTCAGGTAATCCTGTGATAAAGTCCACAGATATATCTCGCCATGGCGCTTTAGGTATAGGGTTCAGCATTAATTTCCCAGCAGGCTTTTCTGGAAATTTCTTCCCCCCCATGCATGTATGACATCCATCCACATACCCCAACACATACTTTGAAATTCTGGCCCACCAATAATTTCTCATCACCAACTCCAACATCTTCCACCTTCCTGGATGTCCAGAAGCTGGCATGTTATGATGTAACCATACAATCTCCCTTTGTAAATCTTAATCCTTCAGTACATACACCTTTCCTTTGAACAACACTAACCCTTGTTCTTCAATCCATTCATCTCCTTTAATATTACCTTTCTTTTCTCCCCTCAAAGCTTTCACAGCTTCCACCACTTCATCATCCATCTCTGAACATTGCCTGATTTTAGACAACATTTCCATCTCTGAGCTATCCACCAATAAATGCCCTTGATGCATAGTGCAAATATGAAAGTATTCAGGTTTGAGTAGGGTAATATTTTTATTGTCCTCCTCCACCCTCCTTTTATGATATGTACATCTGGATAATGCATCTGCTTTCCTCATCAAGCTTCCCACTTTGTGAACCAAGCGAAAATCAAAGCATGATAGGAATAATGCCCAACATGCTTGTCGACGGTTAAGCTTTTTAGCAGACATAAAGTACTGCAGATTTTGATGGTCTGTCCAGATTTTGATCTGATGTGTACATCCTTCCAAATAATGTCTCCATGCTTCCAATGCTCATATTATTCCCAACATCTCTTTATCATGCACATCATAATTTCTCTCCACATCATTCAATCCTCAAGACAAATATGCACAAGGATGCCATTTGTCATCTTCACATAGCATTGATAATACCGCTCCAGTAGCAAAGTCTGATGCATCTGATTCCACTCGTAAGGGACATCTGAAATCTACTGGGACCAATATTGGTTCTTCCACAAACTTCCTCTTCAACTCCTCAAATGCTGTCTGTTGTTGTTCTCCCCATCTCCACACTACTCCATTTTGCATAAGGTTGTGTAATGGTGCAGCAATTTTGGAAAAATTATGAACAAAGTGACAATAAAAATTGGCGAGTCCCAAGAAAGCCTGAACTTCCTTGATACAGGTAGGCATGGGCCAATCAACAATTGCCTGTACCTTGATAGGATCCATCTTGATTCCATCAGGACCAATCTTTAATCCCAAGAACTCGATCTCGCTTGCTCCAAAGTTTAACAAATAAATCATTCTCTGCCAATCTCTTCAACACCTCCTGCACTATCACCTCATGATTTTCTTCATTCTCCATGAATATCAAAATGTTGTTAATGAATATTATCACCACGCCTTTGTCCATCACATCCTTGAAAATATTGTTTATCATATTTTGGAAAGTTGGGGGACTATTGGTCATCCCAAAAAACATGACAAGCAGCTCGAAGGATCCTTGATGTGTGGCAAATGCTGCTTTCCACTCATCTCCTTTCTTTATTTGTACATTGTTGTACCCCCAGCATAAATTCAATTTTGTAAAGACCTTGGTCTTTCCCACCTTGTCAATTATCTCTGAGATCAACAGCAAAGGGTACGCATTCTTCACTGTCCACTCATTCAAATACCTATAATCTGTACACATCCTCTTCCTCTGATCTTTTTTTGGTACAAAGAATACTGGTGATGTTTGCAGTGATTTTGAAGGTCATATGTATCCCTTGCATAATTGTTCGTTAAGGAATGCATCCACTTCTTCTTGTTCTTTTGAAGATAATGGATAGACTTTTGACTTCTTTGGCACAAATCCCAGCTTCATCTCAATTGCATGATCCCATGACTGTCCTCCATGAATTGCCCTAAAGGTTTGCTTCTGTTCTTCCTTACTAGTCATAATTGGAACTTCCCCGTTTGGCATATCTTCATCCTCCCCTTCCTCCATCATAACAGAATACTTCCTCTTTCTTTTCCTTCTTTTTCTTTTTTACTTTTCTCCCATACACATTACATTCTTTAGGACAACGAGTTATGTGTATCTTCCCAGTTTTCCAATTAATTTCCAGATTATGCTTTTGTAACCACGGATATCCAATTATCAGATTGGTTTTCGCAAGGTCACACACCTCAAATACAGCTCGTTCCTGATGATCCTGATACTTCAATATCATTGTCACTTCCTCCTTAATGGTTCCTCCACAATTGACCATACCATCAATATTGTACACCATCATAGGTTGTGGCAGTTTATGCATGCGAATACCATTTCAGGTAATTAGGGATTGATTAATAAATGATCCAGTAGCACCACTGTCAAGCAATGCCTCCACATTAATTGCTGCATGCATGTCCACTGTCTTCAATCCTACTGTCAAGCTGATTTCAGGTTCTATCCATGCTGAGCAAATAAAAAATTTTGGGGTCTTCAGAAATAAGGCTGGGCATTTTTCTTTGTCAGATAAATGATGATGGTCGTACTCTTCAATTTCTCTTTCAGGTTCACTATGGGTTTCCTCAGATACTAATACATTATATTGATTCTGGGTCACCAATGGGGAAACCTTCACTGGGACTCTTCCACAAAATTCTTCTGCTTATCTTCCTCCAACTTTACTTCATCAATTGTAGCTTCCCTAATCTTCCTTTTCTGCCTACAATTTCGAGCGATATGCTCTAATTGCCCACAATTAAAACATTTAACTGGAGCTCGTCTCCCTACTCGATCAACATCCATTGCATCCGTCGATGCTGCTGACTCCTTAACAATAGGTGTCACTGCCATGGCTGGTGGCTGTGCCCTCGGAGTTTGTACCTGAGGTGTCCTTTCTTTCTTGGACTTTCCTCCTGATGACTTTCCAAATCTGGAATTCCCGTATATCAATTTTGATTCTGCCTGTTCCTGTCGATATTGCTGATCAAGACGCATTGCCCAATTATACCACTTGTCCAACCTCTCCGGCATAGAAGGTAGTCAATAGATAGACTTGAATAATGAGGGATTTAATCCTGCCTTCAAATATTCTGCCAATGCTGCTTCTCCCATATCGGTTTGTGATGCTTCTGCTTTGAACTGCAAAATGAATTCGTCTGCTGTCAGAGAACCTTGGCGCATGGTTTTTAATTTTGCATTAGCTGTTGCCTTTGGGTTAGGGTCTCCAAACTGTGCCTCCAATTTCTCCAAAAATTCCCTGAAGGTTGCAAATGGTTTATATCCTGCGGCAATTTGATTAATGGCTTTGTTTCTCCAGAACTGTGCTTTCCCTCCCTGGATGTATGAGAGAGCAAACATAATCCTAGAGTCAGTTGTATGAAATTCAGGCTTTCTCCCATGAATATACAAGACTATAGAGCTGATGAAAAATTTTCTGTTCTCCATGGTACCATCAAATATTTGTGGGGGCACATATTTAGGTAAACACATTTTTCCACTCTCAGATCTCTCCTCTGCATGCTCACCCTCCTGAGACATCCACTCCACCATCTCCTCCATCTCATCATCTTTATCTTCTACTGTCTCTGCATTTGTTTGGGCTTGTTTGGGCTGGGATGCTGCTAGTACTGACACTAATTGAGACATTTGTACTGTTAGAGCATCAATTTTGGCTTCAAGAATGGGCATGGGAACAGGATTGTGTCCAGGATTCGAAGTTGCTTGTTCTGACATGATTATGTAATCTGTGATGAGTCACTTCTTCAGCTGAGTCAAGATTTGGCTGTAGAATTTTTTCGCAAAATTTCGAGTCACATGACCTGGCTATTTTGGGTACCAAACACAGCAAAACACGTGATTTCGGCTATTGGGCACTTCGGATCAATAACCCTTCCAACAGTGCCTGATCTCAGGGCTATTACTGAATTTGGCTAGTAACTACCTAAAATAGTCATCCAAATTGAGTAATGTAAATCTTAGCTAATCGGTTGTCTGGTTGCAGCTGTCCTAATGATGAGTGCTGCCCTTCGATCACTGGTGGTTGCAATGTAAGGCGAGGCCTGGCATCAGCTTACAAAAGCAAGGTAAATATGTATATACAATTAATTCCAGCTCTTGCCGAAATGATGCATAAGCAGATGTGGCACGCTGAGACAAATGACATATGCACATGTAAGAGAAGGTGCACTGATGGGGTAGTTGAGTTCTTCTGTTAGGGTGACACCCACAGTTCTGCTAGCTGGACTGTGTGGGCTCTCCTACAAGAAGGCAGCGGGCACACGCGCGTGATGGGGGGTTTGATGGATTTGATGTGAGAGGTTAAAAATAGATTAGTTGGCTGAATTGGGCCTTTCACACCACTATTGTGGATGGAATAAAGAGAACTCAACTGAGGTCTCCTAGTATTTATTTTAGGATTATATACTATGTTACATATATTGTAGTATGTTATTACGGACGCGCACACACATGCGCATACATATTGATGCATGTAAATAGAAAATTCCCACACTGACAAATAATGTGTATATAGGCATTTTGTAGCGTATTTGGTGAAATAAAATAAAATAAAATAAAATAAAATAAAATAAAAATAGTATTATGTAATAGGCATGTTAGGAGACTGTTTCCTAACACTACACGCAAGACTCACTCATTGAATAGATACAAAGATTCTACTACTGAGACTCACTTGTTAAAGACAACTACACTACACCCAAAACTCAGATTCACTCTCAATAGAGATAATAAGCTACCTTACATTAGTGGCACACAAGGAAAAGTTGATATTAAGCAAGGTATAAAACATCGGACATGATCTCCTATCATACAGTAAAAGGTCAGAGTAGCAAATGTATTACAAGAAAGTAACATACCATCTAAGCTGCATCACAGTGGCTCATTCTAAACAATCTCAGAGCCTGTGATGAGGTTCAGTTCATGTGTGAAGCATTGACCAGTATGCAAGAAATAACTCAAGGCTATAGCTGAGATGATTGGAAACTTAGCAGCCTGTTGGAGAAATGAGTGATGTAAGTATTCTGTGATGAGAGTCAACTTGGATATTACTAACCTGCACCTGCCAATACATTTTTGCATCAAATACCTCACTTTGCACCAAGTAATGAGCAATGTCATCCTGAGGAAGAGATGTAAGGTGTAGCAGAGCAGAGGCCATTGTAGAAGTCTGAGCCATGTTCTGTCATGAGGTCCACTGACAAGCTAAGAGAGAAAGTCACCAGCAAGAGAGAAAGTTAAATGTAGTAGGGAGCAAGGAGTCGAATGCCACATTGAATTTTGCTTGTTATGCAGAATCTCTGCTTTAATGACAATCTCATCTTATCATTTCCTTGTCAGCATGATCATGTGTATACTAGTAGTATATAATCGATAGTGAATGGGAGGATAAGTCTAGATCTGAAGGAGGAATAGAGTAGTACCAGTTAACTTGAATACTTCTTAACCCGGAGATCTTAGGTTGCTCATATTTGAACCACTATACACTAATAGCCATTGGTAACTGATCACTGGCACCAACAATTTGGTATGCCTCGATAAGTTGTACTAGTACCAAACTACTGGTTATAATAAAAATAGGTGATTACAGATCTTGAGCTCAGTGTTGAATAGCATTGTTGGAGGCTAGGTTTGTTGAGGATCTCATAGTGGAATGGTAGTAGTACAGTGACATTTGGTGTTGTACTCATCATAAAAATTGACAATTATGGATAATGTGTAGTATTATCTTTGGCTTAGCAAATAGCCCATCTGAATGCTAACTCAATGAGACAGCCAGCATGGTCATGTTTGTTGAGAATCTCATCAAGGAATGGTCAGACATTTGTACTAGAATGTCAGGCAATCAATTATTATGGAATGAAACAGAATATAGTACATCTAAGTTGAACAAAGCTAAATCTACTCAGAAGCATGACATGAACTCATCTGCAGCCGTATCCCACTCCTGATGCTCCCAATCTGCAGCCAACAGATCTTTGAATTTCCTCATTTCATGCTCAAGTATTTCTTCCACCTGAGCCAAGTTCCAAGCAGCAAGATCTGCAATATTATTCCTCCAGGCAAACTTCATGACTTGAAGCTCTTCAAAATGGGTGGCATCTAACTGAGCATGGTGCTTTGTTGCAATCTCACCTCCAGCAGACAAAAGGTGCTTGCATGGGATGGATGATGCCTGACAAGCAAGGTAATCAATAGTGATGCATCGAAGAGTGGGGTAAGAGCATCCATTGTTCTGTAAACAGCATTTATATCTGATTGGTAGCACATTGTGGAACTACATACCTGCCACCACTTTACAATGTTAGTATCCTTTCTTACATTGGTGGGCAAATCCTTGAGATATCACCATAATTTTGCCTGCCATCTATCATTTGAGTCTGAGTCCTGACTCGCTAGCAATGCTAGGTGATGGCAGTCAAAGTCTGACAGAATTGAGTAATTGTTGGTTGCTGGGAGTTCAGTATTGGCTCCTATTGGCTCAGGAGTTGGTGCTGTTTGTTGATCCTTCCAGTATCGCTCCATCTATCATATCAAAACATGTTAGCAGAGTAGAGCGGTGCAAAACAAAGGTAACATACTGTATTCTTGAGTATCTTATGTGCCTCATCCTGCCAACTCTTTGCATGCTGATTTCCAGCCCTATGTTCCACTTCTTGTTCTTTGGCACCATCCAGGCAAGCTTGATGTATGCAAGTTTGAATAGCTTAAAAGAGAATTTGAATGAATTCTACTCACCAAGTGCTAAAAATGTATGTGGGTTTCTCATTGAACTGCAAGTAGTATTTGGTTAGCTTGGCCAGTCTGTCATTGATTGCAGTTCAATATTTTCTAAACTGATGATTGTCATGTTTGGCTTCCCAGGCTGTCTGAAGCTCTTCTATTGTGGGAAGCACTCACCACAGGGTCAGACATTTTTCAGCAGAGAAATATTGTTGTATTCTATTAGAACCCTGTAAAGTGAGAAGATAAGTGACAACAAGAATGATTGATTACAATTATGTACATACTGCAAGAATTTCTGCTGCTTCCATAACACATTCCTAGTCTTGTTCAGTAAATGTGAAGGCTGACCAGGAGATGTGTTTTGCAATCCAGCCATTATGTCGAATGGTAGTGATAGGACTGTAGTGATGGTCAGCACTCACAACAAAAAGATTGATAGGCTATATAGGAATAGGAAATAGGGTAAGTTGATTTAAAAAGGGTAAAGGTAATATGAAATACCTGGCAAAGTTTGTAGGACACACTCAACATACGATAAGCAGCCCCCCATCTGATGTTGCTGTGAAGTGAGATACTGAGAGGATTTGGAATGCTGCATTCAATCTGAAGTTTGTCAAAGGCTTCAATGTGTTGCCCTGATGACTGAATCTAATGTGATATTTTTGTGTTAACTGGGAGACAGATCGCATGAGAGTATTACAAACTTTGATTGCCAGGGTCCAGATAGCTGCAATAATGTCCAGTGATCCATTTAGCATGCAGTTATCAGACAGGAATGGGTCATATTCCCAAAGTGCTGTGGCCATTTCTATGGCAGCGATATTAGTGATGTGGTCCATAATATCAACGTTTGCAAGATTCACAACATGAGCTCAACAACTAAAGATTTGCACCATTAATAATAATAGTAAGTTGAGGTGGCAGGTACTTATGGCAACTGATTCTCATCTGCAGACCAGATGGGTAGTTTGCATTGTTCGTGGATGGCTTGAATGGTTTTGCACTTGCTGTTGTTGTTTGAGGCATTGTCAAGGGTGGTAGTAAGGAGCTGTGATCAGATGATCAGATAAGATCTCATATTGAGTCCAACTCGGATGTCACCTTTGACTGTTTGTCATTAATTATCCCAATGCAATCACATACTCCCACAAAGTATTGTCCCAAGTTCTCTCCACTATGTTCGCCTGATAATGTTCAGAACCCAATAACCTCCACATGCATATTCCATTTATCACTGTCCACCTCGATTCAGTGTGCAGTCACCCCAAGAAATGCTGCTTTGGTTGTATCGACTGTCCATCCATCTGCAGTAGTAGATATCATGCCTGGGGCTTTCTGTAATGCAACAATGGTAAGTCTACCTTACTCATATCCAACAAAACTGTTGAATCACCTCAATATCTGCTTTCAGCTCCTCCAACCATTGTACAAACTGATTATGCAAGTGCTTTACCACATTGTGAGTCATTGGAAGCTTGGGTGAGATGGTTTTGGGCCTCATGGCAACTAGACAGTTTTGGAATGTTGTTTTACTCACAATGGCCAGAGACTATGCACAATTTTCAGGAGCATCAAACCAGATTGGCTACATACATACTCACCTGGTCATCAACTGTGATGAATTGTGTCATGACATGAAGTATGTTCTCGTGTGTGAAGGAAAGTGGAATGGCATCCTTGGCCACTAATTCTAGTATTCTTTGCTGTGGGCCTGGCTTCTTTGCTCTTCGCAATTCTTCCATTTCTTTCCAAATATGATGTGGGATTGCCCAGTGCTGCTCAGGTATCTTTGCTTGCTTACATAGATTCTTATATAGGTCATAATGCTGGCATATGTGGGCATGACATGAGGAATTCCCACCTGTGTGGAATGCCTTTTACCTTCCCTCCATGATGATAAATTCTGTATCATTTCTTATGCTAGGTGAGTTTACTTCATTTGCGATTGGAAAATTGATAACTTACTTGCATGGGTTACACCATCGTCCCACTACTGTGCTAACCTTCCCATCTTTGGCAGTAAATTGAACTTTTACTCTGTTGGAGAAGATAAGCTGAAGATCTTTTGCCTTCTCCTTTCAGGTATTGACTTCCATGGGAATGGATATATTATGATGTTCGTCCATTCCATCATTTTCCTTGTATACATTAATTAATATCATCCAACAGTCAAATGCAAACCCATGGTCCACTGATAATACTCGACCTGGAAATCTAACAAAAACCTGTTAAAAGGCTTAGGAAGTGTAACACAGGCTAGAGAAAGGGTGCGAGTTGGTACTAAATATTACCACTGATACCCAAAAGCTGTAGTGAGCGACATGAAATAATGGGGCATGTTGTGAATAGGCTTTAGAGGCATACAAAAAAGTTCGAAAGAGTTTGAAATAGGTTCAAAGATGTGTGAAAGAGTTCAAAGTAGGCTCAAAGATGTGCAAAGTAGTTTGAATAAGTTCAAAGAGGTTCGAGGTATATCAAGGAACAAGTTTAGCGAATGGAAAGTGTTTTTCAAGTGGCAATAGGCGATATGCGATAGGTCGAAGGCAAATATGATAGTTTGAAGAAATTCACAATATTTCGCAGAACTTAGAGATACGATGCAAGGCTAAGACTCAAGAGAATGGCTCTTAAATCAGACAATAGGTGGGAGGGTAACTCTTCTCTGATTTTCTAAGTAACTAGTACAAGTCTATATACATTTAATGAGATAGTACTAAAAAGGAAATAAAACATGTGTAGTACATGAGGCAAAAGATATGAGTTAAGGCACAAGGCCAAAAAGGAATTTGGAATCTGAAGAAGAAAGAGATGTATCATATGATGAAGGAGTAATAAAGGGAAAGAATTAAAAAGAGACTGTCCTTTGTGTATAAACTGTGCAAAGTCCTGCAATAATCTGTCCAGCAGGTTCTGTATGCAATAGTGTTAGGGCGACACCCACTAATCTGCTAGCTGGACTGTGCAGGCTCTCCTACAAGAAGGTGGCAGCATGCACATGCATGATGGGGGGTTTTGATGGATTTGATGCAAGGGGTTAAAAATAGAATAGTTGGCTGAATTAGGCCTTTCGCACCACTATTGTGGATGGAATACCTAAGAGAACTCAACTGAGGTCTCCTAGTATTTATTTTAGAGTTATATACTATGTTACACATATTGTAGTATGTTATTATAGATGCATGCACACATGTGCGCACATGCACATACATGCATGTACATATTGATGTGTGTAAATAAAAAGTTCCCATGCTGACAAATAATGTGTATATAGGCGTTTTGTAGCATATTTTGGTAAAATAAAATAAAATAAAAATAGTATTATATAATAGGCATGTTAGGAGACTGTTTCCTAACAAATAGGGACTTGGAACGAGGCTGACCGATGATCAGCAGGTTTGGGCACAAGTTGGAATCCTTCCTGGCACACAGTATTCCACCATATAGATAATGAATGCAGCTCCCAATGTTGTTTGAAGTAGTGTGAAGTCATTCGAAAGCATTCAAAGTGTTGCAAAATGGTTCAAAATAGTTCGAAGTCATTTGAAATTGTGCAAAGTTGTTTGAAAAGTTCAAAATAGTTTGAAAAGTGTTTGAAATCGATTTTGTAGCATTCATAGTGGTTTGGAGCATCTGTCATAATGTGTCGATATGATTGGGAATCTTCTCCAGATCTTAAAGTGCACAATGGACCTATCACCGCATACCTCATTCTCACTTTGCAGTTGTGGACTACCATGTACATCATCATCATCCAACATGTGTTCAGGGACATCCGAGTTGACACTTATATCACTGTCATTGTCCTGTACTCCTTTTTGTGAGCACTTCTTCTGTGGCTTTTGAGGGGGCTCGTCATCTGATTCATCATCTGATGACACCTCTTCTACATGCCATTTACATGTTGTACATGGAGCAGGTGGAACCTTTTTCTTAGGTTGCTTTTTTGCCAGTGCTTTCGGTTGTGATGTGTTTTTGGATGCCTTGGCAGGTCTCTTCCCATTTGCCATGCTAGTTGGATATGGAGGTGGATGTCTACCATGGTGTGGAAGTATATGAGATGGATTATATTTGGTAGTTTGTTTGTGCTTAAGTAACTTGAGTTTTGTGATTCATCCAAGTCTATTGCAGATTATGTATGCATAGGTACTGAGAAGACTGATTAGGACCGGTTTATAACAGTTTTCAATGGTCTTCTTGTGATGCTTCAAAATGTAAGACTGGTAACCGTGTGCAGATCAAAATGGTGTTAACTGTAACTGGCAGTTTGGTCTTTTTCAGTTAGGTTCAGTCTGGTTACGGTCTTTTTTCTGGTTAATTTAACTGGACCTTGAAACACTAAATGCTCCAAGACTAAGAGGTCAATGCAGTAGAAAGCTATAAATACCTCAGGATAGTCATAGATGACAAAGTGACCTAGAGGAAGCACAAAGACAAGGCCATTGACACAGCAACCAAATGGGTAATGCAGTGCCATAGACTCACAAAGACAAATGGTGGGCTTTCACTGAAGCTCATGCACCAGCTGTACATGTCATTTGCAGTACCAAAGATGATGTATAGAGCCAAGATTTGGTATAACCCACCACAGAAAACCCCAGGGTCCAAATGGAAGACAGGGTCATTAAGAGCATTACATGAACTGTCAAGAGTTCAAAGGGTGGCCACACTGGCAATAAATGGGGCTCTACACACTACACCAACAGATGTGCTGGATTTGCATGCAGGTATCCCTCCACTCAAACTGACTATGCTGAAATTTTGTCACAGGGCACTGATATGAATATGTACATTACCAGAGACACACCCACTACACCAAGTGGTATAGGAGTACTGCACAGTCCATGCAAGAAAACACTGTATGCCACTCCACAAACTACTGGGTCACTTCCCTGAGATACACCCAGACAAGATCAAAAGTATCACCCCCAATCCATGCTCACCTATGTATACCATATCATCTTTCACCATGGAGATAGCCCAGGATCAGGAAGTCTCTATCTGAAACAAGGCAGACAGTTCACCAAAAATAAAAATCTTCACTGATAGGTCAGATATAGAGGGAAATATAGGAGCAGCAGTGGTAATGTATAGAAAAGGAAGGCCAGCACCAGCCAAGATACTGAGGTACCACCTGGGTAGTGCATCCAGGTACACAATGTTCGAGGCAGAAGTTGTGGGAGCCCTCATGGGCATATGGATGATCAGGGCTGAACACATAATGGGCCATCTACCAATATCTGTGCTAACAGACAGCCAAGCCTTTATCAAAAGAATTGGGATGTGCAAAGTGACTACTGCTCAGTACTTGATTAAAAACTTTCTAATCATTGCTGACAATGTGAACAGTGCCAATGTGAACCCTATCATGAAATGCTTCCACCTGGCATGGATCTCAGGCCACAGTTGAGTGCAAGGCAATGAAAAGGTAGATGAAGAAGCAAAAAGAGCAGCTAGAGGTGACTCAAGCCCAACTCATGTGCTACCACCACTGCTCCAAGAAGAATTACTGGCAAGCATGGTGGCAGTAAAGCAGAAACTCCAAAGCGAGCTGAAGGACAGGTGGAAAACAATGTGGTTAGCATCACCATGCCAGCCAAAGCCAAGTCAACTCAACCCAAATTTTATGTACAGTTGTTATGCTAAACTACAGTCAGATATAAGTAGGCAACAGGCCAGCATACTGATGCAGATATGCATGGGACATATCCCACTAAACTACTATCTGCACTGCATCAAGAGAATGGAGACAAGCAACTGCACAGTGTGCCAAGAGAGAGGCCCACCAGTCAAAGAAACACTAACCCATTTCCTATTTGAATGCATGGTCTACAACAGGGAACACCTTGATCTAGACAGATGGATAAGAAGGGACTCAAGGAACCTCACAGCCCTAATGAGCACAGAGAAAGGGATAAAGGCACTGGTCAGTTATGTAAATAAAACAGGGCTGCTGCACCCAGAAAAAGGTGAATTCATGGTCTTTTAAAGAAATTTTGCTACCAAATGCACATAGGCACAGTTCAATCACATGATAACACAATGCACACTCAATACATTCACAACAAAATTATTTTCGCCTGCAATGCAAAGGACTGATGCAAATACATGAAGTTTAAGCCCATAGCTACCCGATGAATCAGCAAACACATCAATCACCCCATCCAATTTGTGCCTGCCATGGGATAGCCAGGCACTTAACATACACACATGGCAAACATGCTAGGCAAGCATAAGAAGAGGTCAAAGAAGGTCCCACAGCCTTAAACGATTTGTTGAATCAGTGTTGGAGCAGACTATATATGCTGCACAGAAGAAGTGACAACATATTCCTTATAACCTACCTGGGGTTTAGTAAGTCTTAGAGCTAGAGTTTAGCAGAGGTAAGAACACTGTATATCTACTATGGTACAGGTTCTCCTTATATACATAATAATAAGGATGTCACATGACTCAGGAATGTGTTTACCACATGTATGCACAGTAAGCGCAGTAACATGTGTATGCTGCATGCATTGCCTCATGTATGCAGCATGCATCTCAGAGTTTAATTTCAACAATCAGTCCTCAGGGGGAGTGATTGCCCAGGGCATGCCATCTGAGGAGCTAAGGCTGGGGCAAGGGCAAGGCAATGGGATCTTAACTAGATACTCTAAGACATAAGGACCATAGTAGGGTGTTCCCTGAGAGGTCAATAAAATTACACAAAAAAAAAAATATATATGTGAATGGAGATTAGCACACCTGTAACTGCAGGTTGACTACAGGCATGAATTTTAAAAACCAAAAAGTACACCATCAACAAATTGAACTCTCAATCATTATAGTTGCAGGATAATACAATCACATATACCACTAAACTATATTCTTGTGATGAGCTTCCTTCTCCTGAAATCTATTGGCCAATTTACAGGAGGTAAGTACAATCTATTGCCTTCGGCAAGGGGGTGGCGGAACGGGAAAATCCGACATCCACTCAGGTTTTTTTTAGCCGTCGTTGGACCCCCACTCCCCCCTCCTTCCATATATGGTAATTTCAGGTCACGTGCACATTTTTTTAAAGAACTAAATATCATAAATGTTGTGTACACTATGCATATGGCATGGTAATTAAACATGGAAGGACGTGGGAAGTAGCTATCCATCTCAGAAGTGGTTCACAGTGCACAACAGCACTTTGAAGTAGTGCCACTACCTTTACAACTGGGGCATGACCAATTTTTTGTGGCAAAATCGTACATCATACATGTACGATGGTACTGAGAATAAGCTAGTCAGTAAGTGAAAAATCCGCGAGGATGACGTTTACATACCCATTCAGTCTCGCATCCTGGCACTTTACACCGCATAACGGTATCACCTTCTTTGATTTCTGCCTCAGATACTTCCAAGCCACATATACATGCATTCAGATCAAATGTACGAGACTTTCGTATGTGCTTGCCAGTCTCTGTCAATGAGTCCATCTGGATAGTTGTTGGAATTTGAATGGGTTCATTGTGACTCAATTTGCACTGCCCTAGATGCTCAATCTGATGAGATGGCCCAGGAGATGGGATAGCATGATTAGCATTGCTCTGAGTCATTTCTGGTGGCTCCTGTGCAAGTTCCACGCTGGGTGCGAAAGCTACCCACAGAGCGGTGGTAGTTTCTGATCGCTCAGGACTTGGGGGTCCTGGGAGGTTTTCTTCAAGTTCGTCATCTATTGATTCCGCATTAGACTCAGATTGACGATCATAAGTACCTGGGCCAACAGTGTCTGGTCTTCCTGTGCTGAGGAAGTCTTCATCATCATCTAGTTCGATAATACGAACCAGTAAAAAATTATGCTATCAAGCAATTATTAGGTATTAACTGTCTATTGGGAGCTTCGGTTGACATTGAATGCTTCTGAAGAGTAAAAAGAGTAATTACAGTGCTCAAACAGCAGCGGAAAGCCTAATTTGGGCACAGGTCAGTTTTTTTTTTTTTCGGCCTGTGGCGAGACTCACCCGCGGTTCGGCATTCCCGTTCTGCCACTAGGGCTGCGGAAATAACTTGAGTTATTTACCAACATAGTTATTCACCAGTTATTTACTAGTTATTTACTAGTTATTTACTAGTTATTTACTGGGGCCAACCCCGACTGATTTTTCGACCAGTAAATTACTGATGTCACGTGCTGTTTGGTATGGAAAAAAAATAAAAATCTATTTCGTAGTAGAGGGGAAACACCGCAAAGTTCAAGAACACGGGGGCCTGTTATGGAGCAAGGGCACATCCCAGAGGTCGTGGCGAACAGCCTTCTACCATCCCCCAGACTCAGCATCATTGATCTCATCCAATTCCCTACCCCATCCCGCAAATTCATCGGCTATCTCTCGACCAATCTGGCCCTATTTTCCTCGGATCCGAGTACAATCACTGGGACAGACAGCTGCGAAGCAATGGTTATCTTTAGCCTTCCCCAGCCAGGCCCCAATGATGTCCGTGATTGCTGGAAGAAGCTGTCGGAATCTGGTGCAATGGAATATCAATCAATCAACTATCCCTTAAAGAGCGACTCGAGTGTAAAGTTACCACTCTGGGTGCTGGAATATTGGGATATCCTTCCAAAAGTTTGCGAGAACAAGGCTTTGTGGTTAGCTGCAGAGAGGACGTTAAAGGACGAAGGAGCTCACAAATTATTGGATCTACTCTCAACGATTCCTTGGGACTATAATCTTCCTCGACACTTGGGATCTCATGTTCGCGACCTTGCACTGTTTTGCATGAATGAATGGCTTACAGACAGCCAGATGGATCTGATGGCCACGGTCATCAACGAAAAGATGGACACAGAGGAGCATGTTGTGTTACATTCTGTATACGAACAGTTGATGATTCGGGACTACCAATTCGCTCGAGAGGCTTACTTTGATGTGAAACCTGGTATCCTCCACACTGCTGGATCAGCAATAGAAGGAAAGCATCAAACGAAAATTGGACTCTGCTTCTCAATTGACATTGGAGACGATCTGCCAACGCTTCCTGAAGGGGGCGCTTCTGGAAATCACTGGGTTGGCATGGTCATTGACTCCACAGAGAGGAAGCTTCTCTATGCTGATCCAAAAAAGCTTCCACCACCAAGCGAATTAATCCTTGTTCTCCAATGGTGGCTTGGACATCATGTTGGTGGAGAGTTTAGCATCGAGAACCTGGCATGTAACCAGCAGGCTGATGATTTCTCGTGCTCTGTCTGGGTGGTCAATGCTATAGCATATCACCTTGTTCTGGGAAAATTTCGGTTCATTCAGAACAGTTACGATGCTAGGGAGGAACGTCGCGCATATGTTAAAGAGGTTATAGGTCTAATTCGAGCACAGGTAAATCAAGTAGCATTTTCAGAGGGAGATGATGCTCATACCTCTTTCTCTTCAGTCAAATTGCGACAATTTCATTAGCATACACAAAGAAGCAATGCCCGCGATGGTTTATGCCCCACAAATCCCAATTTCTGGAAGCTTTACACCTGTAGTTGTTGGGAAAAAGCGTCCAGGTTCAAATAATACAGCAGAGTTGGTGCAACCTATGGACACAAAATGGTCAAAACTGTTGAAGGCAAAGGGACTGACTACGAAAGGCAAACCTGGACCAGTGGCACCTATCTTTATACAGCCTCAGACAACCCCCAAAGAGCGCAAGTCTGAACCACAGCTGGATTCTATGGATTTAGATCATGAGCCTGAGGCTTTCGACTGGCTCGATAATGACGATGAAGACCCCACGGTCGATGCTGAAGCCGAACGTGACGACGGAGTGACTGTAGAACCAGAACACCTTGTGGTGGTTCCATATCCCAAGAGATCATCAAAGACCCATCCAGGTGGCGCACCGATGAAGGCTGTTTTTAATCGCTTCTTGGTATACTGCTATAGTCAGACAGATGGACCAAGACACTGCAAGTGGGGCTGTGTCGGGCTCTGTGGGAAGACATGGACGAACCGGCCCTTAGATCGTGTACTCAAGCATGCCTCGGAATGCACAAAACTCACCATTGACCTTCGTAACTATGCCCGGGACCAGTCCGCAGAAAAGGCACCCTCTCAAAAGCTGAAAAACCAGATTGAACCACGCGACAAAACTGAAGAACCCACAAAACCAAAGTCAGATCTTGACCAAGATGAAAAGAAGAGTTCTCACAACATTGCCATATTCAAGTCATTCAAAACTAAAGGAAAGGCTGACCGGAATGCCGCCATCAATCTAGCTGTCATCAAACTCATCTGTGCGGCCAGATTACCAACCTACCTCGTTACATATGAAGAATGGACAGACCTGTTTTATCTAGGATTCCCCGACTACAACCCAGCAAATCGGTCGAAGCTTGAGGACCAACAGATTGTATCTGAAGCCAACGCGGTACAAAAGCGAATTTTAACAGCTTTGAAG